>CM042675.1:7068977-8268977 GCA_023638005.1 Forsythia suspensa
TTTTGTATGCAAACTACAAAAACTAATAAATAGTATAAATTTAATAATAAAGAAAATTGATCGGGCAACACACGATCAAACATTGTTAAAAAAAAAAATCATGATTAAAATGCGAATTATTTTATATTAACATATATTTAAGAAGTCAAAAATTTTTATTGAAATAAACACAAATAAAAAAAACCAAAAAAATATTTCATAGTTAATTAGTCAAGTCACTCGACAAACTCAAAATGGGGTTTGTTGAGTTACTCGATTACCTACATGATAAATAGGTCAAATTAATATATATAGAACTTATTTTATTAGAACCAAGAAAAACAAAAATATAATATGCACAAACCCACAAAATATAAATAATATCATATCATATAAAATGTATAAAAACATTTTTATGAATAAATTAACACAATTAATTACAGTATTTGTAAATAAATTGTATTAAATAAGATCACAAGTTAGGTATTCCACTTATTTGACAAACTCCAATTATCGTATTTCAAATGATAATTAAATTACTATGTTTAATTATCGTATTTCAAATGATAATTAAATTTTCATTACACTATGTTATAATAATTGCTAAAATAAAATAAAATACAATATATTTTTATAATTTAATATAATATATAATAATTTATATGATATATATTTTACTATACAGTGTTATAATAAATGATAGACTAAAAAACTATGCATGTGCTTAATTTATTAAGGAACTCGACAAACTCAAATTTGAGATTGCCGAGTTGCTCAATCAATTATATGCAAAAACAAAACAAAAAAAAGTAGATTTAACAAATTATATAAATAAACCAAAAAAAATATTAAAAATATGCAGATCATCACTTTCTCAAGCAACTCGGCAAACTCAAACTTGAAATTGTCGAGTAACTCGATGAATAATATGTCACAAACCACAAACTCAAAAATCAAAATTTTTATCAATAATAAATTGATATAATTATAATAATAAATTTTATTACACTTTGTTATAATAATTGATAAGATAAAATATAATATATTTGAATAATTCAATATAATCTATAATAATTTAACTAATCTATATTTTACTATAATATATTATAATAAATGATAGAATAAAAACAAAATTGCATGTGATTATTTTATTAAGTAACTCGACAAACTCAAAATTGAGATTGACGAGTTGCTCAATCAATTAGATGCAAAAAAAATTAAAAAAAATAAGTTTAACTAATAATATAAATAGAAAAATAAATATTTGTACATTATCAATATATCGAGTAACTCGACAAACTCAAACTTGAGATTGCCGAGTTACTCGATCAATAACATGCCACAAATCAGAAATTCAAAATTCAAAATTTGTATTTATAATAAATTGATACTATAACAAATGAATATTATTATAAATTGATATTAAATTGTATTATAATTATTAATTATAATAAATGTTGATTATTGTAATAAAATTGATATAATTATTATAATAAATTTTAATTACACATTATTATAATAATTGATAAAATAAAATATGTAATAATTTCATAAAATATATATTTATTATAATATTTTATAGTAAGGATATGATAGAAAAAAAATTATGCATTTGCTTACTTTACCAAGTACCTCGACAAACTCAAAGATGAAATTAACGAGTTACTTGATAAATGATATAGATAAAAAAACATGAACAAATAATATATATATATATATATATATATATATATATATATATTTGCACATGATCACTTTTTCAAGTAACTCGACAAACTCAAATTTGATATTGCCGAGTTACTTGATAAATAACATGCCACAAACCACAAAGTCAAAAATCAATATTTCTATTTATAACAAATTGATATTATAATAAATGATAGAATAAAAAAATTTATGCGTGTGCTTACTTAATCAAGTAACTCGACAAAGAAAAATATGAAAAAAAGAGACAAAACAAAGCCAAGTGTAACATATTATAGTAAAATATATATCATATAAAATTATTATAGATTATATTAAATTATTCAAATATATTATATTTTATTTTATCAATTATTATAACAAAGTGTAATAAAAATTTATTATTATAATTATATAGATTTAACTAAATAATTATATCAATTTATTATAGATAAAAATTTTGATTTTTTAGTTTGTGGTTTGTGGCATATTATTCATCGAGTAACTCGACAATTTCAAGTTTGAGTTTGCCGAGTTATTTGAGGAAGTGATCATCTGCATATTTTTTTAATTTTTTTTTGTTATTTATATTATTTGTTAAATCTACTTTTTGGTTTTTGTTTTTTTGCATATAATTGATCGAGCAACTCGACAATCTCAAATTTGAGTTTGTCAAGTTCCTTGATAAATTAAGCACATGCATAGTTTTTTTTACTCTATTATTTATTATAACATTGTATAGTAAATTATATATCATATAAAATTATTATATATTATATTAAATTATTATAATATATTTTATTTTATTTTAGCGATTATTATAACATATTAGAATGAAAATTTATTATAATAATTATGTCAATTTATTATACTAATTATATCAATTTTATTACAATAATCAATTTTTAGTATAATTACTAATTATAATAAAATTTAATATGAATTTATTATAAATAAAAATTTGTTTTTTTTTAATTTGTGGTATGTGGCATATAACTGATCGAATAACTCGGCAATCTCAATGTACAGTTTGTCAAGTTAATTGAAAAAGTGATTATATGCATATTGTTTTGTGCTTTTGTTTATTTTTTTAAATTATTTGTTAAATTTAATTTTTTTTGTATTTGTTTTTTCCATCTAATTGATCGAGCAACTCGTCAATCTCAATTATGACTTTGTCGAGTTTCTTGATAAAGTAAACACATGCAAAAAAATATTTATTCTAGCATTTGTTATAATATATTATAGTACAATATATATCATATAAAATTATTATATATTATATTACATTATTCAAATATATTATATTTTATTTTATCAACTAGTATAACAAAGTGTAAAAAAATTTATTATCATAATTATATCATTTTATTACAATAATCAATTTTTATTATAATTATTAATTATAATAAAATGTAATATCAATTTATTATAATATCAATTTGTTATAATATCAATTTATTGTAAATAAAAAATTTTATTTTTGAGTTTGTGGTTTGAGGCATATAATTTATGGAGTAACTCGTCAATCTCAATTTTGAGTTTGTCGAGTTACTTGAAAAATTAATCATATGCATATTATTATTTTTTATTTATTTATATTATTTGTTCATTTTTTTTTGGTATATAATTTATCTAGCAACTCGGCAATCTCAATTTTGAATTTGTCGAGTTACTTGATAAAGTAAACATATGCATAAATTTTTTTATTCTATCATTTATTATAAGTTATTATAGTAAAATATATATTATATAAAATTATTATATATTATAGTATATCATTCAAGTATATGATATTTTATTTTACCAATTATTGTAAGATAGTGTAATAAATTTTTTTGTAATAATTATATCAATTTATTATAGTAATTGTAATAATTATATTAATTTTATTACAATAATCAATTTTTTTTATAATTAATAATGATATTAAAAAAAATATTATAAATTATACAAAAAATAAACTTAAACAAATATTATAAATTATAAAAATAAACCAAACAAATTTTTTTTTGCACATCATCACTTTCTCAAGTAACTCGACAAACTCAAACTTGAGATTGCCGAGTTACTCGATCAATAACATGCCACAAACCACAAAACTCAAAAATCAAAATTTTTATTTATAATAAATTGATATTATAGCAAATTAATATTATAATAAATAAATATTATAATGTTATAATTCTTAATTATAATAAAAATTGATTATTGTAATAAAATTGATTAATTATTATAATTGCTATATTAAATTGATATAATTCTTATAATATATTTCAATTACACTATGTTATAATAATTGATAAAATAGAATATAATATAATATATTTTAATAATTTAATACAATATTTAATAATTTTATATGATATATATTTTATTATAATACGTTATAATATATGATAAAATAAAAATTATTATGCATTTGCTTACTTTATCAAGTAACTCGACAAACTCAAAATTGAGCTTGTCGAGTTGCTCGAACAATTAGATGCCAAAAACAAATACCAAATATTTTTTTTTTATATAATTATAATAATAACCATACAATATAATAATCAATAACCCAGAAAATTAAACAATTCAAAATATATACATAATGCTTAAATTTTTTTGAATGCATTTTATACTTTACATTGTTTTATAATCAAATGGATTTTTCTTATGCAAACTACAAAAACTAATAAATAGTATAAATTTAATAATAAAGAAAATTGATCGAGCAAGACGCAATCAAGCATTGTTGTAAAAAAAAATTTGTAATCAATATAAGAATTATTTTATCTTAACATATATTTAAGAAGTCAGCCTTTTTTTAATTCAACTAAACACAAATAAAAAAAATATTTTATAGTTAATTAGTCAAGTAACTCTACAAACTCAAAATAGAATTTATCGAGTTACTCGATTACGTTTATACGTGCTAAATAGATCAAATTTATATATATATAAATTTTTTTTTTATTAGAATCAAGAAAAACATAAAATATAATATGCACAAACCCACAGAATATAAAAAATATCATTCCATATAAAATATATATAAAAAAAATTATGAATGAATTAACAAAATTATTTACAATATTTGTAAATAAATTGTACTAAATAAGATCACAAGTTAGGTATTCCACTTATTTGACAAACTCTAATTATTGTATTTCAAATGATAATTAAATTACTAAAAAAAGTTTTTACATTTCGACGCAACAAAGTAAAAACATTTTCTACAAAATTATTACTAAAACAAATCTAAATTTTTTGCTTTACATTGTTTTATAGTGAAATGGATTTTTTTAATGCAAACTACAAAGACTAATAAATAGTATAAATTTATTAAAAAATAAAATTGATCGGGCATTTAGAGCAATTAATTATACTTTCACCAAACAACACTTCACCAATCAAATTAATGGCCCGTAAAAAAAATGATCTCCATCTAGGTCAATGCAGTATAGATCTCATAGCCCGTGTAAGATCTAATAACTATGGTTGCAATATTCATATAATAGTTGAAGTTATTCGAAGAATGACATTTTTCTTAAAATTTAGGTCTTCCATAAGTCATCTCATCTATACAAGTTTGAATCATTTTTCCATCAAAAGTCTAGCATGTGCATAATTTTCATAAATAGTTAATGAAGAAACTTAAACTTAAGTATTTTGCTCGACTCTGATACGATATTCAACTACCTTATCTAAAATCTTAAGTTAATAGAACAAACAAGCATTTAGTTATTAAACTTAGTTTTCAATTAATTTTATTTACTTAAATTGATTTAGGATCACTGTAAGCACTATTATTGAAATCCTATTCTTATTTCTCTTCATGCTAATTTAAAGTTTATTTCAAATTATTTCTTTAATCCAAATTGCCGCTGCCAAAAACGAAAGTGTGTTGAGGCCAGAAAACAAGTCAATACTAAGGCTTATAAACCATGCTAAATTTCTCGAGTAACTCGACAAACTCAAAGTTAAGATTTTCGAGTTGCTCGATCAAATATATGCCAAAAACAAATACAAAAACTTACATTTAAAAATAATATTAATCAAAAAAAAAAAATTATGCACATGCTCATTTTCTCGAGTAACTCGACAAACTCAAAATTGAGATTGCCGAGTTGCTCGATCAAGTGTATGCCAAAAAACCACAAACTCAAATATAAATTTTTTTATTTATTCAAATAATACAACCCATACAATATAGTAATCATTAACCCAAACAATTAAAAAAATTCAAAATATATAGATAATGCTTAAAACTTTTTGTATGCATTTTTAACTTTACACTCTTTTATAATCAAATGGATTTTTTGTATGCAAACTACAAAAACTAATAAATAGTATAAATTTAATAATAAAGAAAATTGATCGGGCAACACATGATCAATCATTGTTAAAAAAAAATATTCGTAATTAATATTAGAATTATTTTATATTAACATATATTTAAGAAGTAAATATATTTTTATTGAAATAAACACAAATAAAAAAACAACAACAAAATATTTCATAGTTAATTAGTCAAGTCACTCGACAAACTCAAAATGGGATTTGACGAGTTACTCGATTACCTACATGATAAATATGTCAAATTTATATATATAGAAATTCTTTTATTAAAACCAAGAAAAACATAAAATATAATATGCACAAACCCACAAAATGTAAATAATATCATATCATCTAAAATATATAAAAACATTTTTATTAATAAATTAACACAATTAATTACAGTATTTGTAAATAAATTGTACTAAATAAGATCACAAGTTAGGTATTCCACTTATTTGACAAACTTCAATTATCGTATTTCAAATGATAATTAAATTACTATTTTTAATTATCATATTTCAAATGATAATTAAATTTTCATTACATTATGTTATAATAATTGCTAAAATAAAATAAAATATAATATATTTTATAATTTAATATAATATATAGTAATTTTACATGAAATATATTTTACTATAATATGTTCTAATAAATGATAGAGTACAAAAAACTATGCATGTGCTTAATTTATCAAGTAAATTGACAAACTCAAATTTAAGATTCTCGAGTTGTTCAATCAATTATATGTCAAAAAAAAATACCAAACAAGTAAATTTAACAAATAATATAAATAAAGAAAAGAACCAAACAAATTAAAATTATGCAGATGATCACTTTCTCAAGTAATTCAACAAACTCAAACTTGAAATTGCCTAGTCACTCAATGAATAATATGCCGCAAACCACAAACTCAAAAAACAAAATTTTTATCTATAATAAATTGATATTATAATAAATTTATCTTATATTTTATTATATTTATTAATTATAATAAAAATGGATTATTGTTATAAAATTTATTTAATTATTATAATAAATTGATAAAATTATAATAAAAAATTGTTAATTACACTTTGTTCTAATAATTGATAAAATAAAATATAATATATTTGAATAATTTAATATAATATAGCAAATTTACTTACAACATAGCAAATTTAAAATCCATGAATTCAATCCAAAATAGTCATCATAGTCACATTCTTCAACATATTGTATTATCAAATTTTTTATTCAACGTCTAAATGAACAAACATAAACTCTATTCATTTCGTTCGTTCGGGAAGAAAAAAAAATTGTTGCGAAAGAAATTTAACAAAAGTTTTCCCTTGTACAGATTGCTTTTCTCCTCTACAACTGCATCAATAGGTATTCCAGCTACAAGACAGTCGACATATTTTATAACAAATAATCTGCTATCACTGCAAATATCATTAAAAACGTTGTAAGTGTACATAAATATCATTAGAATTAAAAAAAATTAGTTCAGTTCTTTACCTATAGCTTCCTCAAATATTCAAGAGGCTGACGTTTCTTTTCCCCAAATCTATCCTATCACAAGCCACATACTTCTCAATTATCTTCGGAATTATATTTATACAAAGAACAACATGGGGATATATGTCTGCTTCCTTATAAAATAGTTGATTATTATCATAAACTGACAGCTTCCAACCTTCTAGATCAACATGGAAAAGGACCCAATACTTATTGTCCAACATATACGGCCACAATATATGATTACAATCCCTCCATCTTCTACCAAAATTTTTAGGAATATAGCCAGATGTATATCATTCCATATAAACATGGTTATCAACCGGAGCATTACGCTGAACTTTTCCTTTAGGATCCACCATTTTAGACCCAATTTCGAATAAGTAATCCGAATCCAGTGTCTAGAACTGCATATCTCAGTGAAAATATATCTGAGAAATTTGCTGATCTTTTTCTAATTAAAAACAATGCATTATCCATATCCTATTCAAAAAATAAACACAAAGTATAACAGTATAAGCCTTCTACCAAACTATAGATATCATAAGTCAAACAATATAAATATGATATACCTCAGCCACCAATGAATAATTAGGATGGCCAATATCTTGTAGCCTTCCTTTCGTCAATTTAATGCCACAACCACCACCACGCAATCTCACAACATCTCTATAAGATTAAAAACAATTATACATAGCATAAATACATAATATACATAAAAAAAAATTTCTTACACAAAATTATAACTTATTGTTCCTTCGCCTGACGCATCCAACTAAAAAAAACATTTTTCCTATTCTCATCAACATCACACAATACTGGAATGACTATAGAACTCAATGGCGACATTGCACTTTCGTGCCTGCCTTCATCTTCATCACCTGCCCTTACATTAATAGGAGCTGCTTCGCGTTTCGTTTCATCAACACCCACACTGGTGTATTTATTTACTACTATCCCCTCAAACATTCCCTATATCTGTTCAACATATCTATGCATATCTTTATGCACATCATCGCATAACCTACCAAAACAAACCACTTTGTTCTACTTGAAATGATGTCAACTTCGTATCTATATGTCGCTGCATTTCTTTGTACTTTTCATCTACATATTTCTTGCTACTACTAGAAACATTTGACTCAAGCTTATCAAACCGCTGCCTCAAATCATCTCTTGTACTTCCCAATTTTTGATCCATGTATGAACGTTGCTCATCTATCATACTACCTAATTGATTATCAAAGTAAGCTCGTTGTTCATCTCTCATGCTGCCCAATTGAATATCAAAATATGCTTGTTGCTCATCTCTCATGTTGCGAATTTTATCATCAATATAGCCTCGTTGTTCATCAAATAATGAACTCAAATATTCATTCGTAGCATAATCATCATAATGCTCATGCTCATAACCTTGATACTCTTCTGGGATGTTTTTCTCAGGAAAGGACATTTTGTTGCTTCTACATAATCCATATGGGAAATATTTCCTACAGGCAAGTTATCCATAGGATATTCATTACATATATACGGCGACCAGCTATTATAATCATCAACATTTTCATAACTTTCTTCCACAACTGGTTGAGCCATATCTTCTTATTCAGCCTGTTCCATTTCTTCACCAATTAGATTAAATTCTTGCCCCCCATGCAGAAATTGGTTAACAACAGCATCAACATGTGCATCTCCTACATCTTCTAATTCAACCATTGTATACACATATGATTGTTCTGCTTCTTCTTCAGTAGGTTTAAGTATTGGCAAAATCACCATCTAAAACACAACTCTTACATAAATATAAAACATTTCTTCTAAATAACTTAAATTGTGTTCCCGAACCTCTATAGAGCTGAAGAAAACATCTAGACCTTTTTTTCTACACGATGATGTTCATCCCAGTTCAAAATACGAGGAAATGTATTTTGCAATCTCCCAGCAAATCTTTTACTTGATTGAGGACATGCCTCATACATCCATATCTATAAATAATAAAAATTAAAATCAAAGCAAACTACATAACATGTTCATATTACATAAATTTTTTTTTTTTACATATTATAATTATTCACCTGAAATAGAAGAGGACAACCATATATGGTGTACTATACAATCCCACCACCTTGACTAATTAACTTCAATGCACAGCGACCCAAGAAGTCGATAATGAACGAAGCAATATAAGAAAAGAAATGTAAGAAAAGAATATCGCCCCCATGGATATTCATAACATACATCTAAATTATCTACTAACAATAATGTCTTTATATTTATTTTTTTCCTATCCATTGACCTAATAACTCATTCAATAAGTAAGGCCAACCCTAACTTATATTTATCTCCCTCATCATCACACGTAATAAAAACATGTTCAAGTTCATTCAATGATATATGTGAAGAACTATGAAACCATCTTCTACGAAGTTTATGTTTCCCAAACGCTTTAATTGTACTCAAACTATCCTCATTATTATGACATAACAACTCTGATATCAAACAGTACTCTTGCATCCCAAATCTGAGTAATTGACCATCTACTTTAAACCACATTTCATTTGCTTTGTTGATATATACATTATTTAAAAGAATTTCATGAACTAATTTACCACTAAACTGGAGTCGCCTACCATGCAAATATTTAAAATGAGAAAAGCAGTTATTTCTAAATTTATCAATCTGCTCATTATTATAATTTTCCAAAATAACATCAACATATTTTAAATTACTGATTATTGTGATTTGTCCAACAAATCTACGATTCTCACCAACAACATATTCAACATCCATAACTGCAACATAACATACATTTCGTTAGCTACAATATACAAGAAAAACATGACTAACCTATATAATGTATATATGCAATTTATATATAATATTATGCACATATTTAGATCATAATTTTTCTATATAAATAAATATATCTACAACAAAAATTACATATAAATTAATCCAAAATAAATACCTTCACCAAAAAAACATACCTGATAGAGATAAGGTTATGTTAGTGCAAATAAATTCACGCCAAATTTAAAGATTTTAGGTGATCAAATTTCAAAACTCTTTCAAACTCTCTGAACTGAAATGGTGGAATGGACTCTTAACCAAATGAAAATAGAGAACAAAATCACGTGAAGGTAAGGGAAAATAAGATGTGCATTTAAGTACATTCAATAGTGGTTAGTTGAGTAAAAGACAAAAACTGACAACATAAATAGGAAAGGAGAGAGACTTTGTACCAATTCTAGATGAAAAAGAATTACAATTAACAAGGTCTTTTGCACATATAAAGAAAACGAGAATTTTTTATCTTTTCTGCAATAAATAACAATAGAATAAAATTTATTTCCAAAACCGCATCAGATTTATCTTTTCTGCAATAAATGTGTTTTACTTTTTACTTATCAACTAATTTTTATATATCCTTCTCATTTCTATATTACATTGTATATATATATTAATTTTTTAACTTTATTGTTTTACGTATATGTCAAAATTAGTCATTTTTGCGTTTAAAATTTTATTTCCCGTTCAAATAATATTTTCAACTTACAATTTTTTTGCTAAAACTATCACGGACGTGCAACGCACAGACTTAAAACTAGTAAATATATATACACATATATTTCACAGATCAATATCCCTACTTTGTGGATTCCACAATCACAGATCATTTATATTGTCTAAGTCGGGTACATGAGAATGGCCCCCAGTGCATGTGCCCAACTCGGGAAACACATATTTTCTGTCCCATGTGTCCAACTCGAACAATACATATTTTCCATCCACAATCATAGTGCTTTGCACCAATATTGAAGTTTCTTAATTTCTCTTTTTAAAAGAAATCTTGATAAGAAGATAAGTACGAACATAAAATAAGAACATCTAAAGTATAATATGATTCCTTGCCAGACTGGATTATTATTATTGTAATAGTCAATTATAATTAAGTTGATGGAACGTGAAAAAATAGCAGTAGATATCTCTAATCTTTCATTTAAATTGTACTGTTTTGATCCCAACTTTTAAAAATAAGTATTTTCAATCTCAACTTATTAGTTTTTTAGCAAGTGGGGTATGAACACTACAAGAAATTTCACTTTCAACAATGAAATTTTTGTCGTCATTTTAGGTTGTTTTGTCGAAAAATGGTCGAGACTTTAGTTTACAATTGCAAGACTTTCTGAAATAAAATTTTCGTTGTTAAAAGTGAAATTTCTTGTGGTGGAAAGATGATTATTGTCCTAGTAACAATTGCACAGAAATTGCACAAGGGCCAAGATAAAATTCCTTGGACACTTTAACCTTTATCTCCCTCCATTTTAGGGTTTAGTGTTTACGACGAATTGTTTTATCAAACTAACATGGGTTAAAAATAAATAGTTGAGGGCATTAATACATATTTAAGTCTACTTGATTTTCATCCACATAAAGTGCACGTGTTTGATAAAAGTTCTAATAATTAATTAGATATTATTAGTATTATTAAGGCAAAAATGTCAAGTTAGTAGGGACTTCATCCAAAGTAATATGAAATGTAAGAAAGTGAAAAGTGATGAGCTTCTAAAAAAATATCGTCGAATCTTCCACGATTTATGTTTTATGATACTTTAGTACTTTAGTGAAAAGGAGCATTATTAAGATTTGGAGTTCTATTATAAAAATATCAATATTGTTAAGAGGAGTAATTCAATCTCTTATATGTTGTGTATTTATTTCATTATTATTCGATGTGCTTTTACAAAATGGTGGCTCGTTTGAGAAAACTAATCTTCAAATTTGTATGATTCTTTGAGTTTTAGTCGGATTGAATTCCTCGTTTGAACGTAATGGACTCTGATAATTGAGATTCTATTTTAAAAGGTAAATTTTATTAAGAATAGTACTAACTCAAACTTTATATATTATATATTTATTTTATCATTATTCGATAAGAAACTTTACCCTTAACAAACATCAAGTTTTGAACACTTAATCCATGACTTATGGATGTGGTTCATAATTGTTAATTACCAACATATGTTGCATCACAAATTCACAATGCATGATTAGGTTACATAACTCTCAATTTCAAAATCAAAAAATTGAAAAGGGGGAAAGGGACGAAAAGGGGAAAAAATCAAGTCAATAAAGAAATAGAAAAGGCCAAACTTGTCATTTCATCATAGAGACAATGGATTTTAGAGATCGATAATTTGCTTGCAATAATCCCTATGCCTACATTATTATATATCTTGTTTTTATATCTAGAGTTATGTTTTGCTAAGCTTAATTTATAATTTAAGTTAATCAAAATAGTTAAATATATTTTTTATTTATATATTTTGTAGGATTCATAATTTATTATCTATTTATAATTGTAGATCTGCCAAACATGTTCGTTCTTATCTGATTTTGTTAAAAATTAATATTTAATAGATTTTAATAAAAATTATATCTTTAACAAAACTAATATAGACGATAAACTTAGTCAAGGATGATATTAATTTATTTTATTAGTCTTTTAATAAAGACGAAGACCATAAGGCGGGACCCATGAAAATAATTCAATAGCAAGAACCCACAAAATGCTGCATGTCATTGGCCAACTCAAAAGGCGTCATAATCAATAAATAATACAATGTTAAATAAAAAATACGAAAATGAAATTTAAATAATATGCACGTATTCTTTTATATATATATTACTTGTTCAACGTGGTATTTTTAAGAAAAATAAATGTAAATAGGGATTTTTTTATAAATAAACCACTTTTTAAAAATAATTCTAATTTTATCAACTTAACAAATTTATTCTAAAAATACTACATTCTTAAAATTATATTAATTAATAAAATAATAAATTAAAATCAAATCTATACCACAAAATATATATTTCATCGTGAATTCACTTAAATTTGCATTTGAGTCCTTGACTATTTGCACAATAAGTCCTTCATTTTATAAAATTTTCACTTTAGTCCCTATACTTCTTCTTTCATTTCAATTTTGTCCTCTTTTATTTGTAAACTAAGTCCTTCAACTTTTAAATTTTTGCAACTTGATTCCCATATTTATACTTTTATATCAATTTAGTCCCATTTGTAATGTATCAAGATACTAAACATAAATTGTTACAACTATTACAACCGCAAAATCAACTCTAAACTTCAATAAGTTCGTTATAGTATGATATAGATATGTAACACAATATTAAATTTAACAAATAAAACTATTGATTTCATCATTTAGAATATACATAACATCAAATGATACTGAATACTGGAATTCACGAATATATGATGTGTAAAATAACATAATATAATATGTAACATATTTAGTAATACAAAATATCATTTGTAACATCCAGATCAAATAGTGATACAAAGGACTAAATTGATATAAAAGTATAAATATGGGGACCAACTTGTACAAATTTAAAAGTTGAAGGACTTGGGTTGCAAATAAAAAGGACTAAATTGAAATGAAAGAGGAAGTATAGGACTAAAGTGAAAATTTTATAAAGATGAATGACTTATTGTCCAAATAATCAAGAACTCAAAAATAAATTTGAGTGAATTCACGTGAAAATAGTCCTTTGATTTTAATTTATTATTTTATTAATTAATATAATATTAATTATATAGTATTTTAAATAAATAAGGTAAGTTGTTAGATTTAAAATTATTTTAATATTGGTAAGTAGTGGGTGTAATATCCATACGTAAATAAACGTATTGAAGATAATATTTAATAATATACACATGATTGCTATCTCTCTCTAACAGATGAAATTGTTTAAAACAAATATATTATCAAAGGTTATAAAAACTAAAAGTCGCTATCTCAATATAATTTTGAATATCGAAAATTAATTTTTTATGTATGACTCGTTCAAGATGAACAACAAAAACAGTCTTTTTATTTTGATAATTCATTGTGTACATATTGAATATAAATTTTTGAAAATAAAAAATAAAAATAAGTCATGAGTTTGAAAGCCACTCAAATCAATAAATATTTGAAGAGTCGGCTGAATTTCTTAAAGAGCTTGGCATTTATATTTAGGTTTTTTTTACTGTGGGTTGAGGACCCATTGTTTTATTTTTGGCAGTTTAGCCCCTATTTCAAATATTTTTGGCAACAATGGTCCTTTTAATCAATTTCCGTCCAATTCTCCATTAAATTTGACGCTGGAAAATTTGGGATTTAAAAAGTAAAGGAAAATTTGTTCACATATTCTTTATATATATATTTACTTGTTCAATATGGTATTTATAAGAAAAATAAATGTAAATAAACGTGTTGTAGATAATATTTAATAATATATACATGATTGCTATCTCTCTCTAACAGATGAAATTGTTTAAAACAAATATATTATCAAAAGTTATAAAAACTAAAATCCGCTATCTCAATATGATTTGAGTATCCAAAATATGATTTTCTAACTTTGTCGTGAATAGTACATCAAAAAGGTATCAAGAAATTACCTCGATGAGTGAAGAACACAGTTTGAAAATAAGTCGAAAGAGGTGACGTCAAAATAAGAATTAAAAGATAAAAATTAAGATAGTGACTAAAATGATCAAATTGTTCTTCATCAACAAAATACACAAATGTGGTTAAGGATAATTTGGTCATTTTAACCACCATTTGATTTGAAAAAAACTATTTTGACAAAAAAATCACACACATCCATGGTTAAATTGGAGATGCTCTAAGTTTTCGACTCTACGCCAATAACGGAAAAACCAAGAAGGACCACAGAAAATGTTGTGTTATTTCCTTGCTTCTACTATTCACATTTCTTTTAATTTATTATTATTATTTATTTATTTATTGCTCAATCATTCATGAATAATAAATACCCTACCCAGGAAGGTTAGTTCTTCAAGCATTTTACTTTACTCGAGAGACTACAGAAGGAGTGAAACTGCGCTACTTAGGATGGCAGAAGTGATACTTCACGTATATGACGTTACAAATGAAAGTCCCGGCTACGAAGCCGCAAACTTTGCCCTCGTTCACTTGAACACCGTATGTAAAGAGGCGGTCCCTATCGGCGGCGTCTTTCACACCGCCGTCCAGGTTTACGGCGATGAGGAATGGGGATACGGGGCGTGCAAGCAAGGCTCCGGTGTCTACAGCTGTCCCGCGGGCAAAAACATGCAGTTTTCGTACCGTGAAAGTATTGTTCTCGGAAGAACAAACTGTTCTGCCGCCAAAGTGAGTCAGATCCTGAAAGAACTGAGCCAGGAGTGGCAGGGAGATAAGTATAACGTGCTTTCGAGAAACTGTAACCATTTCTGTAATGATTTGTTGCAGAGGTTGGGAGTGCCGAAGCTTCCGGCATGGGTAAATAGGTTTGCTAATGCCGGAGATATTGCCTATGAAGCAGCACAATCGCTGCAAAAAGCTAAAAATGATATGATAAATGCCGGAAAGGAAGCATATAAGAATGCCCTCGAAACTGCTTTTAAGACTCCCATGTCTCTTATCAGTTTAAGCAAAGGTGCTAGAGTTCGTACAGATCAATTCAAACCCAAGTTCATCACTGGGAGAACTGCCGGATTCGATCAGGGAGTTGGTCAGAAGTAAACACGAGGTGCCGGAAAAAATGGTCGTATCAAGCTGTGTTCCGGCCAAGATATAGCCCACTAGATTCGTGTCCCGGCTCCATCCCGATGATGGGCTACTTGTATTGTCAACTTGTGCGTCCGTATCGTATCGTGTCGTTTACGTATCAGTGCCTATTTCACTTATTTTGAGTTTTGTGTAATGCATAATTGCATCAATATTACTGTTATTGTTGTTATTGTTGCAGCTTGCTTTATCGTCTTCAACAAATAATTTAAGAAATATATATCTATAATTGTTAAACCAATGCAAAATATGTTTTCACTTTGGGTAACGCAAGTGTTAGTCGAAAATCAAAACTCTTAACATATTGTAGCTCTATCTACATGTGGGTCCCAATATATTGCAACAACATAAAGTATAAAATAAGCCTAGTGGCTTAAGGGTTACTTCAAGAATTGTCCTCCTTAAATGAACCAACCTTAGTATATTCACATAGCCAATCAAATATACCGGTGCAAATATTCAATCTTTCACCAACGTACAAAACATATAAATATGAGGTTGTATTTTATAAGGGATATTGTATCCCAAGGTTTGGTACAACTTGAGAAGACTGTTGGTTATATTGTATCTTGAGGTAATGCACTTGTTAAGAGGAGTAGCACAATATCTTGTTTATTTGTTTTATCACGTGGAATATTACCATTAACACTTAACATATACAACTTTATTTTCAATGGGACGAGGATTACATAATTGCAAGATATACAACGGGAGTCAAAACTAACTCGTTCTAACTTATAGATTAAACAACTTTTGCATTGTGTCGACGAGACCCTGGCACAAAATTCTAGAATGAATTTTAGTTTGCTCGAGAAGATTGATGATGATGAATATGGACAAAGATGGATACATATTTTATTCTTACTTATTAATTATTTACTAATAGGTGTCTTTTAATAATTGTTAGAAATTTAAGGACTAAGTACGCAATTGTTATTTAAGTTTGTTGATGAGTGTATTGTATATACTCATTTAGACCTCCTTATGAAGTCCTTAATTTGGATAATATTTAGTGTGTTTTGAAGTTGATTGTTGTTCTATTTTCTTTGTTTTTGCTGGAATAAAAGTGTGGTTTCCTTTCTGGAATAAAAATGTGGATCCCTCTTTGTTCAACTATAGATAAATCAGTTTTTTATTTGTTGGATGGCACATGGATTGACGCGTGGAATCTATTCAAGCCTAAGTATATAATGGATGTGAACAATGCAGATGAGTTAATTCCGAATTCACTTTATTCTTCTCCATTCTTCTTTACTCTACATAAGGGTTACAAAAACCTTTTGCCGTTTCTTCTTCTTCTTCTTTCTTCACTGAGATTTTATCTTTTCTGGTGAAAGGAGAAATATTGTTTTTTGAACATGAATACAATATCTAAACAATAGATCATTGTATTCACAGTATCAAAGTGGTATTCAAGGTTGTTTGAAAGACCCCAAGTTACTGTAGTACATGAGAAATTGTATTCGGGTTATTATGTGTTAGATCGGACATGGTTAACACACCGGTGTAACTCTGTTGTTATCTTCTTAGTTATTAGTGGATCTTTTGTGCCTAAACTGCCTCACCGAGACCCCCAGTAGGTCAGTTGTTGACCAAACTGGGTTACCATTCTTGGTGTTGTTTCATGCTTTGGTTCTTGGTTTCTTTATTGATCTGCGAATATAAGTTGTTAACTAAGTCTAAAAAAGCAACAATGGTATCAGAGCCTTGTTTATGGGCTAAGTAAGAGTCCTCTGGGCCTAGATCTAGTGTTTGTAGTCTAGATGTGTAAGGATCTGGAGAGATATGTAAGTTCTTGAAACCAGATCCGGGAGTTCTTCCTAAAACTGATTGGTGAACAACTTTCTTGGAGGTTGTGTAAACTTCTTACAATTTACTAAAGGCTGTGGTAAAATCTACTCCTTTTTTCATCTATTGCATGTGGATTGTACATTATGGCTGTGTCTAATGTGAAATCCTTACTATGATACTAGTATACAAAATTGATTTGCTTAAAAGTTCTTGTTTGATAAACAGTATTAGACCTTGTTTATTCAGAAATTAGCATGTTTTTGTTACTATTTAGTTTGCTAAAATATATAGTTCTGTACTTTTGTTAAACTTTCATTCTTTTGATTAAAAATAATCTTTAGACCTTTGTTTCCTGAATTCCACCCTTTATCAGAAAATAATTATGGGTTCAAGGTCGAACTTGAAAAGTTCGATGGAAAGGGGGACTTCTCTTTATGGAAACAAAAGATGAGGGCCATTCTAGTACATCAAAGTGTCTCTAAAGCTTTAGAGGACCCTAACAAGTACTCAGAAACCCTCAAAGCAAAACCAGATCCTATACTTGAAATGAATGAAATTGCTTATAGTTTAATTTTTCTCCATCTAACTGATAATGTGTTAAGGCAAGTTTATAACAAAAACAATCGTGGAACTTTGTAAAAGACTGCATGTTTTGATTATGATTAAAACCTTATCAAATAAGGTTTATCTACTTGAAAAACTTTTCAGTTTCAAAATAGATCCCTCAAAGGATCTTGATATAAATCTTGATGAATTCAATAAACTTGTACAAAATTTGTCCAATATTGATAAAAAGTTTGATGATGAAGATTTATCTGTTATTTTGTTAAATTCTATGCCTAATCGTTTTAAAGATGTAAAAAATGTGATAAAATATGGTACAGATGACTTGTCCATTACCGTTATTGTTGATGTCTTGAGATCCAGAGAACTGGAATTTAAATAAGATTATAAATCCTAAAACAAAGAGGAAAACTTATTTGTGAGAGGAAGATCTAAAAAAAGGGACAACCAGAATTACAGTAATAAAGGTAAAAAGAAGGAAAATCTAGGTCAAAATCAAAAAGTGGTAAAAAATATTATCATTGTGGAAAGTTAGGTCATTTTAAGAGAGATTATTATGATTGGAAAAGGAAAAATAAAGAAATTGATAACAATTATGAAAATCAAGCAAATGTTTTTGATAATGTGCAAGTTTAAGTTGTTTCTGATGTTGAACATGATATTGATTGGATTCTTGATGTTCATATCATATGTGTCCTGATATAAATGCCTTTAATTGCTATGAGAAAATTAATGGTGAGGATGTGTACATGGGAAACAATCAATTTTGCCCTATAGTTGGCATATGTTTTGTTCAGTTAAAATTGCATAATGAAACCATCAAAACTATAAAAGAAGTCAGACATGTTATTGGTCTTAGAAAAATCTTATTTCTTTGGGTGTCTTAGATGATGAGGGATATGAGTGCAAAATTAAGAATGAGATTACGAAATTAATTTTTGGATCCTTAGTTGTCTTTAAGGAGGTCAAGAAAGGTAGGTTATATACTCTCCTTGGTCATACTATCTCTAGAGATATAGATTTATTGTGTAATACTGAGGCTGATCACTCTATTTTATGGCACAAAAGGTTAGATCACATTAGTGAAAATGGTCTTTCCTTACTGAGTAAACAGAATCTTCTAGGCAAAGATAAAGTGTCAAAAATTGCCTTTTGTGAAACTTGCATTCTAGGAAAACAACTAGACTAAGTTTTAAAATTGGAACTCATACCTCTAAAGCTCCTTACAATATGTCCATTCTGATATATGGGGGGCCTGAAAGTTGCCCCACATATGGAGGAAAAAGATATTTTTATACCAGAAAAATTTGGGTGTATTTCTTAAAAAACAAAAATGAAGCTTTTAAGAAATTTAAGATATTGGGTTAAGTTGACTGAAAATCAAACTGATAGAAGAGTAAAAAATTTTCGAACTGACAATGGGCTAGAATTCTATAATCAGGAATTTGACAATTTCTGCAAAGATAAAGGTATTCAGAGGCATAGGTCTACAGATTCACCCCTCAGCAAAATGGTGTTGCTGAGATGATGAACATGACTATCATTAATAAAGTCAGGTGTCTTTTTATTAGTTCTGGGGTTCCAAAGGATTTTTGGAGAGAAGCAATTGCTACTGCAGTATACTTGATAAACAGAAGTCCCTCTAGTACCATTCAGTCCAAAACTCCTGAAGAGTTGTGGAAATGAAAACCTCATGATTTCACTCACCTAAAAATATTTGGGTGTGCTGCATATGCACAACAAATGGAGGGAAAACTTTACCCTAGAGCCCTAAAATGTGTCTTCTTAGGCTATCTTTAAGGAGTTAAGGGTTTAGGCTTTGGTTAAAAGGAGAAAAAGGGTTAAAGTGATTATTAGCATGGATGTGGTATTTAATGAGAATGAGATGCCTTGTGTAGTGAATAAAGATAAGTCACGTACTGAAAAAGATAAATCTATATCTGATTTAGAAAATGATAAAGTTCAAATTGAGGTGAAGTCCTTGGAAAGAACTACACCTGATTCTGAAATAGAGTTTTCTTGATATCCGATTGGAATAAAGGAGATTGATGTATAAAACCCCTTCAACTTTGTCTTCAGTTATCATGAGTTACTTGTGATCTCATAGCATGTCCCTATTCTCTTAAGTGACCGGGTGCAATCACTTGTAGTCAATAGGTTGAGTTCAAGAGGAGTTTTTTTGCTCTTGATTGTGCGATCGTTATTAGTAATTGAGTGTCTTAAGATTCTTCGATCACAATCGACCTTTGACCTATTTTCTTGCGGGAAACCATTTGCCATGTTATCGATCTAATCCTTCGACATCACTCATGTTTGTTTTCATCTCTTTATACTTTAGCTACATCAAGAAGCCACAAAAGTTGCGTGTTTGTGGAAACTTCATGAAAGCATGTAGGAAAGCGAATTAAAGTGATTAGCTAGGTAAGAAACTCAATATGTTATGTTTCATGGTAATTTAATTTAGTAAAATGAAATATGAATCTTTAAACATCTATTCCATTACTCATGGCTCATAATTCTCATTTTCCAACTTTTATCTGTTAATGTTACACGGGTGTATATTAATAAGATGGTGTATTTAATTTAAACTTTTAAATATTTTGATCGACAATTTTTAAGTGATCGACTTTGATGGATTCCATCAACTTTTATAGATTTTATAGATTTCATTTTAAAAGATTTTCCTAAACTTTCACAGACTTTTATGGACTTTTATAGAGTTTATTTTTTCAATTAAAAATTTTGAATATAAAAATTTAATATTCCACAGTTAAAAAAATTGTCGTAGGAGAAAAGTCTAATAATAATTTATTTAATTGTATTAATATTATTAAATTTATAAAAAAAATGTTATATTTAATTGCTGCAATTAAACTACGTCGAAAATTAATGACATAATTTATTAACTCGTTCTATTTTTTCTTTTGGGTAAACTATAAACTTTCAAATGGTTTGTGGATAAATTCAAAAAATTATAGCACGCAACACTTTTTAAAAATATTTTCCAACAAAAAAATTTATCCAGTTCATAGTCTCGGTTTTTATATTTATAATAATCTATAGGTAAGATATCATTATTAATCACCACAATTGCATAAATAAATAACCAAAGTACCAATTTACGAAGAAAAAAAAACAACAATGCTCATCAAGATAAATAGAAAATGCAAGAATGAAAATGAAAATAAAAAATACAGTAATAAAAAATTAATTTTAACCTTGATGAATTCATTAATAAACTACAATAAAAAATTTATATGAATTTAAATATAAATTTATCTTATTTTTAATGAAAAATGGAAAAACGACGAAAAAAAAAGAAAGAAAAAATGGTTATGGTAATATTGAAGAATAAAAAGCACATTGTCTCTAAAGGTTTATAAAAAGGTTTATAGAAGGATAAAGAAGGAAATGAAAAAATGGTTGGTATGTTTGATATCAATTAAAATTTTGTAAAAAACTGAAGTAAAAGACAACAATTACTTTTAACCACACATTTTATTGAACCCACAATTTTTACAACTTTTCAACTACATATTTTATAAACGTTTGTCAAATTTTACAAAAAAAAAAAAAAATTTAATTTTAATCAAAATCAAACATATCTAATATTATTTTCATAAAAATATTGGTAATTAATTATAGTTATAGGGTTTGTAGAAAGAAAAAGATGAAAGAGAAAAAAAAATAGTTAGGAGAATATATTGAAGAGGGAAAAAATCACAATGAAGAAAGAGAAATATTAATTTTGGCTCTATAGTTTGTTGAAGAAAAAAGAAAAGCGAAAAGTTCTATAAAGAAAAAAAAATGATTTTTTATCTCAAGGTCTTTCACAGTCTTATGGGTGAATGTGTGAGAAATTGGGATATTTTATATTTATATCTTGTGCTTTAAAGTTAGTACGTATAAAATTATTTATAAAGTCATTAAAAGTCATTGTCATTTTGAATACCCTTGAATTTCGTAGGATTTTAAAAAGTCTAAATTGAATATCGCCTGACTTTTCTATATTGAATATTCAAATCTTTTATAAATTTAAAAATCTGAATTGAATACACATAGATTTTTAAAATCTATAAAAGCCTTATCAAGTCTTAATATGAAAAGAATCGCACCCGATAATGTTATTACAAGATAATTTTACCATATACTACAAAAATAAAAAAAATTTATAAAATACTATTTCAATTTTTTAATTCTAAAACTATTATTTTTACTTTTGTAATACTTGTTATTATATTTGTTACGTTTATTATATTTTTTTAATAATATTGTTATATTTGTTACATTTATTACATTTGAAATTTAAAATGTTGAAAAGTAATTATAAAATTTTAATATAAAATTAAGTATGTGATAAAATTATCACTACTATAAATATTTGTAATAGTTAGATTTATTTTAGTCCATGTACCTATATCCATGATTTATGGATGTGGTTCATAACTGTTAATTATCAACATATGTTGCATCACAAATTCACAATGCATGATTAGGTTACGTAACTCTCAATTTCAAAATCAAAAAATTGAAAAGGGAGAAAGGGACGAAAAGGGGAAAAAAAGTCAATAAAGAAATAGAAAGGCCAAACTTGTCATTTCATAATAGTGCCAATGGATTTTAGAGATCAATAATTTGCTTGCGATAATCCCCATGCCTACATCATTATAATATTATGGATTTCACCAACAACTTTTCCTCTTTATCTATCTTGTTCTTATATCTAGAATTATATTTTGTTAAGTTTAAATTATAATTTAAATTGATCAAATTAATTAAATATATTTTTATTTATAAATTTTGTAGGATTTATAATTTACTATTTATTTATTATTCACACATTTTATAAGGCCCACAACTTATAAATACTTTAAAAATAATTGTAGATCTGCCAAACATGTTAGTTCCTATCTAATTTTGTTAAAAAATAATATTTAGTAGATTTTAATAAAATTATATCTTTAACAAAACTAATATAAACGATAAACTCAAGGATGAAATTAATTTATTTTATTAGTCTTTTAATAAAGACGAAGACCATAAGGCGGGACCCATGAAAACAATTCAATAGCAAGAACCCACAAAATGCTGCATGTCATTGGCCAACTCAAAAGGCGTTATAATCAATAAATAATACGATGTTAAATAAAAAATACGAAAATAATACAATGGTATTCTTTTATATATATATATACACACACACACATTAGTTTTTAACCCATGCGATGCACGTGGTGTATTTATAATACAATATTAATCTTATTTATATATATAAAAAAAAAAAAATTGTTTGTCGAATCGTCGTCTGCTTGCATGTATACGTGAAAATGTATGAAAAAATTTTAAGTATTAAATATAATTGAAATGACAAAAAAACTATATATGAAATTAAAATATTTAAACAAATTTTAAAAACGTAAAAAAAAAAAAAAAAAATAGAGAGAATTGTGTGTAATTTGCTTATATGAAAAAATAAAATAATATAATGAAAAATTATTTGCTACTAAACTCTAAAAAAAAAAAAACATAAAAATAATAAATAAATGTCCAAATGCGCTCGACAAACACACACCCAAATAAAAACAAAAATAAAAAAATTTAAGTTAAGTTAAAATGGGCAAAAATGCCCATTTTAATTATTTGGAGTGTTTGTTTGTTAAATACACACCCAAATATATATTTAAAAAAAAATGTAAATGTCAAAGTAGTCCATTTTGTGGGGTGGGGTGGGTTTGTCGGGTTGCATGACAAATTCAAACCCAAATATTAAAAAGAAAAAAAAAATTAAAAATGTAAAAGCATTGTTGGGTGGTCTTAACAAACAGACACCCAAATAAAAATTAAAATTAAAATTAAAAAAGTCAAATTGGACCATTTTGCACCCAAATATATACATAAAAAAAAATTAAAAAAGATTAAAATGGTCCCATTTTGATTGTTTGCTCGTCAAATACACACCCAAATAAAAAAATAATAATAAACAAATTAAATGCTCGACGTTTTTTTAAAAAAATACATAAGTATAATTTCTCATTTGTTGATATTCTATTTTTTTTTTTAGGTCGAACTCCAGTTAACAAACAGTCGAGTTATCTGACAAACTTTTTTAGTTTTTTCTTTATTGTATTATTTTTAGAGTTACTCAATAAAACTAAAGTCAAATCTTTATAAAAAAAAATAGCAAAGTCAACAAAAGTTGATTTTATAAAAATTTAATGTAAATTTGTAAGACAAAAGGGTAATAATTAGATGGCCAATGCCCCCAAAAAGTTTGAATAGATTAGTTAAAAATTTGAAAGGTTTGGACGAAAAGCGCAAATTAAAAAATGTCAAATTCAAAGCTGGACCGTGTCGAGTAACTCGACAAAATCCAAAAAAAAAAATGAAAAAATTCAACTTTGTCGATTAACTCGACAAAAACCCAAAAAAGGAAAAACAAAATTTCTTTGTTGAGTAACTCGACCAAAAAAAAATAAAAAAGTGAAAAAATAGCCAATATGTATTTTGTTGAGTAACTCGACAAACGACCAAAAAAAGAGTCAAAAATTGCTTTACTTTGCTTAGGCATTAATCTTAATTAAAAAAAAAAAGAATTATTTGTCGAGTACGTCCGTTGCACATAGGGATGGGCATTTTAACCGAAACTGAACCTCTCGAACCGGAACCGAACCGAAACCGAAGGTTTCGGTCCGGTTCCAAAAAAAATAAATTAAGAACCGGAATCGAGAACCGATCGAGTTCGGATCGATTCTCTTGAACAAGAACCGTAGGTACCCGAACCTGAACCGAATTTTTGTTTTTTACAATTTATTCAATGGCCCAACACCAACTAAATAAGAAAATTAAAATAGCCAAAATCCAAAATTAACGTCCAAAAACATACCACCTAGGCCCAAACTTAATTGGCTGAAATTTATATACCATTCCCAAAATAAAGTTCACAAATAAATCATCATGTCATTGGCCCAATTGATATCCAAATATTAAACCTAATCTCTGCATCCAGTTTCACTTTTTCACACTTCCAATATATCTAATCTCAAATTGCGCTGCACTTCTCGTCTCATCTCTCACATTCAAATCTCAAATTGTGCTGCACCTCTCGTTTAGTCTTGAAAGGTTGATAAATGGTGAAGCAAATGAAACAACGGGATGGAAAGAAAATTCGATAATATTTATTGTTATGTTGTTTTGAGAGGAAAATTTTATGTTATTTTTAGCATTTGTAAAATTTAGTACTTCTTTTTTGGGTTTGTTTTTTGGGTATGTAATTTGGTGTTTAATGTTTATACTCAACTAATGGATGCTATTTTGTGGCTTATTTTGCTAGATATTGAATGCTATATTCATATTTTGTGCATTAGATTAACAAAGTGTTAAAAATTGTTATGGGTAGAACCAAACCCGAACCGAACGACGGTTTGGGTTCGGGTTCGATTCCAAAATTACGTGGACCCGAGCGGTTCCATTTACGAAATACCCAAACCAACCAACGGTTCCAGATATTGAAATACTCGAACCGACCCACCCGACGCCTTGTGTCTAGTTGCACATACGTGGAAAATGAATGAAAAAATTGTAAGTTTTAAATATAATTGAAATGACAAAAATATATATGAAATTAAAATATTTAAACAAATTTGAAAAATATAAAAATTTATATAGAACGTGTACAATTTGCTTATAAAAAAAATAAAATTAAATAAAAATATATTTGCTACAAAACTCTAAAAAAAAACATAACAAAAAAAATAATAAATAATGGTATGCGATCACGATCGACAAACACACACACACACAAAAAAAATCAAAACAAAAAAATTTAAGTTAAGTTAAAATAGACAAAAAAGTTCATTTTAATTGGTTGGGGTGTGGATTTGTTAAATATACACCAAAATATATATAAAAAAATAAAAATTTAAAATGTCTAAATGGGCTTAAAGCCCATTTTGTTTGATTGTTATGTTTGTTTGATTGTCGGGTGGGGTGGGGTGGGGTGGGGTTATCGAGTTGCGGGATTTGAGTTTTGTTTGATTGTTGGAGGGGTTTGAGTTTGTCGAGTTGCACGACAAACTCAAACTCAAATATTAAAAAAAAAAAATTAAAAATTAAAAAGGTAAAATCATTGTTGGGTGGTGTGTGTTTGTCGAATAACTCGACAAACACACACCAAAATAAAAAAAAAAATTAAAAAGTCAAATTAGGCAATTTTGCACTCAAATATATGTATAAAAAAAAAAAATTAATAAAGATCAAAATGGTCTCATTTTAATTGTTGGCTCGACAAACACGCACCTAAATAAAAAATAATAAAAAAAATTAAATGCTCTACATTTAAAAAAAAAATACATAAATATAATTTCTCATTTGTTCATATTCTATTTTTTTTTTTTTTATCGAACTCCAGTTAACAAACAATCGAGTTATCTGACAAAATTTTTTATTATTTTCTTTATCGTATTTTTTTTAGAGTTATTCAACAAAACCAAAGTCAAATCTTTTAAAAAAAATAGCAAAGTCAACAAAAGCTGATTTTATAAAAATTCAATGTAAATTTGTAGGATAAAAGGGTGATAGTTGGATGACTAATGCCCAAAAAAAAAAGTTTGGGTAGATTAGTTACAAATTTGAAAGGTTTGGACCAAAAGTGCAAATTAAAAAATAAAAATGTTAAATTCAAATTGGGGTTTGGTCGAGTAACTCGACAAAACCCAAAAAAAAAAAAAAAAAAAATTTAGCTTTGTCGAGTAACTCGACAAAAACCCAAAAAGGAAAAAAAAAAATTCTTTGTTGAGTAACTCGACCAAAAATAAATAAAAAAGTGAAAAAAAGGTCAAAATGTATTTTGTTGAGTAACTCAACAAACGACCCAAAAAAAAGTCAAAAATTACTTTACTTTGCTTAAGCATTAATCTTATTTTAAAAAAAAAAAAAGAATTGTTTGTCGAGTATGTCCGTTGCACGTACGTGGAAAATGAATTAAAAAATTGTAAGTTTTAAATATAATTTAAATGACAAAAAAAATATATGAAATTAAAATATTTAAACAAATTTGAAAAATGTAAAAAAGTTATAGAGAACTGTGTACAATTTGCTTATAAGAAAAAATAAAATAAAATAGTAAAAAATTAAACGAAAATATATTTGCTACTAAACTCTAAAAAAAAAAACATGCCAAAAAAATAATAAATAAAGGTCCGAATACGATCAACAAACACACAACAACAAAAACAAAAAAAATTAAGTTGAGTTAAAATAGACTAAAAAGCCCATTTTAATTGGTTGGGGTGTGGGTTTGTTAAATATACACCCAAATATATATGGGGAAAAAAAAAAATTAAAATGTCTAAATGGGCTTTGAGCCCATTTTGTTTGGTTAGGTGCGTGGGTTGAGGGTGGTTTGAGTTTGTCCAATTGGGGAGTTTGTGTTTTGTTTGATTGTTGGAGGTTTGAGTTTGTCGGGTTGCACAACAAACTCAAACTCAAATATTAACCAAAAAAATAATTAAAAAGGTAAAAGCATTATTGGGAGGTGTGTGTTTGTCGAATAGCTCCACAAACACACCAAAAATATAAATAAAAAAAAATTAAAAAAAGTCAAATTGGGCAATTTTGCACCCAATTATATATATAAAAAAAAATTAAGAAAGATCAAAATTATCTCATTTTGATTATTGGCTCGACAAACACACACCCAAATAAAAAAATAATAATAATAAAATTAAATGCTCAACATTTTTAAAAAAAAATACATAAATATAATTTCTCATTTGTTCATATTCTATTTTTTTTTTGTCGAACTCCAATTAACAAACAATCGAGTTATTTGACAAATTTTTTATTTTTTTTCTTTATTATATTTTTTTTAGAGTTACTAGACAAAATCAAAGTCAAATCTTTAAAAAAAATAGCAAAGTCAACAAAAGCGATTTTATAAAATTTTAATGTAAATTTGTAGGACAAAAGGGTGATAGTTGGATGGCCAATGCCCAAAAAAAAAAAAAAAGTTATGGCAGATTAGTTACAAATTTGAAATGTTTGGATCAAAAGCACAAATTAAAAAAAATAAACAAATGTTAAATTCAAAATGGGCAGTGTCGAGTAACTCAACAAAATCCAAAAATATAAATAAAAAAATTCGACTTTGTCGAGTAATTCGACAAAAACCCAAAAAAGGGGAAAAAATATTTGTTGAGTAACTCGACCAAAAAAAAATAAAAAAAGTGAAAAAAATTGTCAAAATGTATTTTGTTGAGTAACTCGACAAACGACAAAAAAAAAGTCAAAAATTACTTTATTTTGCTTAGGCATTAATCTTATTTTTAAAAAAAATAATTGTTTGTCGAGTACGTCCGTTGCACGTACGTGGAAAATGTATTAAAAATTGAAAGTTTTAAATATTATTGAAATGACAAAAAAAAATATATGAAATTAAAATATTTAAACAAATATGAAAAATGTAAAAATTTATAGAACTGTGTACAATTTACTTATAAGAAAAATAAAATTAAATAGTAAAAAATTAAATGAAAAAAAAAACATACCAAAAAATAATAAATAAAGATCCAAATGCGATCGACAAACACACACCAGAAAACACAATAAAATAAAATAAAATAATTAAGTTAAGTTAAAATGGGCTAAAAAGCGCATTTTAATTGGTTGGGTGTGGGTTTGTTAAATATACACCCAAATATATATATGAAAAAAAAAATTAAAAAGTCTAAATGGGCTTTGAGTCCATTTTGTTTGATTGTGGTGGGTGTGGGTGTGGGTTTGAGTTGTCGTGCAACACGACAAACTCAAATCCAAATATTGAAAAAAAAAAATTAAATAGATAAAATCATTGTTGGGTGGTCGCCAAAATATATATATAAAAAAAAAAAAAAATTAAAAAGTCAAATTGGGCAATTTTGCACCTAAATATATATAAAAAATAATCTTTTCAACCTTTATATGCAAAAAACAAAAGGTTGTTTTCAATAGTTAAATTGCAAAAAATTGAAAAAATTCGACTTTGTCGATTTCAATTAAAAGGAAAAGATTTCAACTTGGCTGCCTATGTTTCAACTTGGCAACTCGGCTTTCTCAAGCAAAAACCTTTATAATGGTCAAAATGTATTTTGTTGAGTAACTCGACAAACGATCAAAAAAGAAGTCAAAAATTACTTTACTTTGCTTATGCATTAATCTTATTTTAAAATAAAGAATTGTTTGTCTAGTACGTCCGTTGCATGTACGTGGAAAATGTATTAAAAATTGTAAGTTTTAAATATAACTGAAATGACAAAAATAATATATGAAATTAAAATATTTAAACAAATTTGAAAAGTATAAAAAATTTATAGAGAACTATGTACAATTTGTTTATAAGAAAAAATAAAATAAAATAGTAAAAAATTAAATGAAAATATATTTGCTACTAAACTCTAAAAAAAACATACCAAAAAAATAATTAATAAAGGTCCAAATGCGATCGACAAACAATAACATATCTGATGGAAATAACAAGGCCATGGAACTTAGTTATAAGCATTTACCAGTTCATTTGAAACCTTGTTTTCTTTACTTCGGAGTATTTCAAGAAGACGCAGAGATCCCAGTAAGTAAGTTGATAACACTATGGATTGCCGAAGGACTTATAGAGAAACAAGAGCAGAAGAGGTTGGAGGATGTGGCACATGACTACCTAATGGATCTAATTGGTAGGAGCCTTATACTTATTGCCAAGAGAAAACCAGATGGTCGAGTGAAAGCTTGTAATATGCATGATCTATTGCATGACATGTGCTTGAAAATAGCTGAACAAGAAAACTTTTTGAAGGTGATCTAGGAGTAAGTTCTCTATCATTTCTATACTTTTCAATTTGCCTTTTCTTCTATTCTATTATAGCCTACTAACGATTGATAACCATGTCAATAATGCTGCTATTTTCGATGATGGTCTATTTGGTTCTTTAGTCAAGTATCAATATGCGAGAAACACAACGCGAATATCCACTCTTACTCAAATGCTTATAGCTCGAGACCTTCTGGCCTGTATATTAAGTATTTTTACATAATTCCAGTTGGAGACGATAGCCCTATGGGTTATCTAACCATTGGCTTTAGTTTCACATAATTTCATGTTATATAACTCAAGTTATGGACAATTTTGTAAACTACGACCGCATGAATCCGAGAACTGCCTAGAATGTTTCGGTGAGCATTTTAGTAAGCCGAAACATGCCCTCGGACTATCAAATTTTGATATGTAGTAGCTAAATGAGTATTCTATGTTCTCTGAACATTTCATATTTTTCAGTGATCGTTTTCTATGTCATAGAAATTTTTGTTACTCCATGACCGGGTGAAGAAATTTTAGTAACACTGCCCTTATTTTGAAAATTTTCTTCACCTGGTCATGGAGTAACAAAAAATTCTTTGACATAGAAAATGATCAATGAACAATACGAAATTTTCAAGGGACATATAATACTCAGGTAGCTACCACATATAAAAAAATTGGTAGTCCAACAACATGTTTAGGCATACTAAAATGCTCACCAAAACCTCCTAGGAAATTTTTTGGATTCATGTCGTCGACGTGCGGAATCGCTATTATAAACCAATCAAAAAACTTTAATTTGTGTAAATATCTTTTTAAACTTTTGTGGACCTTGGTTTTGTGGTAGTTTCGGTGGATTCTCATGTTTTGATTACACGTTAATAATGTGAACTTGAAAGATTTTGCTAAACTTCATGTTTCTCTAAGCTGCAGTTTCTGTTGTCCAACTCAAAAATCTATTCCACGTTATATATTAAGTATTTTTACATAATTCCAGTTGGAGACGATAGTCCTATGGGTTACCTAACCATTGGCTTTAGTTTCACATAATTTCATGTTATATAACTCAAGTTATAGACAATTTTGTAAACTGCGACCACATGAATCCGAGAACTGCCTAGGATGTTTCGGGTGAGCATTTTATAAGCGAAACATGCCGTTGGACTATCAAATTTTTATATGTGGTAGCTAAATGAGTATTCTATGTTTTCTGAAAATTTCATATTTTTCGGTGATCGTTTTCTATGTCAAAGAAATTTTTGTTACTCCATGACCGGGTGAAGAAATTTTAGTAACACTGCCCTTATTTTGAAAATTTTCTTCACCCGGTCATGGAGTAACAAAAATTTCTTTGACATAGAAAACGATCACCAAACAATACGAAATTTTCAGGGGACATATAATACTCAAGTAGCTACCACATATAAAAAATTGGTAGTCCGACGGCATGTTTAGGCATACTAAATCGCTTACCGAAACCTCCTAGGCAGTTTTTCGGATTCATGCCATTGACGTGCCGGAATCGCTATTATGAACCAAGCAAAAAACTTTAAGTAGTGTAAATATCTTCTTAAAATTCTGTGGACCTTGGTTTTGTGGTAGTTTTGGTGGATTCCCATGTTTTAGTTACACGTTAATGATGTGAACTTGAAAGGTTTTGCTAAACTTTATGTTTTTCTAAGGTACAGTTTCTGTTGTCCAACTCAAAAATCTGCTGCACCTTATATATTAAGTATTTCTACATAATTCCAGTTTTAGACAATAGCCCTATGGGTTACCTAACCATTGGCTTTGATTTCACATAATTTCATGTTATATAACTCAAGTTAATGATAATTTTGTAAACTGCGACAGATGAATTCGAGAACCGCCTAGGATATTTCGGTGAGCATTTTAATAAGTCGAGCATGCCAGTCGGACTATCAAATTTTGATATGTGGTAGCTACATGAGTATTCTATGTTCTCTGAAAATTTCAAATTGTTCAGTGATCATTTTCTATGTCAAATGAATTTTTGTTACTTTATGACTTATTTTGACCATTTGATTTTTATTTGATTTTATTTTTTTGTTAAAAAAAAATTAAGATTTTGTCGAGTTACAAAAAAAAAAATTAAATTAAATCTTTGTCGAGTTACAATTTAAAAATAAAAAATAAAATCAAGACTTTTGATTGAATTTTTTTTTTAATGACTTTACTCGACAAAGTCTTTTAAATTTTTTTTTTTTTTTTTATTAATGACTTTGTCGAGTAACTCGACAAAGTCTTTTGACCCTTTTTTTTTTAAAAGTTGTGTGGGCTTTTAACTCTTTTTTTTTTTGTAATTTGTACTTTTGGTCCACAACATTTTCAATTTATAACAAATTTACCCCTAACTTTTTTTCTAGCATTGGCCATCCCCGGCCTTTGAATTTTGTTACAAATTTTGTTTTGCCCTCCTCTCTAAATAAAAAAAAAACTAATAACAACAAAATAAAATAAAATTGTAAATGATGTCCTACAACTTTTAAAAAGTACAAAATAACTTCATCTTCCTCAAAAATTCATCCCGCCCCACCCCTTTTCATTTTTCATTTTTCATTTTTCATTTTCAACAGAATTGCATTACTTAGTTACAAATTTGAAAGGTTTGGACCAAAAGTGTGAATTAAAAAATGAAAAAATGTCAAATTCAAATTAATGTGTGTCGAGTAACTCGACAAAACTCAAAAAAAAAAAAAAATTCGGCTTTGTCGAGTAACTCGACAAAAACCCAAAAAAAGGAAAAAAAAAATCAAAAAGTATAAAAATGGTCAAAATGTACTTTGTTGAGTAACTCAACAAACGACAAAAAAAAAGAGTCAAAAATTGCTTTACTTTGCTTAGGCATTAATTTTATTTAAAAAAAAGAATTGTTTGTCGAGTACGTCCGTTGCACGTACGTGAAAAATGTATGAAAAAATTTTAAGTTTTAAATATAATTGAAATGACAAAAAAAATATATGAAATAAAAATATTTAAACAAATTTGAAAAATGTAAAAAAATTTATAGAGAATTGTGTACAATTTGCTTATAAGAAAAAATAAAATAAAATAGTAAAAAATTAAATGAAAATCTATTTGCTACTAAACTATAAAAAAAAAAATATACAAAAAAAATAATAAATAAAGGTCCAAATGCACTCGACAAATACACACCCAAATTAAAAAAAAAACAACAACAACAACAACAAAATTTAAGTTAAGTTAAAATGGGCTAAAAAGCCCATTTTAATTATTTAAGTGTGTGTTTGTCAAATACACACCCAAATATATTTAAAAATAAAATTAAAAAAGTCAAAATTTAGTTTGTCGAGTTGCTTGACAAACTCAAACCCAAATATTAAAAAAAAAACAATTAAAAGGTAAAGGCACTAATATATATATATATATATATATTAAAAAAAAGAAAATTAAAGAAAATATGAAAAAGTCAAAAATTGCGGCTAAAAAAATTAATTTAATATAAAAAAAAGTGTTAAGAGTTTAGGACAAAAGGGTGAGATTTGGACGAAATTAGGGATAATAAAACACTAAAACTACATCGAGTTGGTTGAAGGGTGAACAGTAAACAGGTGATAGACACTTATATTATAGTAAAGATATATATTACTTGTTCAACATGGTATTTATAAGATAAAAAAATGTAAATAAACGTGTTAAAGATAATATTTAATAATATACACATGATTGCTATCTCTCTCTAACAGATGAAATTGTTTAAAACAAATATATTATCAAAAGTTATAAAAACTAAAAGTCACTGTCTCAATATAATTTTGAATATCGAAAATTAATTTTTTATGTATTACTTATTCAAGTTGAACAACAAAAAGTCTTTTTATTTTGATCATTTATTGTGCACATATTGAATATGAATTTTTGAAAATAAAAAATAAAAATAAGTTATGAGTTTGAAAGCCACTCAAATCAATGAATATTTAAAGAGTCGATTGAATTTCTTAAAGAACTTGGTATTTATATTTATATACTAGAAATTTACTAAAATGTATTAAAATACTTTTAATTAATGAAATCTTTAAAAATCTACTAGTTTTTTTAAAAAGTTAGATTTTTAAAGAATCTATTCGAATTCAAATTAAAGATACCTTATAATTTAATGAAATGTAGAAAAATACTTTTAATTAATAAAATCCTTAAAAATTCACTAATTATTCCTTAATATACACAGATTTTATTTGTTTTATCTTAACTGACAAATTCATCCATTAATTAATTGTTATTATTTTTATTTCTGTCGGTGAATGAGAGCACGTGAACGGCTTGGGAATGCAAATGCAATTGCATGCCAACAATGACCATTCGTCCCCTTCCTCGTCAAAATCAAATCCCCATGAATTCTCGTTCCGTAAAATTTGTCGATTACATATTTATTTAATAATGTCCGTACACAAATAACCATTTCATATTCTTTTTCCTCGTGATCCTGGGAAGAAGGAAACTAAAATAAAATAAAACCCAGCTGTCCAATATAATTATAATTAAAAGGGAAATTTTCAATTTTCATCCCCAACTTTTATATTTTGTTACTAATCTATCCTTAATCTTTTTTCTATATCGATGATTTTTCCATATAATTTTCGATTTTTTTTTTTCCAGAATGTTTGAGTGTCTTGACAAAAGTGTCAAGAATTTATTCTGCATTAGGATTTCGTAAGATTCATAATTTACTGTTTATTAATTATTTAAATATTTTATAAAACTCATAGTTTATAATATTTAAAAAATAATTTCACAATTACAAAGTATGGATAGTGATCTCCTCCCCACAGTGGAGAAAATTTATAACACCTATTGAACACTTATTCAGTAATGATTAGATAAATAAAAATATTTTATATTTAAAATTAACTACTTGTCTAATCATCACTAAATAAGTGTCCAATAAATATTATAACTCTTTCTCACTATAAAGAGAAGATCACTACTCTACAAAGTATTTACTCATAGTTCCCGTTGCCATTTCTTCTAATGAATTCTGAAGGGATTATAGGTGCCAAGCCCAATTCCCCCATTAATGACTACTTGTCAAAAACTTGTTATTTATTACTTTTATTATTATTCTGTACAGTTGGCATTGTTTTATCTCAATTCAATTATTAAGACTTGTTTAGATCTACTTTCTCTCTCTAAATTTCTTCGCCCATTGCGCCTCCCTTCCCTCCCTACCAAAATTCAAAACCAAAATACATTTGGAATAGTTTGCCCTCCACCTACCCACTTTTACAATATTCATTTTTTTAAGTCTTTATATTATTTATAACATTTGTATCAAATATTATTACGAATATCATTTATAATATATGTATCAAATAGTAATACTATAAATGACTAAATTGATATAAAAATATAAATATAAAAATTAATTTGTAAAAATTTAAAATTGAAAGACTTGAATTGTAAATAAAAGAGGACGAAATTGAAATGAAAGATAAAGTACATGAACTAAAGTGAAGATATTATAAAGATAAAGAATTTATCGTGAAAATAATAAAAAATTCAAGTAGCAAACTTACATATTCAGTTACCATATATTACTTAATATAACAAATTACAATAATAGTTTTTTAAAAAGTATTTTTAAAATAAATGAAACAAGAATGTTTTTGAAATTATTTTAAAAATTGACTTATTTATGAAAAAAAAAAAAAAAAAAACCCCAATTTTTTTTGTATATAATTACGGCCCACCATAAAAGAATCTATTTTTTATATTTGAAGTTGAAGCAAAAAGCTGATTGTGAATTAAAGTGTTAGACATTTTTGTGACGTCACTCAAAGTATGTAATAATTAAGAGGATAGATATTTATAGGCTTATTTGCACAAATGGTCCCTGACTTTTGCACTTACTGCAGGTTGAGGATCCATCTTTTTATTTTTGGCAGTTTAACCCCAATTTCAAATGTTTTTGGCAGAAATGGTCCTTTTCAACAATTTCCATCCAAATATCGTGAAATTTGACGGTGGAAGAATTTTTATTTATAAAGACTTATTTGCACAAATAGTCCCTGACTTTTGTAAAGAAAAATTTACACAAAAGTCCCCCTAATATTTTAAAAAGTGTTGAAAAGTCCCATAACCTTCTAATCCTAACACATATGACCCTAAACTTTTGACAATTTTACCCTAACTTAAATAAATTAAAATAACTCACAAACCTTTTAAAAATACAAATAAGTCCTAAATCTTTTTATTTTTTACAGATTTACACTTAAAATAATAAAAAGTGTGTCATCAAGTCCCAAAACTTTTAATTTTGTTCACCAAAATGATATTTAAAATGTGTTTGATTAAAATCAGATATTTTAGTAAAAGTAATTGAAAAATTGTGGGACCATAAAATGCGTGGTTAAAATTAATTATTGACTTTGACTTTAACTTTTAACAAAATCAAAATTAAAAATAAGCGAGCTCTTAGAGTCTCTCTGATTTTGTCCAATGGTTTATTAATTAACAAAAAATTATACTCATGATCAAAATTTGACCAATTTAAAATTTTAATTTATTTTTATATCAATTACTAGAGGTGGTAAAATGGGCCGCCCCGAGATAGCAGGTCTCGAATTTGAAATTTGAGGTGGTCTAATAAAAATTGATTAAATAAAAATTAGTCAATTTAGTCCGATAAAACTAGTCAACCGGGCTTTTGGTCCGATAATTTTTTGTCCAAATCCCTACCCCACACTTCAAACACCCCACCCATCCCTCCCTCCCGTGAAATGTGGCGGCCGGGGGTGGGGTGTTTGAAAGTGGGGGTGGGGACTGGGCAAAAAAAATATCGAGCCACCGATTAACTAGTTGTCTTCCGGACTAAATTAACCTAATTTTTATTGAATCAACTTTTATTGGACCGACCCGACTTAGAGACCGAGCTATATCACGGGTGAACCATCTTGCCACCTCTAGTAATTGATATGAAAAATAAATTAAAATTTTAAATTAGTCAAATTTTGATCATGTGTATAGTTTTTGTTAATTAATGTGACCACCTGACAAAATCTGCAGAGACTCTAAGAGGCTGTTTGTTTTCAATTTTGATTTTGTTAAAAACTAAAGTAAAGTCAACAATTAATTTTAACCACACATTTTATGGTCATACAATTTTTCAATCACTTTTTCTAAAAATCTAATTTTAATCAAACACATTTTAAATATCATTTTGGTGAACAAAATTAAAAGTTTTGGGACTTGATGACACACTTTTTATTATTTTAAGTGTAAATCAGAAAAAATAAAAAGATTTAGGACTTATTTGTATTTTGAAAAGTTTGTGAGTTATTTTAATTTATTTAAGTTAGGGGTAAAATTGTCAAAAAAATTTAGGATCATATGTGTTAGGATTATAAGGTTATGGGACTTTTCAACACTTTCTAAAATATTAGGGACTTTTGCTCAAAATTTTTTTACAAAAGTCGAGGACCATTTGTGCAAATAAGCCTTTATAAATAAAAATTCTTCCACCATATTTGGATGGAAATTGTTGAAAAGGACTATTTCTGCCAAAATATTTGAAATAGGGGTTAAACTGCCAAAAAATGAAAAGATAGGTCCTCAACCCGCATGTAGGTACAAAAGTCGGGACCATTTGTGCAAATAAGCCAATATTTATACTTGAATAAGGAGAGGAATCTTGCATAGTAACCACGGGAAGCAAAATTGATCTCTCAACTTCATACTTTGACTACAAGACCTTGGTCTTTTTTTTTTTTTTTTTTTTTTTTTTTTTTTGAATTATTAGTCAATATGATTAGTTGATGAATGTGAACCTTTTTTTTTCTTTTTCTTTTTTGTCCTTTATTGACTTGGTTCTTACTTTGACTACAAGACCTTGGTCTTTTTTTTTTTTTTTGAATTATTAGTCAATATGATTAGTTGATGAATTTGAAATTTTTTTTTTTTTGGTCCTTTATTAACTTGGCGTGGACGGAGGATCCCTTTCTCATTTTTCTCTCTTTTTAAAATTTCTTTGAATTTATCTAATGTGATCCTACGTACTTATACAATATGATCATTTTTTCTTTATTTCCGACAAACCCAGGTTTATTAAGGGCATAGGCCCCTCCTCAATTTTATAAACTTACATTCATCCCAATTGTCTAGGTCGAGAAATTTTTAATAGTCCAAAATTAATTATTATCAAAATTTCAAAAATTCACACCCCTTATAAAATTATTAATTTTATCCTTTATAAACTGTCATTTACAAATTCAATAGCGTTGATAATATCTATATGTTTTTTCCTATCACGGATATGTAATTTACTTTCTATAATTTCATATTTAATATTTCTACTGTAATTTTTCTATTTATTGCTTTCATCGCATATTCAGGTGTTGTTGGTGAAATAGTCAAAGTTGTTAATAGATCGCATTCGATAACAAAAAGTCTTGAATACATTAGTTATTATGATGGTCACTATCACATAATATCATAATATTATTTCTATCCACTTACTTAGTATGAGTGACAACATATTTCTTGATGTCTATTCTATTTCAGAATTATTTATCTTAAATTCTCAATATTGTAATTTAATAAAAATTTAGAGGTAATAAAAATATTATTCGTATGTAATCGTTAAAATTTTTACATGCAATTTTAATTTTTAACTCCTTAAAGATTTAATTGTAGTTTTTACTTTGTTTATATAACTCTATCAATTTCTATTAAAAAATAACGTTTATTTGATATTGTTGGACATTCAAAATTCAAATGATTAAATATTTTATAAAAAACACGTAGACGTCTTCTTCTTTTATGCTCCTTATAGCTTTGCTGGATGCTAACTTAGACTCAATGGTGCTTCGCCAAATTCGGCCGCTCTTTCGTTGTCCTAGTGCCCTCTTTAAACTATATTTTGACGTGAGAAATGAGTCAACTTTAACAAGAAATATAAAACTTGGAGGATTCCACGATGTTTCTTGACCAGCTCATGGGCCTCATGCCTTTCACTTTCCTAGGTTCATACTACTTTTCCACGATGTTTCTTGACCAGCTCATGGGCCTCATGCCTTTCACTTTCCTAGGTTCATACTACTTTTATGTTTTTTCCATGTGCACTCAAAAGTAATAATATTAATAATATCTAATTAAATATTATAATCTTTATCATGCGCTTCACGATGTTCATGTGCTTGATTAAGTAGACTCGAAATTGACTCTAGTAATAATGTGGAATAGAATTCAAAACCCTCATTTGAGTTCATTGTGGAAACATATTTATAAAATAATTATATAGTGTTTCATTTTGACAAATCGAAATAATCTCCTAACTATTTATTAAGTTGATAGCCGAAGCAGCAAAAAATCCTAAATTCTAAACCCCAAAATGGTGAAAATATGCTTCATGGACGATTTACGTCTAATTTTAACAGTTCTTCTAGACTAAAATTGAGCAATAATAACTAAAACTTTTGCTAAAACATCTGCTTCTGCATTATCGTCGTGCTGTAAATTTATACGGTATTATCGATCATGGAGAGCAAGATATCTTTAGGGTTGGCACACAGGCAAAGGTATGGAGGACCTAGGGGGTCTGGGCTACTGAAATTTTCAAAATTTAATTTTTTTTTTACTTTTTTTTATCAAAAAAATTAAGTAGAACTTGTTCTAACACTTTAATTTTTTGTAATTTTATATTTAATTATACGAGGTAGACGAGTCAATTTGACGTCAACTAGAATTTTAATTAAATTGTTATCTAAAAACAGAAATAAAACAAGAATATTGAGCATATGTTTGGTAGTGCTGAAATTATATTTTAAGTCGTGGATGAATGTGTAGATAAAAAGTGAGTCGTAAGTTGTGGATCCTATGAAATATGTAAATAAAAATATGTTTGACCAATTTCACCAGTTGAAATTATAATTTAAGCAATGACAAACATGTGTTAAATCTAATTCTAGCTAGCAGTCATTTTTTACTTATTATCTTGAATTCGCCGTTTAACGATTTTTCAATTAGAAAGATGTGTTGCAATGTTTGCTATGAATACTTTGAAACGGTACCAATAACATATACCATTGGGTGAAGAAATTAAAAGTAAAACTCATATTATTAAATCTATTTCTAGCAGCCATCTTTGACTTGTTATTTTGAATTTTTCGTTTAATAATATTTAAATAAATAAAAAATTTCAAATTTGCAATGGATACTTCCAAATAGTATCAAGAACCTACTTCGACAAATACATAGCCCAAAAATAAGTCAAAAGAGGTGATATCAATTAAAGGATAAAAAATCGGATTATAATATATTCATTCTAGCATCCATATTTGGCTTGATATTTTGAATTTGTTATTTAATATTTTTCAATTCAAAAGATGATTTTCTAACTTTGTCGTGAATAGTACTTCAAAACGGTATCAACAAATTATCCCAATGAGTGAAAAACACAGTTTGAAAATAAGTCAAAAGAGATTACGTCAAAATAAAAATTAAAAGATAAAAATTAAAATAATAGCTGAAATGATCAAATTGTCCTTTATCAACAAATTACACAAATGTAATTAAGGATAATTTGGTCATTTTAACCAGCATTTGATTTGAAAAAAACTATTTTGGCAAAAAAATCACACATATCCATGGTTAAATTGGAGATGCTCTAAGTTTTCAACTCAACGCCAATAAAGGAAAAACCACGAAGGACCACAGAAAATGTTGTGTTATTTCCTTGCTTCTACTTTTCACATTTCATTTTTTTTTTTTTGCTCTATCGTACAATATAAATACCCTACCCAGGAAGGTTAGTTCTTCAAGCATTTTACTTTACTCGAGAGACTACAGAAGGAGTGAAACAGCGCAACTTAAGATGGCAGAAGTGATACTACACGTATACGACGTTACAAATGAAAGTCCCGGCTACGAAGCCGCAAACTTTGCCCTCGTTCACTTGAACACCGTATGTAAAGAGGCGGTCCCTATCGGCGGCGTCTTTCACACCGCCGTCCAGGTTTACGGCGACGAGGAATGGGGATACGGGGAGTGCAAGAAAGGCTCCGGTGTCTACAGCTGTCCCGCGGGCAAAAACATGCAGTTTTCGTACCGTGAAAGTATTGTTCTCGGAAGAACAAACTGTTCTGCCGCCAAACTGAGTCAGATCCTGAAAGAACTGAGCCAGGAGTGGCAGGGAGATAAGTATAACGTGCTTTCGAGAAACTGTAACCATTTCTGTAATGATTTGTTGCAGAGGTTGGGAGTGCCGAAGCTTCCGGCATGGGTAAATAGGTTTGCTAATGCCGGAGATATTGCCTATGGAGCAGCACAATCGCTGCAAAAAGCTAAAAATGATATGATAAATGCCGGAAAGGAAGCATATAAGAATGCCCTCGAAACTGCTTTTAAGACTCCCATGTCTCTTATCAGTTTTAGCAAAGGTGGTAGAGTTCGTACAGATCAATTCAAACCCAAGTTCATTACTGGGAGAATTGCCGGATTCGATCAGGGAGTCGGTCAGAAGTAAACATGAGGTGCCGGAAAAAATGGTCGTATCAAGCTGTGTTCCGGCCAAGATATAGCCTACTAGATTCGTGTCCTGGCTCCATCCCGATGATGGGCTACTTGTATTGTCAACTTGCGTGTCCATATCGTATTGTGTCATTTACGTGTCAACGCCTATTTCACTTATTTTGAGTTTTGTGTAATGCATAATTGCATCAATATTACTGATATTGTTGCTTCATCATCTTCAACAAATAATTTAAGAAATATATATCTATAATTGTTAAACCAATGCAAAATATGTTTTAATCTTGGGTAACGCAAGTGTTAATTGGAAATCAAAACTCTAACATATTGTAGCTCTATCTATGTCTGGGTCCGAATATATTGCAAACGTACAAAACATATAAATATGAGATTGTATTTTATAAGGGATATTGTATCATGAGGTGGTGCACTTGTTAAGAGGAGTAGCACAGTATCTAACTTATTTGTTTTATCATGTGGAATATTACCATCGACACTTAACACGTACAACTTTATTTTCAATGGGATGAGGATTACATAATTGCAAGGTATACAACGGGGGTCAAAACTAACTTGTTCTAACTTATAGATTAAGGGCTTGTTTGATATAGATTATAAATTAATTTTTCAATCAAAATAGTTTATTTGACCAAGAATGTTAGTCAAATTGCCTTTTATAGCATGACATTGTTGACCATTCTTAATCAAATAAACTATTTTGGTCAAATAAACCAATTTATAAACTACACCAAACGGGCTCTAAACTACTTTTGCATTGCGTCAACGAGACCCTGGCACAAAATTCTAGGATGAATTTTAGTTTGCTCGAGAGGATTGATGATGATGAATATGGACAAAGATGGATACATATTTTATTTTTACTTATTAATTATTTACTAATATGTCTTTTAATAATTGTTAGAAATTTAAGGACTAAGTACGCAATTGTTATTTAAGTTTGTTGATAAGTGTATTGTATATACTCATTTAGACCTCATGATGAAGTCCTTAATTAATTTGGATAATATTTGGAGTGTTTTGAAGTAGATTGTTGTTCGATTTTCTCGATTTTATTAATGTAGGACTAAACCCGAACTTAGAGAGCATTGGAAGAAAGATGAAGTAAAACAAGAAAATTTCATGCATTTTGAAGGGGAATAGGAGGTCGGTTATGAAGAGTTGAGCTTCGAGGATCAACCAAGACTATAAAATGAGAAGAAATGGATTTACAAATGCACCACTTGAGCATGAATCAGCCTCTCTTGAGGAAGGCAAATAATTATGAAAAAACTGATCTTCTTCGTCCACTCGAGCGGCGATTGCTGGTCAAGGAGATTTTTAGAAACTATTTTGGGGTTTATTTTGACAAATATATATTGGGTTTTTGAGAAAATAATTTGGGAGACAAAAACACCACAAACTCTCATTCATCCCGGGTTTTCTTAGAGTTCAAGCAAGGAGAGAAGAAAGAAGATAATTCAAGATCAATTGAATAGATTCAAGAGTTCAAGTTTAATCTTCTATTTTTCTTCCATACTTTGAAATTTGAGTGATTTATTCTCATTCAGATATGTGTTTTTGTGATTCAATCATGCCGGACTAGGCTTTTCTACACTAAGGTGACGATGTAAACCCTTTATAAAATTTTAATTTCATTTTTCCAATGTTTGACATTTAATTCATGGTCAGTTGATTATTTACTAACTAATATTTCCTTCTGAATTATTAATTTGAACATATTTGTGAGTTGTAATACTTTCGAGAAATTTAATATAAGTTTGGCACTTTTTAGCAAACTAACATGAAATCTAATAAGAGATAACAGCATATCCCATGTGCTTTGCGCAATCGTTTATGAATAATCACTAAAATTGAATGCATTTTCACTCATATCCTTCATAGAGATATTATAGGGTCGTAAGTGATAATATATTTAACATTACTTAGAAAGAATCTTGAATAATTTTATATCATTGATTATCAATTCAAGCACATAGTGATTAAATTATGGGAAGGTAAGAATTAAAGTGAATCACAACGGTGGAGTCGGAATCCTAGTAAATTTATTTCTTTGATTTTTCTCTAAAGCTTGTCATAAACTTTAAACTTTCTTTACAATTGTTAGTATAAATTTGTTAAACCAACTCACCAAATTTGGCTATTCTGGTTAAAGTTCGAAGTATTTGATTTCATAACTAGATAAACAATCTTCGTTGAACAATACTTTACTCACTATTCTATATTACTTGTCTGAGGACTGTTCTAATGCCCACGGTGGGCATTATTATAATGTCCACCGAGACACTTGTCATACACTCATTGGATGAGTGTAAAGACTGTCACTTGCGTGTTTAAGCAAACATTTGCATAGGACTCTTTTCTAGGTGCTAAAGTAATGTGTGTTGATTGACGTTGTTTGATTAAAAATAATATATTTAAGATTTTTTCTTCAATTTTAAATTTGAATCATGACTTGTAAGAATCAACAATTTTACCAATCTTGTTGGTTTTGATGAAAAATCAGTGATGCTTGTCAACTTTTGCACGGTCAATGAGCCTCTAATCACGAAGTATAATATGAGGAGATGGGAACTTCGTCTCGAGTCCCACTCCGGTATGGGAAAGAGTTAGTCGCTCAATGGAAAGAATATATTAAATTGAGTATGAAGAGTATATTCAATTGATACTAAATAATAAATTGTTCTAACCTTTTTTCTTTGGATTTGGAGCTCGTTATGTAGACTTTAATTGTTGTTGACTTGTATTGCAAGCGGTTATTCCGATGCAAGACATGTATCTCTAGAGTTTCCTTGATATCTGACGAGAATAAAAGAGATGGATGTATAAGACCCCTTCAACTCCGTCTTCACTTATCGTGAGTAACTTGTGATCTCATATGTGTTAACTCTAAAGTTGCCTTCAAAACACTTATTCTTTTACCGCTCAAAATTTGGTTAGGTCTAGCCAATACAGTTACTATCTAGATATGTGAAGATTCTCCTTTTATTGAATACTTTAACCATCAAGCTTCCACTAAGTAAGTCAAATCCACTAGTTATTTAAATCTCCAAGTTATGCGCACAAATGCTAAATCTTGCTTTTGCTTTTTTTTATTCTTTTTTTTTTTCCTAATATCTTATGTAAGACCTCACTCCCTTAAGCTTTCTAGATGACCATTGTAGCGAACTTTAAGGCCGATGGCTCCCAGGCCTGATAAACTTTAAGGCGCCAAGTTTTGAGAACCCCAACGGGCTTTAACACTCAAGTCAACTAGACTATGAAGAGAGGTATAAGATAATACAAGTGCAATGCTTTTCATTTTTTTGTGCAAGATAAATAAGCGGGAATTAAATCCCTAACATCCGGTCAATACCTAGATTCCACCTGGTAGCCAAATACACTGCACAACAATATTACTCATACACGAAATCAACACCTATCTAAATACATTCCTCATTGGTTCAACCTCCCCCAAACTATCCTTTCAACTGGTTAGGTAGTTGAGTTGCCAATTAGTGGTCTTGGTTTTCACAACTTATGTTCACTATTGTATTTTATTTAATATATCAACCAAATGTAGTGATATACATGACTATTGTGCTCACACTTAATTATATCTCACATAGATAAGTATAGTCTATAAAAAACAGGCATAACTAGTATCACATTGTCATAATTCATGAATCGATAACAGTTTCAAATATAAATCATCATTAGCCGACAAGACTATCCAACATACAAGCACACAAATAATTTTTTTTTTCACACAGCACACACAAAAATAACAAAAATAATAAAGACAAAATAACAAAAATAATAAAGTCACCTCAAGCTTAAAATCCACATTGTCCTCAATGTGACAAAAGAAAGCAAAATAAATTAAAAAAGAAATAGTTAACCCAAATCAAAATGCATGGAGACAACTCGGACTTTCAGCTGATCAGTACGCATTGGGATTGGAATAACTATGTGCAACCTGAAATAAAATAAAATAAAATTAAATTAAAAGTACTCATTTACTAAAAATCAAAAAACGTGCTCTACTTCCTAATGCAGTCCTAAAATTCTACATGTAATACAATAAATGTATAAAGAATAGAAAAATAGGTTGTCTTCCATTAAGCGCTCTATTTATAGTCTTAGCTCGACTTATTGTCTGGTTGCTTTACTGCACTTTAAATAGTGCTTTGGAGGACTTTCTTTGTTTGCATCTATTAACTTAGTACCATTTTTCGTTTATCCCCAAAAAATTTAACTTGCGCTTCTCATATAAATATAGTTGTAGTTTAATACGTTGCTCGAACACCACAATGAAAACTTCAACTTTTTCATCGGCATTGATCACAAAATCAATTTTAGAATAAATACGGGAGTCGAAGAATTGCTTGATAAGTGCAATATCATTGAATGTTATTTTTTATTTTGCTTATTTAGGATCAACTTTTCTTTTTCTACATATTCTTCTTCTTTTGATTTTGCATCTTGCTTTCCAGCTTCTTCTTCTTCAATTGCCAACTGTTTGTTCTTTTTCTCTGACGTTTTCACGTGAATTTCTAGCAGTTGTACCCCACTCCTAGTAGTGATTGCATTTACCCATTCTTTTGGATTTGTCATTGTATTGCTAAGCAAAGTGCCTGATTTTCTATCTAACAATTATAGTGCTGGCTGGCTAATCTGAGTCTCTATTTTTCTGATAGACACTTATTGATTTTGACAGTTTGTGTCCAGTTGCTCCAATACTTTATCAAGTTTTCTACATATATTGTTAAAACATCTATCCCATACTTGGTCATCTTTCTTGCTGAACATTATAAGTATTGTCACTTAGTTGATTCTCAGACCACTTAAAATTTGGGTGTTGCTTACAACTCGGATTGTATATTTGTGAATATGGATTATACTGCTGATGTGTATTATTCTGCATAAAATTGACCTGTTCTGAAGAGGCCAACAACATACAATCTGATGTCAAGTGGTTAGCCCCACAATTTTCACACATGATGGTTGCTTGGATGGCATTCATTTCTTGCGTCTATGTTCTGACTAAAAGCTCCATCTTCTTTGTCAATATAGCAGGTTGTACATTAGTAGTATCTGTCATTTGAAAGAAATAAACAAAGAAGAAAGAAAATAGTAATAATAACAATAATAAAGAAATTATTAATATTAATAATAATAAAAATAAAAAAAACATTGACGATTAATCTACACTTGACGATTAATCTACACTAATATTAAATAAGAATATTCTTCGGCAACGGTGCCAAAAATTTATTGTGAAAAATATGTGATTGCAAATGTACAATATCGCAAACAAGTAATAAAGTAGATCTCTTGAGTCCAGATTATCGTTCCTATGAAAACTATCTTATTTATATACTAGTTAAATTAATCTTAATACTAATTTATTCAAAATAATTTAAATTGAGTTGATTTGATTTGAAATATTTAAACTAGTACTATGAATTTTTAGAAAATAATGTGAAATCAAATTTCAAGAATTAAAAAATATGGTTATTAAAGTGTTTGGACTAACGAATTCACCATAGTTGTCATCTATAATTTCTCTTCTCAAGACTCCACGAATTTAACATAATTTACCTCTCTCGAGTTCAAATTATCTAATTAAGTCAACTTATGAAGTCAGGATGGTCCTTAATTAGATTCATTAAATCGCCTAAGAATTCAATTCAAATCGCAACAATAATAAAAGCGTATATCTACCTTTTATCCAATTACTGGATTTTACTACGTGGTCTAGATTAATAATTTACTTCTCAGTTCATTACAATCCACAAAATCAATAAAATAATGGTCAATTATTCAAAGCATTAAGAAAAGAAGTAAAATCAAATACTTAAACAATCTATAAATCAAAACTTGAGATTCGAAATTAAAAAATTAAAACTAGGCTACATTGTTCATCTAAACTTTAAATCTAGCTACTCATGATTCGAGAGAAAGACAAGATGAATAGTTTTGAATACGTAACCGGATCTTGAATAAAAGAGGAGAAAACGTTGAGTATCTTGCACAAAAAATCTTTGTCTTCAAGTTTCAATCTTCAATCTCGACGTTGTTCTTCATCTCTGTCTCTATCTCTTTCTCAATGATTCAATAATTTAATTTAGTAAAAATGAATATGAATCTTCGAACATTTTTTCATTACTCATGGCTCATAATTCTCATTTTTCCAACTTTTATGTGTTAATGTTACAATGGTGTATAATATTGATTCTAGACTTTTAGAGATTTTGGTTGATGAGTGCCGTTTTCCTGCCCCCAAGTGGGCAATACATCTTGCTCACTTGCTGACGTGGCGGCATGAAATCATTTCATCAAATGATCTCCTGCCGCCACGTAAGCAAGTGGGAAATACATCTTGTCCACTTGGGGTAGGAGAACATCCTTCTTTGGTTGATAGTGACTTATTTTGATGGATTTCATCAATTTGTATTAATTTTTATAAATTTTAATACACTCTTACAGACTTTTATGAATTTTTATAGATTTCATTTTGAAAGATTTTCCTACACTTTCACAAACTTTTACAGACTTTATTTTATCGATTATAATTTTGAATATAAAAAAGTAATATCCCACAATTAAAAAAAATTGTCGCAAGATAAAAGTTTAGCAATAATTTATTTAATTTTATTAATAATATTATATTCATAAAATGTTCTATTTAATTGATGCAAGTAAACTACGTCAAAAATTAATGACATAATTTACTAACTCACTCTATTTTTTTCTTTTGGGTAAAACTATAAACTTTCAAATGGTTTATAGATAAATTCAAAAAACTTGTAGCATGCAACACTTTTTAAAAATATTTACCAACAAAAAAATTTATCCAATTCATTGTCTCACTTTTTATATTTAATAATTCATATGTAATATATCACTATTAGTCACCACAATTGCATAAATAAATAATCAAAGTACCAATTTACGAAGAAAAAAAATATAATCATGCTCATCAAGATAAATAGAAAATGCAAGAATGAAAATGAAAATAAAAATACAGTAAAAAAAATTAATTTTTAACGTGATGAAATTCATTAATAAACTACAATAAAAAATTATATATGAATTTAACTATAAATTTATCTTATTATTAATGAAAAATGGAAAAATGATGAAAAAAAAAAAAGAAAAAAAAAAATGGTTATGGGAATATTGAATAATAAAAATCACATTGCTTCTAAAGGTTTATAGAAGGAAAAAGGAAAAAAAAAAAATGGGAAAATAGTTGCTACGTTTGATATCAATTAAAATTTTACTAAAAATTGAAGTGAAAAACAACAATTACTTTTTACCACACATTTTATTGAATCCACAATTTTTACAACTTTTCAACTACATATTTCATCAATGTTTATCAACTTGTAAATAAAATTGATTTTAATCAAAATCAAACACACCTAATATTATTTTTCATAAAAAAAATATTGGTAATTAATTATGGTTATAGGGTTCGTAGAAAGAAAAAGATAAAAGAGAGAAAAAAAATAGTTAAGAGAATATATTGAAGATGGAAAAAATTAAAATGAAGAAAGAGAAAAATATTAATTTTGACTTTACAGTTTGTTGAAGGAAAAAGAGAAGCAAAATGTTGTATTTCCCAAAGTCTTTTAAAATTTTATGGGTGAATGCGAAAGAAATTGGGATATTTTATATTTATACACTGTGCTTTAAATTTAGTACATATAAAATTATCTATAAAATCATTAAAAGTCATTGTCATTTTGAATACTCCTGAATTTCGTATGATTTTAAAAAGTCTGAATTGATTATCGCCCGACCTTATAAATATCTTTAAAAATCTATAATGAATACCCAAGAGTTTTATGGAATTTAAAAAAATCTACATTGAATACACATAGATTTTTAAAATCTATAAAAGTCTTATCAAATCTTAATATGAAAAAAATCGTACCCGATAACATTATTACAAGATAATTTCACCATATCTACAAAAAATAAAAGAATTTAAAAAATATTTTTTTATTTTTTTTATTCTAAAACTATTATTTTTACTTTTGTAATACTTGTTGTTATATTTGTTAAGTTTATTATATTTTTTATAATATTGTTATATTTATTACATTTATTACATTTGAAATTTAAAATGTTGAAAAGTAATTGTAAAATTTTAATATAAAATTAAGTATGTGATAAAATTATCACTATTATAATTATTTGTAATAGTTGGATTTATTTTAGTCCACGTACCTCAATTAATGTGATTCATCTAACATAAAGTATATTATAATTAAGTACTTAAGTACTTATTTTTCAATAAGCTTGTTTGTAACTGTGATATTATATACTCGAAATTGAAGACACCGTGATTACGTCATGTAACTTTCAAATTTAAAATGAGAAAGTAAAAGGAATCAAAAGCAAATGGGGACAAGCCAACTAACCAATAAAAAATTCATTATAGTGACTTGTCAATATAGAATATATACATATTCAGAGATCACTATCCCTACTTTGACAATCACGGATTATTTATGTTGTACGAGTCGGACACATGTCCGACTTTTACATGGGGATGGGCCCCCCAATGCATGTGCCCGACTCGGCAAACACACATTTTCTGTCCCATGTACCCAACTCGAGCAACAAATATTTTCCGTCTTCTATCATAGTGCTTTGCACCAATATTGAAGTTTCTTAATTTCTCTTTCTAAAAGGAATCTTGATAAGAAGACAAGTACAAACATAAAATAAGAACATCTAAAGTATAATCTAATTCCTTGCCAGACTAGATTATTATTATTGTAATAGTCAATTATAAGTTGATAGATCGTGAAAAAATAGCAGTAGATATCTCTAATCTTTCATTTAAATTGTATTGTTTTGATCCCAACTTTTAAAAATAAGTATTTTCAATCTCAACTTATTAGTTTTTTTAGCAAGCGAGGTCCAAAAGACAGTTATTGTCCTAGTAACGATTGCACATAAATTGCACAGAGCCAAGATAAAATTCTTAGGACACTTTAACCTTTATTTCCCTCCATTTTAGGGTTTAGTGTTTACCACGAATTGTTTTATCAAACTAACATGAGTTAAAAATAAATAGTTGATGGGATTAATTCATATTTAAGTCTACTTAATTTTCATCCACATAAAGTGCACGTGTTTGATAAAAGTTCTAATAATTAATTAGATATTATTAGTATTATTAAGGCAAAAATGTCACGTTAGTAGACTTCATCCAAAGTAATATGAAATGTAAAAAAGTGGAAAGTGATGAGGTTCTAAAGAAATATCGTCGAATCTTCCACGATTTATGTTTTATGATACTTTACTATAGTGAAAAGGAGCATTATTAAATTTTGGAGTTCTATTATAAAAATGTCAATATTGTTAAGAGGAGTAACTCAATCTCTTATATGTTGTGTATTTATTTTATTGTTATTCGATGTGCTCTTACAAAATAGTGGCTCGTTTGAGAAAACTAATCCTGAAATTCGTATGATTGTCTGAGTTTTAGTCGGATTGAATTATTCGTTTGAACGTGATGGACTCTGATACTTGAGATTCTATCTTAAAAATAAACATTATTAAGAAGAGTACTAACTCAAATTTTATATATTGTATATTTATTTTATGGTTGTTCAATATGAAACTTTACCCTTAACAAACATCAAGCTTGCTTGCAATAATCCCTATGCCTACATTATTATATTATGAATTTAGCCAACAACTTTTTCTCTTTATATATCTTGTTTTTATATTCAGGGCGGCCCTGGCCCTAGGCGGCCAGACAACCACCTAGGGCCCCCGACCATGCAGGGCCCAATTTTGGCCCTTTTTTATTTTATTTATTTTATTTTTATTTTTAAGTAAAGATCAACCTATTTAAATATGAAATAAGTCTAAATAGAAAATAAATTCAAATCTAACATACATTATCCATCTTAATCTAGTTATTAAATTGTAGACCGTGCAATTTTCTTTTTAAACCTCATTTTAGACATTTTTATCTTGAATAAAAACGATTTTCCAAATTGTTAGGATTTGAAAAATAAATAAAAGGACAAAGAATAAAGAACACAAGGATTTATATGGTTCTATAAAAAATGATGATTTTTGTTTACAATAGATTAGTCCTATATATAATAACACAATAAAAATTTTCTAATTATAATGAAACTCTAAGGAAAAATTTGAAAACACCCTTTACTTAAGAAAATACAAATCTCAGATACCTTTCTGGGCCGCCTTCCAACTTCCCCCACTGACGGTGACCTTACTGCTGAAGGTCGATCCGCGTTCATTTCTGCGTAAGCGCAACATATTAGACTCTACATCTTAACACAAATTCCAATCATTTTTAATTATCTCTAAAAATTTATAATTTAAAAATATCTCAATATATTAAGCATTCCATTTTAATTTTTTACTAAGCCCCAAAATCTTAGGACCGTACTGTTTATATCTAGAATTATGTTTTGCTAAGCTTAAATTATAATTAAAGTTAATTAAAGTAGTTAAATATATTTTTTTATTTATACATTTTATAAAACTCATAATTTACTTATCTATTTATTATTCACACATTTCATAAGATCTACAACTTATAAATACTTAAAAATAATCTGTAGCACTGCCAAGCATGTTAGTTCCTATCTGATTTTGTTAAAATTTAATATTTAGTAGATTTTAATAAAAATTATATCTTTAACAAAACTAATATAAACGATAAACTTAGTCAATGATGAAATTAATTTATTTTATTAGTCTTTTAATAAAGACGAAGACCATAAGGCGGGACCATGAAAATAATTCAATAGCAAGAACCGACAAAATGATGCATGTCATTGGCCAACTCAAAAGGCGTCATAATCAATAAATAATACAATGTTAAATAAAAAAATACGAAAATGAAATTTAAATAATGTGTACGTATTTTTTTTATACATATATATATTACTTGTTCAATATAGTATTTATAAGAAAAATAAATGTAAATAAACGTGTTGAAGATAATATTTAATAATATACACATGATTGCTATCTCTCTCTAACAAATGAAATTGTTTAAAACAAATATATTATCACAAGCTATAAAAACTAAAACTCGACGTCTCAATTTAATTCTAAATATCGAAAATTAATTTTTTACGTATGACTCATTCAAATTGAACAACAAAAAACAACCTTTTATTTTGATCATTCATTATGCACATATTGAATATGAATTTTGAAAATAAAAATAAATAAAAATTATGAGTTTGAGAGCCACTCAAATCAATAAATATTTGAAAAGTCGACCACTTACTTAAAGAGTTTAGTATAAAGTTTAGTATTTATATTTATGTACTATAAATCTACTAAAATGTATTAAAATACTTTTAATTAGTAAAATCTTTAAAAATCCACGAGTTGTTGGAGGATTTAGATTTCTAAAGATTCAAGTCGGAGATACATATATAGTTTAATGAAATGTAGAAAAAATTGAGTTAAATACACTTAAAATTATATATATTTAAAAAATTGCCAAAACTTAATTAATCCTTAACATACTCATATGTTACTTGTTCTATCTTAACTGACAAATTCATCCATTAAATAATTGTTATTATTGTTATTATTTTTATTTATGTTGGTGAATGAGAGCACGTGAACGGCTTGGGAATGCAAATGCAATTGCATGCCAACAATGACCATTCGTCCATTCCTCGTACAAATCAAATCCCCATTAATTTTTGTTCCGTGAAATTTGTCGATTATATATTTATTTCATAATGTCCGTACACAAATAACCATTTCATATTCTTTTTCCGCGTGATCTTAGGAAGAAGGAAAATAAAATAAAATAAAACACAGCTGTCCAATATAATTATAATTTAAAGAGAAATTTTTAATTATTGATTTTGAATTGTTCACCTGCTGAAATTATTGATCTTAAATTGTCCACTTATTGTAATGTCGGCAGGTAGGCAAATTCTCCTATCCACAATAGAGCAGGAAATCATTCTTCTATAGTTGCCAAACCCAATTTTCCCATTAATGACTACTGGTCAAAAACTTGTTATTTATTACTTTTATTATTATTTATTACAGTTGGCATTGTTTTATCTCAATTCAATTCTTAAGACTTGTTTAATAGCCATTTGTTTTTGTCCCCAATGTTCCTCCTAGGAAAAAGAAACATTAAAGATAACATTTATCTCATTATTTTTAGAAATTGGAAAAAAAAAATCAGGTCGAATCTCAATGAAAACGAAAATGCTTAAGCACATATTTGATTGTGCTGAAATTATTTTTTAAGTACTTATAAGTTGTGAGTCATATGAAATGTGTGGATAATAAATGAATGTTACGTTGTAAATCTTACGAAATATGTGAATAAAAAGTATATTTAACCAGCTGAAATGATAAACATTGTCATTTAATCTTAAAAATACTGTGTCATCAGCAGCAACCCTTCACTTATCTTTGTGTTCCTTTATTTAAAGAATCTAAGAAGATCTTGTTGTATGATAACTTAGTCCCGAAAATCCATAGTAGAATTTCTGGCTGAGCCTTGAGACTCTTATCATTTAGAGAACGTATTACTTTGATACGATCAGTGTTATCTTCTCTATCTCTTTCAGATTATAAAGTCTTCCAAGGCTATCTTGAAGAAGTTAGAAGGTATATTTGCTAGATTTCTTTGGGACTCCAAAGACCATGTATATACATTACATTGGAAGAGATGGAAAGACCTTTGTATTCTTACTAAGGAGGGTGGACTGAGTTTTAGGAAACTGGAGGATCTTGTTGATATATTCTCCTTAATGCTCTGGTGGTTATTTAGATCTCAGCGGTCATTATGAGTTCAGTTTTTACTAAGTATTGTCAGGATATCCATCCATTACTGGCTACTATTCCTTAATATGCTTCAGTTGTATGGAAGGGGCTGAAGCACATAGACCCACAGGCGGAGACACACATTGCTTGGCAATTAGGGCGTGGACAGATATTCTTTTAGCATGATTGCTGGATGGGTGAGTCTACATTAGCTTATCAGCACCCACATTTGCCACATTCTTCCATCTAGGTTAGAGACTTATTTGATGATAATGGATGGAACACTGACTGATTTCTTAAGCTAGTACCATATATTATTGCTAAGTAGATAGGGAGCATCCATATCACTGCTGAGGTACACGATCAGATTATATGGAAGGATACTTCGAATGGTAGATTTGTTACCAAGTTTGCATGGCAGCTAGTTTACACGAGGCATATGATTCAAGTCAGACATGAAGATGATTTGAAGTTCTATTATCCCGACGACTGTCTCTTTCTTCTGCTGGAGACTATGGCAATGTCTTATCCCACTTGATGTTGTGATTCAGAGGCAGATTGAGAGTCATATGGCTTCTTGTTGTCAATGTTGCTCGGCTATTGAGACTACCCAGTATTTATTTATTGACAGATACATTGCCGACTAGGTTTGGCGCTATTTTTCTGACATTTTTCATATAACCCTTCGGCCGATGGAGGATTTTCAGTTTCACTTTCAGTCTTGGCATTTCTCGGGTCAAAATGTCAGGCAGGGTCATATTAGTACGATCATTCCTCTTTTGATTCTCTAGTTTATTTGGACTGCAAGGAATGATGCGAAGTACCATGATATCTCTATAGAACCAAGACGGATCATCTAGAGAGTATACCATACTATATCCCTACTATATACAGGTCGTTTATTTCGAGTTATTCATTGGCGAGGAGATATGGATATTGCTCCTCTTTTTGGTATCTCTCTTACTACTCCATCTATTCATCCATCTATTTTGGTTTATTGATGTACACCACCAGTGGGATCCTACAAGGTCAACACTGATGGATGCGTCAAATATGGATTTGCGAGTAGATGGAGGATTATTAAGGGTTCATCAAGTCATTGTGTTCACACCTTCTTCTTTTCATATGACGAGTGTCCTATTTTGGAGGTCAAACTCAGGGCTATTCTTGATGGTATCATTTTTGCTCAGAGGATTGTACTATCAGATTTATAGATCGAGTCCGACTTTACTTTAGCCATTCACCACATCACCAAAGGTGGGGGGAGGACCTTGGTCTATTCAGGCCACTCTTTGCCACATCAGACATTTCCTTGCCTTTGACCGTAATACTTTTTCTCATATTTATCGCAACGGCAACTAGGTGGCTGACATACTTGTTTCAGAGGGTTGGGATCGTCGTTGCTATTTCGAGTACAGTAGCTCAAGATTTACCGCGACGTTAGAGCAGCTTAGTTCATATTGATAGACATAGACTTCCTACAATTATGAGTTTATAGAATTTTTAAGACTATTTTTAATTGTTTTATTATTTATTCATTTATTTGCTTGCTTTAGCTTTATTATTGGAGGTCGGGTTTTATGCCCCCTCCTATGTATTTTTATGAGTTATTTATATATGGTTGAGGTATCTGAACTCTCCAATTCTTTCTTGAAGGAGGCCTAAAAACCATATTGAGAATGTGATGGTGTATTGAATTAAAAAAAAAAAATCTTAAAAATACTAAATTTTATTTTAAATTTTATAATTTATTAAATTAAATTAGTTTGATAAATATGGAAATCATTTTTATTAATGTTCCTACAATCTAACTCTTAAAATCCAATATGAATCCCCAAATTGAAGCCATTTTCCTTTTTGAATATATCCACAAAACCGCATGTGTCTTCATTATAACTAAATTTCCTCTATTGTCATCTTTATTGGGTAGTTGAAGCTTAGAAATCAATGAACAAGTATTCAATATTTTCTCCATTGTCATCTTCATCAGAATTTCTTCCATTGTTGTCTTCACCCGCGCATCAAATAGTCAACTCCAAAAGAATCCAAAAAAATCAAACATCTGGTACAATAAAAGCAGAAAATTGTGAATTTTTGTGTTATAATTGATAGTACCATATGTATTAAGATATGTCATAATTGTGGATTTATGTGTTTCAATTAATAGTACTTTATGTATCAAAATTGTAAAAAAATGTGATCATGTGCGATATGAACTGATTATGTAGGATTATTAACATTTTGCCACAAATATTATGTATCACATGAGCTTTTTTATTTGTAACACGAACCGTTACAAGTGTGATTTTGTTGAGATATTTGGATCTTGCCATGTTATGTTAAATGGTTGCGTTGTGATAGTTTGTGACAAATGATATGGAAGATAAAGTGATACAAATGTTATGTATTATAGAATATTGCAAATTGTTATTATCATATGCTTTATTATACGTAGTACGAATTTTGTTAAAATTTTTGGTTCTTGCCACGTTATATTAACTGATTGAGTTGATGCTTATAAATGGTTAATAACCAATAATTTTTTTTTTTCCTTTTTGTGAAGATATCAAAGTTATATTTGGATTATTGAAACTATTATCACATACTTAAATATTCTACAATTTTAGATTACAACGACTCTCTATCAATTAACTTTTAGTTATGATATATAATATAATTAAAAAATAACATTACTAATTAAGAAAAAGACGGATTAAGTATATTTGAAATTTATTGTAGATATATATTTTCATGTAATTAATTTTAAATAATTGTCTATTTATATAAAAGTCCCACACTAGTTAGTACTTTGATGGAGGTAGAAATAAGAGCATGGACATCTCTGGGCCTAGAGACTATGGCCAATTACCTATTCATGATCAAGAAATTCTTGGACATCATTTTGAGCTACAGCCCATTCATCGGTTTTAAATGGGCCACTCTTGACTAAGATCTGGACCATAGTCCACCGTAATCCCAAAAACCCGGGAAAGGCAAGACTTCACCCGGCAAAATACGTTTACTGAAAATTTGTCTTGACGAAAAATGTTTAAGAGCTATCCTAAATGTGGAGTTGGATATAATCAAGTAAGCTTTGACATCCGGAAAAGATCTACTTCAAGGACAAGTTCAACACGTGTAAAACATGCATTTATCGATACAAAATACGAGTTTGAGGTTCATTAACATTTAATTTATATAATCTATCACTTCATATATTGACTTGAGCATGAGAGATGATAGAATAACTTTATAGATGAAAAGAAGTCGATTTTGATTACGAAATTTTAACGTCGTTTGTTACAAAGGGAAAGAATTCATTATGGCAAAAGGATGAAAACGAAATTAGAGTAATCTCCAATTACAAAAAGTGATACTACATGTGATTCCCTTCTCTCCAATTTGATGAAGGTCAACAATATGAACAGAAGATAGCGGTAACACGAGTTACTAACGGCTAATTTGCACAAAACACAATTATTGTTTGAGTGTGTTGCGATATATATCTCTATAGTTTCAATCATGACATTCTTATCCTCAATTCCAATTTTTTACTGCAAAAAAACACCATTTCCTCCCTCATCTTTTAAAAATGCTTTCAAGTGGGCAGGTGTCATTCACACGATGTACTCTGTATGTTTGTCAATACTTATAAACACTTACAATATGGTTAACTATTATTTTTTATCTACATATTCTGTAAGAACCACTGATTATAATCTATAAAAATCTTTACCAAACATATACATAATCTTTCTCGTCAATTAAAAAGACTATTATGCCCTTGATTTTGGTTAAAATAAATTAAAAATAAAAACAAATCAAAAGAAAAGAAATTAGAAAAAAAAAAATGATGTTTTCATCTTCCTCAACAACACACAACCCACCCCGCCGCCAACTACCCAACCCTCATTTCTTTCCCTCCACCACCATGCCATTGCCTGGCAGATGTGACGACTTCAGGGGAAGGAAAAAAAAAAAACCCCTTTTATCTTAAAAACTTGAAATGAAAAAGTGAATTGAAAAATAAAATTTAAGAACTTCATCTTTTCAACTATCCCAACAAATTTTCTGGAATTTTTCATTTTCTTATTTCATAAAAAAAAAAAAAAAAAAACCAACCCTAAATTTAACATTATACACTATCAATATGCAAGGTCGGCCCCACATCTAGCAATAAGGCTGAAAAGGCTGACCTTACTGGCCCTCTCATGGAAATTACACCAACTACTTAGTATTTTAAAAATATTTTTAATATTAAAAACTTAATTTTTGTTTTAAAAATACTGCCCACAAATTATTATATTAATAAATAAAATCAAAACAAAATGTACAATGATACACAATCGTTCTTGGAATTCGCATAGAAAAGAAAACTCCTCATAAATTGCAAGCGAAAATTTGATTCCCAAACATACCAATATCTTCCATAAAAGCATTATTCTCCAACAATCTTCACGAATCTCTATAACCGAAACCCTAATATCTTACTTCACTATATTCTTCACCTTTTTTTGATTGGGTTGAAGAATATAATAATGGACACTCCAAATCGTAGGCTCACTAGGTTGAAGAAAATGTCGTCGGGAGAAGAATGTATGCCGGAGTTGAACATTTCAAGTCACCGACGCATGTTAATATGATATTTTGATTGATCGCTCTATTGTTTATAGTTAAATGTTTTAATTGAATTGTTACCCGAGAATACAGATTATGTTACACAATTTGTTATTCTGTAACACTGACTACTAAATATATTATAATTTGTTATTGGTTAATTACATGTAATATGAACAATTAATACACTATTTGTAACATTGATGTTTAATATCATATTTTGATTGAGCACTCCATTTTTTATATTTAAATGTTATTGATTGAATTGTTATTCTGGAATACAGATTATGTTATACAATTTGTTATTCTGTATCACTAACTGTTAAATATTTTACAATTTGTTATATAATGAGTTTTATGTCTGAAATTGATATTAAATGTTAGACATTTGATTCATATCACTCATATTTGATGTTAGTTGTTAGTCCAGATTATGTCTCTCTCAATTAATATTCTTTATCACCGGTTAATACAGATGATACAATTGAGTAAATCATGAGTTTATGTGTTATATTACCAATCCACGCAGATTTGTTTTTCACGGAGAATCGTCTCTATCTTGTTTTAAGGAAAAAAGTTTTATTTTTATTTTTATTTTAGCCAAGAATCAATCATTTGCTATTACATGCCAACTGATAACAATAAAAGATTCTATAATATATTTATTTCAATCAATTCTGGTTTTTAAGAAATTAGTTTCTATATTTCTAAGTAATTATATATTATAATAAATTAAAATAATTACTTTTAGAATATATGTAACATGAATAACTTTTTGCAATTCTTTTAAAAGAACTTATTTATGAAAAATCCCCAATACAATTGTATAAAATTACGGTCCAGCTTAAAAGAGAGTCTACTTTTTATCTTTGAAGCAAAAAGTCAATTATCACTATATCAATTGTTTCGTGGGTGTAGACCACCTCGGAGAAGGTGGCACCAGGCGAAACTCCCGTGTGGCGCTACGATGCGCGGTGGGATGGCTAATGCTGCGTGGCGCTACGAGTGCCGGTGGGATTGATGCGTAACAATGGTCCCCAGTTGAGAATCATCATTCATGTGGGATCTTTGGACTTGGATGTTCATTTAAAGTTTGAGGTGGAGATTTAAGTCCCGAGGCGGGGCGTTCATTTATGTGGGTTGCGGGCGCCGGCGATGTTGGTCCCAGTCGGGATCTGGGTCCCGGGTTGGGAGGCTGGAAACTCAGGGGCCCAGTGGCGGCGAAATGCGAGTCCCGGTTGGGAGGCATAGGCTCAGGGGCCCAGTGGGAGGCCAGCGAAGGTCCCAAGTGGGGAGGAGAAAATCACAGAGTCCCAGTTGGGAAGCTAATCTTACCGAGTCCCCAGGTTGGGAAGCGAAAATACTCGAGTCAGGTTGGGAGAGGCATGAGCTCAGAGGCCCAGTGGGGAGGCGAAAGCAGGTCCCAAGTGGGAGGAGAAAATCACCGAGTCCCAGTTGGGAAGGCATCTTGGAGTCCCCAAGTGGGGGAGGAGAAAATCTTAGGAGTCCCAAGTTGGAAAGGTCAAAGTGCGAGTCCCGGGTTGGGAGGCATAGGCTCGAGGCCCAGTGGGAGGCCATCTGGAGTCCCAAGTGGGGAGGAGAAAATCTTAGAGTCCCCGAGTTGGGAAGGCGAAAATCTTAGGAGTCCCGGGTTGGGAGGCATGGGTTCCGATGCCCAGTGGGGCGAAAATCTGAGAGTCCCAGGTTGGGAAGGCGAAAATGCTCGAGTCGGTTTGGGAGAGGCATAGGCTCCGAGCCCAGGAGAGGCGAAAATGCGAATCGAGTTGGGAGATGAAGAGGCTGCTGCGAGGCGATTAATGGTTCAATCTCTGGTGCATGGGTTGATTGGGTAACAGCCTTGCGTCCTTTTGGGTATGGTGAAAAAAAGGCGGCCGCGGGTAATGATGGTGTTTAATTATGGGGCTTTGATGGTATCGAAATGCCTTGGCGTGGTGAAACACGCCCGCGCCATAAGCGTTCATTGAAATGGTTCCTCGTGTCTTTTCCCGTTTGAAGGCGGAGATGGGCGTCTGAGTCAGACGATGCGAATGGAATTATGGTAGATCAGCGGTGTGATATCATTAGCATTTGGTTATAAATAGGTGAGGGGTTATAATTTTATCCCCGCTTCGCTTTTAAAGAGAGATTTGCGGTGTTCTAAACTTGAGGCCGAGATTTCGGCGTTTGTTCCATCTCCGTTCGGCGAAGAGTTAGGTTTAGGTAAACCCTCTATCTAGAGTCCCTTTACTTATTGATTTTGTTTTAATTTTGACAATGTCCGCGGAGTTTGGTGATATGATGTACAGTCGGCGTTGAGGATGGAGGTCCCAGGCCGTCTCACACTGAAATGGCAGCGGTGATGCCTATTCGGCGTTTGTGGATCGACAGTGCGGTGATGAGCGTATCCTTCTTGCGGGGTAGTAGAGAGCAGAACCGTTTGAGGCCGATCGATTAGGTGGACGCGATGGATGTCCCTCGATAATGGTGGAGGGGACTTGGTGTCGTTGAGGAGGCGATCTGAGGGTGCACAGGGACATCGAACTTATACTTAGGAGGCAAATGAGCGAGCACGTGTTGGGGAGGGTTGCGCGACCTTGCACTAAATGCGCTTTGTGGGTGAGGCTGCGGCGCCTCTGCATCCCTTCTTCCAACCAGTTCTCCGGGCTTATGGGCTAGCTCCCACTCGGGTGGCTCCAGGAAAGGGTGGAGTCGGATGGCGGGAGCATGTATGTCATGGTTCGAGGCATTCGTTGGGGTTGGAGATGCCCCTTGGCGTGTTCGGACCTATGTCGACCCTTGAAACTCTGGAAGAAGAAGACGAGGAGGAGGAGGTTGGTTGGTACTACTTTTGTCGAGTGGGGAGCACAAGCCCCTTGTGTGGTGCCCTTCTTCCGTAAAAGCAGTGGAAGGTCTGGTTTTGGGTGTCGGGTAATGGCGAGGAGGTAGCAGACGACCCGGGCCAGGACACAGATGTGTCCAGGTTTTCACGGAATAGCTGTGAGTGGGGGATGTGGTGATTGTTTTTGGCGTGGGTGAAAATATAATCTAACACTCTTGGTTTCCTTTTGAGTTGCCCAGTGATAACTAAGATAAAATATGACAAGTCAGCATCATAATAATAGTAAGCGAATTAGTCGCTTTTCGTCATAGCGACCATTCTAACTATTGATAATACCGTAAGTGCTCGGCGTTCCGAGGGGATGAAGTTGCAATTTAAGCGTTCATGTCTTCGATCTGCGATATGTCCGGTCGTGTTTCACTAACAACTTTGTATGGTCTTCCGTTGGGCCTAGTGTTCGGCAATACGGGTTCCTTGGAGGATAGGAACACTCTCCTTAGGATGAGGTCTCCTATGCGAAAGACCCTCTTCTTCACCTTCTTGTTGAAGTGTCTGGACATCTTTCTTTGATGGGCCGGCTAATCTCACAGGAGTCGTCTCTCTTTTCATAGCGGATCTGGGCCCGTCCTCATCGGATCGTTGGTTAACTTTGATCATTAAATAATAATCGGGGCGAAGAGACACCAATTCCACCAGGGCTTACCGCCTCGGTGCCGAGTATACCGTGGAAAGGGTCTCCGGTTGGAGTTTTCATGGTGGTTCGGATGGCCCATGGGACTTGAGGAAGTTCATCGACCAGCCCTTTTGAGTCCTTCAAGTTTCGGCTGAGTGTGTATTTGATGGTTTTGTTGACCGCCTCTGCACGACCATTGCTTTGTGGATGGTGAGGGGCTAGAAAGTGCTTAGCGATTCCCGGCTCCTCGCATAGATTCTGACGCTTCTTGTTGTGGGTGTTTCCGTTATCAGAGCACGGAAGAATGTGGAATTCGAGACACACGCATATGATATTCTTCCATATGAATTTGGAGGTGTGCTTCGGTGATTTCGCCCATTGGCTCACACTTCTACCCATTTGTGAAGTAGTCGATGGCGACTAAAGAGCGTGAGGGCAATACCCACTACCCTCGGCATAGGTCCTATGAAATCTATCCCCACGGCTTGAGAAAGGGCGGGGGCTGAATCTGTGGTAAGTTCTTGGTGGGGCGGGGCGAGGGATGGTGGCGAGCGTTGACACTTGTCACATTTCCTTGCATGATTCGAGGAATCTCTCTTTAGCGAAGGCTAAAGTATCCTGTTTGAGGATTTTTTGCGCGAGCTAGGCCTCCGATTGTGGTTGCCGCGAACTCACCCGTGAACTACTCGGAGGATGTAATGCACTCAATCGTTCAACGCCATCCCGAGGTGGTAGGAGTAGCCTCGTTTATGCGTACCGTGCGTCCGATAAGGCCCAGTGGCGACCCTCCTCCTCGGCCTCCTTGCCTCTTCTCATCGATGGGGCGTTTGGTCTTTCGAGGCGAGGGATGGGATCCGTCCATGTGGTGGTCTCTTCACCCAGCATTATTTAGTCACTTTGCCTCTATGGAGGGTCGTTGAGGTGTTCGATGGGAACCATTTAGAAGCTCGGAGTCACTTACTCATGAGTTTGAGAGGAAGCGTCTGGCGTTGGGCGTTATCGACCCTTGGCACTGAACTAGTTCGAACTTATCAAAGCTAGGGATGAGATTTCTTACCGATTTTTATCTTTGAAGCAAAAAGCTGAATTATCACTATATCAATAGTTTATTAATTAGCACATTGAATTTAAATGATAGTCTTGAAATTATATAAAATAAGAAAAAAAATTAAAAAAAAAAATTAGTTCATTACCTAGTTTTCAACTTTGTCAATTCTTCTAGAGTTATGTACTTGATATATTTTATTTTATTTTTATAATAAAAAATTTCTTAGGAGATACTGTAACACCTAGAAAATTCATCATACATTTATATTTATTTTTTTGAGATAGACGGGTTAAATTAACGTCAAGTAAAATTTTAGTTAAATTGACGTCACAAAACAGAAACTAAATCAGATTATTAAATTAATTTCAAATAGTGATCTTTGACTCGTTATGTTGAACTCGTTTAACAATTTTTTAATCTGAAAGATATATTGCAAAGTTTTTTATGAATATTTTGAAACAGTATAAAAAACATACATGGATCAATGAAGAACATAGCCCAAATATAAGTCGAAAAAGGTAATACCAAAATAAAAATTAAAAGAGAAAAAAATGAAATATTAAATTCATTTCTAGCAGTCATTATATTGTAGGTCATTTTATTTGAAATGTTAGTTAACGGTTTATCAAAATTCGAAAGATGTATTTCAAAGTTCTCAATGGATACTTCAAAACGATACAAAGAACCTACCTTAACGAGTGAATAACATATCTTGTAAAAAAGTTGAAAGAGATGAAGCCAAAATAAAATGAATTATAAAATCCATTTTTAGCCATCATCTTTTACTCATTATTTTAAACTCGTCATTTAATGTTTATTTCATTCCGAAATATGTGTTGCAAAGTTTGTCATTAGTAATTCGAAACGATACTCATAACCTATTCTCACGAGTGAATAACATAGCCCAAAACTAAGACAAAATAGGTGATGCTATAATGGGATTTGAAAGAAAAAAAATTAGATTATGAAAAATGTTTCTAGCAGTCATTTTTTGTTCATTATTTTGAACTCACAATTTAACAATTTTTTACCCTGAAAGATGCCTTGCGAAGTTCTCAACGAATATTTCAGAACAATACCAAGAACTTACTCGACGAGTGAAGAACATAGTTCGAAAATAAGTCAAAAGAAATTATGTCAAAATGGAAATTGAAAGAAAAAACAGATTATTAATCTATTTTGGCTCATATTTTGAATTCAACGTTTACTGGTTTTTCAATCTAAATGATTTGTTGTGCAATTTGCAATAAATACTTTGAAACGGTACTAAGAACTGTGAGTTTAAATGGTGCAAGTTATATAAAAGTGAAAATCATTTAATTCTTTAAGTTTCTTTTGGATTTCCTTCATTTTTTGGTACATTAATTTGTAATAGTTTTCAGTATTAACGTTTTGGATCTGCAACAGTGGTGTCAGAGCTTGAGAAAAGGAAAATCCCTTAGATCTGGTTGGATCTAAGTCCGTTAGTGCTGAAAATTCTCTCATCTCATAAAATCTTGAGCGATTTGAGAAGATTTGCTCATTCTTGAGGATTATTTCTTAAGATCTGGTATAAAACTCTAACCCTAATTTTTGTAGTGCTACAGTAGTCAACAATATACATTATCTTGATAGAACTTTTAAGAAATATTTGTTTAAAGTTTTTTTTGAGGGACTTCAGACTTTTGGTTTATCCTTTGTCTAGGCCCCTATAGAGGTTCTAGAAGCTGAGGTGAACTTTTACTGCTCTTTTTGATCAAAATTTTGTTTTACAAAATGCTTGCTGAGTTTACTTGTTTCTGTTAAAGTTTAGGCTTAAATGACCTGTTAAAATAGGGATGGCAATCGAACCTAAATGCCCCAATCCCCGCGGGGACCCACCCCAAATGGGACGGAGAATCCCTGACTAATCGAGGAATCATGGGATCGGGGCAAAGTCCCCGCCTCGGGTAGGGGCGGGCCGTATCGGAGAACAAGGTCCCCGCCCCGGATCAAATAAATAATTTTTTAAATTATTATCATAACTATATAATTATAAAAATATATAAATAGAAATATAAAAAAAGAACTAATGGATTAAATATTTTAATTGCAAGACCACAAATCCACTTCATGGCCACTAAAATGTAAAATCCATTATTTATTTAATGATATATGGTCCACCACTCTCTTTTATATACTTCTCCTTCAACACACTTATTAAAATAAACTGTTGTGTGATTCATTCTATACATTTACTCTTTAAGTATTGAGATTTTACTAAGATATTATATTTTGTCCCACATCGAAAAACTATACTTCATATTAGAAAAAAAAATTGTCTATAAATAATGTAATTTTCTTATATTTTTTTAATATTAATATTTAAGTGTTTCTTTTTTAATAATTTAATTTAATATTTAAAATTAAAAAAATTAAACCCAAAAATAAATGGGGGATGGAGCGGGGCGGAAAAATCCTCAGCGGGGTGGGGACGGGGAATGCCGCCTCCGCCCTGACCCACCCCGTTGCCATCACTAAGTTAAAATTTGTTATTCTTATATTATTATGTGAATATTATAGTTTTATACTTATGTGAAACTGCATATTAAGTGTTGTGTTTTCTTTTAGTCTCTTTTTCAAAAGAAAATAGGAACTAAGTTTGAACTTGATGTTTATAAAGAAAAATAAGACTTTAGTCTCTGGCGCCAAAAGATGGGGGCAATTTTGTTACAACAAAAATGTGCACAAACAATTGATAATAGTTGGCCAGCTGATTTTGATGAAAATAAGAAAATTGAGTTGAAGGAGCAAGTTAGTGTTAAAAACTTGTTATATAAGGGTAAGAATAGTAGTAAAACTGGAAATTTAGCTAAAAAAGACTATAGTAAGAAGCCAAAGAACAAGTATAAAGGAAAAACAACAAACAAAAAGTGTTTTTATTGTCAGGAAGATGGACACTTCGTAAAAGATTGTCCCAAAAGAGTAGCTAATCAGAAGTTAAGAAATAAGACTGGGGGTGGAGCTGCTTTGGCTTATAATGAAAATAACATTTATGTTGTCACAAATAGACAGCCCAGTGAAGAATAGATCCTTGACTCATGTTGTACCTTTCATATGTGTCCCACTAGAGAGTGGTTCAATGAGTTTCAGGGCTATGAAGGGAGGGAGAGTCCTTATGGGTAGTAACTTGTCCTATCAGATTAATGGAATGGGTACAATAAGTCTTAAGTTGAGTGATAATAGGGTAAATTTAACAAATACTCACTAAACTTTCACCATGTTAATACTTACTCATTGTACTTTGAAGTGTCACTAATAACTCACTCAACTTTGTAATTTGTCTACCATCCATCACCCATTAAAAAATCGTTAGAAGAGGATAACGGAAAATGCCTACGTGTCAAACGGTAAACACATGGCACTAATCAAATGTTGGCATTTATCCAACTCAACAAAAGGGTGCCACATCAGCAAATTTCAAAAGTGATGAGGACCAATCTTCATCACCTTCAACTAATATAGGGATCGGAGCTACAATTTTCCACCTCCTTCACCAGCGGACTCCTTATACTCCGGCACCTTCTGCGACGGAGAAAAGTCACTCCAGACGTTCGGAACCGCGGTGGGAGACAACATGGCGCCGACAAGTAGCTGAGAAAACAAGCGACAGTCATTTTCGGGCTCGCTCCCAAACCACCAACATAATACCAATTAGACACCTCAGTCGAAGCACCGCCTGAACTTTGCCAAAGAAATCGCCTCTGCCACAACGGCCGCCATACCAGCCGAGCTATAAATTGCAGCTCTGGTCGCTTTCCATCTCCGACGAAGGCATCGTTTTCTAGCTCGCTCCCGAACCGCCAACATAATACCAATCGGGCGCCCCGATCGAGCACACACTGAACTTTGCCAAAGAAATCGTCTCTGCCACAACGTCCGCCATACCAGTGAGCTATAAATTATAGCTCTGGTCGCTTTCCATCTCCAGCAACGGCGATGAAGTTAAGGGTTAGGATTTTGACAAATTGCAGCTCCGGTCCCTGCATTGGTTGAAGGTGATGAAGATTGGTCCTCGTCACTTTTGAAATTTACTGATGTGGCACCCCTTTTGTTGAGTTGGATAAATGCCAACATCTAATTGGTGCCACGTGTTTGCCGTTGGACACGTAAGCAATTTTCGTCATCCTCTTCTAACGGTTTTTTAACGGGTGATGGATGGTAGACAAATTACAAAGTTGAGTGAGTTATTAGTGACACTTCAAAGTACTGTGAATAAGTATTAACATGGTGAAAGTTCAGTGAGTATTTGTTAAATTTACCCAGTGATAATAGGAGTTTAGTCCTAAAGATGACCAGGTATGTCCCTGATCTTCAATGAAATCTAATATCCTTGGGGCATTAGATGATTTGAAGTTTGAAATAAGTATTAGTGTGGGATGTACTAAAAATTTTAAAAACACTCAAATTATTGTAAATGCCCCTAGAAGAAATGGCTTTACACAATCTATGATGAGCCAACTTGAGCTCTAAATGATGCATTTGCTGAGGATAAGGGTGAACTATCACATTTATGGCACAAAAGAATGGGCCATATAAATGATAAAGTTCTTCAGATCCTAAGTCAGCAAGGTGTCATTGGAAAAGAAATTGTGAATAAGCCACGTTGCTATAAGCAGTGTGTTCTAGATAAACAATCTAGGTTACTTTTTCTCCCGGGGTTCATAGGACAGCAGATATTTTAGAATATCTGCATGCTGATTTTTGGGGACCATCTACTGTTAATACTCATTCAGGCTTTAGGTATTTTCTTTTAATTGTTGATGATTTCTCTAGAAAGAATTGGGTCTTTCTTATAAAATCCAAATCTGAGACCTTTTGAGTTTTCAAAAGTTGAAAAACTCGTGGAAAATCAAACAAACAAAAGAAAAAATGTCCTAAGAATAGATAATGGTTTGGAGTTTTGCAATTATGAGTTTGATAGTTATTATAAGAGGAGTGGTGTCCTAAGATATACAAGTTGTTGCTCATACTCCTTAGCAAAATAGGTTTGCTGAGAGAATGAATAGGGTTATCCTAAACAAGGTAAGATATATGTTATTGAGCTTTGGTTTACCAAAGTTGTTTTGGGTGGAAGCTGTCAAAACAGCTAGTTACCTAATAAATGAAAGTCTTGCCACTGTCCTTATGTTTAAAACACCTGAAGAGGTGTGGAATGATAGGCCTCCTTCCTATTCACACCTAAGGGTGTTTGGATGTGCTACTTATGCCCATCAAAGTCTAGGAAAATTAGAACCTAGGTTCTAAAAGTGTGTGCTTTTAGGTTATGCTGAAGGCACTAAGGGTTATAGACCTTGGGTTAAAGGACAAACTGACTATAAGGTAATTGTGAGTAGGGATGTTGTTTTCAATGAGAATCAGTTTCCATGTTTGGAAAGTATTTCAAAAGATGATAGCCATTTTGACTTAGAGAAAGATACTGGAATTGAGGTGGAGTCTCTTGAGAGTCAAGAGAATAATAAAATAAATCATCAGACTACAGGTCCTCCTCTTTCCCAATCTATAGAAAGTTAGAGTGCCTCAAATGAAAATGAAACTGTTGAAGAAAACATGGAAGATCATCTTCTCTTGAGAATTATCAATTAGGTAGGGATAGAGTTAGGAGACAAATTAGGCCTCCTGCTAGATATAGAGACAGTTTCAATATGCTGCTGCATGAGTCGATTGATAGTGAGCATAATTCTTTTGAACAAGCTGTAAGAGGGATAAATTCAAAGAATTGGCTTGCAGCAATGCAAGATGAAATGTCTTCTCTAAATAAGAATAAAACATAGGACTTAGTGGAGAGACCTGTAAGGAAAAAGAGTTATAGATTGTAAGTGGGTGTTTAAAATAAAGAAATGAGAGCTAAGTGATCGAGATATCAGGTATAAAATTAGATTAGTTGCAAAGGGGTTCAACCAAAGGGAATGAATAGACTACAATGAGATATTCTCCCATGTTGCCAAATAAACCATAATTAGAATCATCTTATCTCTTTCTACTCAGTTTGACTGGGAACAAGATGTCAAAATGGCCTTTCTAAATGGAGATTGAGAAGAAACAATCCATATGAGTCATTCTGATGGTTTTCAAATGGACAAAAAGTTTGATCTTGTTTGCCTTCTAAGGAAATCTTTGTATGGGCTTAAACAGGCCTCAAAACAATGGTATAAGAGATTTGATTCTTATATTATTGGCCTTGGTTTTAGGAGGAGTAATTTTGATACTTGCCTTTATTGTAAAGGAAATGATGACAGTAATTCTTTGTATTTTGTCTTGTATGTTGATGGTATGTTGATGATATGTTAATTGCAAGTAAAGATAAAAGAGAAATAGATAAAATAAAGTGCAAGTTAAAAGATGTGTTTGAAATGAAGGATATGGGGTCTGCCAGAAGAATTCTAGGCATGAATATAAGCAGGAATATGAGATAGTACCTTGTTTTAAATCAAAAGTGTTAGAAAAGTTTGCTATGGCTGAAGCCAAGTATGTCTATGTTCGCCTTACAAATCACTTCAAATTATCATTTGAACAAAGTCCTAAAACTCAAGAAGAAGTTGAAAGAATGTCCTTAGTTCCATATGCCAGTGTTGTTGGGTCTGTAATGTATCTAATGGTCTGCACAAGACCTGATCTAGCCTTTGTCATAAGTGTACTAAGTAGATTTATGGCAAATCCTGGTAAAGTACATTAGGAAGCTATGAAATGACTTCTCAAATATATAAAGGAGACATCTACCTTAGGTCTGGTGTTTAAAAGAAGTAAGCAAGGCATTGTTCTGAAAGGTTATATAGACTCTAATTTTGCTGGTGGCATTGATAACAGAAAATCTACATCTACCTACTTCTATACAATATGTGATACCTACTTCTATACAATATGTCATACTAGTATAAGTTGGAAATCACAAATTCAAAAAGTGGTTGCCCTTTCTTCTACTGATGTTGAATACATGGCCACAACTAATGCTGTGAAAGAAGGTGTTTGGTTAAGCTGTCTTTTAAATGAATTCAATTTTAGTAAGAATGTGACTATGTTGTTCTCTGATAATCAAAGTGTCATTCATTTTAGCAAAAATCCTGTCTTTCATGATCGAACCAAAACACATAGATGTAAAATTTCATTTTGTTAGAGATATCATTTCAAAAGGATTGATTAAACTTGAAAAAATCTCTATGCTTGAAAATCCAACTGATATGGGCACCAAAGTCTTTCATGTAAGCAAATTTAAAAATTGTTTAACATTATTAAATGTTGCTATTGCTTAATTTTGTTTTCTCAGGTAAGGAAGATGAAGAGAGAGAAAGCAAATGATACTAAAAAATCTAGAATTGTGTTCACATCACATGAGTGAGGATGATGATGAAAGTATATAGCTTGTCCCAAGGTGGAGATTGTGAGTTTAAATGGTGCAAGATATATGAAAGTGGAAATCATTTAAGTTTCTTTTGGATTTCCTTCGTTCTTTTGTACATTAATTTGTAATAGTTTTCAGTGCTAAATTTTGGATCTGTAACAAGAACTTATCTTGACAAGTGGAATACATAGCCCGAAATTTTTTGATTGGAAAAAAGTACCCCATCCCCCCAAAAGAAAAATTCCTAACTTCGCCATTGGTGAGGTGGGGGTGATTGGGGGCATGGGGTGAGTAGTGTGTTTTTGAACAAAATGAAAACATCATATTTTTTTTTTTTCTTTAATTTTTAATTTATTTTAACCAAAATCAAGATTAACAGTACATTTTGTGAAGGGGACACACTTACTTGATAGCATTTTCTAATAGGTGTGGACAGAAATGGTGTTTGATTCACTAAAAAGTAAAATTGAAGATAAGAACGTTAAGATTGAAACAATAGAAACGAGTCAATGAGGATTGAATTTGAACAATTAGAGCTTAAATTATAAGAGCTATTGAGTCCATGAATAATCTGGGTTTTGACATGAAACCTTCTTGCAAGGTTAAAGGAGTGATTACCCCAATCCATTTTAAGAACAAAACAAAAAAGAAGAAAAAAACAAATTATAAATTTATTAATAATACACAAGGTGACTCACCAGTTTTGCATGGACATGGCTAAGAGTCTAAGACACAGATAGTAATAATGAATTTTCCGGCACGGCGGCACCTCACCTGAGTTAACTTGGTTTCTTGATCTGATCCAGAAGCTCCGGCAGTTATGATGTTCAATTTAATTCGATCCCTCTGTAGTCGAGGTGCTCCTTTGCTCAAATTATTAACAAGAGCAATCGGATTCACCACCGGATTCTTAGCAGCGGCAGCCACACATTTCTTATACGCCTCCTTTCCGGTGGTTACCATTTCCTCTTTGGTCTCTTTGATTCTCTTTGCAACTTCAACGGCAACATCTCCGGCATTAGCAAACCCATTTACCCACGCTGGAAGCTTCGGCACTTTGAGTCTCTCCAAGAACTCGTCACAAAAATGGTTGCAGTTTCTCGACAGCAAATCGTACGTATTTCCAGGCCAATCCTTGGTGAGTTCTTTCAGGATCTGACTCACTTTGCCAGAAGCGCAGCTCGTTCTTCCGAGGACAATATGTTCGCGGTACGTATACATCAGGTTTTTGCCGGCGGGACAGCTGTAAATGCCGGGTCCTTTTTCGCAGTATCCATATCCCCATTCCTCGTCGCCGTAAACCTGGACGGCAGTGTGAAAGACGCCGTACGGACGGCCTCTTTGAAGATGTTGTTTAATTGAACGACGGTGAAGTTCGCCATGTCATTGCCGGAATTAGTATTTGTAACGTCGTATACGTGAAGGATCACTTCTTCCATAAGTTCAAGGCTCTCTACCACTCTGTAATAGTCTGAATAGAGTAGAAAACTTTAACAACAGTCTTTCCAGGAAAATATATTTATAGCTTGTTTGCTATAGTTTATAAACTAGTTTATTTGACTAAATGTTATTAAAAATTGTCATTTTTACAAAATGAACATTTGCATTTGTTTAGATTTCTAAATTCTCATATTCCATATACCTAGTATAAAAAAAATTAAAGCAAATTTCGCCAATATAAATTTTTTTTTAATTTAAAAGTCCCCTACTACTCGAACCGAACATTGGGGAAAGACATCGAATCTTTGCCTTTTGGGATGGATTGCGATTTCGACCATGGATTATGGGTAGTAAGCTTCAAAATTGAAAGAAATTGTCATTTCACTCCAGAAAAACAGTATTTGAACAATGTTATGTGCATGTTAACTAGAAATCCTTAAACAATGCCATGCTCATATAAATATGTGTGCGTGCGTGTGGGGGACATGCACTATAAAGAAACAAAGAGGCTCAGGCCCGAACTTTATAAGAAGCTTAAGAGACGGCTGCTTCAGGCCTAAAATATTTGAGGGTCCATAGATCTTTTAAAAATGTGTTATACTTATTTTGTTTATTTCAGAATATTGATCTAGGGCAATCCAAGTCCACACCTAACCAAAAAAACCTATCCAATTAAAAAGTCAACTCCAAAATCCATCTTCTCCCCAATTTGAAAGTTGAAGCCTTTTAAAAGTTCGGACCACCAATCTCACTCTCCAATCCATCAAAAATCCACTCCCATAGGCCACGTCGAATCAACATAGTTATTAGAGTTGTAAGTGATATTTCTTTTTTACTAATTTTATTTTATTTTAGATAATTTATATATTCCATGAGTTAACATATTACATTTTTTGGTAATGATTGAACTAATTGAATTGATTAAGATAAACTTAATTTTGTCATTTCTTGTTGACATAATATTTTGCATATGTAAATTTTTTTCCTCGAATATGTCTACATGCCAATAATATTATTGCAAAATTGGTTATGATTATATATATATATATATATATATATATATATATATATATATATATATATATATATATATATATATATATATATATATCCTTACAATAATATAAGAGCTTTAATTTTTTTTTTGTAGCGTCATTTTAGGTCCAACACGACATCGTTTTGACAATGAAGCCACCGCAATTTTTACTTTATCCAACATTTCACCCAAAAATATCTTCTCTCTCTCAATCAAAGTCGAGATGAACCACGGAATTGCATTAATAAACGAAATCAATTAAAGCTCGGACTTTTAAAAAATACGATGAAGAAGAATAAATCAATAACCAAAAATTAAAACTTTTTCCATGCTTCAATCATTTATACATACACCAGATGTACATGCAAAATTACATACATATGTATGCATAAACACAGAAGCTGAGAATAGAACTCACGGGAGAAATTGGAAAAACGATTCAAATTTGCAACAGTGCGTCTCTCTGTATATATATGTGTGTGTGTGTATATGTATGATTTATACTAATAATCTGTTTGGTTTATTAATAAAATTTATCTGTCCAATAATGTCTACAAAATATTTTAACTTATCCTGGTAATGAGTATCTCGGCAACCATTTTGGTCTTGGTTGCCAAGCAATTTGGCAACCATCATTGGTTGTTAACATGTTTCATATTTTCTAAACTTGAACAACAATTTTAAGATCAAAGAATTGGACCTAAAATTGTAATAACTCTCAAAGGATATGAAAATCATACGGGAAGTCGAGCGAAATATATATTCCTTAGCCACCAAAGATACAAAATGAGTGTTTATTCATTTTACTACATGGTTGTCGAGATTGCTCTAAGGAAAAAAAAAAAATAAACTACAACTGGTTGCCGAGATTGCTCGGCAACCATATTTGGTTGCCGAGCAACCTCGGCAACTTGTTGGAGAGGCAAAGGGAGATTTGATTGAGGAGGAAATGGAAGGTATGCATGAAGAACACGGGCCTCGGGAAGGCGGTGGGCATGTTAGGGAGGGGCATCTTTGAGATAGTTGATCTTTGCAAAGAAGGAAGAACATCATGAAGATGTCAAAGAAAAGCTCAAGCGAAAGGAGTTTGAAATTTTGTTGGGGGCCGGACAAGGATGCTACGAGGATGATCTTAGAAAAGTCTTCGATGAAGTTGGTAACGTTCTCGATGTTAGACTTATGATGAATCCTCAAACTAAGAAGAAGAAGGGATTTGCTTTTTTGCGTTTTGCAACTAGCTTTTACTCAGCTGAAAAATCCATTGGTACTTCCTTAATTCTGTAGTTGTCGGAGCTACTGATTTATTTATTGTTCACCAAAAAATTTTTAAGTCCATTTTCTTTGACACAATTAAAAAAAAAAAATAAAATAAAAATAAGGGTAAGAATAAGTGCCCCGCTCGGCAATCAATTGATTGCCAAATGAATAGTTTTTTTTTTTTTTTTTTTTTTTAAAAGAATAATTGCACAAAAGGTCCCTATTGTTTTAAAATAGTTGGAATATGCCATCAAGCATGCAAGTGTTTCATTTTTAAATTTTACTTTTGAGCAAGCTACTTACATTAAAATAAATAAGTAGATTTTAATATAAATAATTTGATAATAAACATGCATGTTACTTATTTTGTTTATATGTTTAACGATTTCTATATATTATCCTAAATGTATGTTCACCAAATTACGCTTAATTAGAGAAACATTATTTTTTATAATTTTGTAATACAAATTTATTTATTTATTTATTTATCCTAAATTTTTTTATTAATCTTTTTTTTTTATCTTAAGCAAATTGAATGTTTTTATTTTTTATAATGTTGCCACATTAAAAAAAAAAACGTGAAAAATAAAATTCTCGGCAATGATCTTTATTTTACTGTTCACCAAAAAAATTTTTAAGTCCATTTTCTTTTCGTCCGACACCGTTTTGACAATGAAATAGCCTTAATTTTTTACCTTTGTAATTTATACATATGCATGCATAAACACAGAAGCTGAGAATAGAGAAATTGGAAAACGATTCAAATTTGAGGTCGAATAATCGATAAATTAAATTAGATCCTGAAACTCAAAGTCGTGTGAATTTTCTTAGGACAAGTAATTCTTCTACCCTCCAAAATAGCCCAAATTTCAGCAAATCAAGTCAACTTATTTCTCCTCGAAATGCAAGAGAATTAGTGCGAAATTCAAGCCAAAACACGAATATAAACTCTTGCTTTCAAAAATCACTTAACCGGTTTCTCATTAAAATTTTCCTTCGAAAAATGATGAAGTGAGAATTCTAGAAGAAATAATTACTTCTTCCAAGAGAATGGACCACCTATAACCCTGCTTCCCACCGTTGGATACATTAAAGTTAATGTAAAGAGCCCCAAGTTCCATCAACCGAGGAGATTGCGAAGCTCTATGTGTTCAAAGACGTATTTTAGTTTTGAAAATCCTTCCATTGACAGAAAGCGAGGCTCGGCAATTGATTGCCGAGGTGGCTCGGCAATCAATTGATTGCCGAGGTGGCTTGCACAAAAGGTCCCTATTGTTTTATCCTCGTAAGCTTTATATGAGGTTATAAATGTAGTGCCTAATTAAAATACAGCTGCATATTTTGTTTTTCTTTCAATGTAAAATTGAATTTATATAATGATAAATTTGTCATTGAATTCTAAATGTATATATACCTTTGTATGGTTCACCAAATTTTTTTTAAAAACCCATTTGACACAATAAAATTTAAAAAAAAAAAAAAAAAAGTGCTCGGAATTTGATTGCCGAGATGGCTCGGCAATCAAGTGTTTAACTTGTTTTTTTTTTTTTTTTCAATTTTTAAAGGAATAATTGCACAAAAGGTCCTTATTGTTTTAAGGTTGCCACAAAAAAAAAAAAAAAAAAATGATTGTGAACCGTTCACTACCGAGATGTCTCGACAATGAAATTTTTTTTTTTTTTTTTTTTAAGGTTGCCACATTAAAAAAAAAAAAAAAAAAAATTGTGAATATCCTTTCGCCGAGATGTCTCGGCATCATTGCTTAGAGACATCTCGGCAATGTCAACTGTTCATGAACAGTATTTTAATGTTCAATTTTTTTATTTTTATAATAATTGCATGAAAGGTCCCTATTGTTTTAAAATTGTTCGAATATGCCCACAACATAAAAAAAAAAATTCTTTAATTTTTTTTTTTTTACACTTAATTTTCATTCAATTTTTTACTAATCTTATTTTTTTTATTTTACCTTTTACAAATTATTTTATGTCATTCAAGAATTTCAAAATCTTGTGAAATCTTGGTGGCAAGTTAAAAGTTTTTATTTTTTTTACACCTTTTCATTCAATTTTTTTATTAATCTTTTTTATTTTCATGTGATTCTTTGGAAACGTTCAAATATTAGTTTTTCATATAGTCAAAATGAAAGTTAACATTTTTTTCTAAAGTTTGGACAAGAAAAAAAATCTTGTTGAGTGAAAAAAATTGGAAAAAGACAAAGGAGATGTGTTAAAAAAAAAAAAAATCCTGTGAACAGTTGCCGAGGAATCTCGGCAATGAACTTTTTTTTTTTTTTTTGCCACATTAAAAAAAAAAAAAAAAAATTTAATTGTGAACAGTTCACTGCCGAGATGTCTCGGCAATGAATTTCATTCAATTTTTTTATTAATCTTTTTTATTTTATATTAAGCAAATTGAATGTTTTTATTTTTTATAATGTTGTCACATTATAAATGAAAAAAAAAACCTTGAACAGTAAAATTCTAGGCAATGAAATTTATTTTCTTTGTTCATCAATTTTTTTTTTTTTTAAACTCATTTTCTTTTTAAAAAAAAAAAGAAAGCACAATTGTGAACGATGAAAATATCGTTCACCGCCGAGATAATCTTTAGCAATGAAATTCATTGCCGAGACATCTTGACAATAATTTCTATCTCGGAATGAATTTCATGAACAATATTTTTACCTTTTTCTTTTTTTTAAGGAATAATTGCATGAAAAGTCCTTATTGTTTTAAAATCGTTCGGATATGTCCACAACCTAAAAAAAAAAATTCTTTAATTTTTTTTTATTTTTTATTTTTGACAAAATTTTTTTCTTTAATTTTTTTTTTTTAACAATGAACATTGAACATTGAACATTGACCTATTTTTAATTTTTATTTTATTTTAGGAATAATTGTATAAAAGGTTCGTATCGTTTCAACCTAAAACTTTTCACTACATTTTTATAAACGTGCAACGACGTATTAAAACATAGTATATATATATATATATATATATATATATATATATATATATATATATATATATATATATCTTAGTATTCTTTATTGTTAGGTATTATATTTTCTTTATCGTTGAATTTTAAATTTATAGATTTAGTTCCAGAATACTCTTACGAAGAAAAAAATATAACTACATTATGATTTGAATGACCAATTTTTAAATTCTGACCCAGGTCTGCAAAACCTGAAGTTCGGCCCTGAAGAGGCTCAAACATAACATCATTTCAAAATTAACAGTCACAGAAAAATTTCTGTATTATTTGGAGATCTATTCATTCTTTCTCGTCATTCCCTCCATATATAACCAAAGACGCAACTACAACTTTTCTTACACCAAAAGTGGTGCAAGCAATTTAACATTACAAACTAACACATTCTATGTCTGATGGTTGAAATTTTTCATATTTTCTCCAAAACAGATCAATGTAATTTACAATCTATTACGATTGTATTGTGAGTGTACTTGTACATTCATTCATCTGTGGATGTGCCGTTAGCAACCCAATATTGTTTGACTGCAATAAGTACTTTCTCAGGTACTAAAGGGCCATCCTCATGATCCATCATTTTTGTCTCCCATCGCATGCCTCTGGCTATTTTGCTAACCTTGTTCAAGACATCAACTTCATCTCGGAAAATGACGGTCCCTTCGGGCCGTAAAATACGATCCATTTCCAGGAGAATATCTTCAAATTCACACCTGTTATCCACATGCTCAACAGTTCAATGTACAAAGATTATTACATAGTGCATGTTTGGCTAAGCTAACAAGATTTACTTACAAGTTTTGAATTAAATAAACATTTTTGTTCGTCAAAGGGTGAAAAATTACTTATTTGGAAAGTAACCCCTATGTTAGCGTCAAATAAGTAATTTATTTCACTTAAAAACTAATATATCCATGCATGTTTGGAAACAAAACATTCTCATTGTTCATGCTATCAATATGATCGCCTTACCTTATTTACATATTAATTTTACTTTCTTAGCCATAAATATAATTGTATATATAGCTAGTTTTTCATATATATAGCATTACCGTATATAGCTTGGAATTCATTTCTATTTAATGCAATTCTCACAATGTTGAGAAGAGATTTTTCGACTATTTTGTTATGGTATCAAAGCCATAATTTCAGAAAACTTACGATCCAGATCTTGTTTTGCTTTGAGCTCGAGTCGGAATCCATTGTGCAGTTTCTTCACTGCTAGGGTTCCTTTGTTGCGTGAGTTGGTGGGGCGATTGAAGAAACCTCTATAATCGCTTCTCCAAACTCAAAATCTCGTTGACCATTTTCATTCGAAATTTTCCAGCGACTTCTTGGGCGATTCTGGTGGTGATTTTTCTTCAAGAAGAAGACATCATTCCTGTGGTCTGTCATTCGACTTTTTGGGCGATTCTGGTGGTGATTTTTCTTCAAGAAGAAGACATCATTCCTGTGGTCTGTCATTAGGTCTTGATTGCTGGACTTTCTTGTGAGATTTTAGGGTTTAGGCTTTAAATTTATTGGCTGTTTAATTTGACTTTGGGCAAAAAGTAAATCATTTGGTCTTCTTAGAACCTGCTACTACTTTATTGATTATTGGGCTCACTTTCTACAACTGGGTTGTGAATTTGAAGTTCATTTGATGAATTTAATATATTACTAAATCCACAATGTCAAGAGAGAATGCTATTGTTCGTTTCAATGGCAAAAATTATCTTAGTTGGGAATTTGAAGGAGTTGTGGGGACATGTTAATGGGACATCTCATGTGCCCAAAGACAACAAGGAACTCAGTACATGGAAGGCAAAAGATGCACGCATTATCTATTAGTTGTTGGGCTCCATTGAACCACATATAGTGAACAACTTGAGGTCCTTTTCTATAGCTAAAGATGTGGGAATATCTATATCTGGGGCGGATATATAATCAAGACAACAATGCACATCGTTTTCAGTTGGAATTGGAGATAGCAAATTTCAGTCAAGGTAACCTTTCGATTGAGCAATATTAGTCTGGTTTTTTGAACTTGTGGAGCGAATATTCGGGAATTATACATGCTAAAGTACCCAAAGAGGCGTTGTCTGCACTTCAAATAGTTCATGAAGAAAGTAGACGGGATCAATTTCTAATGAAATTAAATCCAAATTACGAGGTTACACGGGCTGGGTTATTAAACCGAAATCCAGTTCCTACATTAGATGTTTGTCTTGGAGAGTTGCTACGGGAAGAACAGAGATCGGCTACTCATGCTAGAATGAGGCTGGATTGGGACAAGAAAGGCTGCATTCGGAGATGGTGAATGTCGCTTATGCAGCCCAAGGAAGAGGAAAACGTCTAATCCCGAGCTACAGTTGCAAAGAATTTGGTCATATTGCTACCAACTGCACAAAGCCATACTATAATTATTGCAAGAAACGTGGACACATTATCAAAAAGTGTCCAACCCGTCCTCAAATTCGACAAGCACGGGCATTCCAAGCTGCTGTTCATGCTACACCCGCAACACAATCTTCACCTATTGTAGCTCCGACAGTCACTACAACAAGTGCTAGTCAAGCAGTTCTCACTCATGAGATGGTCCAGCAGATGATCATCTTAGCCCTTTTTGCATTTGGACTTCAAGGTAATGGTAAGACTGTCTCTTCTCCTTGGTTTGTTTTGTTGATTTAGTAGCTTCCAATCATATGATAGGCAGTCTGAATCATTGCTTAATGTTCGAAATTATAATGGTCATCAACACATTCAAATTGCAAATGGAAGTCACCTACCTATTAATGCAATTGATGATATTAGACCTTCTTTCCAAAATGTGTTTGTCTCTGGGTTATCTGCTAATTTGATTTCAGTTGGACAACTAGTAGATAATAACGGTAATGTTTCCTTTTCTCGTGGTGGTTGTCTTGTGCATGATTAGGCGTCGTGGAAGTTGATCGCAAAGGGGCCTAAAGTGGGACAATTTTTTCCTCTGCATTTTTTTATTCCTAGCACTTTCTCTTTAGCTTCTATTGCTATAAACAATTAAAGTGAGGTTTGGCACAAGCGTTTAGGCTATCCAAATTCTTTGATTTTACATTATTTGTTTAAGCATGGTTTTGTGGAGAACAAAGATCATATTTTTGTTCATGGCTTGTCTATTGATTGTACTTTTTGCAAACTTGGCAAAAACAAAATTCTTCATTTTCCTATACATGGTAGTCGCGCTAACAAATGCTTTAATGTTATCCATAGTGATGTCTGGGTATTACACCAGTTGCTTCACATGCTCATTATAAATATTTTGTGACGTTTATTGATGACTATAGCCGTTTTACTTGGGTGTATTTCCTTTGTTCTAAGGGTGAGATGCTTCAAGTTTTTCAAACCTTTGTTACCTACCTTGAGACCCAATTTTCTACATGTCTTAAGGTTTTGAGGTCAGATAATAGTGGTGAGTATATGTCTCATGCTTTCCAAGCCTTTTTGCAGCAGAAAGGCATTATTTCTCAGCGTTCTTGCCCTTATACACCTCAATAGAACGGTATGATTGAACGCAAGAATCGTCATCTTTTAGATGTTGTTTGGACTTCGCTTTTAGAGTCCTCTGTTCCTCATAAATTTTGGATCGGAGCTTTATCTACTGCTATTTATCTAATTAATCGCCTGCCATCTCAAATTTTGGACTTTGAGTCATCACACTATCGTTTGTTCGATACGCATCCTAGTTATCAAGCTTTTGCATACATTTTGACGTGTGCTTTGTTCATCTACCTCCTGATGAACGTCATAAAATTGCTGCTCAATCTGTTCAATATGCTTTATTGGGTTACAGTGAGTCTCAAAAAGGTTGTGTGTTTTAATGCTGTGACTCGTCGCATTCGTATTTCTAGAAATGTAATCTTCTTTGAGAATAAATATTTCTTTCTAAGCTATGTTGTTCCTAGTTCTTATCTACTTATGCTTCATAACTTTGTTGATGTACATCGGCCTGTTGAGCGTTTTAAACCAGGTGTTGTTTATCAGAGACGGCAATCTCCGCTTCTATCACCATCTCTTCCCGATTCTGATCCCGATCCTAATCCAGTATCTGTACCTACATCTACAACTCCTTGGCGGTCTTCCAGACCTTCTCGTCCACCCGTAAAGTATGGATTTTCCCCAGAAAGATGTGGTGTTTTCCACACATCGCTCAATGCAACTTTAGCTTAGATCAGTGTGCCTAATTCTTACTCTCAAGCAGCTATGCAAGCCTAGTTGGGTAAAGGATATGGATGAAGAGTTGCAGGTTTTGCAGGAAAACCACATTTGAGATATTGTATCTTGTTCTTCTGGTGTTAAGTCAATTGGCTGTAAATTGGTATACACCATCAAACTGAAGTCTAATGGTTCTCTAGACAGGTATAAAGCACAATTGGTTGCGCTTGGTAATCGACAAGAGTATGGGGTGGATTATGAAGAAACATTTGCTCTAATGGCTAAAATGACTACAGTATGGACTGTCTTAGCCATAGGTGCCTCAAAGGGTTGGCCTCTACTGCAGATAGATGTCAAAAATGCCTTTTTGCACGGTAAACTTAAGGAAGAGATCTATATGACTCCACCACAAGGCTCGTTTGTTACACCTTCTTCAGACGTACCGGTTAAAAAAGACTCTCTATGGGTTGAAACAGTCTCCTAGGGCTTGGTTCAATAAGTTTCGGTCTACTTTGCTTGATTTTTCCTTTGTCCAAAGCCAATATGATTCTTCCTCGTTTCTGTGCAAAACTGCCAGTGGTATTATATTGCTTTTGGTTTATGTGGATGATATTGTTATTACAAGGATCGATTCTGTATTGATTCCACAGCTCTAGCAACATCTCAAAGTCTCTTTTCATACGAAAGACTTGGGCCCTCTGCAGTATTTCTTGGGTCTAGAAGTAAAATCTACTCGTGTCGGTACTTTTTTACATCAGCACAAGTATACTTAGGAGTTAATTGCATTGGCAGGTCTTCAGGAAAGGAATTCTATACAAACTCTCCCACGAAGGCGAATGTGAAGCATCATAAAGATGAGGGCGAGCTTTTACCTGATCGTTCCATCTATCGACAATTGCTCGGCAGCTTGAATTATTTGACCATCACTCGGCCTGACATTTCTTTTGCAGTTCAGCACGCAAGTCAGTTTACGCAAACTCTCCGTCTTCCACACTTGGCTGCTGTTCATCGCAATGTTCGATATTTGAGAGGTACTTCTTATCATGGTCTTTACTTTCCTACTGCATCACCTATTCGGTTGGTGGCTTATAGTGATGCTCATTGGGCGAGTTATGTGAATAATCGCCGCTCAGTCATTGGTTGGTGCATGTTTCTTGGCACCACGCTTATTTCGTAGAAAAGTAAAAAACTATCTCGGGTCTCCAAATCCTCCATCGAGTCCAAGTATCGTGCCATGTCCTCTGCTTGCTCTGACATTGTGTTGGCTTCGTGGATTGTTAGGGGAACTTGGTTTCTCTCAGCACGAGCCTACTCCTCTTTATGCCGACAACGCTAGTGCAATTCAAATCGCTACTAATCCGGTCTTTCACGAGCGCACCAAGCACATAAAAGTCAATTGTCACTACATTCGTGAGGCATATGACGAGAAAATACTTAATCTTCCTCATATACCTACGGATCTTCAGACTGCTGATATCTTCACCAAAGCTTTGCCTGGACCACGACATCAGTTTTAGTTGACAAATTGATGCTTCTTGATCAGCCCGCATCAATTTGAGAGGGTATGTCAATATGATCGCCTTGCCTTATTTACAGATTAATTTTCCTTTCTTAGCCATAAATATAATTGTATATATAGCTAGTTTTTCATATATATATATAGCATTACCATATATAGCTAGGGATTCATTTCTATTTAATAGAATTCTCACAATGATAAGAACAGATATTTCGACTATTTTGTTACATGCCAATGACTTATATAGATTAGAACAAAGAAAACATCATTTTCAAAGAGCTACAGTTCTTCAAATTTACGAACTCCTGTTCATGTATATTCAAATTCTATACGTTCCTACAACTTCCTCATCCAAAATTAAAAAATAAAAATTCATGATAATTCTAAAGACAAACTTAACAAAATGAAAATCAATGGTGCATTGCCTATAGTGCCAGAGATAAGAGTTTGCTTACTTGTCCTGGTACAGGCTGAAGACTCCACTAGCATGAAGTAGATCATACGTTCTTGGGTAAGTAGAGAACCCCTCGCACCTGGAAAAAGATCGAGTATTTAAGATCCAAATCTGGGATTTGCCTCATATTTTGAGTATTGGATTTTTAGTTTTAAGTATAGAAAAGGTGAAAAAGTCGAGAACATACCAGTCATGATATATGCCAATTAAACCTCTCTCATAGCTGATACCAAGAGTATTCAGTGCAATAGTCGGCACAACGTTCATTACCCACAGTTTTGATGATTCCAAGGCAGCTGCAAAACCTCCAAGGCCAGCATTCATATCCATTATGTTTCGATATCTAGTGGTGCCGAGTAACTTAATTATCCTTTTGTAAGAATTTACACGTTTCTTCCAAAGTTTGTTGTCCTCTTCGTAAGATTTAGACGTGACTCCAGGAACATATCCATTAGCTACACGAGGTGGAACTTCATAAAGACGAGCTGGAAACTTCTTCAACTCCCCTCCAGCTACTTGGTTGGCACTCTTCACCTCAGGGAAGGGCGTTACGCATGCCTCCATTTTCTTATACCTATCATAATCATTCCACGAGAATTTAAGAAAAATAAAATACAATAAGATTTGAAGTTTTAATAACTTGCATTAGTTTCACTGGTCAGGTATCAACAGTTTCACAAGAATTGAAGGGCAATGAGGCTAAATTTCAAATTAGAAGACTAGAGAAGGCAATATAGGACAATAATTGTCGAGTAATGAGGGCTAAATTAGCCAAATATGCTCTACCAGACTTGGGAGAGTACAAATGGATAGCTATTTTAAAATTTTTAGATGCAATTAACTCACCACACATCATCAGCATCCAATGACTCGCAAAACTTGGCAAATTTCCTTTTGCAAGACTTGGTATTTATTTTTTTCCTCCAGATGGCAAGATCTCCTTTCTCATACTTTTTCTCCCAGCAAAGGGATTCGGCCAGCTCTTCGATCCTTGATTGCTCAGCCTTCAGGTCCTCTTTTGTCCTTTTCCATGTACGATAATATGTCTTCCAATTGATTGGGGGACCAGACAAGATCCAGTATCCACCAGGTCTAAGCACTCGATCAACTTCCATTAAATAAGTGCCACCTATAAAATGAAGAACAGTTGGAACTTTCAGTGAGTGAATGCACTTGACTCGAAGATGTTTGGTTTCATGCTTAGATATAGACAACTGATGTCTAATTATAATGACCAGATGAAATGATTTTCATTCAATCAATATTTTCTTTTTGAAAATTTTTAGCCCTTTTAGAACTGCATATGGGTCCCGCTATATTCTTGAAGCTCTTCCATGTGTATTTCAAAAAATAAAATATTAGTAATTTGAGTGGAAACTGAGAAACAGCCATGTTGATGCATACTGTTTTCTTCTATTCTTTCTCCCAGACGTCGTGAATAATATAATCAGTAAACCTATCAACATCAAGTTGTGTTTTATCACAATAGGTCCACCATATTTAAAAATTCTCAAAAGATATACTGACAGTTGATTTTTTCATTTGCACTGCAACAACCTTTAAATAATAATAATAATAATAATAATAATAATAATAATTAAGGAGATTTTCTATTTTAAAATTCTTCACAAAATGGAGAGAACATGCTCAGAATCTCAGATTGATTAGGATTCTATAATGAAGGGAAAGCTCTGCAAATCAATATGAGAACTAGCCTAACCAAAAGTAAAACCATAAGAAAGAGAACATTTTATTACCGATCTTTGTCATTACTAGCCTAAATTGATGAAAATTATATCATTAATCCGAGAAGTAGCATCTATGGAAAATTACATTTTTCCATCAAAGTTCTCATAATTTTCCGTACATATGGGCTTAATTCATTTCCACTTTGAAAGTATATGTAAAAAAATCATTTTCAAGTTTTCTGCCAGTACAGGCTCCGATGCTGATAGTTTATTGACATTCAATTGATTATTTATTCACATTTGCATTGACTCCCAAATCTGAATACTTATTTACTTCATGCACCCATAATCTGTTATTGTGCCTCATGTTCCCACTAATTCTTGTGTTGCTAAGCTTTTGAGAAATTCTTTCATTATAAATCATCTTTAGAATCTAATTAACCTTTCACACAGGAGAATCCAGTTTGCTAAGACTTTTAGAATTATTGTATTATTCTAAACTTCGGTTTTCAGAAAAAATCTGTATTACTGCATTATGATATCATTTCAGAGTATATTGAGATGCGTCAAAAATACAATTTAGAACAATTTTAACTGAATCTCCCCATATCTTCTTCAGAAAGCAATTAGTGAACCCATGACAGCTTTCACTTTGGCATGAAAATGTAATCTAGGAACAAGGAAGATGTATGTTAGGTATGTAAAACTACGAAACAAGGAAGAGAACCCCGACAGCTTTCACTTTGGCATGCTAACTCACATCATGAGGGTTATAATTATCTTAGTGAAAATGATCACAAACTATTCAAAACATCATATTATATCATTTTTTCCTACTGTCTACCTCAAATGTTAAACATTGAATAAACAAGGTAATGCAAGATTTAACTAGTTTTATTTATAATTGCTACTTCTAAATACATACCATCGGCTGTCCATGGTATCAGGCACCGGGAACATTGTGCCATATCAAATGCTCTAGATGGGAATGCAAGTTTTATTGATCCAAGAACCCCAATAATAGCAGGTACTCCTCGCTCCAATGCAAATTGCACTTGTGCCTCATGATTATCCCTTGGTGCAAATGACATTGTTAGCACATTTCTCTTCAGCATGTAAGCACCCCAGCTTGCAACCTTATTGTGATCAGTGTAACCAAATCAGAAGGATGAAAATAAGCTTCAAACACTAAGATCTAATACTATACCAGATTTTGCCTAAAACATCCCAATTACAGTAAGGACTGCCTAATGCGTATATTGAAAAACATCAAAACTTCTTCAAATTACAAATCCTCAGTAAGGTGCAGCAATGAGCATTATTATCAAAGACATATATCAATTATATAGAGAGGGGATTTCAGACGATCATGATGGTGATAAAATTATATCCTTAATTTTACTAGATGCGATAAAGTAACAGATAGCAATAGCAACAAACAGGATCAAAAGTTCCCGAACTTGAACTAGACTAACAGTTAAGTAAATTTCAAATAATTCTCAATTGAATGTTTCCTTGTGTTCATACCAGAGATATAATACATGATACATGACTTAAATGTTTATGCTGTACAGGTAACAGGTTCTCACACATTCAAATAAGATCCATTTCACCTTTTCTAGAGCAAGATTTTTCTGGTCACAGATTTTGAACCATGAAGGCAAATAAAATCTAATAACTATGGAAAGAAATATAATCCAATAAATCACATTTTTCAATTTAATTCTACTTCCTAAAACAAAGGTGTACATCTCCTTGGATTTCAAATTTGATAGTAGACAACTTGAAAAATAAATACCCGCGGTCCCACACCTGGCACTCATACTTGAGTCAATGTGACAAAAGGATGCAAAAAGACTCCTAAACAGAGTACAGCTGCTCCACTTAAGCAACTTAATATATAGCCTTTAAAAAATTTCAGTACTTTTTTAGCCATCCTTGTGCATTTATTATATGTAGAAAAATGCAAGTATACGAATTGAGAAAATGACTGTGAAGTTCCAAAACTCTTCATTACTAATGCATCAAGATAAGCAAGATATTTGAGTAAAATGATCCCAACCTAAAAAAACCATAAATACATAAGCAAGATATTTGATGATGAGCATAGGAAGTTATGAATTTGAAAATATAAGAGGAAACAAAGAAGAAAAGGACCATACTCCACATCCGGTGTCCAGAGCTGTTCGAATGGAGCCATCAGCAATCGGAATCACCAATGCAAGTTCTTTGATATAAGCGTCTGCCCCTTGAGGGAACATTGTCCCTCCTCCTGGAAATTTAAACACGTTACCCTGAAACTCCACCCAGTTTTGATTAGCCTTCTCAACTGTCAAACTTTTGAAAGGGACATTAGCATAGTAAACATAGTCACGGCTCTTTGGCCAAGGAAATGGAATTGTATATCCTTTGGGTGCTGGAATAAGGCAGTGTAACTTTTCTTCTTGTGGGGGACAGTGCCTCTCTCTGTATATCATATTTTCCCTTGGAAAACTCATGGCTCGATCTTGTTCTTGGCAGGGAGTGTAGTCAGTATATCGAACATCACATGGCTCAAAAACTTTTTCTATGGGCTCAGAAGAGTCCGAATTCGGCACATAAATATGATGTGGTTCAAAATCAAGAGTAGAAACTACATTGCAGTTCATTTGCTGCCTATTCATCTCTATTGCAAAACCATCTCCCTTTCCAAAACCACTCCTTTGCCACACGCCCAATAAGTAAAAGAAACAGCACAGGCCAAGTACGATGAATATAGACACTGGACTTCTTCCTCTACTGCTCGATAAGTGATGTTTAGAAGCCATATGAGGGTCAGGATCGCATCCAGAAGTTCTCTGTAATGCAATGACATTAGCACACGGCATCACTAATTGTAAGAAAGAGAGAACATATAGTGCAATCGACAAAGCATATATATCAGTCAGACCTTCTGGAATATTATCACTGTAGTCAACTATAATATGTAAATCTAGACTAGATCAGAGAGAGAAAATGACACTGAAAATATGAAATATTTGAAGTTGACCTCACTAGAACTCCAGAAGACATATATAGACAAGGTGTGTTTCTAATGAAAAGCTTGGTGTAACTTTTAGAAAGAAGAAAAAATGCATAAAAAAGAGCTTGCTAAAATTGAACAATATAATTGTATAATCGTTGACTTAGCCATCATTTTCTTTTTCTAATTCTGGAGACAATAATTACTTATGGGTTCCATTGTAAGATCTTCCAACCCTTTTCCATAACGTTGGTCTACAGACGGTCGTCTTGCACTTCCTTATCGACTTTAGACAACTACTTTCCTTGCCCGTTCAATTAAAGGAAAAGAATCATATGGCACCCTAAGACTCAATCTATAAGCACTTGCCATTAGATGGAATAGCCTAAATTCTTGGCACTTCAGATTTTCTTACTAAAGTGAAGTAATGTCTTTATATCTTTGACACACATCCCTTTCGTGCATGACTCGGGATTGATTGAAATGAGAGAAGGAGAGGAAGAGAGACTATAATGGTTAATGTGACACAACCTTAGTAGAAAGTGACAACCTGTCAAACGTGAGTAGTAGATGGGATGCAAATTAAAGGCACAACACTAGTAAGAAGGTTAAGATACAGGTTTCCATTGCATGACCAGTTGGCTCTTGCTAGAATAGTTCAAAACCAATATAAGACTTAGAATTTCTATGTGGAATACTTATATCCTAACAAATTGTAATTTTGTTTAAAATCTGACCCATATCAGGTTGAAGTTTAAAAAGTTGAAGTCAAGGACTAAAATTTTTCTTAATTATAGTCTGATCGAGAGTAAATGTCTCCTCTCTTTTCATTTTCCTAAATCCTTTAATTAGAAAGGTTGGCAATGATGTAATGTAGTCCTTCGTAGTACATTTATCAACTGAAGTAGAAAGCAGGCTCCCAAATCAGATATAGCAGCTTTCTCGTTTATTTAGTCCTTGACTTTATTTACTTTTTTATTTTTTTCCCATCGACTTCTTCAAAGGATTAAGAAGTTTGATTAAAGTAACTATGGGTATCATTCTAGGCATCTGTTCAGCTCAAATTGCTTGTTTGATTTACTTGCTCAGTCTTGTGTATGTTATTGTATTGTTTGACTAATAACTTTCTGTAAATGGTTTGTGTCCCTGGGTGCATGGAAGCTTTCAGAAAATAAATGTTGTTCCATAAAATACAAATTCTGCGCATACTAAGTATAGCACGAATGACTGTCAAATAAACAACCAATGTTTGGGAGACACAAGCATTTGATCAAGAACGGTGGGTTCCAACATACTTATACATAGATCATGGATGTGCCTTTGAGTATTCATAAAGGCGCTTGAATTGATTACAGATAATCAGTTCGGTTTCTAATAAATTGAATATTTATGAAAATTTATTGAACCGCTCATATATCCATCCTGAATCTTTTTCTGCGAAAAATGATTTAATATACGACCATAACCCTGAAAAACAGAGTATCTCAAGTAGCTAGCGTCACTATGAGTCTAAAGTTCTACAAAAATGTTCGTATGAACTGCACTCAAATTCAAACTACGTACTTGAGATCCAATATATAATATTAGTTCAATGTGATCTGTTCCACGGAGTTATACACACACACACACGAAAGAAAGGAGGCATAAAAGGTATAATCTTATATATTTGCGGTACTATGGTTGCATAGATCTTAAGATTTCATATGAACTATTGAAACAAGAAATGATATACAGCATAACGTTAAAGAAGCCTATGGATTCAAGAAAAAAGCACATAACTTGATCAAAAATGGAAAAGAATTTGAGAATAACATCGTTTGGAATATCAACAGATCAATAAAGGAAAAAGTTCATAAATAATATAGAAAGATCACACTCTCAAAAAAAGCCCATTTTAAGCTCTCCCAAACCTGCTGTTAACGATGATGATTTGCGCAAAAGAAGAAAGTGAAAAGGAATTTCCCTTCAAGTCTATGTCATTACCAGAAGAAAGGGAGCTCGAGCACTTAATGGCTACAGCAACACTAAGCAAAGCTGATCTGAGGTAAGCTTTTTCACAAACAGATTGGCCTCATCATATATGTACACACGCCCTGCTTTTGAAAATCTGTAAGTGTGAAAAGATTAAACTGGGCAGCTGAGAATTTTATTCTACAATCTATAGTGTTGAGAGAGAGAGAGAGAGAGATGAGTGTATTTGTACAGAGGTGGAGAGATAGCTAAATCAGGAGGTAGTGATGTAGTAGGACTCCTGTCGGAATGAGTCTGAACTTTTTGGGTCTTCTTTTCAAGAAAATTGCAACATTAGTCCCGAGCAAATTAACACCAAACCCTTACAAGTTGATCTTCGTTATAGTTTTACCATCAATTTTCAATGACATAACTATCCAAATCACTCTGTTAACATGTTATCAGGTGTCCAACTAGATGAAGGTGTGTTTTATTTTCCAGCTGAAGTTCCCGACCCAAAATTTGAAATGAGGCATGTTAGTGAGAGGAATACATGATTATCTAAAAAGATTTGACCATTTCTAATTACCAGGTACTAGTTGTTAGATAACTTGCTCGTTTTTAAGTAGTTATGGTAAAATTTCTTAGTCTTCATCTTGTCCCGTCTCGAAATTTTTGAACTCGTCTAGAAATTTTTTATTTTTTATTTGTAAATTTAAAATGCATTTCAATAAATAAATAATTAAATAAATGGAGTGGTTAATAAAAATATTTTAATTCCACCACGCCATCGCCTCCCAAAATCTCCGACTCAAGCTTGGTGTAACTTTTAGAAAGAAGAAAAATGCATAAAAAAGAGCTTGCTAAAATTGAACAATATAATTGTATAATCGTTGACTTAGCCATCATTTTCTTTTTCTAATTCTGGAGACAATAATTACTTATGGGTTCCATTGTAAGATCTTCCAACCCTTTTCCATAACGTTGGTCTCTGAGGGCGGTCGTCTTGCACTTCCTTATCGACTTTAGACAACTACTTTCCTTGCCCGCTCAATTAAAGGAAAAGAATCATATGGCACCCTAAGACTCAATCTATAAGCACTTGCCATTAGATGGAATAGCCTAAATTCTTGGCACTTCAGATTTTCTTACTAAAGTGAAGTAATGTCTTTATATCTTTGACACACATCCCTTTAGTGTGCATGACTCGGGATTGATTGAAATGAGAGAAGGAGAGGAAGAGAGACTATAATGGTTAATGTGACACAACCTTAGTAGAAAGTGACAACCTGTCAAACGTGAGTAGTAGATGGGATGCAAATTAAAGGCACAACACTAGTAAGAAGGTTAAGATACAGGTTTCCATTGCATGACCAGTTGGCTCTTGCTAGAATAGTTCAAAACCAATATAAGACTTAGAATTTCTATGTGGAATACTTATATCCTAACAAATTGTAATTTTGTTTAAAATCTGACCCATATCAGGTTGAAGTTTAAAAGTTGAAGTCAAGGACTAAAATTTTTCTTAATTATAGTCTGATCGAGAGTAAATGTCTCCTCTCTTTTCATTTTCCTAAATCCTTTAATTAGAAAGGTTGGCAATGATGTAATGTAGTCCTTCGTAGTACATTTATCAACTGAAGTAGAAAGCAGGCTCCCAAATCAGATATAGCAGCTTTCTCTTATTTAGTCCTTGACTTTATTTACTTTTTATTTTTTCCCATCGACTTCTTCAAAGGATTAAGAAGTTTGATTAAAGTAACTATGGGTATCATTCTAGGCATCTGTTCAGCTCAAATTGCTTGTTTGATTTACTTGCTCAGTCTTGTGTATGTTATTGTATTGTTTGACTAATAAATTTCTGTAAATGGTTTGTGTCCCCTGGGTGCATGGAAGCTTTCAGAAAATAAATGTTGTTCCATAAAAATACAAATTCTGCGCATACTAAGTATAGCACGAATGACTGTCAAATAAACAACCAATGTTTGGGAGACACAAGCATTTGATCAAGAACGGTGGGTTCCAACATACTTATACATAGATCATGGATGTGCCTTTGAGTATTCATAAAGACGCGAATTGATTACAGATAATCAGTTCGGTTTCTAATAAATTGAATATTTATGAAAATTTATTGAACCGCTCATATATCCATCCTGAATCTTTTTCTGCGAAAAATGATTTAATATACGACCATAACCCTGAAAAACAGAGTATCTCAAGTAGCTAGCGTCACTATGAGTCTAAAGTTCTACAAAAATGTTCGTATGAACTGCACTCAAATTCAAACTACGTACTTGAGATCCAATATATAATATTAGTTCAATGTGATCTGTTCCACGGAGTTATACACACACACACGAAAGAAAGGAGGCATAAAAAGGTATAATCTTATATATTTGCGGTACTATGGTTGCATAGATCTTAAGATTTCATATGAACTATTGAAACAAGAAATGATATACAGCATAACGTTAAAGAAGCCTATGGATTCAAGAAAAAAGCACATAACTTGATCAAAAATGGAAAAGAATTTGAGAATAACATCGTTTGGAATATCAACAGATCAATAAAGGAAAAAGTTCATAAATAATATAGAAAGATCACACTCTCAAAAAGCCCATTTTAAGCTCTCCCAAACCTGCTGTTAACGATGATGATTTGCGCAAAAGAAGAAAGTGAAAAGGAATTTCCTTCAAGTCTATGTCATTACCAGAAGAAAGGGAGCTCGAGCACTTAATGGCTACAGCAACACTAAGCAAAGCTGATCTGAGGTAAGCTTTTTCACAAACAGATTGGCCTCATCATATATGTACACACGCCCTGCTTTTGAAAATCTGTAAGTGTGAAAAGATTAAACTGGGCAGCTGAGAATTTTATTCTACAATCTATAGTGTTGAGAGAGAGAGAGAGAGAGTGTATTTTGTACAGAGGTGGAGAGATAGCTAAATCAGGAGGTAGTGATGTAGTAGGACTCCTGTCGGAATGAGTCTGAACTTTTGGGTCTCTTTTCAAGAAAATTGCAACATTAGTCCCGAGCAAATTAACACCAAACCCTTACAAGTTGATCTTCGTTATAGTTTTACCATCAATTTTCAATGACATAACTATCCAAATCACTCTGTTAACATGTTATCAGGTGTCCAACTAGATGAAGGTGTGTTTTATTTTCCAGCTGAAGTTCCCGACCCAAAATTTGAAATGAGGCATGTTAGTGAGAGGAATACATGATTATCTAAAAGATTTGACCATTTCTAATTACCGGTACTAGTTGTTAGATAACTTGCTCGCTTTTAAGTAGTTATGGTAAAATTTCTTAGTCTTCATCTTGTCCCGCCTCGAAATTTTTGAACTCGTCTAGAAATTTTTAATTTTTTATTTGTAAATTTAAAATGCATTTCAATAAATAAATAATTAAATAAATGGAGTGGTTAATAAAAATATTTTAATTCCACCACGCCATCGCCTCCCAAAAATCTCCGACTCAACAAGAATGGCGAGGATCACCCCGTCCCCGACCTGCCCTGTTGTCATCTATATTTTTAGAATAATGTTATTTATTACTACTAGTGTTCATCACCTACTAGTGTTTATATGGATGATGAGATGCAGGGATATGAGATTCAATTTATATTCATATCATTTAATGCCACATAACATAGTGATCATCACTAGTGATGGTAAATAGTACTTTTTCCGTCCCAAAAAAATAAGTTTGCTTCTATTTTCACACATATTAATAAAATGTCATCTATATTTTTAGAATAATAATATTATTTATTACTATTAGTGATGATCACCAGTCTATATGGCATTAATTGATATGGACAATGAGATGTAAGGATATAAGAATATCTCCAATCGCTTATAATGTCAAAAGACAACGCCTAAAATCTTTTCTCGACAAATGACCAAAAATGCTTATGTGGCACAATTAATCGCTATAAGGTGTCTAAAGACAATATCTAATTTGTAGACGTTGTTCTCGACAACGCCCCACCATTAATTTAATAATCTATATCCAATCAATATATTTATCCTTCTTTCTTTTTTTTTAAAAGCTAATAATAATTTATTACATTTGCACAATAAACATTGTTGCATTGGAGAATTTTTTGATATAATGTCAATGTTTTTTACTACATATACATAGTAGACATTGTTGCATTGTAGATGCTCTAAGACCAATTTATGCCCACGTCATTTAATGCCACATAACATGGCGGTTATCACCATTGGTGATAAATAGTACTCTCCGTCCCAAAAAATAGGCTTGTTTCTATTTTCACACATATTGAAAATATGTAATTATTATAGTTTGAACACTAAATTTTACTTATATTTTTTATAATATACACTTATAATTAATATAATATTAGTTACACTTTGTTGATAACAAACCATATTAAATAATAGTATATTAGGAATAAAAAATCAATCATACTCTCAACAATGATAGTGACCTATAATTTGAGACGGATGAAAAAGGAAAACAATTTTAGATAGAGTATTATTCATATTTTTAAAGGTTAAATTCAAATTTGCTGGTCGAGCAATAGGGAGGGGACCAATGGTGCAATTTTCCCTTTACATTTCACCTATTGGTAGATGATAAATGATCTCTAAAATTTCGGACGATCCGAGGGTGATGCCGTCGGTGGTGGGTACAGAGTGTAAAGATTGAGAAACACCCCCACTTGGACTCTTGTTCTACTTTCCTATAATTAATTACTTTTCTGCCAAAAAAGGAAATATACAGATATTTTAAATGCCATTTCATTTTAATAACAAATTGGAGTTTTGTGTCAGTTCCCCCCCACCCCACATTAATTAGGTACTTGTTGGTCCAAAATTTTGGATCCCGTCTTTGTGTTTTCCTTGATAAATGAGAGGTTACTATACCTTTAGAAATAGTACGATAGAGTATATGTAATGTTAAAGATTATAATATATAAAAAAAGGTTGAATTCAATCTTGAGGCCCCCATCGACCTTTGTTTCAGGTTCTCGGTGGAGGAGGAATCACAGGATGTCTTGCTCTGCAGGGGTGGAGAGAAATTTATGATATGCTCAAAAATGTTAATCATACTAGAATTCCCGTCATGACAATGTAATCCAATATTTCGGGATTCTGAACCACTGCACCACCCGCATGCCAAGTTCTTATCCACCCTCCCCTTTGCCAATGGAGATATGCCCTGGGGGCTAAAGATTATAATATATGGTTCTTTGTTACTTTTGATTGAGAATTTTAAATTCATACTATAAAAATGAATGAAATGTACTACATTTGTTAGTTTGAGAAAGCAAATTCAACTAAACTACATCGTATCTTTATTAGTTTTTCGATAGAAATACGAGATATAACTAACAATATTATGTTCTCTATATGGTATCATCAAAGTAGTGTTGCCTGGTGTGTTCTTTTCACATTTATTTTTATTTCGTTAAAAGAAGTACTTTAAATTCTACTTGTTATCAGTATTATCTCTAAACTCAACTATCGGTCTCGTATCTCATATATGCAATATCATACACAAATCATCTTTCATATATTGGCATCAAAGTAAGTCAGGAGACCTAGACAAAAGATAGACCAGAAGCATGGCCGATTATGGGTTGGACCATATCGAATTTCGCGACTAGCCAATGTCGTATTATCATTATGACATTATTGAAACACACACACAAAAATCGAGACGTGTGTTAGCTTTCTTATAAATAAGGGTAATTGACACAAAATGTCCCTAGCTTTCGAAGTGATTGTGCAAATCATTATTACCTATGAAATTTTGGTATTTTCACCCTCAAATTCACATTTGCTTGCGCAAAATATCATTTCCTTCCATTGTTATCCAAAAAACTACGTTAATTGGCCTCCTCAACATGACTCATACCATTTTGGAATGGTACTTTCGTCCATACACCTATTTCCCATTTCTCACCGTTCAAACGGAGAAAAATAAACTAACACACAAACGATAAAAATTTCTCCATTTTCTTTTCTATTTCGCAGACGAAATCTTCCACTTCCGACAGCAAATGTAGGCAAAATAGGAGATACAAATATTCCATGAAGAAGAACGGGACTGGTAATGACATATACGAACTGTAATGAATGAGGCCACAACAAAAGGAGATGCAAAAGGGCACCACCACCAGCATCAAATTAGGACCTCATATTCTGGGGGGAAATTTTGTCTTTTGCCTTTTGCAAAGATGGTTTTTTGTAAAGTTTTTTTTTCATTTCAAATTATTTTAATTGCAACTAGATAGCTTTGGACTTTTTGTACATGTCTTTTGGTTAAAGTTTCTTTAGACAATGATGTATTTGTTCAACGCACATGTGATTGTTTTGTTGATGATATCGTATTGTTGTTTTCACTCATTATAGTTATGCTGGTTTTGCTATTGTTTTTATTTTCTATTGTAAATCAATTTTTAAGCGATGACGTTTTAAGTCAATAATACAATTACATAGGAATGTTATTCATAACAAATAATCAAAAATATGGACGTTACATGCAAAAATTTTATACAACCTCGATTACAGAACAAAATAGTACATAGCAGTTATAGTTTAGCAAACCCAACATATTGCATTCTTCACCACTTAAGCTTGATTCTGATTTTGACAACATTACAACATAAGTCTTATATTAGTAGGCACATCACTACAATCCCACAGCACAAAATCAAAAAATCAGCTCCGAATAAACGTCTGCCAAGATTTGCTTGCGTCCACGAAGTATTCATCTCAATTTGGATTCCTCATCTACACAATCAATTTGCTATTATACTTGGTAAAATATGATCTATTTTACGTTATTTTATATATGAATAACCACTAAAAAATAAATAATTACTACTATTGTTAAGGAAATAGACTAGTTAGGTGAGAGGAAATGGAAAATAAGTGTGTGGACGAAAGTACTCTTCTAAATTGGTACAAGTATTGAGGAGGCTACTTAACAGAATTTTTTGAATAACAATAGATGGAAATAATATTTTGCACAAGTAAATATGAATTTGATGGTGAAAATGTCAAATTTTATAAATAATGATGATTTGCACATAGGTAATAAGGCTATCGAGGGTTTTTAATCCAGATAATAACTATGTTTTACCAAATATCAATAATAACATTATCAGCCAAGCAATAGATATTCAAAGGCAGCAGTATATGTTATTATCAGTGATGGTCCTCTCTCCACGAGAATGACACAAATGGTCATTAACAATCATTCAGCAATGCCATTTAATTCAAACTTTTAAATTCTTTTGCCGACACTTTTTGGGCCCCACTGTCCCTGATATCATGATTCACTCACCTATTCAAATATCAACGATCGTCATCTATACTTGAGCTAAAATTGAGATTGTGGTGTCCATCTCCCGTCCCCATTCGTGGTGGGTGATCGTAAAGGAGGGAACAACAATTGTTTTCATTGAGTCTCGAAATTAATTTTCAAATTTTCAACTTTATTAAGAAAAATAACACAAACACTTATACGTTAACCATCATTTTACAATTCAAAATTAGCGGATCAACATTTCAAAAAGAACATCAAATTATAGTAAAGATTGAAGAACAATTATCAGATAATGTGCTAGTTTTGTGTTGCTTTTCTTGTATGACAGCTTCATTTAGTGGCATTAAATGGAGTCACCATATCCACATGCCCATTTGTCCATACAAAAATTGGGAGTTTAAGAGATCTCTAATACTATCTTCTATTTTGAATGTCCGATTAATGTGACAATAGAGTGAAAAGGACAAAACTAATGTGACAATATTTATTATAGAAAGTCGTCTAATTCTATACATCCTGTTAGACACTTTCCACCCATTTCTTCATTAAAATATGTCTGTCTCTCATCTAATTTTCGTCTTTTTTCCTCCTTCCACTCTTTCTCCTCATTTCTTTTCATCTCTCTTGCCACATAATTTACTTTTGCTGAACTCCTAATATAGCTGAAATTAACCCTTTAATATATGTTTTTATATTGTGTACTAAACACATATTGTGTACTAAACACGTCCCCGTCGCACCGTTATTGGACAAGAGGACAACTAAAGCTAAGGCAAAAGGAAAACTAGGTTTGATTACATAACCAGTTGCCGACACATCGTTGCACAGAAACTCAAGTAGCATTGAGTGAAACATCCTTGGTGTCTTCACTCTATTCAATTAAAATCCAAAAATTATATAATTATCTAATCGTGTCCACTGCGTATAATCATCAAAACTAGCGTAGGCATGCAAATGAGCAGCAACAAATTTTAGCTAGTTTACTTATATTAAATTGATCAAACATACTTCTTGTTCACACATTTCAAATTATCCACAACTTACTAGCAACTTAAAAAATAATTTTAGCACTATCAAACATGCACTAACCAAAAACTCGTTGACAAAAAGAGGTAAGAATGAACTGGCGAGCCCAGACCAAGCAGATATGCCACTCATCCAAACATTTTTTTCTTTTTCTTTTTGAGAAAACAAGCAGGGCCAAAGTCTTGGAATCGGCATCAGTGCAGAGTCCAAGGTTTGCATCAGGTAATTCTAGGCCTGCCCTACACAACTTGACTTGCACCACTATCAATATGCAAACAAAAGATAGCATCCAAGAACCAACTAGCACATGGTAAAAAGAAGCAGAAGGAACCTACAAGCTTACTGATGTAGAGATATAAAATACCAGTTCGTAATGAAGCCTCTCGTATGAATCGCTGCTTACAACAACATTCCTAACTGAATAAAAATGGACACGTCTTTTTACCAATGCTGTGACTGTATAATAGAAGGCAACGATACTGTTTGACAGCCAACTTGAAGCCATACGAGCGCATGGTTATTGGAATATATACAATATAGTGGCATAACCGCATAACAATTACAGATCAAATTAACTTTTCACCTTCCATCAATCTTGAGTCAAAACCCACAAGCTTGCATGACGGCCAAACCTATGTAGAATACATTGCCACACAGCATCCATAAAACATCTTAGATCATGTGTATCTTGTTCAATGAAGGCGCCAGGGTAGTTTTATCTCTAATAGCACCAACTGGAAAATGAGAATTAGAATAATTTGTAAGTGAAATTTTTTTTTTTTTTTTCAAGTGAATAAAACTTATATTATCAATATAAGATAACTCCAGCATCTACCAGACACAAATTCAAACTACAGATAATAATATTGTATGCTACTTGATTCTACCCCTTCCAAACTGGTGGAACTAGGAAAGAATTTTCGAAGCTTAAAACAAGGAGATGACAGCAAATTGCCATTCACATTAAGAACATACACATTAAGAACATAAGGTAGCCATGTAACCAAATCCAGAAAACAGGCTAACATATAGTTTTGAAGTAGAAATGTAGAGAGATTAAATCAAACCAAAAAAATGATAGAGATCATATCAACATTTAAAAGCTCACCAGCTTTCGCTGCCCAGCTTTGTGCATGAGAAGATAAATTCACGTGTTCCTTCAACTTCAGTTCACGTTCTTCACTTTTCTTTCTCTTGGCTGAAGAGCTTAAAGAACCTTCAACTGGGACAAGATAGAGCTTGTCAAATGCAGGAAAATAATATTAAAGCAAACTTGGACATGGATTTATGAAGACAGGGGAAAAGGATTTTGGAGCATGGCATTTATGTTACATGCCTGGTTTGTGAACCTAGAGAATGTTGGGGCAACACCGCAAAAATATTTCAATACTGTTCCTAATAATTAATATGGAAACTGGCCATTAATCCATTTGATTGTCAACTTACTCCAATACATTGAGGATTACAAAATCTAGCCACGAGTTACTCTTCAGCTAATTTGATGAACAATAATATAGACAAATGCTCAATGCAAGTTACCATTGTACTTGTAGTAATAATTCATTAAAGCCCTATATTCCAGGATAGAAATTACAGTAGAGACTGGGGGCACAGCGGGTCTTTCTCTCGTCTGATTTATTGTATGCAAGGTACTTTATTTTTTGGGAACGCCTTCAAAAAGGACCATGAGAACAAATATATAAATCAAGAAACAAACAAATATCCACAAATTGGAGACAAGTTATAGTTTATATTTGGACATTAAAAATTTGGCACCAGTAAATAAGATAGTATATTACCCTCCACTGATACAAAAGTAATTATAACTGTACTGCAGTGCATGACATAAACTTCAACACTATGATGCTATTGATACCTTGCCATTCCCATACAACCTTTGATTCACCCTTCACTAACTTTGGGTACTGATCCACACGAGAATCTTCTTGAACTAATTCCTCAACCTATAAACAGGAAAAATATATAAAACTCTTGCATTGATTATCTAATTAAAGAGCATTGTAACTTATGCAAGTCATATGCATCTAGAACAGAAGCTTAATGGACAAGATGGCTTGGAAAATGAGAAGATGAAAACTATCGGGGGGAAAAAAATCAATTTACCAGAATACTACTTGATCAAAACCATCAAAAATTCCATGATGAGTATCCAAGTTCATATTTGGATCAGATTCATCCATATTTTTATCTATTCAATGCAGCAATAAAAGGCATCCAAATTCAACACATAGAACACAAGTTGAGATGAAAGGGGTTGTATGGTGGTGGGTGGTAGGGCTCTGGGGATATGTAGCAAGCATTCGCCGTCAGGGAAAGGGTGCTGCCATGCCTAAGTGGTAAGGGAACAGCTGGAGTTTCCCTTTTTTTTTTTTTTTTAATTAACTTATTGATCTTCTCTTTTTGTTTAGGAATTTATTAATCCAAGCTCATAAGGTGCAATCAAACGCAAAATGAAGGGAAACCAGTTATCACTCCAACATTATCCTACAAATTAAACAAGCCCTACATAATGTAAAAAAAGGATAATGACCAAAAAGTTGGACTTGGATATAACCATTTTCTATAAGCAAAAAGAATAGAAAGAAAGAACAGTCCACCTAGTTTTTTAAAGCTAAAGATATTAAATCAGACTATGGTTATACAATCCATACATGGAGATATTCCTTTTGGATTTTCACTAGTTTCAATAAAAATAGATACTTACAAAAATGTTTTTAAAATCAAAAAACATGAGCAGCAAAGACAATTTACATAGAAAGCAAGTAATTTCACCATATTTGATTACCTTTTTCCAGAGCAGTGAGTCTTTTCTTTCCTTAGGTGAGAGCAGATGATCTCGCAACCATGAGGCAACCACCCACGGTTCATCCCCACCACTTATACTCCTCGCAGGTAACGCCTTCTCTTCAAGAACATTGCAAACCTAATATATCATTAGCAGATTAATCAATAGAATAGGCCTTTCAAGCAACCGGAAAAACACTGTGTCTCACTCAAGTCATTTATTAATTAGATTCAGCAAATCTTCTAAGCATAAATTAGAAACTTAAGAAATGACATTGTTTAGTTTCAATCTATTAATATTGATATAATGCATTCTGATAAATAAAAATGTCAAGAGTTCTTTGAATGCATAATCATTACGGAAAATTTAAGTTCCTTGTACCCTTGGTTCTAATTAGAAGACATGTCCTCAACCTCAATGTTCCCTTATCACTTCTCCATAGAATTCCACCAGCCATTATACTATCCAAAAATATTAATAATGATGCAGCTGAAATTAGCCTTATACAAGACCACCACTCCATTAAAGTAGCATGCTGAGGATACGAATTATGACACATGTAACCTACCAGGTAGATACCTTCAACAAATCTGTTAAGATCGTTAGAAAAACCAACTGAAAAGCTCGAGGTCAGGAGGGATCACTAATTCTCTAAATAGCAGAGTACCCTGCAAGGTCATCAAGCATCTTATGCAAATAGCAGCAAGCAGGTGCTGTGGCATCCAAAAAATGAACTATGGGTCTATAAAACCAACCCTGTGTATCTAATGAAAAGGGTCCTCATTCCTTTTCAGAACATAAAAACCTCAAAGTCAGTTAAAACTTTTTGTTGACTTCTTAGGCTTAAAACTATAGGAAAACTAAGAATGATACTATCGTATTTTAAATTCTAACTACAATTCCAATTTACAGAATCACGGATTGCTACATGAGAATAATGTAACAATATTATAATATCAAAAATTACATGAAAATAATGAAAGAGAATAGGATATGAAGCTACTGTCTTTTGGTAGGTCAAAAGATATGAAGAAACTTAGAAATTTAACTGCATGCATATATCTTCTAATAACCTGTAGCAAATTAAAATTCAAATGGAACTGTGGAACTAAGTTCTACAAAGAAACAAGTTTACCTCAAGGTAAAGCTGTTCGGCTCTAACTGACAACTGATGCTTTTTATGGACCTTTAACACAACCGATATGCATCCCAAAAGCTGTAAATCTGAACATGGTCAACAAGCATGTTGATAACATAACACAAGCTTTTAAGGCAGCATTTTACTGTAGAATACCAATGCACAAGCTGGCACCAAAATGAAAACATTCTTGATAATCCACTTTAGGGCACGACAGGAAAGTGGTGTATAATGGTTCACAAGCAACTCTGGGCACTTGAACTCTTCAATCCTGAAAGAAAGACGAGAGGATTTAAAAAGAATGTTCAAGAAGTTAAACTACTTCATGGAAGATTGTACAATGGTGTATTCCTCAACGAAAAACTAAAAACAGATTACCCATGATTATTTGATCTTGTCTCCAATAATTTGCGTATGGTTTCCAGCGCTCTTTGCTTCGCATGCCCATACATCGCCTCATCCAAGCCATAACTATCCATCAACTTATACTCATCTAAAGTATTCCACAGTTCATCCTCCTGGACCTAAAAGATAAGTAACAGAACTAAGATTCCATTCACATATTTTATTCAGCTCTATCGCGTCTCACTTGTTACAGAGAAAAACTCTTCCGTGCACGGGATATATTTCATAAATCCGTTCCAGAAGTTCAAAAGGATGCAAAGGTCACAAACCCAATACATTCCAGTTCCACCACACAACGATTGGGCATATTTTTCACATGCACGAACTTCTGCAAATTTCGACTGCAGTTACATCATTTATTGAAGGCATTAGAATACACAAATGGGAAAGATAATAATACTAATTGCTTGAGTCATTATATGATTAAAGAAATGGAAATAAAAGGTTTATGACGCACTAGTTTCTTAGCTGCTTCATTAATATCTCCATCCTCAACACAAAACTTCCCGTGCTTTCTATATCCACGAGCACATTCCAACTTGCCATCATGACACACTCCATTAGTCGGGCAAGGCTCACAGTAATCTGAAGAGAGGGCGAAGACTAAGAGATGGTATCGCAATGTAGAAACTAGAGTTTGGCAAACTGCTAAAGGACAGGAGATTTTGACGAAACAACTCTTTTGAATGAAAAGGAACAATATATTTAATTCAGTTGAATAAAAAAAAATCACTTGCAACTACTGTTACAATATAATGTGGTATGAAGCAAGATATTCCAGGAGGGACTAATCCTGAGGTACAAGCAAATGCCTTCAGAAATTTTAAATGATGGATGGTTATAGGCTTATGGCAGCATGGCATAAAAAATGTTTAAAATGCATTACAGTCTGAATATGCAACAAGATAAAGGCCATATAAAGAACTTTTATACAACTAGGATAATAACGATAACTAAGTGTTGATGAAGTCATATTTTTCTCGCGTTTAGCGTCAATAAACAAACCTTTAATTGATCTCACTAGCAAACTTTTCAAGAAAATTCAAAAGCAGTTATAATATGTAGTATGAAATGAAATTCCATTAGCTTGTATACTCTTCTATTTATAATTGCTCGTAGACAACTTTACAGATTATTTAAGTTAGTGCAGCAACGTACAAGGATGCCATTGAAAATCATGTTCCAGATTCTGAATTAAATGAACAATGTATAGGAGCGTATTAAATCTTGACTTGGAAATAATTAACAGACAGGTAATTGACAAGATTTTAAAAAAAAAATAAGTAAATTGAAGAAAAATGCAATTAATAAAAACCAAAAAAATAAAAATAAAAAATAGATGTAATCATAATGCCGCCACAGTAATATAAGCTAATGCCAAAGAAAGGAACAAGAAATGAGCACGAAGTACAAAACAGTAACCTTTTGTGCCTAAGAAATTTCAACACACACAAACAACTTTTTGTTGACTTCTTAGGCTTAAAACTATAGGAAAACTAAGAATGATAGTATCGTATTTTAAATTCTAACTACAATTCCAATTTACAGAATCACGGATTGCTACATGAGAATAATGTAACAATATTATAATATCAAAAATTACATGAAAATAATGAAAGAGAATAGGATATGAAGCTACTGTCTTTTTGGTAGGTCAAAAGATATGAAGAAACTTAGAAATTTAACTGCTTGCATATATCTTCTAATAACCTTTAGCAAATTAAAATTCAAATGGAACTGTGGAAATAAGTTCTACAAAGAAACAAGTTTACCTCAAGGTAAAGCTGTTCGGCTCTAACTGACAACTGATTCTTTTTATGGACCTTTAACACAACCAATATGCATCCCAAAAGCTGTAAATCTGAACATGGTCAACAAGCATGTTGATAACATAACACAAGCTTTTAAGGCTGCATTTTACTGTAGAATACCAATGCACAAGCTGGCACCAAAATGAAAACATTCTTGATAATCCACTTTAGGGCACGACAGGAAAGTGGTGTATAATGGTTCACAAGCAACTCTGGGCATTGAACTCTTCAATCCTGAAAGAAAGAATGCGACAGGATTTAAAAAGAATGTTCAAGAAGTTAAACTACTTCATGGAAGATTGTACAATGGTGTATTCCTCAACGAAAACTAAAAACAGATTACCCATGATTATTTGATCTTGTCTCCAATAATTTGCGTATGGTTTCCAGCGCTCTTTGCTTCGCATGCCCATACATCGCCTCATCCAAGCCATAACTATCCATCAACTTATACTCATCTAAAGTATTCCACAGTTCATCCTCCTGGACCTAAAAGATAAGTAACAGAACTAAGATTCCATTCACATATTTTATTCAGCTCTATCGCGTCTCACTTGTTACAGAGAAAACTCTTCCGTGCACAGGATATATTTCATATATCCGTTCCAGAAGTTCAAAAGGATGCAAGGTCACAAACCCAATACATTCCAGTTCCACCACACAACGATTGGGCATATTTTTCACATGCACGAACTTCTGCAAATTTCGACTGCAGTTACATCATTTATTGAAGGCATTAGAATACACAAATGGGAAAGATAATAATACTAATTGCTTGAGTCATTATATGATTAAAGAAATGGAAATAAAAGGTTTATGACGCACTAGTTTCTTAGCTGCTTCATTAATATCTCCATCCTCAACACAAAACTTCCGTGCTTTCTATATCCACGAGCACATTCCAACTTGCCATCATGACACACTCCATTAGTCGGGCAAGGCTCACAGTAATCTGAAGAGAGGGCGAAGACTAAGAGATGGTATCAAGCAATGTAGATACTAGAGTTTGGCAAACTGCTAAAGGACAGGAGATTTTGACGAAACAACTCTTTTTGAATGAAAAGGAACAAAATATTTAATTCAGTTGAATAAAAAAAAAATCACTTGCAACTACTGTTACAATATAATGTGGTATGAGGCAAGATATTCCAGGAGGGACTAATCCTGAGGTACAAGCAAATGCCTTCAGAAATTTTAAATGATGGATGGTTATAGGCTTATGGCAGCATGGCATAAAAAATGTATAAAATGCATTACAGTCTGAATATGCAACAAGATAAAGGCCATATAAAGAACTTATATACAACTAGGATAATAACGATAACTAAGTGTTGATGAAGTCATATTTTTCTCGCGTTTAGCGTCAATAAACAAACCTTTAATTGATCTCACTAGCAAACTTTTCAAGAAAATTCAAAAGCAGTTATAATATGTAGTATGAAATGAAATTCCATTAGCTTGTATACTCTTCTATTTATAATTGCTCGTAGACAACTTTACAGATTATTTAAGTTAGTGCAGCAACGTACAAGGATGCCATTGAAAATCATGTTCCAGATTCTGAATTAAATGAACAATGTATAGGAGCGTACTAAATCTTGACTTGAAAATAATTAACAGACAGGTAATTGACAAAGATAGAAAAAAAAAATAAGTAAATTGAAGAAAAATGCAATTAATAAAAACCTAAAAAATAAAAATTAAAAATAGATGTAATCACAATGCCGCCACAGTAATATAAGCTAATGCCAAAGAAAGGAACAAGAAATGAGCACGAAGTACAAAACAGTTACCTTTTGTGCCTAAGAAATTTCAACACACACAAACAGGAAAACCAAATTCAATTAATTTAAGAGCGACTAACAATAAAAATAAACTGGGAACTGACCGGACAAGAAATCGTCCAAGTCAGAATTGGTATCGCAGAAGGGTTTGACAGGGCGATTTAGAGGTGCTGCAATGAATTTGCAGGCCACCACCACGAAGCCGGCGACGGCAAAAACTCCGATTAGCCGAAAGAAATCGGCCTTTGAAGATGGAAATAAATCAAAGGATGGTTCCAACGGGAAGAAACTACTAGATGTAGAGGAGTATTTAGGGGTTTGAGGGGAGTTTCGATTCGGATTTCGTCTTCTTCTGGGATTGGAAGCCATGATTATGGATTTGCGGGTCCAAATTTACAACAATTTAAAGAAAAGGTTCAAAAATTGTTTGAAAATTGGCCCTGGACCTTTGTGAAAGTTGTAAACAGACAATTTAGCTTCTTTTTTTTTTTTTTTTGCAGTGAAATCGTTTTTTAGTATATTATATTATAAATGAGAGAAAGAGTGAATGTGGATAAAAAGTAAGTTGAGAGGATGAAGACAATGAATAATACAAATGTTAAGTTTTTTTTTGTACTTGTAGCTGGATCTATAAAATATGTGGATAAAAATATGTTAGGCCTATTTAATATGTGTTAAAATTATAATTGAAGCGATGTCAAACATGTGCTTATTTATTTGATCAATAATACTAGTTTATATTGTTTATCCGCAGATGAAATCGGTAATCGTGATACGATTCAAATTCAATAAAAACTCAATATTACCAATCAATCATGGCTTCAAGGTCGATCTCTAAGGGTGATGAACTGATGCCTGATACGGCAGTTTGAAGACAAATTCGGCACAGAATTTCCAATTGTAACGTGATGAACTGATGTGGGAGAAGGAATTCAAAAATGTTGAAGACAAATTCGACACTGGATTTGAAGAGAATGGATTTGGAGGAGGAGAGATGAGGAAGAAAAAATGATTTTGGCCTCAATTTTTGCAGACAAACGTATATACAATTTTAGAATGAGTGGAGGTGAAAAAACCTTCATAACGGTCAGTTTGATAAGAGATATTTCGAATTAAGTAATTCTTAGATTGAAACCATCATTTCTGATTTTGGAGATTATCGGTGGAGGGAGATGATTGATTAAGGGAGATGAATCGGTGAGCAAATTTTGGATATGATAGGTTGAGAGGGAGAAAAGTTCATTCGATCGTGATCATTCGACCGTAGACTCTATTATAACGATGAATTGAGGTGGTGAATAGATTTTAAAGATGATCAGTGGAGAGAGATGATCAATTAATGGGGATAGATTGGAGAATTGAGCAGATTTTGGAGATAATTGGTTTAGGGAGATGATCGAATCAGAGAGATAGATTGAAGCTCTCAGCAAATTTTGGAGGAGATGATTTTGTGATAGAAGAAATTGAAGACGTAATGACACACTGACGTTTGAGTACTTTTTTCTTCCTATAGCAAAGAAAACTATCTACAGTCGTAACTAGTATACCGCTTCTTTTGCGGTGGAATCGACCGTAGACTTTATTATGATAATAAATTGAGGCGGTGAACAAATATTAGATATGATCGGTGGAAGAAAATGATCGATTGAAGTGGATGGATTGAGAAGATGAGTAGATTTTGGAAATGGTCCGTTGAAAAAAATGATTGAACAGTAAATTTTGGAGGAGATGAAATTGAAGACGTAGTGACAGTGAGACAACGTGTTTTTTTCTTCCCGTAGTGAAAAAAACACCCTACGATCGTGATAAAAAGTAAGTTGTCATATATATATATATATATATATATATAGTAATAATTAGGACAAAATGTCCCTACCTATTTGAAGTCATTGTGCAAATCGTCATTACATTCTAAATGTTGGCATTTAACATCCTCACCTAATCTATTTCTTGCGCAAAACATCCTTCCATCCAAAAAACTACCATTATCTCAACGGACCAACACGACTCATATCAGAACTGAAGGGTAAATTAGTCTATCAACATTTTTCACTTGTGTTAGAGAGAGAAACTCAACTAGTGAGAGAAACACTCCACTGAAGGCCCAATTTCACTGTTTATCTCTTAATCCAATTCAAAAATCTGCCTCTCGCTTATGGATATAGCTCATTTTTGTTCCATTAATGCATAGTTAATGCTCCACTTTGTTGTGGGCCCACTTATTCTTGGATTCATTCCAAGATTTGAGTTTGTTTTCAAACTTTTTCAAGATTATTCACGTTCTGCTACATGACTTTCTCGGAAGTTTTTTCAGTTGGATTTAATTGATTCCTGCAACTCCATTACTGTCGGCCCACTTCATAATTTTTTAGAATTCTATTTTTTTGTGCCAATTTTTTTTCTTAAAACTGCAGATTGCAAGAGAGAGTTTTTCTGAAGAACAATGGAATGAGAAGAAGATGATAGATATATATATATAGAGAGAGAGAGAGAGAGAAATAGAAAGAGAGGCGTGTGTGGAAGAGATGGGCAATTTAAAGTAAAAGCTGCGAGATTTGGTCTATGATATCCTCAACATACCCTCCTTTTCCAAAGCTCCTTTTGTCTCTCTCAAAAATTTATTTTCTCTCTCTACCCCTCTCTATTTTAGCCGAAAAATATCTCTCTGGCGACGTTCACCGAAAAACCAACAATTTCTCTTCTTCTCTTCATATAGTTTACTCATTTTCTCTTTTTCCCTCTACATTTTAATTAACAAAAAAGAGTAAAGAGAAAGTTGACTCTTTGATTTGGTTTAAGGGTCTTTTCTTTTTGGTTTTTCTGAAGGGAAGGAGGTCAAATCGAAGCTTTGATATTTCTCCGACAGGATGAATACCTGGTGAGAAACTTTGGCCATTTATTTCAGCTGATTACTAGAGCTTCCGGCTAGTGGAGTGTTTCTCTCACTAGCTGAGAGTTTCTCTCTCTGATACAAGTGAAAAATATTGATGGACTAATTTACCTTTTAGTTACGATCTGAGTCGTGTTGGGCCATTGAGATAACGACTGTTTTTTTGGATGGAAGGATGTTTTCCGCATGAAATGGATTAGGTGAGGATCTTAAATGCCAACATTTAGAAGGTAGTGACAATTTGCACAATGACTTCAATAGGTATGAACGTTTTGTGCTAATATATATATATATATATATATATATATATAAACTACTTAAAAGTAAGGGTTAAACACTAATGGTCCCCATTCTTTCAGGTTTGTAACGAATTTCATTCCCATTCAATTTTTTTAGCAGATATTATCCATATTCTTCTATTTATTATCACATACCGTCCCCACTCACGAAATCCATCAAAAAGTGCCATTAAATGAGTTCGCATCACACTTTTTATCTTTTTAAAATGAGGGTATTTTAGGCAAACCACCTAAAATTATTTCTTTCTTCACTCCCTTCTCTTCTTCCTAGCCTTCTTAGTTGCAGAAAAAACAGGTACCACCATTGAAAGTATAATTATTTTTTTATTCACTCCATTCTCGAAGAGTTTGGGCAATAATAAAGAAGGCAATAAACAGCTACTACCATAGAAAGTGCTTCGAAGCGTTTGGGCAGTAATAAAGAATGCAAGAAACAGTTTTTCAAACTCATAGTGGAGTGGGTTCAGCAATACCAACCTCAGAAAAAGCGGATGAGTAGTGGAGGCGGCTACGGTGGAGAGCCTCAATCACCTTACCTAGTATTAAGAACTTGTGCAAAACCCTGATTCTAATCCAAATCCTAACTCTAATTTTAATTAAAATTCCATTTCTCCTAATCCCAATGTTTGTTTCTCTTCCGCCCACTGGATGGCGCGACCACCTCCTACAGTGCCTTATGTTCAGGACTTGGCTGCTTGTGGTTGCAGCACCGCTAGCTTTTCCACCACCACCTTCATTTGCCTACGGTGGCAATTCTTATTCAAATGGGGTTCATGTTCTTGTTTATGTTAATCCACCGATGAATCAAGTTATTAATGGAATTCCATATCCATATCCACCGGATATCATATGATGGAACATGTTCAATCCTGGCCTTCATCGCAATTTTCCATTTCCTTATCTCAGTACAATCCTTACCTTGAAAACGAATATATTCCACAAGGGATTCTTCAACACCAAGTTGTGTTTAACAGAAATTCATTTCAGATTTTTGACACGAATAGTAAAAGATTTGTGAGATTGGTTCTTCTGCAACTAAAGAGGCCAAGAAGAAGAGAATGAAGTGAAGAAAGAAATAATTTTAGGTGGTTTATCTAAAATGTCCTTATTTTAAAAAGATAAAAAGTGGGATGTGAACCATTTAATAGCACTTTTTGAAGGATTCCGTGAGTGAGGACGGTATGTGAGAATAAATAGAAGAATGATGATGATATCTGCTAAAAAAATTAAATGGAGATAAAATCGTTATAAACCTGAAAGAATGGGACCATTAGTGTAATTAACCCTAAAAGTAATTTCTTTTTTTTTTCTTCAATGGCCCCACTTGCTCTGTTGAAATCGACATACATTATTTTGAATAGTATGAATAAATTTATTAATTTAATCGGTTCAATATTATTAATTATTATCTAGCAAATATTAAAAGCATCAAGATTGCATGTAAAATTTGTAAATATGCATATAAACTAATTGTGTAGAATATAATATTCATAATAATCTTTAATAATTGAAGATTGTATTGTTGCCTAGTTCACAAGTCGACTTGTATTTTGTCGTTGATTAAAGAATCTGTGATTTCCAAAAAAATTACTAGAATGTATAAAATACAACCGTGTAAAATTTAATTTAATATGAAGAAAATAGAATATCTTATTTTATTGAATCAACAAAATGGAATATCTTATTTTCGAATTAGTTTTTAAGAAAATTGGATAAAATGTCTTATCTTGTACACTTTAAAATATGGTAAAATTTTCTAAGTTTAAATTAAATAATTTTTTCGAGTAATTAGATTGATATTACATTTTTTTTTTTTTTTGCACTTAACGTCTTCAATCTTTACTTATTGTAGCATTCATGTAACTGACTCTTTTCTATCACATTCTTATCCTCAAATTTTTATTAAATAGCACATCTTATGTTTGATAACGGTTTTTGTCCAAAAAAATCCGTTGGAAAGACATAAAATAACTTATTTGTCTATCATCATAATTTTTTAAAGAAAGATATTGTTTCCTCGCTTCAAAGTACATAAACAAAATATTTTGACATAAATCATTATTAAAAATGAGATGTGCTAATTAATGGATGTTGAAGATAATAATTCAATGAACAAAATTTAAAACATAAGTGCTCCAATGAACAAAAATCGAGAACCTTAAATATAATTAAAATATAGTGCACTTATAAGAAATTGTATTATCAATATAACCATTAATTTTTTTTTTTAAAAAAAATAACTAAAATACCCTTAAAAAGTAGGAAAATTTGCATGTTTGGTCTCCAACTTTTAAAAAACGTAAGGAATATGTCCTTAACCTTTAAAAGTAGCACCAGACATCCCCAACGTTTAAAAAAATAGGCATGGTAAGTCATTTATGACGAAATTGTCATTCCCTTTAAATAAAAACAAAAAAAAAAAACAAGAAAAAAGAAAAAAATAATTGAAAAATAACCAAATGTACAAAAAAAAAATAAAAGTAACAAATATGTCGTCTTCTTATTTACAACAAAAACAAAACCACAGCCTTTGCCGCTCCACACCAATGGCCACCACCGCCTCCTCTGTTTTCCCCTCCTATACCTCATCCTCCTCTACTCTTTTTCACCCACCGCCACCGCCACCGCCACCGCCACATACCCACCATACCTCTCCCCCACCACCCTTTTCCAAAACTACGAAAATATGATCACTAAGTTCATGATTTTCATCTACAACCCATCTAAACCATTCACTTTCCAAAACCAGGCTGCATCTCTCTTCTAGAGTTCCCTCCTCAAAAGAATCTTTCTCACTCAAGACCCCAATGAAGCCCACCTCTTCTTTGTACCCTTTTATTCCATACACATCCACGAGAGCTCTTGGACGTCTCGTTAGGGACCTTAGAATCAACCATCCTTACTGGAATTGCACTTTCGGTGCTGATCATTTATTCGTATCACCTGCCGGTATTGATTATTCATCCGATTGGAATGTTCTAGAACTGAAGAAAAAATTTGTGCAGATTTTTTTTCCTGTTATGGTAACTTTATCCCGCATAGAGACATCACTTTACCTCCCTTGAACTCAAATGCTTTCGTCATCTCCACGACATCGGAGAATGCTTCAACGACGTCGTTTCTAGATTACTTAAAATGGGATGAAAAACGAAGTCAAATTTAGTCAAAGAATTGAAGAAAGCTGGTAATTTCTGGGAAATGTCAAAAAAAGTAAATTCTACTTGTTTGTATGTACAAATGCTCTGCAATGTAAAAACTTGTTTAGAGTAGGCTCATAGTTTGGGTGGGGGTTGGGAAGAAGAAGAGGGTCACTTTGTTAATTTTTATTTTTGTGTGTACATTTGATTATTTTTATATTCTTCTTTTTCTTTTTCTTTTTGTTTTAATTTAAATAGAGGACAATTTCATCATAAAGTGCCTACATTCAAACGTTAGGTATATCCGATGCTATTTTTAAAAGTTAGAAGATATTTCCAACATTTTTAAAAAATTAGGAACCAAATATGTAAGTTTTCCTAAGTAACCCAAATTACAATCTAAATCCCTATACCTTTTTCTTGTTCCTTGGTCCAATAAAACCATTTGTTCTTATTCTCTATCCCCAAAATTATTGACCTTCTCTCTCTCTCTCCTCAAGCCATTTACCATTTTCGTCGAAATCAAGCCCACTCTCATGTTTTTTCTCTCACACCTAAATTGTTGTGAAAAAAAAGCAGTTTCGTTCCTAGATATGTTTCTTCTTTTATTTTTTATTTAATACATGTTTGGACCAATTTTTTTTTAAACTCTTTTTTTTTTCAAATTTATTTTGAACCACATATTTTATGGGATTCACAATTTTTATCAATTTTATCAACTTTTTTCAAAATCTATTAAAAAACTACTTTTGAACCTCACCAAATATACACATAAGATTTGTTTGATATTATTGTACTTTTAAGAGAATCACTTTTTGATGTACTGCTGAAAGAATCAGTTGTAAAAAGAATCAGATAAGTGTTTGTTAAACTCTTGATTCAAAATTGTTGTTTGTTTAAGATCAACATTTGAGCGTTTGGTAAACAAAAGTGATATATTGATGTGACCGTGTAAAATTACTAAAATAGACATTAATTATAATAATATTCTTTTGTATTATAATTATCATGTGTAGTGTAAAATTTATTTTTATTTTATAACAATATATAATATTATCAAATATTTTTTCACGACAATGCATTAGCCATAATTATTTTAAAATAAAAATAATAAGCATATATTAAATCTCAAAATTTATTAAAAATAAAAAATAAATAAAAGCATAGTTTTATAGTATAAAAATTGATTAAATTTAAATTCAAATTATTTGTATAGATGCATTATAATTAGAATACTAATAAACATAGAACATAAAATGAATTAATTTAATTAATTATATTTAAAATTAATATTTTAATAATAGATTAGTAGAAAAGTTAAAAGTAGAATACGAGAAGCTACCATTTGGTTGTTTCTCAAAATCTGCTGCTAGAAGATATAAATTTTTTTTAATCATTTTTTAAAAATTTACCAAACGTCTAAAACAACTTATGATTGTTTAGTAATTAGAAGTTGATCTCTAAAATCAATCACAAATGGATACTCGATAAATTTTATCAATTTGTTGTTGACATATGTGCAATCTTGATGTATTTTGAAGTCATCATGTATGTATATATTGAAAAAAATGTTATTTTGTGTGAAGTATTTGTTGATTGATATTGTTGACAATTTGTTTTTGCTAGTTAATTTTGTTTTTCGTTTTTTTTTTTTTTTTGTGTGTGTGAGAAATTGCACTTACAAATTATCCTGGTTTTTTTTAGTTATTTTTGGTATTTTACTTTGTGTAGCCAAAAATGATTTGTTCATTTATTCGTATGTTGGTTTCATATATGTGGAGATTGGGCTTTGTATTGAGTTCGGGGAGAGAAGTTGGAGTCAGATTTACACGTTATGAGGATTGATTTTAGTACAATGTCTTTAAAATATATTTGTCCATTGATCGTGGGTGTCTGAGGATAACCGAACGTTTGTATCCGATGATACAACGGTAGAACTAGTAGCAAGCTTAGCACAAAATTTCTACTAATGCGAAAAATTGAGATTTGTTGAATTGAAATCACCAATGACTAGAGAACAAGGAAATACGAACGATAAAGTACACTAAAATTTTCTAGATTGAGAAAAAATGAAGCAAGATGAAAATTCGTATATCTAACTGTGAAAAATCGGACTTGTTATACAAACTCCCAGATGACTTTTGAACTCCTACATAGACAATGCACTTTCGGTACTATAGAATTAACACAATTAACCCAGCATTAACAACTTTCTAGAGTTAATTACAGAAGTTGGAAAGTTTGAAATTAATTCAAAAAAATAATTAGAAAAACGTGGACTTTACTAAGGGCAATTTTGGTTCGGCATTCGTGTACGTATGTTGTGCTTGCACATGAGTTCAATGACCCAATATGTTAATCGTGTTAAACAATATAGAATAGACAAAACAAAGAACAATAAGAATCAAAAGAAAAGGAGGAGGCTAGGGTTCCTTACGTATAATAAAAAACAATACCATGTCTTAATGAAACCTAATTACAAATAAACTATATATAGGCTAAGCTGGAAAGACTATTCTACCCTTAATAAATAAATAAATAAAACAATATTTATTAACATCCCCCCTTAAACTCACGATGCAGCAGCGATAAGCATCGAGAGTTTGCTAACGAGAAAACAAAAACGGGAAATAGAATGCGACTTGGTAAAGAAATCTGCAATCTGCGAAGAAGAGGAAACAAATGGCAAAGTGATGGAGCCATGCTTGAGATAATGACGGCTAAGGTGACAATCGATCTCGATGTGCTTGGTTCGTTCATGAAAAATTGAGTTGTGAGCAATCTGAATAGCACTCTTATTGTCACAATACATAGGAGTGGGACGAGAAAGAAAAACTCCCATATCTGCAAGTAACCAACGTAACCAAACAACCTCTTTGGTAGTAGAGGCTATAGCACGATATTCTGCTTCGGTGGAAGATTGAGAAACTATAGATTGTTTCTTGCTCTTCCAAGAAATGAGAGAATCACCCGAAAAGATACGAAACCAAGAATAAACTTGCGATCATTTCACCGCCATGATCGGTCGAGTATGCACGCAAATCTAAGGAAGAAGTGGATGGAAGTAGAAGACTACGAAAGATCGTACCTCGAAGATATCGCAAAATGCGAAGAAAAGTGGCCCAATGAACTGTAGTGGGAGAAGCAACAAACTGACTGACAATATGGACAACATATGCAATATCAAGACGAGTAATAGTGAGATAAACCAAGCTTCCAACAATAGTACGGTATAAAGTGGGATCTGACAAAGATATACCATCAGAAAAAGAATACTTGGCGTTAACCTCAATGGGAGTATCGACAGTCTTATTATCAATAAGTTTAGCCCGCTCAAGAATATCTGTAACATACTTTGACTGAGAAAGAAGATAACATTTGGGTGAGTAGGCTACCTCAATACCCAAGAAATATCGAAGAAGGCCCAAATCCTTCATTTCAAACTATCTAGCTAACTCTATCTTCAAAACTGAAATACCAGCAACATCATCACCGGAATAATCATGTCATCAACATATAATAATCATGTCATCAACATATAACAGAAGAATAATACGACCTACATCAGTGTACTTAATAAAGAGTGCAGAATCATGACTGCTAGAAGCAAAACCAAGAGAAGAGATCACAACAGAAAATTTCTCAAACCAAGCACGTGGTGCTTGTTTGAGACCATATAAAGCCTTCTTGAGCCTGCAAACATACCCAAAACCATGGGGAACCCCAGGAGGGGGCTCCATATAAACTTCTTCCTGGAGATCTCCATTCAAGAAGGCATTTTTAACATCAAATTGAGAGATACCCCAATTTCTAATCGAAGCTACAACAATAAGAGTACGAAGAGTAGTCATTTTCGCAACAGGAGCAAAAGTCTCCTCATAATCCATACCATATTGTTGTGAATGTCCTTTTGCAACCAACCGAGCTTTGTATCGCTCAATAGACCCATCAGAATAAGTCTTGATCTTATACACCCTGCGACAACTAACAACAGTCTTACCCGAAGGGAGAGGAACCAAATCCCAAGTACCTGTCTTATGCAGAGCAGAAAGTTCATCATCCATAGCTTGCTGCCAACATAGATCAAGAATTGCCTCTTTGTAGGAAGAAGGCTCGGAGAGACAATGAATAGAAGCTAAAAATGAAGTCAAAGATGAAGAATAACAAGTATAAGCAAATTCTGGTAACCTTGTGGACTTACGAATGCGGGTGGACTGACGTAGAGGTAGATCTACAATCTCAGACGAAGCTTGAGGGACCGTAGGAGAAGAGGGGCTTCAAAGACACAGAGAAGTGTTAGTACGCACTCGACGAGTATAATACAAAGGTAACGGAGGAAGGACACGACAAGGGAGTTCTGATGTAGTAGGAACCTATGAAGACAAACTATCATAATCTTCAGAAAAAAGGATCAATACGAATAAGATCAGGTCTAGTCAAGTCATGAGTAGCAGACGGAATAGAAAAGAAAGGTATATGCTCAAGAAAAACAACATGACGAGACACATAAAATTTTTGAGTAATTGGATCGAAACACCGATACCCCTTTTGACCTTGATCATAACTAAGAAAGACACAAAGAGCATATCAAGAGGACAACTTGCTGCGTTCCACATGAGGGCGGAGAACGAAGCAAGTACTACCAAAAACTCTAAAAAATGAGTAATCTGGGGCATACCCATACAATTTTTCGAAAGGAGAGATACCTGAAATATGAGAAGATGGGATGATATTAATCAAAGTCACTGCTGTCAGAACCGCTTCACCCCAAAATGCACTAGGAACAGAGGTAGACAATAAGAGAGATCGAGCAGTTTCAACAATATGTTTATGTTTTCTTTCTGCAACACCGTTTTGTTGAGGAGTATATGTACAAGAAGTTTGGTGAATAGTTCCATCTAAGGCAAGCAACTCACAAAATTTGTTAGAAGTGTATTCCCCACCCAAATCACACCTAACATATTTGATAACAGCAGAATGCTGAGTTTTGACAAGGGCTCGAAAATCGGTGTATATCTCAAAAAATTCAGAACGATGTTTCATTAAGTAAACCCAACAATAACGTGTATGATCATCAATGAAAGAAACATAATATCGAGACCCTCCTTTAGTGGGAACAGGAGAAGGTCCCCATACATTAGAATGAATCAAATCAAACGGAGAAGAAGAAACAAAACACTTGATTAAAAGGTAAAAGCGAAATTTTGCTAGTTTACATCTACTACAATCGAAAATATCACAAGTTTGCAAATTACCTAAAGCCCATGTGGACACTAAAAATCTCAAACGAGAAGATGAAACATGACCAAGGCAAGAATACCATAAATAAAAACTAGAAGAGCTATGACTCAAACGAAAAGAAGACAAATCAACACTAGTAGTGGCAGCAATTGGTACTTTTAACTCATCTAGAACATAGAGTCCCCCCCCGCCTACGGCCTGTCCTAATTAGCTTCTGAGACTGCAGATCCTGCACAAAACAGGAAGAAGAGGAAAAACCAACAAAATAATTAGAGTCACATAACTAACCTACAGAAGCAAGATTTAATGTGAGTTGTGGAATATGATAAACACCATGGAGAGACAAGTTAGAGTAACAATGAGAACCAACACATGCTAAAGGCATATAGAGTGCCATCGGCGATCATAAAAGGGATAGATGACGAAGGAGACACGGATGCAAAAGACGAAGAATGCGGAGAGATGTGATGTCAAGCACTAATATAACTCTACTAATTTTCCAACATAAAATAAGAAAATATTTTTTATAAATTGCTTGAGCAACTCTATTAACTTCAAATACTACAGAAATTACTCACTAGCGACTGGGTTTGAAACAAATGAGGATTGAATCTTTTAATACTTCAGAAATATTAATATCTTATCATTTTAAACTTTAGACTATAAAATCATAACAAAATTAGTTCAAATTACACGATTATTTGTAAGAGAGATTTCATGGTATACCATGTTTGGAAAATGGTTTATAAATGAAATGAAATGGGACAACTTGAGCTCTATTTGCAGTGGGACCCGTATTCCGATTTTAATGGGACTAAGCATATTCACGTTCTACTCCGCGAGATAATTAGTGATATATTTATTATCAAAAATACATCTAGAATTGAATGAAATAATAGATTTCAAAGTTATCCACTTGAAACTTTAAGTGAAGAATTTGACATTGTGAAACTCTTATCCCGCATAGGAAAGTTAGGAAACTTTTGTGTAGTTTATATTATTGAAAGTTTAGCAATTGGGTTTTGGGCCCAAGAAATACCAATAGTCTTTAGAAAAGCGAATACCTACATCTATAGGTTTCGGTTCTAACCACTGCTTGTAGCCCATATGCCTTGACAGCTCGGCTGCCTTGTTGGAAAGTTAACTGTGACACCGTGTGCGATGTTGGTGCCATCGGCGTGTGCCATGATGGGCTTTTTTGATTTCTTTGCCATTATCACGCTTTGAGTTAGTGCGCCAGTGTGCCGTGATGTGTCACGAGTTGGTGCTTTCGTGTGCCATGTTGGTGCCTTCATGTGCCATGTTATGCAGTTGGTGCCGTCGTTATTGCCCCATGATTCGCAACCTGCCGTGTGCCATAGCCCATGCTCGTTGGTTCCATGATGTGCCTTAGTATGCACGAGTTGGTGCCATGATGCTGCGATTATTGCTGAGTTGGTGATTTAAGTGGCATGCCGTGATATTACTAAGTTCTTTGCCTTCATGTGCGAAGTTTCTTTGCTGCCGTGTGCCGTGATGTGCTGAGTTCTTTGCCTCGTGTGCCATGATGTGCACGAGTTCTTTGCCTCGTGTGCCATGATGTACTGCGTTAGTGCCTTCGATGTGCGTGCGTTCTTTGCCATGATGTGCCTCGTTGCTCTCGGGTTCTACGCTAGATATATTTTTTTGGACAAAATTTATTTAAAATTTTGGGCCAAATTGTAACTAATCAAATTCTTGGGTACTTAATGAAATTAATCTTTTTCGTTTCTAGTAATACTGTTGACAAAAGCGAAACAAAAACAAAAGCGATGTTTGAACAACACGTCACGTCTGTTCATTTCATGAGAATGTCTGAAGAGTGCATCATTATTACGAAGAAGCTTGAAAAAGAATTCGAATGATACGAATTACTCTATTAATAGCCTTCAGCTGCGGCGGAAAAGACATACTGATATATAGGAAATTGGCGCGAATGGTCCCTAACGTTTGCCATTAGTGCATAAATGGTCTAACGTTTCATTTTGGCGGAAAGGTCCCTAACCTATACATTGGAGTGCGAGTAATGGTCCTTTGAGGTGCGCCAAATGGTCCCTAGCCTGTGTTTTTGTCTTTTATTATCAGGGTGTAAAATTGTCAAGTCACATTTTTTTCGGCCTTTTCAATTAGGCGCCGATGGTCCTAATCTTAAGAAATTTGCAATTAGATTCTTAACCTTTAAAAAAGTGAAAATGGAGTCAAATCTTTAATTTTTTTATTAAAATTAAAAAAAATGTCAAATTGATAATATACTAAATTATTTTGAATATTTTAAAACTATTATAAAATAACCAAAATTGAAATTACATAATTATTAACAAATGTGCTAATTAAAATTATTTTATTATTATTAAGTAATCCATATTATTTAAAATTCAAACTTTAAATTTTATCGTTAAAACAAAAAGAAGAAAAATAAATTTATCACAAATAAAAATTTTTCTTATACTCGACCATTTCGATTTTATCTGAGTCTCGTATTCTTTGAGTAAGTCCCGTCAGATTTTGGAGCTACAAGTTTATTGGACAGGTCCTCTTTAAAATTTTAATTAATTTTACATTCAAAAAAAAAAAAAAAAAAAAAAAAAGGTTCCCCACCTTTGCACCACCCCTTTGACCGAATCTGACGAAAGGGAGGTTTCTCCCCCCCGTCATGCGTGCGTCGCGTCATCCGGCGGTAGGGAGGAAAATCCCGTCACTTTCTGCTAAGCCCAACAGGAAATCCCCCGGTTTCGGCCGAGAATAAGGGAGAATCCCACTATTTCCATTAACGACCAGGGGATCTCTCCCGGCGTGTTTTGGAAACCGGGGAGATCATGACAGCCCAGTTTCTCCCAATCATGGCAGCTCAATTCTCCACAGACAGCCAGCGAAAGGAGGATTCTCCCTCCACGGTCGCTGCGGCGGGCGGCGACCGAGGAGGAGAAATCCCTCCCTTCTGCTCGTATTTTGGGTTTGGGGTGGGCGCCAAGACCTATAAAGAAGATGACATACTTGACACACTAGGAGGAGAATGACCTACGGAAGAGGAGACAGATAGCTTGTGGTCAAGGAGAAAACTTCAAAATTGCTCAACCGTAGTACTTGGATCGGTGAAAAGACACGATGAGGCGGCTCGCTGCAGATGTTAGAACTGTGGTGGTGCAGTAATCCCGAGGTACTCTATAACCCTGAGATGGTGATTGGTTGCCGTGACTCCAAGTCTAAGATTGTTCTTCTTTGTTGTTGATTCTGCTGTCTCAACTTAGGACACTGAGTCTTCCAATGACCCTTCTTATTACAGAAACTGCACTCGTCGAAGGCAGGTCTTGTGTAAGGCCTATTCTGATTATTAGAGGGTGGCTGAGAAGGTACTGCTAACACAGAAGGATTCGGAGTCGAAAGAGTTCTCTTTTCGACACCAGACTTTAGACGTACTTCTTCAGCCAACAGTTCACTGACAACTGAATCAACTGAAGGAAGTGAAGAACGATGTAGAATAGAACCTCGAAGTCCTTTAAAATCACTGCGAAGGGCATCAAAAATTGCATCAACCGTTGCCGCTCTCTATGAGCAATGTAGACATTAAGCTGTTTTTAGTTCATCATTTTCTGTAAGAGCCAGTTGATCCCAGAGATTTGTCATAGCCGAATAAAACTCCTGAATACTCATATTATTCTGCTGAATAGCTCGTATGTCATTTTTCAATTGATACTTCTTTGCAAAATTTGACCGAGTGTATAACTTCTCAGAGATGATCTCAAACCTCCTTTCTTTGTGTCATACTTAGTCAATTGTACACCTATGGAATGCTCAACAAATTGTTAATCCAAGTAATAATTTTTGCATTATTGACGTCCCAGGTATCTATCAAAGTAGCATAATTTTCAGCAGTATTCACGGGTCTCACACAATTGCCAATAACATATCCCCACAACTTTTTACCTTTAAGGAAATTTCTCATTACATAATTCCAATACGAATAATTTTTTCCATCCAACCTCAAACTGACAAACTGAAGGGAATCATCTCTTTCGGTAGCCATAATCAAATACACAGAAAATAGGAACGCAACGAAATACCAAGTTGGAGATACAGAACAAACAATGACTGAAAGCAAAACGAATACCTCAAACACAGAATATCAAACAACAGGCGGAAACTTGAATACCTCAAACGCAGAATATCAAACCACATGCGGAAACTTCAAACTATCAAAATCCAAATACAATTTCCAAAAAAAAATTTGGATTCATGAAAACAGATTGAGATTAAACTTCTACCCATTATTCCTAGCTCTGATACCATGTTAAACAATATAGAATAGACAAAACAAAGAACAATAAGAATCAAAAGAAAAGGAGGAGGCTAGGGTTCCTTACGCATAATGAAAAGTAATGCAATGTCTTAATGAAACATAATTACAAATAAACTATATATAGGCTAAGCTGGAAAGACTATTCTACCCTTAATAAATAAATAAATAAAACAATATTTATTAACAAATAGGTTAGTGATTTACACCCCTACGAGCTCGTGCAAGAAAGAGCCTATATGCTATACTAGATTACACTTTTAAAAAATGTGACCATATATATACTAGTCAAGTTTTTTTCATTTTCTAATGTAGAATAAGTCATTTGCTTTTTTCTCCAACCATTTTTTTTTAACTTCACTTTGATATTTAATTTCTCATTAACCCGAGGATCATTTTGGCCAAGTATATATGAATTCGATGTTCGCACGAAAAAGAATACGAATCTACTTTTATCTTCTACAATAAAAATAAAAAAATGGGTCACATAAAAATTATGCTCAAACATAACATAACTCTACTATTTTTCCAACATAAAATATAAGAAAATATTTTGCATAAGTGCTTGAGCAACTCTATTAACTTCAAATACTACGAAATTACTCACTAGCGACTGGGTTTGAAACTAAGGGGATTGAATCTTTTTAATACTTCAGAAATATTAATATCTTATCATTTTAAACTTTAGACTACAAAATCATAACAAAATTAGTTCAAATTACACAATTATTTGTAAGAGATTTTCATGGTAAACCATGTTGGAAAATGGTTTATAAATGAAATGAAATGGGACAATTTTGAGCTCTAATTTTAGTGGGACTTGTATTCCGATTTTAACGGGACTAAGCATAATCACGTTCTACTCCACAAAATAATCAACGTGATATATTTATTTATCAAAAACTATTTAGAATTGAATGAAATAATAGATTTCAAAGTTACCCACTTGAAACTATAAGTGAAGAATTTGACATTGTGAAACTCTTATCCCACTTAGGAAAGTTAGGAAACTTTTGTGTGGTTTATATTGTGAAAGTTTGGCAATTAGAATCGAGCCCCAAGAGGTACCAATAGTCTTTAGAAGGGGAAGACCTACATCCTATTGGGTTCGGTTCTAACCCCACGCGCCATCCGGCCAGCTCGGTGCTTCGCTAGATATATTTTTTTTTAGACAAAATTTATTTAAAATTTTGAGCCAAATTGTAACAAATCAAATTCTTTGGTACTTGATGAAATTAATCTTTTTCGTTTACGGTAATACCTGTTGACAACAACGAAACCTAAACATAGTTTGAACAACAGTGCGTCTGTTCATTTCTTGGAATGTCTCAAGAGTCGCCTTGTTCGAAAAGGCTTGAAGAGAATTCAAATGGCCACGAATTACTCTATTAATAGCCTTAACTGCAGCCAGAAAAGACATACGATTTTTCATTGTACTATTCTCGTGCCTTCACTTATATATATATAAATATAATTTTGAGCGCCAAAACACTAGTTGTGTTCGCTAGAACTCCTGCAGATTGCAGTGCTGCTTCCATAGGAGACGAAATTCGTTCTATCCTGAGAGAAAATTGATGTACGCCCTTTAAGCACATTAAAAGGGAACAAATTCTTCTTAAGGAAACATCGTGAATTCGATGGGCTCGAATTATACTGATACTCTGTTCAAATTCAATTGTAAGTTTACAATTTTTCGGATTCATCAAAGGAGCAAGAACACAGATAAACAACAAACCAATCTAACTCCGGAGGATATTAATTTAATTCCTTTTTTTTTTTAACTAATTCGACTACGCTTCTAATGTATTTGAAATTTATTTGCTATGACAGATTGCAGGAGCGGAATTATGATATTTTTTTGATTGGGTTGCTATTGAAAAAAATATATTTCATACTCCAAGACTGGGTTATTACTAGAAAAAAAATAAATTTTTTTTTACACTATAAAAAACGATTTTTTCCGAATTCTCTAAGTATGAGATGTTTAAATGTGGTTAAGAGCTAGACATTTACGTGCTGCCGTGGAAAGCACTTAAAAAACCAGCTAATTAACACAATTAGAGGTAAATAGTTTTATTGGTTAATAAGCTGACTAACGAATAATTGGGGACCATTTTTCACTGCCACTGTCTTGATTAACAGGAAACAATTGAAAACCGCGAAAACCTCCGAATTTGCACTCGTTGCGTTATCAGAAAAATCCTCCCGGAGTTGAGTCGCCAACTCAACGGTTTCAAACCCTTCGCTCACTAACTCAATTAAGCACTCGCTAGTCAACGGCCTCACCTCGTTCGCCGCCCACACCGTAGTCCCATTTCCGCATAACCTCTTCAGCGTCTTCGCCAGCGCCGCCATCTCCGCCGCGTCGACGAACACGTCGGATACGAGCACCAAATCCACCTCCCCCAACTCATCAAGTTGACTGTAAAAATCGTCCGATCCCCAGACATGTTGACTCACCAATACTCGGTCTCCGAGCCCATTCGCTTCCACGTTCTTCTTGAGAGCGGGAACCAACGACTCAATATCAGTCAGGAGGACTCGGCTGGCGCCAAGACGAGCCGCCGTCAAGCCTGGAAGCCCCGCGCCAGCTCCGAGTTCCACCACTGTTTTATCATTAAAGTCGAATTTGGTGTGCGCCTGATTTGACATCCAGTGAGAAAGGAAAAGGGCCGATTCCCACACCCACGACCCGGTGAGTACCCGACCCGTGACCGAGTCACAAACGTCTTCAAGCTCGTGTATAACTATCCTGTTTCCTGCTATATCAAATTCCCTTATGCCCATGAATCGCGGTGCGTGTTTTTCTTCAGATTTCCCTATTGCGTGCGTGAATGCACCAACCTATATCGCCCCTTATATATAGGAGGAAAGCAGGACTTGCAACTGAGCAACTCAGCCATTGTAATTTTTGTATTTGAACTTGTATACGTGTAATAGACCACATGTTTTTTAATTTTTTTTTTCAATTTAACATATCAAATGTATAGTTGAAATATTGTTGCTAATTTAAAAAAAAATCGACTTATCTATCGGACTCAACTATCTTCAACGTTTAAGATTTCTTAATTGCAAATTCCTAAACTTCGAGATACCTAAACGCCTACTTCATTTGAAAGGTTCAATTCCCTCAATATGTCTTTCGATGCTCTTGATTACCGTACTATTAACTATACTTCTTTTTGAATGGTAGATATAATCATTTTTTCTGATAAGGGGAAAATAGATATAATCATTTCTTAATTCTTAGTGAGGTTGTTTGGTACATTTATTTTTTAGCATGATATTGTTGACTTTTCAAAAGATTTTAAGGTAAAATGACAAAATTGTTTTTAATCAACAAAATGCCACTTCAAAATAGAAGGAATAATTTTGTCATTGAACCTTAATTTTTTTTTTGAAAAATCAACAATATAGTTTAAAAAAACACACATTTTTTCCAAAATAAATATGTACCAAATAGTCTCTCTATTAGGAGTATATTCGATAGTTGTCTTTCCTTTTTTCTTTTTGTATCTTTTCTCTTGATCGCGTCGGATATGTGAGGGAGCTCATAATTGGTTTTTAGGATTACAAAATGCAAGGAAAAGGTTTTTACTCTGATGATCGAGTAAAAAAGAGAGACATTTTGTATGTGTTCCATATAAATTTTGAAGGGAATTGTTCGCTTTAGGTAATTACTTTATTTTGGTGAAAAAGATAGTGAAGTAATATCTTCGATTAGTTTCATTATTGTTGGTATAGATATGTTTGTATTTTTAATTTGGTTGATCGATTTATTTTTTTTTTTTATGTTATATGTATATTTCTTTTGCAGTAGTATCTTTATGAATTTATATTTTTATTGCAAGATCAAAAATAAAATGTGAATAACCCACATATAAGAAATTATATAGTATCTCTAGACAAATATTTACATACACAAATATTTATATATACATACGTTTCTATAAACTTTGTGAGGGTAATATGGTCATGTGTAAGAATAATTGCAAGATTTCAAAAGACGAGATAATATAAAGGAGAATCAAGAATGTAATATGTTCCAAGTTCGGCACAAAAAAAAGGTCAGATTCCACGTCACGTGGATGGCATATGTTCTGTTACTAGCACTTTAATTTAGTGGGTTTAATTCCTTTCATTAAGGGTAAATTCATTATTCGTCGTCAACATTTGAAAAAAGTAGCAGATTTTTTAAAACTTCTTTTTTGTTCGATTTTTATTCTCAACTTTCGAGAAATTAGTAGAATTTCCATCCATTTTGCCGTTAAGGCAAGTTATGCGAGCTAGGTCAAGCTAAATTCTAGTATGAATTGGAAAAAAATGAAAAATGTCAATATATTATTTTTACAATAAAGAGTAATAGCTCATTAACTCTAGTAGTACGTTCTCGAATTTATTCTCATCACACTTAAATAATTTCTAGTAATATGATGGTTTTAATGCTCGTTATTTTGTCATAATTCTTTAGGTTAATTAAAGAAAGGTACACAACATTTACTCTCGTGTGAAACTTAGTGCTCAAAGTTGAAAATGAGGAAAGCGGCGAAGGAGCTTCATGAAGTCCTCCCAAGTGACATCTTTAGGAAAATAATTTAGACCGTTGAGCTCCTAACCAATTTTTTTCTTCAGACATGAGATGTGACGATACGAAATTTATTCTGATTTCTATAAATTTAATTAACTCTACTATCAAACTTTGAATTGTTAAGATTGAAGTTCAGGACCAATCTGCTCTTATTGCTGGCACTAAGGACTGATATGCAACAGTGAGCACTATGAGGATGAATTGCTAAAATGAGTTGCATTATACCTGATTCTGGTATTGATAAAGAATCACAAAATTTGCATTCCTTGAATTTATGAATTATACAAATTAGTTAGACACTTGTTAATAAGTGAATGGTTAATAGAGTGTATAGTTTGGTACGTATGTGATGAATGCTTTCTTTTTTTCTTTTTTAAAGTAACGAAGACGTATACTTGCTTTTGAGCCTACTTATATATATTTAACTCCCTTTCCTCCCATTGCTAGGAGCCTCGTCCTCTTGACTTGATATATCAAGAAGACTATAACTATTATATTCATCAACAATTTGTATTATAAATACTGGCACATTGCAATTAAATATTAAAGCAAGATTTTATCATCAGAAAAACTTTGAAAATTAATGTGGTATAAGAGCTATCTATGACTAACACCGACGCCAATAATAACACTCATCTAGTTGAATCAAGCACAACAATGCCTACGCCGGTAGCTGTAAATCATCTTTCACCTTTTGAGATGAACTTGACCCAAACTCCATCAATGAAGTTAAACATGAACAATTTCCTACTTTGAAAAAATATGATTATGCTCATCATTAAAGGACATAATCTTAAAAGCTTCATACTGGGGACAAAGAAGTATCCACCAGAATTCCTTGATACTCAAATTGTCACCAATGAAGTAAAAAGTGTTGAGATGTCACCAAATATAGAGTACAACAAGTGGGTATCCACGGATCAATTACTCATGGGCTGTTGTATTCATCAATGACACAAAAAAATTGACATGAGAGTAATGGGGTGCTCGAGCTCAAATAAGCTATGGAGTGCAGTGAATGAAAAATATGATATACTGAAAACATCCAGAGTCACCTTTCTTACTGGTGAACTTCAAAGAACCAGAAAGGCATCAATGTCAATTGACCAATATCTCACCACAATAAAACAGTTGGCTAATAATCTTAAAATTCTGGAAAGACCATTGCTCATGAATACTTCGTAATACAATTTTAGATGGCCTAGATGAAGAATATACACCCATAGTAGTGCATATCAACATTAGAGACACAATTTTCTGGTATGAACTTACATCAATACTCATGAACTTTAAAAGCAGGCTTGAGCATCTAAATGTTGTTTGGAGTGGTCTAAATTGTTGATAGATTTGTTGACCTCCAAAAATGGCAGTCAACGGGATTCTCACGCATTCTCTTCCTATGTGTAAATTTCCTGCACACTAGGATGGCCACGTGATTGCGTAAGCCTCTATGTCATACCTGGAATTGAGTCGATAAGATGTTTGAGGGTATCGGAGACACACGTTGTAGTAGAAGTGATGGCTTGAGGGCCCTTGAATACTAACTTCCTAAGCGATATGAACACTTAAGTTAATTAACATAGAAGACTTGTGTTTTGTGTAGAATGTTCCCATAATTTTTTTCATCATCCCTTCCTTATTGGAATGACTTTGGTATTTATAAGAAAATTCCAATTGGTTGACCCCTTTTAGATGTGCGACACGTAGTTCAATCGTAATAGTCTCGGCGTCACCTCTTAGGCGTCACATCAATGGTATTAATGAAGGGTCACTTTTAGCCGCATGTCAAGAAGCTAGGATTGCAAGAGACCGTTTTGGCAAGCTGTCCCATCATTCTTGACTTGCAGTGTCAGAGGAGGTTTCTTTCATATGCAACCGAGGCCACCTTTCCGGAGACAATAACACTTCTTCCCAAATCTCATCAAACAAGAACGCCTCGTTTTCTCAAACCTCCTCGGACAAGAGGCATTACATGTATTATGCTAATTTCCTTGCAATTATGTCATTAATTTTTTGTTACCTTGCCGGCTTATTTTTAATGCTTTATCTTTTTATTATTGAATTGTTGTGCCTTGTTGGATTTCAATCAAATTGTTGGTCCTTGTCGGCCTATTTGTGGATTGTTGATAGATTGCCATTTTTTTTTTTTGAACGAGAACTTGATGAGACAATTGATGTAGATTCTATCATAGATGAATTTTATGTTTCAAAACCTCATCGGGAACAACTTCAATAAATAATCTCAGGCTTATTTGCACAAATGGTCCCTGACTTTTGCACTTACTGCGGGTTGAGGACCTATCTTTTTATTTTTAGCAGTTTAGCCTCTATTTCAAATATTTTTGGCGTCAATGGTCCTTTTCATGAATTTCTATCCAAATCACCGTGAAATTTGATGGTAGAAATTTTTTTTATTTAAAAATGGCTTATTTGCACAAATGGTCCCTGACTTTTGTAAAGAAAAATTTGCAGTAAAAGTTTCCAATCTTTCAAAAAGTGTTGAAAAGTCCCATAACATTTTAATCCTAACACATATGACCTTAAATTTTTTTGACAATTTTACCCCTAACTTAAATAAATTAAAAATAATTCATAAACTTTTTCAAAAATACAAATAAGTCCTATATCTTTTATTTTTTTTTTATATTTACACTTAAAATAATAAAAGTTTGTCATCAAGTCCCAAAACTTTTAATTTTGTTCACCAAAATGACATTTAAAATGTGTTTGATTAAAATCGATTTTTTTAGTAAAAGTTGTTGAAATGTGTGGTTGAAAAATTGTAAGACCATAAAATATGTTGTTAAAATTAATTGTTGACTTTGACTTTAACTTTTTAGCAAAATCAAAATTAAAAACAAACGGGCTCTTAGAGTCTCTACATATTTTGTCCAGTGGTCCATTAATGAACAAAAAAATTATACCAATGATCAAAATTTGACCAATTTAAAATTTTAATTTATTTTTCATATCAATTACTAGAGGTGGCAAAATGGGCCAGTTTAGTGGACTAGCCCATATAGCTCGGTTTCTGGGCTGGGCTGGTCCAAAAAAAATTGATCAAATAAAAATTAGGTCAATTTAGCCCGGTACAACCAGACTGGCTTGATAATTTTTTTTCCCAAGTCCCTACCCTATACTTCAAATACTTCAAAAATTGATCAAATAAAAACTAGGCAAGCTTTTATTTTGTTATTTTTTTTTTTTACAAAATTATAAGTAATTATTTTAAAAAAATAAGTTAAAAATGTAAGTTGGGTTAGCCCATTGGCCATGTGACCCAAAATCAGCCTGGATTAGCCCAGCAAATACCAGCCTATGTAAAATTAGGTCAGGATTAGCCCAGTCCAATCTTTTATGTGGCCCGTCTAATTTCAGGTTGGGCCAGTCCATCTTGCCCATTTACCACTTCTACCAATTACTAAAATAGTGAAAAAAATTCTTCACAATCTTGGTCCCACCACCACTTTTTTTTTAAAATTGGTATGAAAAATAAAGTAAAATTTTAAATTTGTCAAATTTTGATCATGGGTATAATTTTTTTGTTAATTAATGGATCACTGGACAAAATCTGTAGAGACTCTAAGAGCCCCTTTGTTTTTAATTTTGATTTTGTTAAAAGCTAAAGTCAAAGTCAACAATTAATTTTAACCACACATTTTATAGTCCCACAATTTTTCAACCCACACATTTCAACAACTTTTACTAAAAAATCTGATTTTAATCAAACACATTTTAAATGTCATTTTGGTGAACAAAATTAAAAGTTTTAGGACTTGATGACAAACTTTTATTATTTTAAGTGTAAATATGTAAAAAAAAAAAAAAAGATATAGGACTTATTTGTATTTTTGAAAAGGTTTATAAGTTATTTTAATTTATTTAAGTTAGGGGTAAAATTGTCAAAAAATTTGGGGTCATATGTGTTAGGATTAAAATGTTATGGGACTTTTCAACACTTTTTGAAAGATTAGGAACTTTTGTTGTAAATTTTTCTTTACAAAAGTCAGGGACCATTTGTGCAAATAATCCCTTTGTAAATAAAAAAATTTATACCGTCAAATTTCACGGTGATTTGGATGGAAATTCATGAAAAGGACCATTGATGTCAAAAACATTTGAAATAGGGGCTAAACTGCCAAAAATAAAAAGATAAGTCCTCAACCCGCAGTAAGTGCAAAAGTCAGGGACCATTTATGCAAATAAGCCAATAATATCATTTTAATGACTTTTGTTGTTATATATAAATTTTATTATATTGACTTTTATATATTTCAGCCTCCATGAACTAAATTCCGGATCCGCTCCTGTATATAGGTATTGGTAACCCATATCCTTAGAACCAATTGAGTATCTTGGAGATTTCATAGTATCGTAAAAATCGCTCACACTTAAAAACCCAACTGCAAGGATCAGCACCATCAAATTTTGGAAAATCAATATTACCAAACCGAGCTCTGTGATGGTTTTAATGCTCATAATTCTACCATAATTATTTAGCTTAATTAAATAAAGGTACACAACAAATTCAGTCCAGCGTAGACATATTGGATGCCGGACATATTCCTAAATGGTTGTTTAGTAGAATTTGAGTAAGTTTTTAACACAACAATCATACTCTTTGCCCACACAATATAAACGAAGATTAATTCATTACGCAATGATAAACATGTTGGATCTTGATAACCCTAACCAAAGACTGGACCAAAATCATACGTAGAAGCATGAAAGAAGAACTCAAGAAATTGTTTCGCCACAAAGGCCTTGATGTTCGGTCAAAATGACCTACATCACCCGTTGAGCATCCCAAATGGGATAACGCTCCAATCACTAGGCAAAAGCGTCAAGAACAAAGCAGACAAAGTATGAATTACGGACCAGCCCTCTCAACTACTCACGAAACCCTATCAATATACAATAATACTCTCGAGGCGAAACCACCAAGGTTACTGCTCATCACACCGAACCAAGATAAACCTTCCTTCCTCAAATCTATACACCAGTTTGTATGAAAACCAACGGTTTTCATCAAAGATCAAAAGAGAAAAGAGAAGAGATGAAGTTCTTGAGATAGGAGAGTAAAAAGCGTATATGACACACTAACCAACACAATGCCCCTTCACTTCAAGATTAAGGCATTCGAATCGAAGAGCCTAGAAGGGTGAAGATCGACCATCCAATTAAACAACGTGTCAACATCCGAGGGAGGTGTGAAGATGAATCAACATTCCACTCATGTATATAACAATGACTTGGGCCTCGGATCTTTTCTTCGAGACTTTTGGGCCTCCGAATGAATCAATATTAAAAGGGCTTTAAGAGTCTCTGGGCTAATTGGGCAAGATTACCCAACATACTCCACCTTGTCATCCCATTTGCCATACCAGTAGTGATTGGAGAACCACCAAACCATTTGATCATCTGTTCGTTACCTGCACATTAGAGAAAGAAATCAGCCACAATCAATATTTAAGAAAGATAAATGCAGTTCTTAAATTTGTTTAAAGGGAGAATTTTAGTTCCCATATCGGATGGATTAGTCGAGTCGAAATTTTATTCAACTTAATAATTCCCTTTTCTATTACATCTCTAATGAAATGAAATTTTACTTCTATGTGCTTAGTTCTATCATGGAAAACAGGATTCTTACTTAGATGGATTGCACTTTGACTACCAGAATGTAGAACAACTTGATTATCAATGAATCCTAATTCACTAAGTAAGCCTTTTGAGCGATTCCTTCTTTTATAGCATCAATTGGCAGCAATGTACTCTGCTTCAGTAGAGGACAAAGCAACCAACTTTTGAAGTTGGGATTTCCAGCTTATACAACATCCATTTATGGTATAAACATAAGAGGAAGTAGATTTTCTGTTGTCCCTATCTCCAGCAAAATCTGAATCAACAAAACCACTAAGGACTATCCCCTCTTCCCCCTTCTTAAATTCTAAACCCACACAAGCAGATCCCTTTAAGTATCCCTTTAAGTATCTGAAAAGTCATTTCATTGCTTCCCAATGATACTCACCAGGATTCCCCATATACCTGCTTAACACACTTATAGCATGTGCAAGATCGGTCTTGTCTGCACCATAAGGTACATTATGGATCCCACAAAGATTAGCATAAGGAATCTTAGCCATTCTACTAAATTCTTCTTTAGTCTTCGAGAGGCCGATCGATGAAAGTTTAAAATGATTTGCTAAAGGCAATGATACTGATTTAGACTCAATCATGTTGAACTTTTCTAGAATTTTAGAGATATAAGAGTGTTGGTTTAAGAATAAGAAATCGAAGCCCTATCCCTTTTATTTCCATGCCAAGAATTTTCTTAAGACCCAAGTTTTCATTTCAAATTCTTTCGTTTAGTTTATCTTTAACAGATTGAATTTCTTTCACATCGGAAGAAGCAAGTAGCATATCATCTACATAAAGCAACAAATAAATGGAATTTGTACCACCATTACCTTTAAAATAGAAACAAGGATCAAAACTATTTTTATTAAAACCAATGCTTTGAACATAAGAATCAAATTTCTTATACCATTGCCTCGGAGCTTGTTTTAAGCCATAAAGAGACTTATTAAGCAGGCAAACCAAATTTTTATTTTCAGGTTTTTCAAACCCTTCAGGTTGAGACATGTATATAGTTTCATCCAAATCACCATATAAAAAGCGCTTTTACATCTAATCGGTCCAATTCCCAATTAAATTGAACTACTAAAGCAAGTAAAATTCTAATGGAAGTGTATTTGACAACACGAGAAAAAATTTCATTGTAGTCAATACCTTCCTTTTGGGTGAAACCCTTTGCTACTAACCTAGCTTTATATCTTGGAACTCCACCTTCGCTTTTCCTTCCTTAATTTTGTAAATTCATTTACAGCTTCACAATCTTTTGTGATTTAGGTTTCTGAGACTAAGGACCAAGTGGAATTTTTTTTCTAAGGAGTTCATTTCTTCTTGCATTGCAAACAAGCTAAAGCTTATGATCTTTAGACTTCATAGCCTCTTTATAAGAACCAGTTCAATTTCAAAAGAAGGTTGAGCATTAAGAGCAAGAGCAAGATCAACTTCAACTAACCTTGCGGAGAGGTCTTATATTTGTTGTTCTCTCTCTATCCCTAGCAAGTCGATAGTTACTTAGGTTGGGAGGAAGAACGACTTCATCTTCCAAAGGTTGATTTTCAAAGTCAGTTTCTATTTCTGAAAAATCTGTTCTTTCATTCTCATCTGGAAACTCCACATCAAGTTGAGTGGGTTTTATAGGATTTGAAACATTTGAAATTTCGAATTATTTTCAACAGATTTTTCTTTTTTCAGAAATGGAATTCCTTAAACAAGGCATGACTTCTTCATTGAAAATAACATTTCTGCTAATTATCACCTTAAAACCATTTGTTTCTCTAACCCATAGCCTATAACCCTTTATACCTTCCCCATAACCAAGAAAGACACATTTCAGAGACTTAGGCTCAAGTTTGCCATTATCTTGATGGGCATAAGCAGCACAACCAAAGATTTTCAGGTTAGAGTCATCAGAATTATAACCATTCCACACAAAATCAGGGGTTTTAAGATTTATAGCACTAGAGGGACACTTGTTTATCAGATAAGTTGCTGTTTTTACAGCTTCCCCCCAGAATAACTTTGGAAGGCCAGAACTATGAAGCATGCACCTAACTTTTTCTAAGATTGTTCTATTCATCCTCTCAGCAACTCCATTTTGCTGAGGGGTATAGGTAGTAGTCCTATGCCTTAGAATGCCATAATTTTTACAGAAGCTATCAAACTCAAAATTACAGAATTCTAGGCCATTGTCAGTCCTTAAGACTTTTATTTTCTTATTTGTTTGGTTTTCAATCTGAGTTTTCCAATCTTTAAAGACTTGAAAGGTTTCAGATTTAGATTTCAGAAGGAAGGTCCATACTTTTCTTGAGAAATCATCAACAACCAACAAATAGAACCTAAAACCAGTAAGAGTATTTACAGGCGGGACCCCAAAGGTGCAGATGTAAATATTCTAAAATGCAGAACTTGGATTTGTGAGTTCCAGTTTTTAAAGGTAGCCTATTTTGTTTTCCCATAACACATTGTTCACGAAAGTTAATTTCTCAATTTTATCTTTGTCAAACACCCTTTCGCTTTTTAAATTTGAAGGCCTTTATCACTTATATGACCAAGTCTTTTGTGCCAAACAATAGATTTGTCATTTTGAGTGACAGAGGCAACAAGGTTAGCCCCTTTAGAGGAATGCTTGCAAAGTATAAAGGCCATTTTCTTTTGAAGAACTGAGGATTTCAAAATCATCTTTACTTATTTTCATTTTACCATTAGAAATAGTAACATTGAAATTTTGATCATCCAAAATGCCTAAAGAAATTAAGTTTCTTTGAAGGTCATGAACATATCTTATTTTTTCTAAAATAAGAACATTATTGTTGTTCAGTTTTAACATGATTTTTCCAATCCCTATTATACTACAACACATATCATTTCCCATTGTTACCTGCCCCCCTTTTATTTCACAAAACTCACAAAACCAACTTTTGTTAGGACTCATATGAAAAGAACATCCAGAATCAAGAATCCAATCTTGATTAATGGAATTGGAAGCCACAAAGACTTGACCATTGACAGTAGCAGCTTCATTGTAAGCAATGGCAGCTGCTCCTTCAATGGGACTCTTCTCTTTTAACTCAGCTATCCTCTTGAAGCAATCTTTTATAAAGTGTCCAGTTTTCCCACAAAAATAACACTTCTTTCCTTTACTTGTCTTATTTTTGGACTTGGACTTCTCTTTTTCATCAGAACCCTTCTTCTTAACACTATTAAAAGACTTATTGTGATTATGCTTAGAGAAACCTTTTCCTTTAACATTTAGACCTTCCCCAACAACTTGATCCTTTTGATCAGTCTTAAATTCTAATTCCTTATTTTTAAGATAGCTGGAGATTATTTCAGTGGTAAGATTTTCTCTACCATATTCTATGGCATTTTTAACATCTCTATACTTCTCACCTAGAGAGTTTAAGAGAGCAACTACTTTTTGACCCTCAGACAACTTTTCATCACAATCAGACAAGTCTTTTATTATCTTATTGAATCTATCTAAATTTCCATCTAAACTGATATTAGGATCAAACTTGAAGCCATAATACTGTTTTAAAAGATAGCACTTATTAGGAAGAGTTTTAGACACAAAAGAGACTCTAACTTATTCCGAGTTGAGTCTGCAGCTTTGAGATCCCCAACTTGCACGAGGACACCGCGAAAAAAATGGAGAAAGATAGAGCTCCAAGCTATCTCATCCATATCCTTTCTCTTAACTTCATCAAGATCTTCAGACCAAGATTCATCAATGGCCTTAGCACATCTTTGTTGAAGTAAAACAGCTTTCATCTTTTGGCGCCAGAGAACAAAGTCTCCAGTGCCAGACCAGACATCTAAATGAAACTTATTAGAAGACATCTATACCTCTTTTTATTAACCAAAAGAATTCCCCCCCAAAAAAAGATAACACAAGAAAGTTAAAATAGACAAGTTTGATTTAGATCATAGAATGTATCGACAATATAAAAAAAACTATTCAGATAGAATTTACCGGATCAAACAAAAAGAATTAAAAAGAAAACTAAGATCACTTTTCTTTTAAGGTAAAGAAACACTAAACCGAGCAAAGATCCTCGATTCTAAGATCCTCTCGGAGATCTTAGACAAAGGAAATTTTGCGGTTAAGGTGTTTAGCCCCTTCACGATATATTTGATCAAGCGGGAAGGATATGAGCGAAGAGGATATTACCGATGTTCTCAAAATAAATGAGACAAGTGCAAAGATACTCAAAGAAAACCGAGTTGTAGAAGAAAAAATTGTGTTACGTAAGATTTTCACCAAGAAGACTTTTGGTCTAGACAAGTCCAAATTTAGTTCTCAACTAGATCTTGAACTTTCACCAAGAAGAATGTATCCAAGTTTGATTTGAAGGCTTTCTTTTCAAATGAGGGTTTCCTGCTATGATACCACTGTTGGTTCTTGATAACCCTAACCAAAGACCGGACCAAAATCATACGTAAAGCGAAGAAAGAAGAACACAAGAAATTGTTTCACCACAAAGGCCTTGGATGTTCAGATCAAAATGACCTACATCACCCGTTGAGCATCCCAAATGGGATAACGCTCAATCACTAGGCAAAAGCGTCAAGAACAAAGAAAAGTATGAATTACGGACCAGCCCTCTCAACTACTCACGAAACCCTATCAATATACAATAATACTCTCGAGATTTAAACCACCAAGGTTACTGCTTCATCACACCGAACCAAGATAAACCTTCCTTCCTCAAATCTATACACCCGGTTTGTATGAAAACCAACGGTTTTCATCAAAGATCAAAAGAGAAAGAGAAGAGATAAAGTTCTTCGATAGGGAGAGTAAAAACGATATGACACACTAACTAACACAATGCCCCTTCACTTCAATTATAAGGCATTCGAATCGAAGAGCCTAGAAGAGTGAAGATCACCATCCAATTAAGCAACGTGTCAACATCCGAGTGAGGTGTGAAGATGAATCAACATTCCACTCATGTATATAACAACGACTTGGGTCTTGGATCTTTTCTTGGACTTTTGGGTCAAGATTAAAAGGGCTTTAAGAGTCTTGGGCTAATTGGGCAAAGATTACCCAACAAAACACTTAATTTTTTATTCATTGTTTTAAATTGAATTGGATAATTTTTCAGGTGAGGATGATTTTGGTTAATAAACATTTTGAATGTCCACTGGAAAAGGTAAAAATAAATAAATATTCACCGTCGCCACTCGTCTTCTCCCTTTCGCTGCCAACTTTGCCACCAATAGACTCTCCATCTCGTTCTCCGTCTCTCCCAAAACTAGATTTGCCTATACCTAGAAAGATTTCTTCCCTTCTGGTTTTGTTTTGGAGAGGGGTGGCGGTGGTGATAGTGATAGCGATAGCGATAGCAATAAGGATATTGACCACTTTTTGCCTTTTCTCTCTTTTTTTATTAATTTATTTTTTCTCCATTTTTTAATTCTTTTTTAATAATTGTTTAATAAAATATAGCATTTTATTTATTAAAAGTAAGATTTGAGTGGATAGACAATTGTATCCTTAGTTAAAAGTCACGTGTAGGTCACATGTCTGGATTAATGACAAATATTGACAAAAACTATAAAGAGGGACTAACTTTGTTAATTTTTCAAAGATTGGAAGCAAATACCGAATAAAAAAATATTGAAGATAGATCTACTACTTTACTCAAAGGTGGAGGATGAATAGTACAATTTATCTTTTACTTAAATATTTACCTCATTATTCCATAAATGTTTGTAATTATTGTTTTATATATCACAATGTACTCTTTTAAATTTTGACAAATTATAAATAAGTATTTTAGGATTTTTCATCAAAATATTAAAATAGAAGAATAAAGAACCTTATGCTTCAACTAGTGCTTGGTCGGTTGGTCCTCATATCAAAAGCAAGATGAATGAGTTGTTCCTATTTAATTCAAAAATTCAGAACAACTAAGATTGTACACAATAAAATCGTTAAAAAATAATATAAAATATTAAGATATTATTTATTATATTATCCAATCTAATATAGTTCTATATACCAAACTAATTTGAAGTACGAGTCTATTTTTATTAGTTAGGTCTACGAAGGAGTAAAACGGGCTTGTTAGTTTTGGGCTTCACTTGAGCCCAGGTCCTCAATCTCGTAGGCCTCCCCTCCTCCAGCTCCATTGGGCCAGAAACGGGACTAACAGTACTAAAATAAATCTGGGCCCACCACTAGATTGTCTTCTGGCCCAAATATGTACCCATATCACCATTAGTAATAGCCCGACCCATTAGCTGAATTTTTTTGACAACTCTAAAGCGCCACAGGCCCACACATCACTGGCCTACATGCATCTTGGCCCATCATTAAACTATTCCAAAGTCTAGTAGTGAATTAGTTTTTTCCGAAATAACCACAATAAATAAATAAAAATTTAAAATATTGTCATATTTTTTTATTCTAAAAATACTATTTTTTTTTAATTTTTGTAACACTTGTTGTTACATTTGTTATTTTAGTTATAATAAATGTGTTACATATTAATCCCAAAATTATTCCAGTCATCCATATTTGCCACACACATTCCCTTAGCACTGTTATGGTCATCGCTGCCTTGCCATGAATCAACGCCGCCAATGCCAATCGGCATACCAAACACGCATAAGAATATCACTAGATTTACTAGGAAGTTACCTCATTTTTCTACTAGACTTGACATTTATCTCGGGAGGTCCAGTTTCTTTGCACAACTACATCGTACCTGCTTCTCTCAACAAAGAAATCTGGAACACAATGAATTTGGATTAGAAGAAAGAGTTTATTAGTGTAAGGATTTCAGATCTAAAGACACATTTAAGTTTGTCAAAGAAGGGTCAGTAAGTTTGATGAAGCTTTATCTTTTAAGAAAGAACATTAGGTATGGAAGTTTTGGTTATGCTGTCGCTGCAATGTAAAATTTGCAGATGCATATTTACATAGATATCATGTAAAGTAGGAGCATGTTACCCAAATTGCAGTCGTTTACACCTGATAGCGTGGATAATGATTTGGGTGAGATACTTCTTAATTGTTTTTGGAAACCATTGGATTTAAAAGGTTGCAATCAAGATCTTTGGAATAACGATCAAAATTGAGGGCAACTAATTCTCTCGACAGTCGTACCTAAGAAATGGTAAAGATGATTCCGGTGAATGCTTGGTGGACCACTTACGCAATGAATATGAAGGGGATTCATCATCCGAAAATAAAAAATTGGGCAATAAGTGCCTGGGTAGTACCTAGGAAACCAATGATTTAGAAGATGTTAAGTGGATGGATAGTGATGAATATCATGCCCGTAAGATAAGTTTCCTTTACAAAAGCTGGCCTTCAATTGACGACTCAGAATGTGCGTGGTGGAAGATTTGTTTGATGAATTTCTATAAAGTTGTCATGATTTGTTGTTGTAAATAGCAGATTGAATTTATGTGGGAATGAAAAATTTCGATGTAAGCATTGATATGATGAAAGTTGGCCATTAGATTATTCTCTGTGTTGGTAATTAGTCATGTGTGTTGTTTGATACTGTATTATAAAAAACCAGTATCACATAAAACAATATCATAACATAAATTAGCATATAATTCTTATACGTGCTCAGAATTTTTATTATAATATATTTTCATAATGGTTTCGATGAGTCGGTTAAGACCAGTCGCTTAGCCACTGAGTACAATGGATTTTAGCAATTTAAACTCGTCTCTTTAGCTTAAAATGACAATCTTTAATTTGTATTGTCAAAAATATTATACATGCTAAAACAGTATCACAAGTAAATGTATCTTAATATATTAGTATCATACATGAAAATATATTAATAAAATATATCACTTACACAAACTACAATCCAATAAAATAACAGTATCATAGATTAAATAACAGTATCATATATTAAATAACAGTATTGTAAGTTGTAACATTATCATAATAAAACAATATCAAAGATAAAAACATGGTATAAGTATACCATATCACTTTATTTAAATAAAATATTATCATATATCTGTTTTACTGGTTGAAGTAATTATATTGTTCTTAAAAATGCTCAATTAGTAGTACAAGATCATTTGATACTGTTTGCATTCAATAATATTATCATAGATTAAAACAGTATAATAGATATTTTACTAGTTGAAGTAATTATGTTGTTCTTAAAATACTCCATTAGTAGTATAAGATCATTGATACTGTTTATATTCAATAACATTATTATAGATTAAAACAGTATCATATGTTGAAATATTATAATAAAAAAAAGTATCAAAGATAAAAACATGGAGTAAGTGTACTGTAGCACATTATCTATATAAAATAGTATCATATATAAAACTAAATACAAGATGTTTTAATGATTGAAGTAATGATACTGTTCGTAAAATGCTCCAATTATTAGTACAAGATCATATGTTTAAACATTGTCATAATAAAACAGTATCAAAGATAAAAGTATGGTATAAATATACCAATGTACATTATCTAAATAAAATAGTATTACAATAAAATAATATCATACAAAATAATATCACAATAAAAAAATATCATAATAAAACAGTATCACAACATAATAATATCATAGTAAAGCAGTATTATTAAATTAGTATTTTTTTAACAATTGTAAGGATATGTTGATTTTTTAGCTCTAAAATGTGACTTTAATTGAATTAAGTTGTGACCATATGACTTTAGAACCTATAAGTACCAAAACAATGATTGACCTTGAATTTACCCTTAATTTAGTGCTTTATTAGAGAAGCTAAAAATCAATATTTTTAGTAAAAGTTATTAATTTTAAAATGTCAAACTTCAATTTTTATGTACATTTTATAGAGTTCACAATTTTTATAAACTTTTAAACCACACATTACTATCACTTTCTAATTTATTATGAGCCCAAACGACGGATTCTATGTCCGTTAAATAACTTTTATTAAAATCTATTAAAATTTTTATCAAAAGTTTCGCCAAACAGATTGTTAAAAAAAATTCGATCATTGTCGTACTTTGCTTAACAACCAAGGAAATAAGTATAACTCTCGTATATTCAAAGGTAACATTTATTCTAATATTTTTAATTTGACTTGCCGACTAAAAGTCTTCGTCAGAAATTTGGCCCATATGACCAACCTCCTCGACGTTAGACAAAAACAAAAAAATTATTATGTTAAGACAAATTTCTATGAAAGCGATAACATGTTTGGCTAATATTAATCATTAAATTTAAATAACCTTTTAAGAACAATTTCTATTAAAGAGACAACATGTTTGTCCAAGAGGAGAAAATTAAATTTATCTTTAAATTGTATGATTAATTAAATTAAATATCACCATGAGGTCCCACCCCTAACGTTTGTAGTGATGCATGACTTTTGTCGTGTCCACTGTTTATAGTTTATACTAATCTTTCTTAAGTTTAGATTTATTATTTAATATATTAATTAGATAAATTAAAACCTATTAATTAATTAAATATGTAATATATATTATTGGTCAGCTCAATTACGATTTCACAATACACGTAACGTACGTACAGATAAAAATACATTATTTCATTAATAAATAATTTAATATTGTAAAGATGAATTATTGGTATTTATATACGTCAAGATATAGAAAAGTATTTTGTTCATATGTAAATTAATATTGTAAAGGCGAATAATGTGATATTTATATACATTAAGATGTAGATGAATATTTCATTGATAAACAAAATAACATTGTTATGTCGTATTTATATATACATCAATATAGGAAATTAGGCCCACATAGTCAACTAACGTATCGTGTTAGTGCGCAAAATAGTCTCTAACCTTTCGTTTTGGTCGATGGTCACTGCTTGTCCGTTTAGGTCAAATGGTCGCTGGATTTATTTTGTGCTTCTTCTTTTCTTCTTTTTCATTGTAATTATAAATAATTTGGTTATCTCGAGGATTTGATTTCTTTAAACGATTTGGAGAGTGTGAATGAACGATGGGTGATTTTTCTTGAGAGAAAAGAACGTCATGAATGACATCTTGTTTTCTAGAGAGAGAAATGGGAGGGATATGTAGAGAGAGAGAAAGTAGAGTAAGAAAAATAAGAGAGAGATAGAGGGTATTCTTGAATCAAAATGGGTTACACAGCTTACATAATTCGTTCCAAAATCACTTTCCTTGTCTCAAAAAGGTTGAACTTATATGTTTTGGTCCATTTTGATATCTTGAATTTTTTCAAGTACTTTTGTTTTCAAGATTTTCGAAGTGTACATGGAAAGTGTCACGAGATGACATTTTCACCGCATCGGAGATGGTTATTTTCGTGTGGCATTCATGGTGGTTCCGGGTTTTAAGGTTGGTCATATTGTGGTCCAAAGCCGTATATTTATGGTAGTGTATGTATATATGGGGGTGGGGGTGGGGGGTGGGGTGGGGTGGTGGAAGAATACCTATTTGATTAAAATAAATTTTTTAAGATTTATTTGTACTTTTAAAAGGTTAAGGGCTCAATTGCATTGCTTTCATTGTATTTTTTTTTACTATCATTTTAATTTATTTAGGTCAAGGGGTAAAATTATCATAGAATTGTCGAATAGTGAAAAATAGTGATTTGAGGACCATCCGTGAGAATAAATGGAAGAATGGGGATGATATCTCTAAAAAAAAAGAATGAGGATGAAATCGTTACAAACGTGAAAGAATGGGGACCATTAGTGTAATTAACCCTAAAAAATATCAAAGAAAAAAAAAATGGCGTAAGTGTGTCATGTAACACATTATCTATATAAAATAAGATCAAATATAAAACTAAATACAAGATGTTTTAATGGTTGAAGTAATGACACTGCTCAGTAAAATGCTCCAATTACTAAGTACAAGATCATATATTTAAACATTGTCATAATAAAACAAGATCAAAGATAAAAGTATGGTATATAAATATACCAACGTACATTATCTAAATAAAACAAGATCACAAATAAAAGAAGTATCACAATAAAACAAAGATCGATTAAAATAATATCACAATAAAACAAAGATCATTAAATTAGTATTTTTTAAACAATTGTAAGGATATGTTGGTCTTTTAATTTCTAAAAATGCGACTTTAATTGAATTAAGTTTTAATTATACGACTTTAGGCATAAAGACTCAAAACAACGATGATTGGCCTTGAATTTACTCTTAATTTAGTGCTTTATTAGAGAAGCTAAAAATCAATATTTTTAGTAAAAGTTATTAATTTTAAAATGTCAAACTTCAATTTTATATACATTTATATAGCTTACAATTTTTATAAACTTTTAAACGACACATTACTATCACTTTCTAATTTATTATAAGCCCAAACGACGGATTCTATGTCCGTTGAATAACTTTATTTAAATCTATTAAAATTTTTATCAAAAGTTTCGCCAAACAGATTTTTTAAAAAAATTCGATCATTGTCGTACTCTGCTTAACAACCAAGGAAATAAGTATAACTCTCGTATATCCAAAGGTAACATTTATTCTAATATTTTTAATTTGACTTGCCGACTAAAAGTCTTCGTCAGAAATTTGGCCCATATGACCAACCTCCTCGACGTTAGACAAAAACAAAAAAATTATTATGTTAAGACAAATTTCTATGAAAGCGATAACTTGTTTGGCTAATATTAATCATTAAATTTAAATAACCTTTTAAGAACAATTTCTATTAAAGAGACAACAAGAGGAGAAAATTAAATTTATCTTTAAATTGTATGATTAATTAAATTAAATATCACCATGAGGTCCCACCCCTAACGTTTGTAGTGATGCAGGACTTTTGTCGTGTCCGTTGTTTATAGTTTATACTAATCTTTCTTAAGTTTAGATTTATTATTTAATATATTAATTAGATAAATTAAAACCTGTTAATTAATTAAATATGTTTAGTGGTTGGACGAGTATCCAAACGTTGACACCCGTGCATGCCGTCACAGCGTTAGTCCAAATATCTAATATATATTATTGGTCAGCTCAATTGCGATTTCACAATACACGTAACGTACAGATAAAAATACATTATTTCATTAATAAATAATTTAATATTGTAAAGATGAATTATTGGTATTTATATATGTCAAGATATAGAAAAGTATTTTGTTCACATGTAAATTAATATTGTAAAGGCGAATAATGTGATATTTATATACATTAAGATGTAGAGGAATATTTCATTGATAAACAAAATAACATTGTTATGTCGTATTTATATATACATCAATATATGGAGGACTATAATGATCTATTTTTCTTTTTTAATCTCAAATATTACGTAAATATTTTGACAGTAAAAACACACTTACTATTGAAATAAACCAATTGCATATAAGCAAATGTGTTATATAGTTTTTCCATGCAATATATTATATAATTGAAGGTTTTGCCAAGTAATTCTACACTATTTTGTAAAGACTAAATTTTTCTTCTCAACGATGATTCCAAGTCATCTCAATACCTACAAAGAAGGGACGGGGTTAGGTCCCATGTTCCCTCTCTATAGTGATATTTGTATTATGAGGAGATTAATTTTAAAGAGAATTTATATAAAGAACAAGTCATGAAATGATTAAAAAAATGTTATAGAATTTACTGTAGAAGTTACGAAGTCTTTGTATGGACATCCATTAATGAAACTTGATAAAATGTGGTTCAAAGTTTGATGGGACCACGCATGTAACAATTCCATACATCATAGGGCCGGGCTTTCCACTCTCACAACTCTCATCGCCCGATACAGAGAAAAAAAGAGAAGGGACGGTTGAGCTCTACAATCGACACGGGAAGAGCCCCGGTGGGCGACTGCTCATAGCCGGGTCGTATAGGCCACTCACAGTGCACGAAGAGCGCTATAGCTCGACATGTCCAAATTTAGCCCTCAACGGGCAGGCCTTGTAGGGAGGGAGTGGTTGAGCTCGACCACCTCACAAAGGGTGATTGGCGGCCGGTTGCATAGGCCTCCCATCGGCAAGGAGATTGGGTTTCTTGCCACAATTTATAGTCCAAGCTAACTTGGTGTGGTGTATGCCTTTTCTATTTTTCTAAGTTAAACGTATAGATAATTAAATTGGGCAATAATCAAAGTAAGCTAAAAACTAGCTATCATCACTCACCTTTCTTATGGTGAATGATAATAAGAAAGAAAAAGAAATTAGAATTTTATCCATTATATTATCCAAGGTATTTCTCCTCCCGTAACAAAACCATTATATTATCCAATACAATCATACAATATACCAAGTGTGCACCTTGGCTACCGTTAAATGGGCTTTAAGAATGATTATATGTAGTCACTCATTTTTGTTTGTTCAATTGATTTACTCAATAAATGATTTTAGATTTAAGACTTCTTACTTTTCAAGTTGATTAGTTAGTATTTTTGGGGTTGAATCATTTACAATTTACAATTTTCGATTTTCAAATATATTTTGATCGTTGGAAACTCGATCATAGTAGAAAATATATGTTTTTGCAACTACCAATATTTTGTGTTGTAATATTCAAACCTCTTCAATTTCATTTATTTTTATCTAAAAGTTGTCATATTTTTAGCGTTAACAACTTCTAAAATATATAATCTTATGCGAATGGGAAGTCGATGATGATTTAGGAGTTTAGTTTTGAATTTAAAAATAGAATTGATCCTACCGGCCCATATTGAGACACGTGGATTTAGTTCAATATAAAATTCATTTTCAAAAATTACGTTGTCGAGGTGTAAAATCTAAATCTAGTGCATAACAACTTAGAATAAAAGATGAATATATTGTTATGGTCAAATTTTAAAATATGTTCAATTTCAATTTTTACAATGTTTTGACATGTATAGTAAAGAAGAAAGATTGAAATACTACTAATTGTTAGTTTGATAAAAAAAAAATTGTAGATTATAAGTAGTAGGTCCAACAAAATGTATGGATAGAAATAGATAAATAATTGTAGATCCTACAAAATGTGTTGATAAAAATAATGTTTGATCGATTTATAAGGTGAAAAACACACACAAAAACACGCTCTAAATATGTTACACAGAATATTGAAACATTAGCAAAACTTTGTGAACATTGTAGTTGACCACTTTGCACTTTTGCTTAGGGATGGCAATAGTCCCATGCGGTATTTCTCATCCCTATTCCGTGGAGGATTTTCGGAGAGGTGAGGCGGGGATTAAAATATTTTCCTTTTAACGTCACATTTAATTATTATTTATTTTTAAAAATATGATTTAGATTTAAAAATATAAAAAATAAAATAAAATAAAAAGATTCGGGATGAAGACTATGTTTTTCGTCTCCATCCCAATTATTTAACGAGGCGGAGTAGTGAAGGGCATGTTGGAGACATGAGTATTTTGTCATCCATATTTTTGCTTCAATTAATCAATTTCACATTGATTTGAGGTCAAGACAGTTGATCGTGAAAAGTGTAAAATGCTTGCACAAACAATTAAACTTCAATTGATTCACAGTGTAAACTAGTCTAAATTGCGAAATTTGCGATGTAATTACAATATGTAAATTGACAGGCAAAGAAAACGATAACACCATATTGGGCATGATAAAACCCCTCAACAAGAGAAAAATTCAAGATACTCCAAATCTTAACAAAAAAAAAATCTAATAGAAAAATTAAAAATTAAAAAATAATGAACCGTATATAAAGTTCGAAGCAAAATATAAATCGAACTTATAAAAAACTAGATAACTCATTGACTTTTTTTTTGCCTCGTCTAAAATGAAGTAAAAACTTAACATAAATCATTAGTTCATGTATTTTATTTGTCCATAATTTTTCTCATTCATTTCACCTATAGTTTAAATAATCGTCATTCAAAATCGTATGGCGCAGTTTATGGGTTCCAACCCTTCCAAATAAATAACAAGTGTTAGAAACTTTGTTGAAGAGATTTTAATGTGTTTTTTCACTTTTCATTTTTTTTTTTTAGACAAAATGATCAAAATGACCTCATTTTCTAATCAAATATTACAATTTTTTAGAAAGCAAAAGTCATTTTAGTCATTTTATCTCAAAAGTAAAAAGTAGAAAATGAAAACCATTAAAATCTCTTCCAAACAACCTCTTAATTCCTTTGATCAACCAAAAAAAAAAAAAAAAAATTGATACAAACAAGATGATGAGTGGCAATTCCGGAAATTAAGGCAAAAGACAAGGCGAGAGTCGTAAGCAAAGAGTTCTGTATCATCAAAGTGGACAGCTCACTGCGTAGAACTGAAACGGAATCCAGCTATGCAAATGTGCATGACTTTTGAGCTCCCACGACCCATGTTGGACTCCCCGAGACCATCCTGTTTGGCTAAGCTCATTTTAACTAAATTTACTTATAAGTAAAAAATAAGTTTTAAATTAAATACAGTAATTTTTATCAGCAAAACTTATACGGTAAAGCATGAGTATTAAATGATCCAGCAATTAAATTTACGTATTTGCTTATTAATTGCAAAATATAAGTGTATATTAGTAGTGTTGAAATTATTTTTGAAATACTTAAAACATCTCCAATGTAACAATGTGGATTGTTGCATACGTGAGAAATATAAAATAAAGACGGAGAGAATATCATTTCTAACGGAGTTGTAGATTGAAAAATTGTAATCTATATGTACAAAAAATATTTGTAAATAAAATAAAATAAATAAATAAAGAATCATTAACACAAATTTCGATGAAGATAAATAATAAAAAATTAAATAAAAGAGATTTAACATATATTTCGATGGATATTAAATAAACAGTGGATGTCTAGCACATATATCATTTACTTTTTTTTTAACTATGTAAGTAATTTGGGATGACGTGACACTTTTTATAATAACATGCGGTTGTATTGGAGATACTCTTATAAGTTATGAATCATATGGAATATGTGGATAATAAGTGAGTAGTAAGTTATGAGTTCTACAAAATGTGTGGATAAAAAATATGTTTAACTAGTTTAATAAGTTGAAATTATAATTTAAGCTTGACAAACATGCACTTATTTTTTGAAAAATATACTCCATTCGTCCTACAAAAATATTCTTACTTCTATTTTCACACAAATTAATAAATTGTAATTAATATAATTAGAATTGTAAATTTTACTTACATTTTTTATAATATATTCATAAATTAAATGCTGACAATTTGATAATAAGACACATTAAGTGTATATTTTTTAGTGTTTACAAATATTTATAAGTTGATCAAATATTATTATTATTCATATATTTTATAGAGCCCACAATTTTACTCATATTTTATTTACACATTCTGTAATACCTATTACTTATAATCGACAAAAATCTTTATCAAATATAAATAATATAATATACTCTCAACAAAAAAAGTTAACTATAATTTAAAACAAATGAAAAAAAAGTAAGCATATATGTGGGAAAGGAATAACTTTTAGGTAAAAAAAAGTAAAATGTTATATGTGTGAGATTTAAGGGAATAACTTTTAGGTAAAATTAAGAAAATTTGCTAAAAAAAGTTCTCTCAAACGAGCTCTTAGAAACAATTATTTATTTTGAAAGTAAATAAGAGCTCTACTAAAAAAAGTAACTTTTTACTTAAGTAAAAGTAAGTAAATTATCTTAGCGTGTTTAAAAACAAGCCAAACATGCCCTTCGTTTTGTCCACTCCAAAACCCCCACCCTGCAAAATACTCAACTCCAGAATAGTAGAATACAGATACAAGGAACCAAAAACGATTTTCAAACCAAAAAATAGAAAACAAATAATAAAAAAAAAAGTGCACATCGCCATCCCATCCCATCCCATCCCATCTCCATCTCCATCATCACACCGTTCCCCACCACTACTATCCACCATTTCAAATGTCAAAATTTTTATATTTTTGCTCCTAATTTCCAGAGCTTAAGAAAAAAAAAAAGGAATCAATCAAGAGACCAGACGCTGACTGAATAGATTTGCTTTCACTATAATTAAGATTAGCAAAAAGAGAAAGCATTGAATTTCACAGTTGAATCACAACCCTCTTCTGAGATTCAACTGAATTTCCCCCTTTTGGTCGGTTCTCTCACTCCTTTTTCACTTTCTATGTAGTTATTTGTATTTATGCACTTTTTTTTTTTTTTTTTATTTTGAACGAGAATTGGAAGGGGGTGTGCAATAGTACATATGCAGTATTGAATTTTGTTATTGTTTTTAATATGCATTTCCTGTATAGATGGATATCTCACTTTGTTATTGTATATCTCATTTCCAGCTTTCCTTTTGTTTTCTAAGTTTTAGAACGAATCTTTTTAAAAGTTTCTTATTTTAGTCAAGTTTGGTTGAACTGGGTCAATTCTTCAGCCCCTGAAATTCTAGAATTGGTGGGAAAAATTTTGCCTTTTTGTTTCTGCGCGTGTTCATTATTTTCTTGAGCACAGATTAATACTTGATTATGAATTCTGATTACAGGAAATTTCTCACGTCCTGGATCATGGTGTGGCACTGTTTATGAATAGTTTTTGTGATATACGAGGATTAGAACAATAGCTGGATAATTTGAAGACTGTCTTTTGTGGCCTGATCTAACTGCTGCTCTACTGATCCTACTAAGTTGAGTGGCACTTTGATACTTATAGCAGTTTCGCCCTGTTCATCTATGAATGTTGAAGCATATTGTTTTGGCTGATGATGATGCTTTCAGTAAAAATTCGATATCACATTTACTGGTGCATTTTGTTGGGATATCTTTTAATGTGTGTGATCTCTCATTTCCCGGGGTTGAACAAAAGTGGCTCCTCTTTGTTAGGTGAAGGAATAAATCATCATCATTCGGGATCATTTTTAAGTGATGGAACTCAAACCAGTGCCATTAGTCGACTTCAAGAATCGAGATTTTCAAGCCAGACAGCTGGTTTTGCTACTTGTGAGGACTTGGAGGGCGTTGGATCATTTGATACTACCTGTTTGCTCAATTCAAACCAGCATATAAATACTGACTTTTATGTAGTTGGCACCGGGAACTTGGAGATACTTCCTAATGTATCAATTGTTTGTCTGGTGGAAGGCTGTACAATGAGTTTCAATTTATCTGGCACTGTTAAAGTTGGTCAAAATGCGGCTATAGTTTCTGGCACTGTTATTTTTTCTGCTGTCAGTCTGACTATGGGACATAATTCTTCTATAAATACGACAGCCTTGGGTGGAACACCACCTTCTCAGACTAGTGGGACACCAGTTGGCAATGATGGAGCTGGTGGAGGTCATGGTGGCCGTGGTGCTTCCTGTCTGAAAACCAACCATACAAATAATTGGGGTGGTGATGCCTATTCGTGGTCAACTTTGTCTAGTCCATGGGCTTATGGTAGCAAGGGTGGTGGCACATCTGATAAACACAAGTATGGGGGAAATGGAGGTGGACGTGTTTTGCTTGATGTACAGGATATTCTTTATATAAATGGATCTGTATCTGCAGAAGGTGGAAATGGAGGATCACTTGGGGGTGGGGGATCTGGTGGAAGCATCATTGTGCAGGCTCAGAAGCTGTGAGAAAACTTCCTCGTTAAACTGCGTATATTTCATGTCATTTCCATTTCTTTTGCATGTTCACATCATTCTTCTACATGTCTGTCTGAAATAAATGTCAAATCAGTAACATACCACTTTTCACTGTGGACAAATACCCTTACATACAACGCGAATACACCCATTTTACAGTGTCAAAATATGCAGCTTGATAAATTCATAGCTCATAACCTTTCAATGTGCAATTTTGGTACAAACTATCGCTCTTGTGTTCTTATGTGTTGTACTCTGAAAATATGCATTCCATTTGTACCGTTTGATTCATAAAAAATTGGAAAGTAAGTGAAAATAAATTAAAACTAACAAAATCAGTATGTTACAGTCTTTGTAAGACCTTCTACAAGAACTATACAAGCCTACAAGGAAGATTTAATATGCATTTGCTAATTCACTGGTAGCTAAAGGAATCTGTTTCGTGGAGTCCTTTTTTAGGTGTTGCAGCAACTGACTGGAAGAGAGATGTTCGTGTAGAAAAGATCTTAAGCTAATAATGGAGCTGAATGGGACATAGTGGAGAATAGGAAGTGGGATGATAGAAATATGATGGCTGAGAGAAAGGCACCTGGATTTGCTATGGCTCTTTTCTTTTTCACATTTATTGTGATTTTATTAAAGGATGATTGTTCAATAAATTTTAAGGAGTTTGTATCCAAGTGTTTTTGTTGAGAGGAGAATTGTTTTTATTTTTCATAACTTTATTCCTAGGTTTTTTCTAAGAAAGTATTTTCACCTGATTATCCTCAGCACTAGTGTGAATAAAGTTTTCTTCAAAATTTTATCCTATATGGGTTCTTTTTGGTGCTTGGAGAAACAATAATCCAAAATTAAAGTGCATTTATTAGAGGAAGGCAAATTCTATTTGCAACTTTGGTTACTAGCGACGATGTTTAACCATCTCATCTAAAATCTTAAACTCTTAGAAAGGGAACTCTTTTATTTATTAAAATTTTGTCCCCCATCCCCCCAACCCAACCTTTCATTGCTGGCATTTCTGTTTTGGGGCTCTCAGAGGTATTCCTTTGCACTGTTTGGGGGTGGGTTGGATTGGTGTGTCCTTTAATGGTTTTGGGATTTCAAATAGGCACTCAATGGAATCGTGCTGTTTACCTAATTTTTTGTGTTAATACTTGACCAAGCAGCTTTTATATTTTTGTAAATAGAGCTGACTGCTGAAGTAAGTAGTTTATAGTCTTTAACTTTCTCGTGTCTTGCTAAATATTTAGCTAGATATAGGTTTCTAATATTCTGTTCTTCTAGACCATACTTTCATTGGAATGTTGCAGTAGTTTATTAAGTACAAACTAACTGTCAGTGGTGTGATTTGACTGGACAGGAAGGGATTTGGTATCATAAGTGCAGCTGGTGGGAGGGGATGGGGTGGAGGCGGAGGCGGAAGGATCTCTTTGAACTGTTACAGCAAGCAAGAAGATGTGAAAGTCATTGTGCATGGTTTGTACTGATAACTTGTAACTGGCAATTCCTAGTTAAAAACCCCATAGCATAGTCAACTGCTAATTGTCATTCTTCTGTCAGAATCGTGGTTTCTATATTCTAAGTTGTAGTTTTGACTTTTAACACTCATATCTGTGGGCCTTCAAAAACCTATCCATGTGTACATTGACTCCCTCTTTTGTTCTTTCTCATTCGTGATATATAATTCTCTATTTTATGTTTTACCTGTATGCTTGAAAGTCATTGAACTATTTTATTGGGCTGCTACAATTTCTAACTTACCCGCGGAGCCCATTTGTGTTACTATCTAACTAGGGATAGGTGACAAATGTATCAAGCCGGTTAGTATACTGTTTCCACAAGTCCTTTTGTGGTAGGCATAGTTATGCCTATCTTATCATGAAGACATCTTTATGTGGAGAACAAAATTCAGGAACAAGACACATGAAAGTTCTTATTACACCAAAATGGTCAATCCACCTACAAAGGCTATCCAAAGAAGCTTTTAAGCCCAACCATTCTCAAGACCCAAAACCATCAATCGACATAAGTTGGTGGCATCACCACTACAGTTTTTGACGAATGACGATTTAACACTAATAATCCCGTAAAATTGGAAACATATAGCATTCTATCATTTTATTGAATACTGTTTTTGTGTCTTACTTGAAATTTTCTTTCTTCTCCGTCTTGCTTATTCTCCCATAATGAATGAAGCATTCTGGTCTCTGTTTGACACAGATCCTTTCTCATTGTTGTTCTTCTCTCTCCTTTCAAATCTTTATACAGAATTAATAGTCACGTGCTTCACTCTCTCCTCAATTCAGCCAAAGTGAACTATTCTCAGTTTTCCCAACTTTTCATCTCCTATATATGCCCCCAGATTTTTAAAAAGTCCTGGTCTGAGACCAAGAAAACAAGCTGTGGTTTTCTGGATGGAACCAAAGCCATATTCTTTTTTATATCCCCTCGCAACTGAACCTCCGTCGTTATTTTCCCATTGAAAAATCTGCACCTGTTCTTTGAGTTCTACTGTGGACGAAGGGCTTTGTATAATAATTACTCTCCCTCATCAAAATTCTTCCTACTTCTGACGAATCCTTGGAAGTTTTAACACTATGTTGAGTAATGTGGGGATAGACTTGCAAATATTTCTTTCCTTTTTCCACTTTCAGACGTGGGGGTGCACTAGGGCACGTTTAGGAACATGCTAATTACACTCTTGAGACACACCCATGAAAATCTTTGTCATTGTTCAACTACTTTTAATGTGCTTTATGGGATTCCATAAGCCGTTCTTTGTGATCTTATTCAATAATCCTATTAAAATCAGATATGCTATTCATTGAATTCCTTCTTGTTTGAACTATCATTTCAATCACGTCTCTTTGCTTAAATTTTTCAATTATGTCAACCACAAAAAAATGTTGGATGATCTTTTAAGACTGTATAATTTTTCATTTCAGCATCGCTGGTGTGGTTTATTTTTTGAATATGCTATCCATGTGCGTGTCTAACACTCTTTACTCTTTAGGACTAAATCTATTTATGGTCTTTTCTTAAATGGATCTCTTCATATCTATTAACTGTTTAATATCAGGTTGTGGATTGGTAATCACCTTAACAAATGGTGTGTCAATGTTGAAAATTTAAGAGAGCTTAAACTGAAAAATTGCAAATTACATATTAATTCACTATGCTTCAATAGCATTCGATTTTCATGTTTTTCTCAATTGTAATTTGTTTGTGGCTTCTTATACTTTCTTTCCTTTTGTCATTCAAATAGAGATTTCTGGTGAAGTCATCCTTAGTAGAGATGTGTTGGATAGAGTTAGGTCTATTGACTTCTAAATGTCATTATCAACGAAAAAGTTCACAGCTTCTGGATGCTGTTGTATGAATACCAACAGGAAGCCTGATACTAAGAAGCAGGAAGACAATTTATGGTTAGATGTTTACCTTCCATATGAAGGGGCTATATGGACTTTTTCCTACCATTTTTATTTTTTCAAATTTGAGCTCATCATGTCAGTTACTAAAATACTTTATTGATAAATTTGAGAGGAGCAACTGTAAATATGTTGAAGATTAGGTCTGTTTGTTCTCTAACACCATGTTTATTGCATGGGGACCATACTGAATATTGTTCAAACCTTTGGTTCTCTTTCTTTTCTTTCCTCTGATAGGTTCACGGTATTTTGCTCCTGATTGCAATAAACCCGGACACAAAAAGAGCATACCAAACTGCTAATATTGTGCTTTCAAATGTTAAATCAAGAACTTGAATAGGATTCATAAGCATAAAAAACACTTAAAATCGAGCAACTCAAGTATTAGATGCTTTTTATGTGAATGCTGGAATCCTTGCTGCAAAAGCTCAAAGTACACGAGGTATTGTCATTCTATTGCAGGATTTATTGTTTAGCTTACTTTCCAGGTTGGCATGTTCACTGCCTTTATGCATTAAATGCTGTTTGAGATATAATAATTAACATAGTTATGGATTGTATTGTTTAACTGAATCTCATGTTCATATAACGAGAAGATTATGAACACATTTATATATAAAACCTCAGTTTCTGGAAATATGTAAAAGTGGATAAACAAATTTTCCAAAAGAATAACTTGGCTTTTTATAGGTTTCTGGCAGGTTCAATCCCCCTGATACATTTGTACTGAGCTACATGGTCTGTGTTTACTGTGGCAGGTGGGTGTAGTATTGGCTGTTCTTGGAATGCTGGAGCGGCAGGTACTTACTTCGATGCATATGTACTGAGTTTACGAGTTGGCAATGACAATATAACAACAGAAACAGAAACTCCTTTGCTGCATTTCTCTACTAGTCCACTGTGGACAAATGTCTATGTGGAGAACAACGCTAAAGTTCTAGTGCCTCTGTTTTGGACAAGAGTTCAGGTCTTCAATCATACCCTTTTTGGACATACGTTGATGTTTGGAGTTGTTCATGTGCAAGAAAATTAGATATGCTTTAGTGATGAATTTAAGATTGCTATTTCTCTTATATAATACATTTTGATCAAATCACTTCATTCATGCATAAAGAAGTTATATGATAACAATAAATCACCAGAATGACTAATTATCCATTTAAAAACCATGTAGTTGTAATTAACTAATATTCCCTTTCACGAACATCCAGGTAACTTTTTGTATTTAACTAATAATTCCTTTGGGTAACATGTTGGTAATTTTTTCTCTCTTGCTCAGTTGCTTGCTTTGGTTGCTAAGTTGTTTCTTTTGGAAACTAAAAGAGTTACAGTACCATGTCACTAAGTAATAGTAATATATAATACATGGGATCTTTAATGAATAATGGGATGCTAGAAATGCAACTCCATGTTTATGCTTTAAATACAATAAGGAATTCTTGAGTGAAATCATATTGAACCAAATGGAATACCTTTATTTCGTTTTTGCTTCGTTCCAAATCGTTGTCCTTTTTCCAGAATCTTCTTTATTGACATTTTCGTTAACGAAATTTTATTGCATTTTGTTCATCCAAAGTTAGGGGACCATTCCAAATTTGCTAATGCTAATCTCTGGGAAGTAAATAAAAGGTTTATAACCTGTACATGAAAGGATACTCAAGTCAAGCTAAGATATTCAACTAGGACCTGCATTACATAGTCTTTAGCCATAACGTAAAATGTATTTGTTTCACTTGGACTTCACATACCAATCCACCCCCACCACCAAGATCTTTAATAAACCTATGCGTAATAAACCCACCATCACCACCAGCTTAACTACCACCCAATTCCTTCAAACTGAAGCAGACCAAGATTAGAGAACCTGGCAAGGAGAAGAAAAGAGAGAAGAAATGGGAAAGAAAGTGAGGAAGGAAAATAAAAGCAAAGAAAAGAAAAGGATGAAGAGAGTGGAGAGGGGACTAGCAACTGCAAATCTTGCAGAAGAAAATGGAGAAATTAAAAGAAACAAGAAAAAGATAAGGAGAATTTACTTGTTCACTTGTCCGGTTTTGTAATTTATTTGGGCCCTGTTTACAGTCACGTTTCTCTGTTCCAGAAATTTGGACCGACTTGGACAACCTTACATAGCTGGTTTTAGCTTTAGATCAGTCCGATTTTGGGACCGACCAAGACGCTCTGTGCCAGTTCCAAGCTGAAACAAACCCGTTGGCCTCTCTCTAGTGTTAAGCATCATTTTTCAAACAATAGCTTCGGTACTCTGTGATATTCCATAGCAAAATTACTGGAGAAATCAGTATTTGATGACCGTTTCGTAAAGTACTTGTGATGACATTAGCAGAACTATCTCCTACCATATTCTGTTAGGCATAGATTAGAGTACAAAAAGAAGGAAGCAACTCCAACAATTGAGCAAACTCATTCATTTGGTACTAAGTGAATGTTCTTCAGTCCACGGGAAGAAAATTTGAGATGTGATGCCATGGAAAGGCTTCAAAAAGAGATGAAAAGGAGCATCCTTAGTCCAAAATCTTCCAAGAAACAGTGAAATTTGGGTTAATGACGGAACTTGTTCATCTAAGAGTAAGTGAGATGATAGCTGATGATACATGCTGAGTGTTGTAATTATGATATGGATGATTAAGTGATGGACCTTGGCAGAAAAATTCCAAACTGCAATGTAATGAATTGCCTATTCATTGAAATGAGCACTGCTGTTACTTCTATATAGTCGGCGTACAATCTTCTTTTTTCTACCATAAATATTTAGAACTCTCTACTTAGATCTTTAACATTGTTGCTAAATCATGTCATGACTTTTGACTTGAGCTTACAAGTTCATTGCCATGGATGGTATTTGATAAATATCATTGAACTTTCTGTTATAAAGGTGAGAGGCCAGATAAGTTTGTATTGTCGAAGCAGTATCGTCTTCGGACTGTCCCAGTTTCCAGTCTCAGAGTTTGAACTTGTTGCAGAGGAACTTCTAATGAGTGATTCCTTTATACAGGTATAACATTTGCTTGTCATACTTGATTTCTCTTTCATATGCAAGTGAATGCTAGTTTCTCGTTTAAGTTTTAGTCTTTATCAGTGGGGACAGAAGTTATCCAAAACAATTTACAGATTGCACTTGCTAATAATTTCTTGGCTTAGGGATCTGCAATTTTTGTTTGTTATGACAAACGTAAATCATTTTTCTTTAATTTTTTAAAGTTCTGTCTGAGCACAATAATTGATGACTTTGGAATCTGAAAGAAGAATCTTATAAACAAATCTCTCTCTGTCATGCATATAGATTAATAAATCGCACAGTTAAGTAGAAAGAGACTGAAATTCACTTGAAATAAGGAATAGAAGATTGATATGATATCTTTTTTGCTTAATTTAGTGTAGAGTTGAATATAACAAACTGATAAAGACTTTAGCATCTTAGATAAAGAAATTTTGAAAGCAAATGGGTGTTGTAATATTATTGAATTCTTTCATGCCTGAGACACAGTTCTGAGATGTTCACAAAACCGTTCGTATTTTGCAGCCAAATTGGATGGAGATTTAATCTCTCAATGTCAAATAAACTTATTATTTGACATCCAAAGTCCACGTATAACTGTTTCTGTTCATTTTAGGCATTTATGCTCTCATTTTTGAAGGAAAATAACTGCTCTTAGTGTTGGACGTCTTGAATGCTCAATCTGGCTCAAAGTCCAATTTATGATGACAACGAATTACCTATTAGAGGTTTGATGTAATAAATTTGTATGCTTGCTACACATTTAGGGATTCACTCTTTGGGAACTAGATAGAAGCCCACGCTTCGAATCTTTTATAGTTTTCTCCATTGGAAGTGACCTATTATAGGCAACTAGTTTTCCTTGTATGACTTTCTCTTTTGTAACAGTAAATGAGGATGTGGCTTGGCACATCTAATTGGAGAGGCATTTTAGTGAAAATATTCATGGTTGGAACATAAACCGAGGTTAACTTCTGTTTTTATGCTCTGTCTAAAATTTTTTGTTAACCAAAGGGTGTTCAGGTATAATTTGGAAAAGAGATGGTGCTAACGCCTCTAATCTTTTTCATGACCTTCCATAACAAAATTGCTACCACTGCTGCTTCTCTTGCATTGCCATGGAGTTATGCCTTTAAATGACCTTTTTCTCTTTGTCCCCTTATTGACCTTATGTTCAAATGTTACCATACATCATCTGTATCATTTTAGAAATTATGTCCAGATTCCATTCATAGTCTCAAGAAGTTTTTTTTTGTGATGATAAAGGTTTATGGTGCTTTTAGAGTAGCTGTCAAAATGTTACTCATGTTAAACTCCCAAATCCAAGTTGATGGTGGCGGAAATACCATTGTTGCTACCTCTGTTCTTGAAGTCAGGAATCTTGTTGTTCTTAAGGTAATAATCAAAGCTACTCTTTTATACAACTGAAATTCTGTCTGTTTCAAGTGCTTGTGGATTATGAGGCTCTAATCTCAACACCCCTCCTTTCTCTGGCAGGACAACTCTGTCATCAGTTCAAATGCAAACCTGGCTCTATATGGACAAGGACTTTTACAGTTGACAGGTCAGGGTGATGCAATCAAAGGCCAGAGACTTTCCTTGTCACTATTTTATAACATTACAGTAAGATCCTGGTTAGAAATAATCGTCTTCGTTCATGAGTTTTGTGTTTGCTATAATGAGGACACACGAGGTCAATTTCATAATCTTTTTAGTCACAGCTTTCTCAGCATCCATACGTATTATGTACACATCAAGTTCTTCCAATGTAAAAAGATTTCTTTTTGACCTATATATAAATATAACATTAATTAAACCCACAAATTAGATACATGGTTTGTTTGGCATTTATGAAACCACAACTAACTATCATTTGACTTTGAGTAGTTACCTGGAAAAGGAACTGAATTTACATATAACTTTCCCCACAAGTAGAACGAGTTGCTACTTTTTATGATACTGAAAATTGGTCTAAGCAAGGTACCTGGAAAGTAAATAATTTATCCACATATAGAATTAGAGGCTACTTTTGGTGATGCAGAAGATTGGTCTAAGTCTTCAATTGATAATTTGTTTAATAATGGCTTACTAATTTATTAAGCTTCAATGGATATTTATACAAGTAGTATCCTATCTAAGGAAGGAAACTACACAATTATTTCCATTCTATATTTCCTATGCTAATAAGGAATACAATCTATATTTCCTATGCTAATAAGGAATACAAATATAACTATAATTCTAACTTCTTCCATAGAATGGGAGCCTTTTTCTTCTGCAGCAATATCAATATAAGTAGGTATATTTTGTCTGAGTTAGTTTATCAACATTCTCCATATATTTTGTCTGAATTAGTTTATTAACATTCTTCACTCTATGTAACTTTCTCATTCTTGTGATTATCATGAGATCGCTTTGATATCATTCCATCAACTAGTTCTTCAGAAAACTTTTTGTGTTAGGTTGGCCCAGGATCTTTACTGCAAGCTCCCTTGGATGATGAAGACAGTAGAAGCTTGTAAGAAATTGTTTAGTATTTAGCTGCTTAATTTCTATTCATTTGAATATTCTTTCACTTTTGCAAATTTCATCACATTTTCATTATCTCGAATAGGATAACTAAATCTCTTTGTGAGAGTACAACATGCCCAGTGGATTTGATAACTCCACCAGATGATTGCCATGTTAATTACACGCTGTCCTTTTCGCTGCAGGTTAGTGAAGCCACTGTAACTGGTGCTCTATAAACTCAGATTGACACCTTCAAGTGTGTACCCTTATGGATTATGAAGTTTAAGACTGTCTGCTGTATACAAAATAACTTCCCAAGTGGAGTTTAATTCCTTTATGGTCTATGCATAGGATATATATCAACTTATCAAATAATGGATCAAATATTTCTATCTTCCTAGTCGATAGGATTTCTGCCATGTGACAAGCAGTCGATGGCCCCTAAACAACAATAATGATGATTGAGAACTCTGTCATTAAGGTGAAGTTATTAAATGGGGTGAAATTCTTGAGAGGATTCTTGTGCTATTTGTCTTAATCATCAAGTGTTGGTTCATCTGGAGTTGGTCAGGAGCATTTTATTTTCCTTCTATTTCTAAAGATGCCAGCGTGCAATTTTTATGGGTCAACGAACTAAACTTTTAAGCTTCATGAAAATGAACGAGTTTTCATTTTTATTCCCTTCGTTTTTAACATCTATTACATATTATAATGCTTTGACCTCTGGTTGGTGTACTTCATAGACACATCATGAGACTCTTTTTGTGTTTCACAGGTTTGTCGTGTTGAGGATATTTTGGTGAATGGAGTTATGAGGGGAAGTATCGTTCACATCCACAGGGCAAGGACAGTTATTGTGGATTCTGATGGCATGATAACTGCATCAGAATTAGGTACGTATCTTGAGCATCTCTGGTCATGCCGAGTATTCTGATTTTGATTGTAGTTTCTGTTTTTCTTTTTCGTTACTTTGATTCCTCTCTTCCATTTGGAACTTTGAGATATAGAAAACAATTAGTATGCTTTTAGTAGCCTACGCTTTGTTTGGTTCTGTGTATGAAATGCTTTGAAAGTTTCTCAGAAAATAATGAATACTTCCAGGTTGCAGGAATGGTGTTGGCAGGGGAAATTACTCAAATGGAGCTGGTGCTGGTGCCGGACATGGAGGAAGAGGGGGGTCTGGATTTTTCAGTGGGAAGCAGAGTGAAGGCGGTCCCAGATATGGCAGTGCTGATCTTCCTTGTGAGTTAGGTAGTGGAACCATGGGTCCAAATGAGTCCTATGGTTATGTGGCTGGTGGTGGAATGATAGGTTAGCATTTAAGCTAAGCTCTCGCCTTTTAGTGTTTGTCAAAAAGTAATTCAGCCTTCAATTGCCTATCTCCATATCTTTTGATGCCTGTTCTTTTGTTTTTCATAAAAAAATTTTGTTCCATTTAATCTTTCTCCATGTCCATAAGTCCCCTGTGGTATTAGGTAAAGGTAATTATATTCACCCTACACTTATAATTTTTTGCACCACATTTTAATTTCACTCAACGTCCTCAATCTTTGCTCATTGTAGCACTAAAGTTCTCAATTTTTTTTTTCGCATTCTTATTCTCAACTTTTCATTAATTAGCACATCTTCCATCAGATAATGGTTTGTGTCCAAATTATACAGGAGGGCGTAAAATGACATATTTGTCCATCATATTAAAAAAAATACTAAATATAAAAGTGCGACAAAATATTTTTGTCTCATTTCAAAGCACGCAAATAGAATATCTTGACAAAAACCATTATTAAAGATGAGATGTGCTAATTAATGGATATTGAAGATAATAATTCGACGAAAAAAAGTTAAGAGCCTAATTGTTATAATAAATAGAAGTTGAGGACCTTAAGTGCAATTAAAATGTAGTGCACTTATAAGACATTGTAGTGTTAATATAGCCATCCTTAGGTAAAATGTATTGGTAATTTGTTGTACACTGAAGTTGCAAGGGGTTATGGAGCTGAATATTATAGGAAGCATATTTAGCTTCAGATGTCCTGAAAAATGCAATTGCTTATTCCTTGAAATGCTAATAAGCCACCCTTAGGTAAAATGTATTGATAATTTGTTTTACACTGAAGTTGCAAGGGGTTATGGAGCTGAATATTATAGGAAGCATATTTAGCTTCAGTTGTCCTGAAAAATGCAATTGCTTATTCCTTGAAATGCTAATTGGTTTTGGTATAGAAGAAAAGGTGCTGTGACATGGAATTTTGAAGGAAAAAGCAACTTAGTTTTGAGTTGAGGGAAAAGTCAAAATTCCTAGCATTGTTATGGTTCTCTACATCTAAGAAGTTTGAGGGTAAAGGGTGTTCCTTTTTATCTAATTGTTTTCAATTCGGAAGAAGTATTTTCTTCTTATTAATTAATTTAGTGGATAGATATCTTGTCCTCCATGAATTATAAACATATTTCATTGATTAATAAATTTTTGTTTTCTTAATGAAAAACATTGATCACAAAAATTCTGGAAAAAAAATTGTCGTCATCCCCTATCTGTTACAGTCCCTGGTTGTCTTGTTATCTCATCAGTTATGCTATCATTTACAAGCTTTATCATTTGGCTAGATAAGAAGCAATGCTTAATACCCTTCTATGTGTATAAGTGACAACGGTTTGTTTTTGCATGCCATCGCATAAAATCTTCATTAATTGAAAATGGAGTCTCCCATGAACAAGTAGTTAACCAAAAACACTTCAAGCATCAAACAATACCTAATTAATTCCAAGTACCTCCCTATTAGAAGTCCTTAGTCTGTTTCATTGGTTCCAGATCCATTAAATAGTAGTTTAGATACATTGATGTCGAAACAGTTTGGAAAATGCAATATATTGGCAGAATTTATAACCAAGAAGAATAAATCCAGATGTGTTCACAATTTGGGAGGATGGGTATGAAGAAATGCAATCAAACGAGGCAGAGTTAGTCCACTTTGATTAGGTTTATCTAGTAATCCATAGAGTGAAGTATTTAGTCATCAGGGGAAACAAATGCTTTTCTGAGATTGCCAACACCACTACACATTGGATATTTTAGTCATCAAGATTGACTTATAGTATTTTCAGTGGGTTTCTCCATGATTGATACAACTTGATTGTCCTTATTGAATGTTTCCCCTTTCTATACTAGTAGGAATTAGGAAACCAAGGTTCTTCATCTACGGACTGATAAATTAAATTGAAGATGATATGAAATTGGTTGAATTTTGGCTTATTTTGCTTCATTGTTCTCTTGATTATATTATCCATCTTTGTTGAGAAGTGGTTCTGTCACGCCGCCTTATTGTAAATATAAGTATAAAAGAAAAGAAACAATTCGACTTACATGTGTGTGAATTATCTGATCAAAAATATTTGTTAAAACAACAGAAAGGGATGGTCAATAACTAAACCTGCTGTCACAATCTATAATAACCATGCAATGGTATTAAAATTACACCAAATGTACTATTTACAACCAGTTTACAAAATTGCATAATAGAATGCAAAATCTCAAAATCATGACACAAAAACTATAATATCTAATACAACCTACAACAATAACCTTACAGATCGTTGTTCATGAACATCAACCATGGTAATCCCATTGGAACTCCAACAACTAGCTATGTAATTTATTGTGCCCTAGGCTTGCTTGCCATTCTTACCTATAATAAAATGCAATAACTACATGAGCTAATGCTCAATAAGTAAAAAAGTATGCGTAGTATGAATACGAGTGTAGAAAATCATGTTGTTTCCCATTTTTAAACTATCATGTTGAAAATATATCCTTTACAAATCATATTGTAAATATCAAGCTCAAAAGCATTCATGAAATTTCTCTTTTTGAACCCTCCTGCTTACTGTTTAATACTTGTTGATCTCTTTTGTTTTTAATGTTTGATTGTAGAGTTGAAGTATAATAACCATTATTTGCTGTTTCATGTGCCATGTATGTTAGTAATGGGATCCAGACAGTGGCCACTTCTAAGGCTTGATATCTTTGGGTCTATCGGTGTTGATGGCCAAAGTTGTCATAATCCAACCCGGAACAGTAATGGTACACTCATAGGTGGACTTGGTGGAGGTTCTGGTGGCACTATTCTTCTTTTTCTTCAAGGACTTGCACTTGCAGAGAACTCCTCTTTATCTGTTGCTGGAGGCTATGGCGGTCCACTGGGTGGTGGTGGTGGTGGTGGTGGAAGAATTCATTTTCATTGGTCTAAGATAGCTGTTGGAGATGAATATGTACCTCTTGCATTTGTAGATGGTACGATGAACAACAGGTATGCCTGCTATGATGGTACTTACCCTGCTTTACGTTGGTCTTGATTTTTTGCCCTGATCTTTAAACTTCCTCCTATGAATAAGTATCTGGAATGTGAATATTTATCTCATATTCTAATTGCTAACTAACTATTGCAACAATATGCAAAAACATCGAAGCATTTTGGGTAAGAAAATTTCATATAGCAGCATCTTACATGATTGCCCTGTCTAACAGTGGAGGTGGCGGGAGTGGAGATGGTGTGCATGGGGAGAAGGGGACAATTACTGGAAAGAAGTGCCCCAAAGGCCTGTATGGTACATTCTGTACGGTATGTTCTTCGTATCTTTTAGCGTACCTTCCAGTAATTTGTGCTTCAGGTCCTACAAGGAAAACGAGAAAAGAATAAAAGAAAAGCAAAACATTTCTGGACAAGGTGGACATTTTTATTTTCTTTTTCTTGCCTATGCTTTATTCAATAAGAAAAGTTGTAAGATGATTAGCAGGAACACAACCATGTCTCGTTGCATTTCTAGTTCTTTAGATTGCCCAAATAGGAATTCTCTGTTTTGTCATTTTCACATTTCCTTTGATTTCTAATTAACTAAATAAACAAGCTTACCTTAACTTACAAATGATTGAAGTGCATTGCCATGATTGAATAGTTACTGAAAGGTGAAACCGTGACAGGGAGGTAATCTAAGTACGTAGTCTAATCTAAAACTGGGATACTGTTCCATATCAAGGGATGAGATAGATCACTATTTATTCATCTTAAACTGCCATTATATGGGCTGCTTCGTTTCTTTTTCTTCTGCCTTTAGAACTTCACGCGTGCATGCAACACTTATGGAATTTCATGCTTAACCAAAAATATCTGATAAGCTTATATAGATATAGCCATATTCATATCAGCACATTGTGGGATATAGTGACAGAACAAATTTGTTCAATGCCTCTGCTTGAAGTGTAACTTGTTAAACTGTATACATATGACCTTATTTGGCTGATAATTGAGTGCATGTTGCATTATTTACAGTTGACCATATTACAATTTTTGACACTGGATTCTAATTGTCTTTGTCCATGGACTACATTACAGGAATGCCCTGTTGGAACCTACAAAGATGTTGAAGGATCTGATCCAAATCTTTGCACAGCTTGTTCCCTAGAGCGCCTTCCTAGTCGTGCTAATTTTATATATGTACGAGGTAATAATAAATTTTTTTTATAAGCGTTCTGAAACTCTCTTTACGACCAAGGATTAGTTATTCTAGCATGATTTCACCCATGGGACTCAATCACTGCAGGTGGAGTCACCTACTCATCTTGTCCCTATAAATGTATATCTGACAAATACAGAATGCCGAAGTGCTATACACCTTTTGAGGAGCTTATATATACGTTTGGAGGGCCCTGGTTTTTTGCATTTTTATTGTTGGGTGTTGTTGTGCTCCTAGCGCTGGTTCTAAATACTCTGAGAATCAAATTGATTGGATCAGGACGCTCTTATCATCGAGAAAATTCAGTTGATCATCATGATAATCACCGTTTTCCTTCTCTGCTTTCCTTATCAGAGGTGAGCGTCTTCCCAAGTTAGCTCGCTCATTGAAAACTGTAGAATGTTCAAATTACTGTATGAATTAACACTGGATTGGTTCGTTCCTGCTTAATCTCCAGGTACGGGGTGCCAGAGCAGAAGAAACTCAGAATCATGTTCACAGGATGTACTTTATGGGTCCCAATACATTCAGAGAACCCTGGCATCTTCCTTACTCACCTCCCCATGCAATATTTGAGATAGTGTAAGAATTTACAATTGATAGTGAATATTTTCTAAAGAACGGTTCAAATGAGTTGTGTAAGATGAAAAATCTATATTGTACAGCTTGTTATAAAATTGTTGATATTTTTTATTGATTTTCTCTTGAGACTACCAAATATCAATATGTTTGCGATGCTTGGTACCATTAAATTATTCTAATTGTTGCCTAATTAATCCACTTATTGCAAAATTCTCCTTTATATGGTTTTCTTTCAGTTTTTGGAGGTCTGAATATTTCTTCATGTTCACATACCTGTTTGCGTTGAGAACTTGAGACAGCCATCATGTTTAAGTTGTCAATAAAAAATTTTAATATTGTACCGATATCTTTAGGTTAAATCTTATTCCCTTTTCTGCAAAATTCTTTAGTGAGTTGCATGGTATTTTGAAATGCAGATATGAAGATGCTTTTAACAGATTCATTGATGAGATAAACTCTGTTGCTGCATACGAATGGTGGGAAGGGTCAGTGCATAGCATACTTTCAGTGCTTGCATATCCTTGTTCATGGTCCTGGAAACAATGGCGTAGGAGAAATAAACTTCATCGGCTTCAGGAGTTTGTCAAGTCTGAATATGACCATTCTTGTCTTCGTTCTTGTCGATCACGTGCTCTATACAAAGGAATGAAGGTTGGCTTAATTTGATTATAGTGGAGTTGCCTCTTACAGAATGCACTCCTTGTATTATTTCTGTGTTTCTGTCATCAGATTTTTACTTTATTTTTTGTGCAATTAGGCCTTGCCAAAAAAAGAGATAAAAAAATGGAAAGATGATTTAGAAAGCGTTGTTTTAGTGTTTATAAATTTGACTATGAGAAATAAGCATCAATTGTTTGACTTCTGCAACATTCTTTGAGATTTTGTAGTTCTACTAACTGCTAACAGAATTGATACAATTTAACAAAGTTCTATTATTTATTGAGTTTTATCTATTAATTTATTGCTTTTATTGTCACCAACAAGAAATAAATGGTTGAAAAAATGAGATGTTGACTAATCATGTACTAGAAATCTGGAGCCTGCAAATCTAGAGCATGTTTGGCTAAGCTTAAGCACCATTTAAGCTTAGCATAACACGCTCCTAGTAATTTATTTAATCATCTATAGTGACCAAGTGAACCTTGAGCATGTTCCACTAAATATTTGTTTTTAATTTATGTTATATAACATTTAAGGTCGTTGCAGGTTGGGGCAACACCAGATTTGATGGTTGCTTATATTGATTTCTTCCTTGGTGGTGATGAGAAACGCTTAGACATGGTAACAAGTATACAGAAGAGGTTTCCCATGCGAATTATTTTTGGCGGGGATGGAAGTTATATGTCACCATATAATCTGCATAGTGATGCATTATTGACAAATCTCCTTGCCCAGGTTACCAAGTCTAATTTTATTGTTAGAGATATTAATAGTGTAAAAAACACTGTTAGTCACTCAACTTAAAGCGAAGTTTCATGTTAGTCACCTAACTTTAATTTGTTCCAAATTAGTCACTGAAGTTTGCTTTATTTTTAGTTTTGTAATCCTTTGGTATATTTAACGGAGCATCTGACGTGACATCAATGTGCTCTGCTAGAAAGACTACTGGATTTAACTGAGCGACCAAACTGATACAAATTGCAAACTTCAATGACTAATTTGGTACAAAATAGAGCTTGGCATAATTTGAAACTTATTAATGTTGAGTGACTATGAGTGTTTTTTACCTGATATAATGCGAATTTTTTCATATTTTTACTTTATGAAGGACTGCATGCCAGAATTAAGTATTTACTCGAACAAAACAATGATTAGTATGAATTATCTATTAATAAAGGAAAGAATTTTTTGATTTCAGCATGTACCTGCAACTGTCTGGAATCGATTGGTAGCTGGTTTAAATGCCCAGTTGAGGACTGTGAGGCGAGGGTCAATACGCTCAGCTTTGGTTCCTGTTATCAATTGGATTGGAAGTCATGGAAACCCCCAACTTGAGTTTCATGGTGTCAGAATTGAGCTTGGGTGGTTCCAAGCAACAGCTAGTGGATACTATCAGTTGGGAATTTTGGTAGTGGCTGGTGACTATACTCTTCATGATCTCCACCATTCTGAATATTTGGAAAGAAGTGATGCACCATCTAGGTAATATAATGATTAATGATTACATATCAAATATCATGTTTGCAAATAGTACTGAAATATCCTGATGTGTATACAAGTTTTTGTGTTTATCATAATCTTACTGCTACATCCTCCCCCACCTCCCACCTCACGGAAAAAAAAATTGTACTTTCAGGAAGGTTGCTGCAATAGTACAAAGTAATGCTAGGAATCCACTGGAGAGCCAAACGTATACAAGTCATGCCTTATCCCGCAAAAAGATTACTGGTGGCATCAATGGTGGTTTGATAGATGAAGCCACCTTGAAATTATTGGGCTACAGAAGGGACTATCTCTTCCCATTTTCTCTTCTATTGCACAACACTCGCCCTGTTGGTCGACAGGTACTCAAGAACTCTCTTTGATATACTTGTTAGAATAATGTTCATTATTTAATCTTTTACTGCTGTGTTTCAGGAAACTGTACAGCTTTTATAACTATCATGCTCCTGGCAGACCTCTCTGTCACTCTCCTCATGCTGTTTCTGTTCTATTGGATATCCCTAGGCGCTTTCCTGGCTGTGCTTCTTATTCTTCCTCTGTCATTGCTTTCACCCTTTCTAGCAGGCTTGAACGCCTTATTCAGTAATGGGCCTCGAAGAGCTGCACTTGCTCGTGTTTATGCTTTGTGGAGCGTTAGCTCCATATCGAACATCGTAAGTAGATACCATAACATGCCTTGTATTTTTGGTAGTCAGTATTGGACATGAGATTTAGCACTTTTTTTTTCCTTAATAGCATCCGGTGCTATCCAATCCCCACCAAACATGCCAACAATGATGTGAAGTATGGCATCTGCATTTGTTTAATCAAAGTGAAATTTGGCAATGAAATTTTAAAAAACACTTACTACTATACTCTGCCCATTTCATGTGGAGCCTGGCTGTTTGACTTTTTTTTAGTCAACCTTGTTCCTGAGAAAAAAAATCATTTATATTATTTTTCTGAAGTAGAAATTATCTAAATGCATTCTATTGGTTTCAGTGTTTGATTGTGAAAGCCATATATATCAATATAAATCATCTTACGAATCTGCTGATCAATTGTTTGTAGTGCAAGTCAAAGGTTTAGTAATGATATTACACTAAGATATTTTTACGCTATGGAAGATAGGTGTTTTTCCATTGTTAACCTTGGTGACTAATGATTGGCTTGTTTAGTTTAATAAATTTGTGGATCTTTGCAGGCTGTGGCATTTATATGTGGCTTAATTCATAATGGAATTTCCTCCTTGAAGCCACCTGGAGAGATCAACATTTGGAATTTTATAAAGTGAGTTGCACTGATTCTCTTAAACAACAGAATTTCGAGGGCTGAGTTTAGAACTTCTTGAGTACACAATGTACAAAACCCATCATCATGTGTTAATTATCCTTGGGATTTCTGCTGAATAGAAGCCCGTAACTAAAGATATTATGCTTGTTTAAAATGAGAAAATAAACTGCAGAAATAGACATTAGAATTTGAAGAACTCGTTGGATTATTAAGTGTCAAGACATGGAACAAAGAGTAGACTGTACTGTAGATTTCATAAGGCTGAATTTTGGTGGCATTTTAGTATGATTCTGAAATTGCATACTGGTATGATTATGAAATTGCATACGCTGACAATGAATAATTTTAATGTTCTATTTTTAAAGTATTTAAGGTTAGGCAGTAAAGTATGAAATTTGAATAGGCAAAAAATTCGTAAGCTCCTTAGAGCTAATATTGTAGAACAGCCCCATGACCGGTTTCTTCAACCCAATCTAAGAAAGTTCTGTAGACTGAATTTCCTAGCGTTCCTGGAGGACATTGGGAACGGGGCTCAGGCGCTATAGTTTTTGTGGTTTTCTAAGAGTTTAATTTCTTGTGATAGCAGGGAGGATGAGAGATGGTGGCTTTTGCCTACAATCCTGCTACTTTTCAAGTCAGTTCAAGCTCGATTTGTCGATTGGCACATAGCAAATTTAGAAGTCAGAGATTTTTCTCTCTTCAGTCCTGACCCTGATACCTTTTGGGCCTACGAATCCATTTCTTGATGCAAAACTGTTCGCGGGAGGACATGGACTGGATTTTGCAGCATCTGTGCAGTAAATAGGTTGTCACCATGTACATACATCTCGGAGTCGGAGTACAATAGGATCTTGAATCAGAGCTATTACAATGTGTTTACCATGTACATATGTGTTCCCGTTTGTGCATAGTTCTTTATAGAGAGAATGATGATTCAGTGAGTAATTTAAAGGTAGGTAGATAGATTTACAGGTTCTCATTTGGTGATTGAAGGGTACTGTAGATTCTAATCATTCCAATAAATGGTGCAATTCTTTCATATGTTAATTCCATTTTTTTCTTGTCACTTTGGTATTATATGTTGGGAAAATTGCAGTAATGGTTCTCAAGATATTGCTCGAGTAGCAAGATGTTTCTCAGAAGCAATTTGGTGCTTAATTTTCAATTATAGATGCACAATCGTCCTTAACGATTGAAAGCATCTAAAATCTTTGTTAAATTGCAAGGTGCTTCTCATAGAAATGAGCAGGCACCCGTCCTAGTTGGAAAACAAATCCTAGCTTTGATATGGACAATATCAATTGTTGAAGATCTTCAATTGTGAAATTACAATTAAAGGTCGAGGACCATGGACAATAGGTTAGGGACCGATTCTACAATTTCACCATAAATGTTAGTGGCAATGAAATTTCTTTCATTCTATATGCCATTGAAAAATGAATCATACCATATGTAGATGACTAAATCCACTGCATAGGGTTTACATTTGGGCCTCCATACCAATGAATCATACCATATGTAGATGACTAAATCCACTGCATATTGTTTACATTTGGGCCTCCATACCTTTTTTTTTTTTTTTTTTTTGGAATAATTTCGTACGAAAATTTATAAAACGTCGGTTACAACTATGACTAATAGCCCTTTTAGTATGATTTAAAAAGAAGTGTTGATACTTGGTATGCTGTTGATAAGGTGGATTGTATAATTTGGAAGGTGGTAACAAAGTTTAATATTGATTATTATATTGTCGAGTTGTATCAAACAATGCTTAACCAAACATTCCTTGAAAGGTTGTGACACGTTAAACGCTTAAAACATGATGTTGAACACTTGATCACATATTCTGGTTCTTTATCTGACCACGAAGGATGTTACAAGTTGTGTAACAAATCAAGTACTTTAAAAGTTTAGAATATGATTACTTGCAGTCTGAGACTCCATTTTTTTAAAAAAAAATTGTAATAATATTATCTCTATTCAATTTTATTTGTAGTTATCGTCTTCATCATTTTATTAATTTGCACAAATGATCTTTTTAGACAATTTTGTTCCTAACTTAAATAAATTAAAAATAAAATAAAATAATTGCAGTTCAGGTTGCTTATCTCTTTAAAAAGTACAAATAAATATTTTCACGTCTAAATTCTTTGTGTTCCCATACAGATTAAGCCAAAATCAGCTCACAAGAAGAAGCTCTAGATTAATTCATTGGGCACCAATCCAAATTAAGCAAAAATAAGTCTCAGCACTATCAAAAGTTTTTTTTTTTTTTTGTGAATAGAAGATAACTCAATCTCCTGGGTAGCGTCGCCGGCGGTAACAAATGGTGGCGGCGGGTCAATCTTTAAAAAAAATATTTGATAAGCAAAATGTATAGTGCTAAAAAATTCTACTTTAATATATTTTAATATGGACTACTTGTTCGATGATGTGAAAAAAAAAAAAAAACATTATCTGTAGTTTCATATAGATTAGACATGTGATTCAGCACTATCATTAGATGTAGTTTTTATTTTTATTTTAAAAAGTAGAAGACACAGGATTGAGTTGTAGTGTTGTAAATAGAATCCATTAAAAACCAATTTCGATCTTAATTTTTTCACTAGACATTAATGTCACGTGAGACAACAAGTCTTTTAACTTACATACCACTTAGATGATAATCATAAAATGCATTGGAGATGCTAGCGCATCACCAATAGACTCTTTATTAGCCTTTTTTTTTTTTTAATAGAAAGTATATTGTTATATTAAGAATCCAACATCAAGATTAAAATTTAATATAAAGAGTGTATTTAAAATTAAATTTAAATAGTCAAACTAACTCTATATAAAAATTTTAGTGCTTTCATTTTATATTTCACAATTCTTTCAATATGAAGGAAAATGAAAAATAAAAAGAGTAATCTAAGTTAAAGAGTAATATTATTTATCACAACTGGTAATAATTATTGGTCTATGTGACAATAAATAGTAAATTCAATAAAATGAGTTTTATATTACCACATTTCATTAAACTTACCATTTAATACCAAAACAGTTGCAGATTGATGTTGGCCTAATCCCCTCTCTAATTTGTACTTTTATTTGTTATCAATAAATAATATACTTAGGTGTTTTTTTAAAGGAGAAAAAATATGTAGTCATAATTGCTTATAATTTTTCCCCAAAGAGAATAACACATTAGTATAAAAACTAAAATTAAATGTTTATAAATTTCGTACGAAAATTTATTAAACGTCGGTTACAACTATGACTAATAGCCCTTTTGTATGATTTAAAAGAAGTGTTGATACTTGGTATGCTGTTGATAAGGTGGATTGTATAATTTAGAAAGTGGTAAAAAAGTTAAATATTGATTATTATATTGTCAAGTCGTATCAAACAATGCTTAACCAAACATTCCTCGAAAGGTTGTGACACATTAAACACTTAAAACATGATGTTGAACACTTGATCGCATATTCTGGTTCTTTATCTGACCACGAAGGATGTGACAAGTTGTGTAACAAAGCTAGTACTTTAAAAGTTTAGGATATAATTACTTGCAGTCCGAGACTCCATTTTTTAAAAAAATTTGTAATGATATTATCTCCATTCAATTTTATTCGCAATTATCGTTTTTATTTTATCATTAATTTGCACAAATAATTTTTTAGACAATTTTGTTCTAACTTAAATAAATTAAAATAAAATAAAATAATTGCGATTCAGTCGCTTATCTTTTTAAAAGTACAAATAAATATTTTCAAGTCTAAATTCATTGTGATCCCATCCAGATTAAGCCAAAATCAGCTCGCAAGAAGAAGCTCTAGATTAATTCATTGGGCACCAATCCAGATTAAGCAAAAATAAGTCTCAGCACTATCAAAAGTTTTTTTTTTTTTTTTTTGTGAATAGAAGATAACTCAATCTCCTGGGTAGCGTCGCCGGCGGTAACAAATGGTGGCGGCGGGTCAATCTTTAAAAAAATATTTGATAAGCAAAATGTATAGTGCTAAAAAAATCTACTTTAATGTATTTTAATATAATTTCTGTCAGTGATGTGAAAAAAAAAAAAAAAACATTATCTAGAGTTTCATATAGATAGACATGTGATTCAGCACTATCATTAGATGTAGTTTTATTTTTATTTTAAAAGTAGAAGACACAGGATTGAGTTGTAGTGTTGTAAATAGAATCCATTAAAAACCAATTTCGATCTTAATTTTTACTAGACATTAATGTCACGTGAGATAACAAGTCTTTTAACTTACATACCACTTAGATGATAATCATAAAATGCATTGGAGATGCTAGCGCATCACCAATAGACTCTTTATTAGCCTTTTTTTTTTTTAATAGAAAGTATATTGTTATATTAAGAATCCAACATCAAGATTAAAATTTAATATAAAGAGTGTATTTAAAATTAAATTTAAATAGTCAAACTAACTCTCTATATAAAAATTTTAGTGCTTTCATTTTATATTTCACAATTCTTTCAATATGAAGGAAAATGAAAAAATAAAAAAGAGTAAAGCTAAGTTAAAGAGTAATATTATTTATCACAACCCAGAATAATTATTGGTCTATGTGATAATAAATAGTAAATTCAATAAAATGAGTTTTATATTACCACATTTCATTAAACTTACCATTTAATACCAAAACAGTTGCAGATTGATGTTGGCCTAATCCCTCTCTAATTTGTACTTTTATTTGTTATCAATAAATAATATACTTATGTTTTTTTTTTTAAGGAGAAAACATAAATATAATTGGGTTATAATTTCAAAGAGGATAAATACATTAGCATAAAACTAAATTAAATGTTTACAAATTTTATATTGTTCGTAATAAAAATTTTAAAATATGACTGGCCTCTTAAACTAACATTTAAAAAAAATTAAAAACTTGTTTGTTTATAGACACTTAACAAATGGAAAATAAAAAAAAAAAAAAATATAATAGAGAATAAGAAACAATATGTGGAAAAATGATCTTCACAGTTTGTTCTAGTTATATATCTTCATATATATGTATTGTTATTAGAAAAAATTACATAGCAATAAATAAAGGGTAATTATATTCAAATCACTTTTTTTTTTTAATTAATTGCATCATATTCTATTTGTATTTACTATTCTTAATCTTTTGTCTGACTCATCGCCCACCTTTTTATCGTGATTATTATCTTCAATTTTTCATTAATTAGCACGCTCTTGCGTCCGATAGCAATTTTAGTGAAAAAGTATCAAACGAAATAAGTGAGACCATGATTTTAATACGATATTATGTAAATGGCGTAATAATGTGGTTTTAATTAAAGTACACAAATAGAATATCTTGACTGAAACTTAAATATGATAAGTGTTAAATAATAGAAGATTGACATTAAGAATTTAACGAAAAAATTATGGACATAAGTGATATATGAAACAAAAGTTGAAAATTTTAAGTATAATTAAAATATAGTATAATAAATAAAAATATAGTACCAATATAAGCACTCGCGAGTGCAAAATAAATTAGATTTATTTTTATTTAATACAAAAAGTTTCTATAATTTTTTAAAATGAAAGCAATGTCTATATAATCATAATCAAATATTTTAAAGAGCGTCACTCATTTGGAATGAATTACACCCCAATTTTGTGATCATTCAATGTATTCTATCTATTGAAGTTTCACGTGACATGTGAAATAAATTACTTTCGATCCAGTAAGATTACGTCTATTGAATAGACGGTCAAATTAAAAATTCATCTCCAATGGTTCCGCCTAAAACTAATATTACCACTTATGTGACATTAAATTTTTTAATTGATGGGTCTTTAATTTTTATTTCCCTCGTTCGACTTATTTTTTTAATAAAATGCTGAGTTGAATCAAAATTTGTCGAGTCATTCCGTTTAAATTTAGACGGAATCCTCGTCAGCATGTATTGTAGATGATTTTTTATAACTCCGTTTATCTCTTATTATGTGCAGACGTCTAAAAGCAATAGACAGAGTGCATTGGAGATGCTCTTACTATTGTATTACGTGGCAGGTAAAATAGTCCGACTTTCATTCCATGTGGCACTACGTCTATTTAATAGACGGTCAAATTATAAATTCATCTCTAATGTGTTCCGTCTAAAACTAAAACCATTTCCAATGCACTCCGTGATATTGCTTTTAGACGTGCACATAAGAAAAAATAGCGAATTATATTAAAAAATCCATTTCTAATGCATTTTGACGGGGACTCAGTTTAGCGATGTGGCACAAAAAAAATAACTTTGTTTAGAATTACATCCTAAATTTAGATGACTTCTAGACTTTGAATATTCGATAAATTTAAATCCGGAGCAGCAATTTAAAAAAATAAATTGTGATTTGCGAAATAAAAATTGAAGACCCGCCAATTCTAAAACATTAATGCTATATAAATAGTAATATTAGTTTTAGATAAAACTCACTCGAGATTTGGATTTTATAATTCGACAAATCATCTATTAAACGTATGTTCTATAAGTCCGTCTCTACATTATCTCCCACGTAGACTTAAATGTATTTCGAAAGGCATTGAAGATGCTCCAACGACTCATGTTCTATTACTTTCAGACGCAATAGTATAATCACAGATGTTACAAAATTATAAAAATCCTCTCCAATGCATACGACGAGGACTCGCTGTAATTTAACGCCAAGACACTAGAATAGACTAATTGTAAGCCTTTGTTTTGTTAGGACAGACTTCTACGCAGCCGACTCAACAAATCGAACTCATCTCAAAGATTTATTAAAAAATAAAGTCGTATTTTTAGTTGAAATAAAATTAAAAATTCCATCTATGTAAAAATTCATACCGTGATAAGCAGTAATATTAGAACATCACCAATGTACTCGCTCTATTAAAATCTACTAGTGAAATAATACTTTTGTTTATATGGTACTACGTGTTTAAGTCTGTGAGTTATACTTCAGCCTCAATGGTTTGCCCAGTGCTCAATTCTCACCCACTTTGTAAGTAATATTAGTCATCTTGTTATTTCGCGAGATTTGTACACTTATTTTCTGCTTTAATTTTGTTTTTTAATACTGTAAAAACGAGTTCTTCGTCAGAGAACCATCATGTGCAGAATGATTAAGCCTTGTCGGTCACTGCTGTGCTCACCACTAGAATATTGCTTTTCAATCAACAAGTTTGGCCTTTCATTGCATTTAAATCACAGAAAACTTTCTAAATCGTTTCAGTTATCGAATCAATTAAAACAAAGTATACAGTCCAAGATCACGTCTTTATGTGCTGTAAGAGTCAAGGTGTCCCGTGATACCCAGCCATATTAAATAGACGGTCAAATTGGGTAAATCCAAATTCCAATCTATTCCGCTTAAACCATTATTACCGCTACGCGACACTAATCTTTTTAAATCGACGGCCTTCAATCTCTATTTTCCTTCCGACTTTAATAAACTGTCGAAATAATTTAAATTACTAAGTCAATTCGCCTGTAAGTCTAGATAAAGTTTGTTATTTCCGGCGCGCCACGCCGACGAGACGCTCACAAAGATGCATTGAGAAGGATTTTATGTATGACCAATTTTAAAGAATTTTGTTCTCTTTTCTTTATTTATTTTTATTTTTAATTTGGGTGGCTTATCTTTTCTTTATTTATTTTTCATGTCCACTAATTAAAGATATTATTCTTTTTGGTTCGAGAAAGATTATGAACGACTCAAATTTCTAACTCGTGGAAGATTCACTCATTTTCTTCCTTTTGTTATTTTCTTTTGCCCAACCGTTACGCTCTCACAATTTAATAATATTTGTTTATCAGCCACTACTGCAGAAGGCTTATTCTCATGTAGATTATCCAGATAAATTATTTACCTACGCTATCATAATGTATTTATAGCTAATCAATTACATATTAAGAGTCATCCATCTAACAAGAGGATGATTAATGTAGACATCATGAACTGACAACCATTCCACCCAATCAAACAACGCACGAGCACTACTAACTGGGCTTAACAATCCAATTCAACTGTGCACCGCCATGACCTAATCACCCCAAAGAGCTCCATCACTTAACAACATCACTTTCATGATACACAAAACCCCTGCATCCCGCCACACGCCCAAACAATGCATCTAAACTAACCTGAGACGCCTTACTAATTTTGAACCTAGATATATATATACATTTAGCTCTAAAAAGAATAACAAAATGTAATCGAGATGCCTAGCTTCTTGGAACCATTTAATTTATAACTGACTGCACATTGTGAGCAGACAGAATATTATTATGTGGCGTATACAAAAAGCGATAGGCATTTTATGCTCTCTTGCAACCAATCTTAAAGAATTTTGTTCTCTTTTCTTTATTTATTTATTATTTTTTAATTTGGGTGGCTTATCTTTTTCTTTATTTATTTTTTCATGTCCACTAATTAAAGATATTATTCTTTTTGGTTCGAGAAAGATTATGAACGCCTCAAATTTCTAACTCGTGGAAGATTCACTCATTTTCTTCCTTTTGTTATTTTCTTTTGCCCAACCGTTACTTTCTCGCTGGATAACACGTTACCTAATTTTGCTACGATAGTCACACACGTTTATAAGTCGGTCATATATTGGACGAATGGATTATAGTCTTAATTCGTGGTTCTTTCGTTTAATAAAATGAGTTAAATTGGATTAGTCCAACATACTATTAGTATCTATATTGGAAGGCGTGACACACCTCAAGTGTTAGACCAACACATTTCAACGTATCTTAGAAGGCGTGGCACAACTCAAGTGTTAAGACCAACAAATTTCGACAAATCGAATTGAATCGAATGTCCAATACAACTATAGGCATGGATTGTGCAATATCGAAGGACGACCAAACTCAACATATTTCTTAACTCTCACATCTTTCTAGTGAAATTTTCAAAAAGCAAAATATTAAAAAAAGTATGCAGAGACCATGATCTTTTAAAGTATGGATAGAAACGAGATGAGACAAGGTAAAACTATAACAATCCTCCTCATCCCTACGTTGTGATTAAAATATCTCAATTTTTCATCCTATTTTTCTATATATTTATTTATTTATTGTTTAAATACAATCTAAATTTAAAAATAAAATATAATAATAAAAAAAAGAGTTGTGGCAGAGAACGTGTTTCTCGTCCCCATCTTGATTCCTCCACCAGACCAAGGAATCTCAGACTCGAATGGGACTAGACATGTTGCTATTCTTGTCTAGTCATTCCACGCACTTGAGCCCCGATCGAGCTAATAAAAAGTTAAAGTAATTTAAATCTAGACAATGCACACATTTTTACACATTTGGCCGTGACTCTCAATTCCTCAACGAACAAGAAATAGTAAGGAGAATGAAAAAAAAAAAAAAACATTAAGAATTATCTTTAATATATTTATCCTATTTAAATCATTTCGGAATGAGAAAAGAGGACCAAGGAGGATCAAATTGCAGGTATAACCTATAAACAACACATTTCAAAAAAAAAAAATTCTATTTAAAAAATAAAATAAAAAAGTCTTCATGTCTAATAAAGATCCATTGATTGGGAATAGGTTGGAGTGATTATAGGTAGACTTTAAAGAAAATTAAACGCTCAATATTTTAATGCAAATAAAGTGTCAAACTACCAGATCAGACCCCACATTTTGCTTTGATTCCTTGCAAAATCATGACCTATCAAGATTTCCCGTACCTTCTCAATTCTTTCAAAATTTTCTTTTCATTTTTATATTTATTGCCGGTCTCGATTTTGGCGAAAAACCTTTTCCAAGTAAAATATATAAATCGACATAGACATGCTTGTTGGTAAATTTTTTTTTAGATTATAAATGTAGATTCTACAAAACGTGTAGATAAAAATAATATTCGATCAACTTATAAATCTTATAAGAAAGAATCTCAACGCTACCATTTTGGCGCTAATGGTGCAGGAAAATCCTCTCAACCATGCACCAAAACACTACTCCATTTTGGAGTAGTGAACAATCTTCAAGCTAAATTTGGCGCATCATTGTTCATTTGGCGCAGAATTTTTCTTTTTCTTTTAATTCCAAGTTTGTCCTTCATTTTGCACTTGTGATATTTGTTGTTCTCATATGTCCCTTTTCATATTCTTTTGTAATGAAAATGTTTAATTTTATTTATGTTTCTTGTTATTTAATTACTATTTCATTAGTGGAATGTTAAATGTTGTATTTTGTTAATTGTCATATTAATTGTAATGCTTTTTTTTTAATTTTGTTGTGATAAATGCTAATTTTTAGGTAATTAAATTAAAACTATTATTTTATAATTTTAGTAATAATAAATTATTTAATTGTTCGTGATGGAATATTTAAGTAAATAATTTTGAAATCAATAAATTGTTGAAAATTAAAAAATAAGGAAACAAAATAAGATTATTCATTCATTGCAGTTTTTTTGAAGATCATGGTTGGAAATAGTAAAAATATAAAGTCAAAATCAGCACTATTTTGATGTAAAAAAACAGCACCATTTCAAGATCATGGTTGGAGATGCTCTAAGCACTTCTAAACATATAATTAATAGTTGACGCGATTGAATTATGAGAAATCTTTTGGCACACCAATTTAAAGAAAAATAGCTATTTAAATATTATATGATGTTTTTGAAATTGAAAGCACGTGCTTAGAATTTTGAAAAATTCTCTTTTGTTTTATGCTATTACGTGCTCTTAAATAAAGGGTTTGAATCTTCAAAATTGGTAAACTTAGGCCTTTTTTTTTTTATTATTCAAAAAAGCTAAAATGGACATATGTACCTTTCATCATATCATATTCAAAGAGAAGCAATTATTATGCAAAAAAATTCCCAAAAAAAAAAAATTTAAATTAATTGGACCCACTGAAAATTATATTTATTATGTTACCTAACAAGGTGGATGAAACAAAGGGGACAATTTTATGGTCGATTCAACTGACGTGATGACATGTTTGGCTAAAATTAATTTATAAGTTATTCGTACATAAATTTTAAAGTAAATATTTTTAATTGATAAAATTAAAAATAAGTAATTTACTAACAAAATAAATAACTTTTTTAATAATATAAGTAATTATAAAGTAAAATATGTAAATAAATTTGAAAAAATAAAAATATAAAATTTAACTTACTTCTAAAGTTTAACAACGAAACATAAAGAGATGGGCATCTTCAATTAGGGTAATGGAAGAATTAGATTCCTTGTTTTTAGTTAGGCAAATTCATCATCTTTCAATGTATCAAATATTACACAAGGGAAGAATTAGATCCCCTTCTATGCAAGGATGGACATGGTTGTTGTTGTTGTTGTTTTTTTTTTTTTTTTTTAAAAAAAAATAAATAAAATCTATCTAAAAATATAGTTGAGTATTCAATAAAAATATTTTTTATTGAACTTTTAATTCTTCGTGCTTGAATCAATTTAGACTTCTCTGTGTTGGAGGAATTAGATCGAAAAATATAAAGAAAATTATCGTAACTATAAATGGTACGACATGTTTTCTTGTGAATCTTTATAAAATTAAAACCTCTTACTAAATATGGTTTGCCGAACGATGCCTTTTGAAAGGCCACTTATGTAGAGCGACATACCAACAAAATAGGTAATTGACAAAATTTCATTGGTATCATGGACGGATCCAGCACAGAAGAACCCACTGTATCCGTCCATGTCCATGATTGATTTAATGGAAATAATTATAAAAGAGATTGACGCTTAAAAATTTTAAGTAGTTCATATTGAGCTGATTTTCTAAAACACTATAGGAAAAATCAACTCCATATTTATTAAGTAGTTCATATAGAGTCTTTTTTTTTTTTTTTATCGCGTGTTTTTAACTTTTCATGTTAAATTAAAGTCTTACACGTTACAATACCAATTTTTTAAAAATGTTGATTGTCTTTATTTTTTAATGTGGAATTTAAGAAAACAGAATACATTTATTTTTTTAAAGATTCAATGACCAACCTAATTTCTTTTATAAAATGTAAAATATGAACACAAAAAATAGCACCTAATTAAACTGAGCACAATCCTTGACTTTCAATACTTCTGAAATTTTCAGCATTATGTAATGTTTGACAAACTCTTTTAATCTGAATTTAATGGGAACTTGTCTCGTTTTATTTTCTAATTTGACAACTATATAATTGGAAATTATTCAAATTTAATTTGATTCTTTTAGCTAAAAGTTAACACGTTTGTCTATTTTACGAGATAAGATATTAAGATATATTTTTTTTTGTTTTAAGTGCAATTGTTCAGATTTTAGAAATCAGACTCTACCTTCAACTTATTCATTAATCGTAAAATTATCGGCACTCGTCTTCTTCTAATAGTTATGGTATGTAGCACTACTTCTAATTCTTGTTCAATATGTTCCGATTCGATGGTTTTAGAAATTTGTTACGTCGAACAAACTTTGAGAATCTCACACTAGGTCTAAAATAGATGTCAATTGCTATCTCACGATCCGTATTCTAACCAAAAGACTGAAAACCAGGTCCCTACTAAAGATAGGTTGCCGAACTATGATTCGAAGGAGCCAAATTATTATTATTATTATCCCACCCAACAAAAATAAATGGTACAAAAACAAGTGAATGAATATAGGTAGAATGGGCCATTATACCACACACAAAAGAGGCAAATCCCAAACCTAGCGGGGACGGCAAAGACCGAGTCACTTTCTATGTGCCCATCAACAACAATAGCCCCCCACCCCTCATCCACCCACCCACCCCACCACCCCGTCTTATTCCTTTTTCTTTATTTTTTCATTTTTTTAAAAAAAAAATTGAAATTAACTCTTTGAAAAGGAGTTTGACGTCGGCTCATACTAAATTTAAGAAGAAACGCAAGACTTCACATTTAAAATATATCGATAATGGTTAATTTTAAATAAAATTTGTCCATGTCCAACTTGTTTAAATTTGACATCTAATAGATTTTAAATTATCACATATTTGAAATATTCAATGTATCATAAAATCATTGTTTGCTATCTTTCGTCTCACCTTTATTTATCCACTAATCCCGCATTCAATACCTCCACTTTTTCAACACGCCCCTTACCCCGGCGTGTTACTGCTCCAAAGTAGGTGAAGCAAAGTGATGAGACGAGGAGAGGGGAGAAGGCGCATCACGGGGAATGCATGGGGAGGAACATGAGAGGGACCAGGTGAAGGAAAAAAGCGAGAAAATGAAGAAGATATGAAGAATGTGAATGTAATTTTTAATTAAATATTAAATTAAAGATTGATTGATATTCAAAAAAAAAAATTCTTTGAAGAAATTCCATTAAAGGAATAAAACGTGTTTCTCTCTCCATACGTATATCTGTCTCTCTCTATCTTGTAGGCTCAATTCATTAACCAAGGCAAGCAACCCACAAAGTACTTAAAAGAAGGTTTGGTGAAAAACAAAGTGAAAGACCAAACCAGAAGCAAAGATAACAAGAGAACACTCCGGTAACACAGGTTCAATTACTGTGTGGGACAAATTTTTACTAAAATATTGTGGAAGTCATGTCGCGGGGGTTGGCGCATTGGCTTTCTCCTCGAGCTCCGACACACACAAGACATTTCTTCGATTTACAACCCGTCTGGTCAAGAGGCGTCTGAGATGGAGAGCTTTACCTTTGAGACTTTCCTTATAACAAGATAACAAGAAATCAAGAATGCAAGAATACAGAAAACATAGCGCGCTCTCTCTCTAGCGCTCTCTCTCTATCTCTCTATACGTATATGTTTCTCTCTCTATATTTGTTTGACTATTATTATGAGAATCATCCCATGAGATGGGCCGTCGTCTTCTTGGAATTGGTGGGTAGCACTGTTCTTCTACTTTCTCTCATCACACCATTCATTTATTTTTCTCTGCTTTCAATTCATCAAAATCCATTCACTTCACCCAAATAAACCAAGAAAAAACTTTGCTTTTTCTCTCTCTCATTTTCATTCATTTCTTGATCTTCTTCATCAAATCATATATATTCAATGGCTGTTCAAGCTCAGTACCCATCAAATTTTCTTATCAGAAGTAACGCACTTGGGAACGATTATTCATCGCAACCATCTCAATCCGGAGGAGAATTTCTTGATAATACACCCATCTTCTTTGATGGGACTAATAATCCACGAAAGAGAGGCAGAGAATTCGATACAATTCCTATAAATCCTCTGCCGTTTGCATCTGAATCTCAGGCTCAGTTACATAGGCCTCATCCTAATCCTAACTTCGTATCTACCGGCCTCCACTTGTCCTTTGGAACACAAAAACAATTGCAAAGTTCGCAATCGGTTAATTCATTTTCAATAATGGCACAACACTTGTCTCATGATATCAAACAGCAACGTCATGAACTCCACCATCTCCTCCAAGCGCAGGTAATGGCGTATTATTCTCTTCTCGTATTTCTGAATAAGAATCACGCTACTCAGATTTTCATCAGTTATTAGTTCTAATGCAGGAGGAGCAATTGAGGCGTACGTTAGCTGAAAAAAGGAAGAGGCACTACAGTGCGTTGCTGCAGGCAGCTGAGGACTCAGCGGCGCAAAGGCTGAGAGAGAAAGAGGTGGAACTGGAGAAGACGGCGCGGCTAAACTCCGACCTGGAAGCGCGGGCGGCGCAGCTAAATGCTGAAGTGCAAACGTGGCAGGCTAGGGCGAGGGAGCAGGAGGTCACGGCGGCGATGCTACAGGCGCAGCTGCAGCAGGCTATGAACGGGTGCAGTGCGCACCGGGTACAGATGGATGCAGGTAACGAGCTAGGATGCGCCGTGGGTGATATTGACGATGCAGAATCGGCGTACATTGACCCGGACCGAGTTCTTGAGTTGACTGGACCGAGTTGCAAGGGCTGCCGGCGGCGGGACGCCTCGGTGGTGGTGTTACCATGCCAGCATTTTTGTTTGTGTAGAGAGTGTGACAGTGTGGCCCAAATTTGCCCAATTTGCTATTCGTACAGAAGTTCAAGCGTTGAGGCCTTGCTTTGCTAAAAGCCCAAGCCCATTAAGGAAATCTAAAAAAATTTCAAAAATGTAAAACTAAAAAATTGAGAAAAGAAGACAATGAAGAACAAATAAGTGTTTTTTTTTTTTTTATTTCTTTTTCAACAATTCCAGGATTTTTGTACGTACTCGTAATAAGATTTTATTATTCTATATTGGGATGGACGTAGCTTGGAGTTAATATACAATTGACTTTGTGTCAAATTTTAAGTTCACTAAAGTGCAAGGTCATTGGACTCCGGCAAAAATTAATTTTTGAAGTGCAAAATTTATTTTTAGTCGTCGTCTTCTAAAAAATTCTAGCTCCACCGCTCCGCCCCTGCTAGAGTGATTCTTAATCAATCATATAAGAAATTTCTTTATATATCCTATTGAAGAATGATGTACTCCCCACTATGGGAGTAGATATAAAGGCCAACGAACACGTGTTCGGTGGCCATTGAATGAGTGCTTGACTTTTATGTCAAGCACTTTTTCATTACCGTGTTCGGTGATCTTTATATCTACTTCCTCCATGGTGGAGAGTAGATCATTTTTCATATTTTATATATTTGCGTAATTCAAGTATTTGAATTTTTCAACATAGATACTGTAATAGTTAATACACATCTAAATATATGCAAGTGCCTTTTTTTTTTTTTTTTTTTTTATTTAATAGACACAATAAAAGACTAGATGGGATTTTATGGCTCGACCATTCATTATTTAAAACACAATTGTGTACCTTGCATATATAAAAGGTAAGCTGGAAGCACATCGTGATAACATCCACAAAACATTGTCCAATAAAGTGTGTGGAGAGTTATAAATGCTTTTTCCCTTACCCACTAAAAGTTGCAACATTTTGGCAAAGGCATCTAATTGTGATGTGTTATTTTTCAACGACAATCACCCAACCAATTAAGGTACAACTCATATGTAATTTAACATGTAATTCATAAAAATAATCAAGCAATTCCTAGGAGAGTTGATAAAGGTTTTTCAATATCTATTTGTTACCATTAGATTTTGATAAAGTCTTCACATCAGCAAAGACCAAGTAAAAATCCCATATAAGCCTAAGTTAGGCCACGCTAAGGCCTCATAAGCCCAACAAGGGCATTTCAGACTCGTAAAGGCCTCAGATACCTATAGAGGGCCTCGTGAATATGTTTAAAGCCCGACAACACATTGGCACTCTTGAATCAAGTATGACGAAATCTGTGAAGAGCCTCGACATTCAGAGTCGACCCCGAGCACTTCGTCAACAGTCGAGTCCGTCACAGGGCCGCATGCATTGTGATAATTTGGAATAACCAGAGACGTATTCAAAAGAAGGTTGTGTTTGATTGGCACACGGATCCTCATAAGGAAACCAAATATCAATTTTCTAAAGATTAGGCAACGTGATAAGGGAAATCAACTTAAATAAAGGATAGAATTTGGGAGATTGCTGACAACCAATTACCCTTATCTCATAAGGAAAGAAGATCCAGTCAGATATCTAATTGATTATTTTCCTAAATCAATTAGGACTTTGAGGTTATAAATAATACATCTTTGGTTGTTCTAAGGTAGGCATTATTCATACCCTTAAACTCTGCTCAAATCTCTGCCTACTTGTCCCTCATACACCCATTTTATTATCCTCCTGTATATTACTCTATATACCAGCAGTTGACTTGATTGTCGGAGTACCAACCATCACCGGACCATTTTTCTCGGGTGATCTTGGTACTTAACGGTCGTCCTAGTGTGTAGGTAACATACATGTTGGCAGAGGATTGACCAGAGATCTGTTGACACGTAGTGCAGATTCTGACGTCAACAAATTGGTGCCGTCTGTAAGAAATCAAAAAACGTTACACAACCTAAAACTTGTGTAAACGTGTTTTCTACTCGAAAGAGCATGGCAACAGAAAATTCTTTGAAGAAGAAGTAGAGTCCCTTCACACTAACTTGCAGCAGGAAATCGTTCAAGACCTTTAGAACGTAACCCACCATAAGAAGAGAAGACAACAACAGAAGTGGACGATCGAGCAGGAGAACCTAGACCTGAAACTAGACAATGCCCAGATGAAGGCAACACTTGTATTGTTGGAGAATCAATCCCTCCAACATGGACCCAAGCGTAGTTGTGCTCGGCGAAGCCCTTCAAGGTCCGGTTCAATAGAAAGCGTCGATCTCAGGACAACATGCCAGTTTCAAACGGTAGGAACCCTCGAAATGTGAATCTGAGGCCCTCGCAAGACAACCAAAGTGGGAGACCCCTTTCGGCGTGTGGAAACTAGCCAGCTTCTGCCGACAATGTGTTTGAGAGGTTAGGGGTAGGATCTTCCATAACACCATCTCTACTGGTGCACAACAGGCACAATGAGTGCACCGAGGCTCATACAAAAGGGAGAAAGGACCTGAAGCTTGTTCCTACGAGGCTCGTGGACAAGAAGGAAGAGTTGGAATGCGACAATGATGACGACGAGGAGAACCTCCCATTCACCAATATACTGAAGGTCAGAGAGCTCCCCGTTAATTTCAGAATGCCCCCGATGGACAAGTATAACGGAAGAAGCGATCCCAAGGATCACATCAATGTATATAAGACGAAGCTCCAAGGTAATTCTCCAGCAGTGAAGTGCAGGAATTTCCATACCACCCTCACATTTGATGCGAAGAGGTGGTATAATAAACTGAAACCAAGGAGCATTAGGAGCTGGCCTCAACCTAAACGGAAATTTATCAACATTTTAATTGGCAACTGGACAATGATAGCCGACATCGCTCAGTTTTACGACATTAGACAGAAGGAATGAGAGTCGATGAAGAGCTATTTTAGAAGATTCAGCGCTGTCATCAACAAAATTGAGAACGTCACCGATAAAAAAGCTCTGGATACGCTGGTGACTGGACTTCACATCTGCACCTCCTTCTGGAGGGATGTCCAAAATAATCAGCCAAAGACTTATAGTTAGCTAGTAGACTTGATCCAGCGAGAAATTTGATTGGATGAGACGATCAAGAACAGAGAAAGAGCAGAAAAAGACAGAGGGGATCGCTATCGGAGGGAGGGGCAGCGTTCTCCGGAGCTTCGCTTCAATCGCGTTCGAGGAAAGCGTTCTCTCGAGCCGTATAAAAACCGCTATAGGAGATTCAATCAGACAGAAACGATCTCGGCCCCCCGTGCCAGACTACCTATAACGGTTCTCCCGCAAGTTGTTCCTTCATCAAGTACTGTCGCATACCAGGACCCGGGTGCATAACACTGAAGATTACCTCGACGTAAGAGAGTAGATCAATTGTGGGAATCAGAAGCAAGGATGGAGAATTGATCAGCCCGAGAGTGCCGAGGACTGCCCAATCAAGGGTGAAGACCTCCACCCCGAAGCCATGATGATTGACCTCACCGCAATGACAGAAGAAACGACAGAAATATGGACCCGCCAAGGACGGAAGGGCCTTCTAGTGCCCCTCCCGGTCAAGAAATTAACACAATCATAAGAGGGCCCTATGTTTGAGGGCATACGATGAATTCGTGGTAAAACTACGTGAAGGTAGTAAAAGAAGAACCAGTAGAAAGTTGGCAGGTTCATGGGCACCGGCCCAAGGCCCCACAAATCACGTTCACCGAAGAGGACGAGATCGGTATACATTACCTGCATTGTGACGCCTTGGTAGTTCGCGTTGTAGTAGCCAGGAACGGGCTAGGACGAATGTTGGTTGATGACGAAAGTGTCGTGAACATCTTGTTTGGCAGTGCCTATGACCAAATGGATGTGGATCATGAACTGACGGCTATTTCAAAACTACTATTCGATTTCACGGGAGATAGCCTTGTCCCACGATGAAGGATCACTTACGCAGTGGACTTTTGAGAGCCCCTATGCCATCTGAAGAAATTCATTGAGTTCTTAGAGGTTGATACTTGCTCTGCCTATCATGGAGTCCTAGGTTGGCCCACGCTCAAGGATCTGCAGGCAATTATCTCCATCCATCACTTGGCAATGAAGTTTCCAACGCTAGGGAGGTTCTCTAATGTTCACGGTAACCAGATAGAGTAAGGGCCTGCTATATGAACGCACTCCAAAAGGTAGGAAAGCACGAAGACGTTCCTCCTGCAGTAGTGACTATACAGACAGAGCCGATGGATATCAATCCCGAAAAGATGGACGAAGAGATGATACTGGACGAGGGTCTAGACCCTCAGATTCTCTAGCCACTCCTACGGAGGAGCTGGAAGCATTTCCTGTAAACTTCTCAGACCCTTCCCAGATGTTGCAAATGGGACATAAACTTGAGAAAATGATAAAGAAAGAACTGAAGCAGTTCTTGCTAGAGAACACCGATGTCTTCACATGGAAACATAGTGACATGGTGGGGATTGATCCATCTGTGGCTTGCCACACCTTGAAAGTGGATCCTAAAATACGCCCCAAGATCCAAAAGAGATGGCCTCTGAGTACCGAGAGATATGGTGCCTTGAAAGAGAAAGTTGACAAGCTATTGACAAACGGGTTCATCAAAGAGACAGTCTACCCCCAATGGGTATACAACCCCGTGTTGGTAAGGAAAAACAACAAGAAGTGGATGGTGTATATAGACTTCTCTGACTTGAATCAGGCATGTCCCAAGATAGCTTCCCACTACTACGTGTTGACCAATTGGTTGATGGAGCTGTTGGCCACAAGCTACTTAGTTTTATGGACGCCTACTTTATCTACGACCAGATCCCGATGTTTACGAGATACGAAGAACACACATCATTCATTACAGACTGTGGATTGTACTGCAATAAGATGATGCCCTTCGGCTTGAAGAACGCAGGAGCCACATATCAGCAGTTAGTGAACCGCATGTTCTTAGAACAGATTGAAAACACAATAGAGGTCTACGTTGATGACATGCTCGTGAAGAACGTGAATGCCGAAGACCACATTGGACACTTGAGGAAGATGTTCAAAATTCTACGCAAGTATCGCATGAAGCTCAACCCCCTGAAATGCGTCTTCGGGGTCATGTTTGGGAAATTCTTAGGATACATGGTGAATCAATGTGGAATAGAGGCTAATCCTGAGAAGATCAAAGCGCTCGTCGATATGCGATCACCATCCTCCCCCAAGGAGGTTTAGAGCCTTACAAAAAAATTGGCAGCTTTAAACCAATTCATATTGAAGGTGACTGACCGTTGCTAGCCCTTCTTCCAAACCATCAAAGGAAGAAAGCACTTTGAGTGGACCGAAGAATGTGAGAAAGCCTTTCAAGAACTCAAGATCCTCATCGGAAAGGCCCCACTACCGTCCAAACCAAAGAATAGGAAAACATTGCTCGTCTATCTCCTGGTGTTTGAAAAGACAGTGAATTCAGTATTGATCTGAGAAGAAGGTCTGACACAGCTTCCAGTCTATTATACGAACAAGGCCTTGTAGGATGCGGAGACAAGGTACCCAGACATGGAGAAGCTTGCCTTGTCTTTGATAATCACGTCCCAAAAACTTCAACCATACTTCCAGTCATCACACAGCATAGATGTCTTGACGAATCTCCCTCTGAGACAGATTCTCTAGAAATTGGATACTTCGAGCAGACTAATGAAGTTGTTGATCGAACTCAGCCAATTCGACATTTTCTACAAGCCGAGGCCTTCCATAAAGGGACAGGCTTTGGCATATTTCATGACTGAAATTCGCCTATATCCTAGAATGCTTGCTTGAAACTAAGCCTCAGGCGGTACCAATATGATAATTGTATGTTGATGGATCCTCGGGCAAGGCTGGAGCTGGAGCCGAGATTTTGTTGATTAGCCCCGACGGTCATAATCTCAACTATGCACTTCGCATGGAGTTCAAAGCCTCGAACAACGCTACTGAATATGAGGTGCTCCTAGCAGGCTTGAGGCTGGCACAAGAGATGAAGGCAAAAAAAATCCAGATCTATAGCGATTTGCAGCTAGTTGTTAGCCAAGTCAACATGACCTTCATAGCTCGTGAGCAATCTCTGGTGGCATATCTGAAGAAGGTCAAAGATCTCCTGTCCCATTTCGAAGTATTTGAACTACTCTAGATTCTCTGGATTGAGAATGGCTATGCCGATGTAATTTCTAAATTGGCGAGTAGTAAAGACTCTGACTTGATGAGAGCCATCCCAGTTGAAAAGCTTAGCTGACCGTCTACTAACGAGACTCTCCTGCAGAATACCATGATGATCATCGAGCCCTCCAAATGGATGAAAGAGATCTTCGCATACTTAACCGACCAAGTTTTAGGGACAACAGAGAAGAAGCCCAGAAGCTCTGTAGGAGGGCAACGAAATTTATCTTACAAGATGGGATCTTGTATAAAAGAGGTATTAGCCACCATCTCCTACGCTACATTACTCAGGAGGAGGCAGATTACGTGATGAAGGAGGTACATGAAAGAATCTGCGGTAATCACTCAGGAGGGATGGCCCTAGCACAAAAGGCACTGAAGCAAGGATACTATTGGTCGACCATGAAGAAGGATTCGCATGCTTATGCAAGAAAATGCGACAGGTGCCATAAATTCACCGTTGTGCCAAAGCTCTCGGCTCAAAACCTCACCCCAGTCACTAGTCCTTGGCCTTTCGCCAAATGGAAGATCGATTTCATAGGTCTCCTCCTATCTAGAAGGGGTGGGTTCAAGTTTGCGGTCGTAGCGGTGGACTATTTCACCAAGTGGTGCAAGGCTGAACCTCTGGCCAAAATCACGGAGGAGAACACGTAGAAGTACGTCTGGAAGAACATCGTTTGTCGTTTTGGGATACCACATTCTCTTATTTTCGACAACGGTACGTAGTTCATTTGGGAAGAAATTTAACTCAAACTATGAAGAGCTCGGCATTCGAGAGATTTTCTCCTCTCTCCATCCAACGACCAAGTGGAGGTCGTCGGTAAGATCATCAAGCATACTCTGAAAAAAAATGTTGGAATCCGCCAAAGGAGGATGGGCCAAAGAACTGCCTGAGACTCTATGGTCATATTGGACCACATCTCAGACAGCAACTGGCGAAACCCCTTTCACCATGGCTTATGGAACAGAGGCAATAATCCCCGTTGAGGTCGGAATACCTTCTCTAGAGAACTTACACTTCGACGAAGTGATCAATGAGGATCTGCACAGGGCAAACCTTGATTTGCAGGAAGAAATGCATGTCGACTCGCAACTTCGTCTGGCAGTTTATCAGAAGAAGATGGCTAGGTATTACAACTCGAGAGTTAAGAGCAGGACTTTCCACATCAACGATTTCGTCCTCAAAAAGGTTTTCTTAGCTAACAGGAAAATGGGAGTCGGAACTCTCGGACCCATTTGGGAAAGACTGTACAAGATCATTGAAGAAGTTTGACCTGGAACCTACAGGTTGGAATATTTAGAGAGAATAGAGACGAGGCATTCCTAGAACATCATTCATCTACGCCCATATTACCAGTAGTTTTTTATTCCGTTCTTTTGTTTTTCATAGCTAAGTCGATTATTAGCGTTTCTTTCTGCTTTTTTCAGACGCTACATTATTTCAATAAAGTTCAATACTTTCCAAGTTATAATACTCTCTGCCCATTCATATAGTAAAGAATGCTCAGTAGCGAGGGAGTGTGGTTCGCGGCTAACTCTTTCAACTCGTTGGGTAAACATTCAACGCGCATTCATAGAAACAAGTAAAGAAAGCTCGACAGCGAGGAAGTGTAGTTCATGGCCAACTTTTTCAACTCGCTGGGTAAACATTCAACGCGTAATCACATAAGTAAAAAAAACTCGGCAACGAAGGAGTGTGGTTCGCGGCCAACTCTTTCAACTTGTTGGGTAAACATTCAACGCGTATTCATACAAACAAGTAAAGAAAACTCGGCAGCGATGGAGTATAGTTCACGGCTAACTCTTTCAACTCGCTAGGTAAACATTCAACGCGTATTTTCATAGAAACATATAAAGAAAGCTCGACAGCGAGGGAGTGTGGTTCGCTGCCAGCTCTTTCAACTCGCTGAGTAAACATTCAACGCGTAATCACATAAATAAATAAAGTTTGGCAGCGAGGGATTGCGGTTCGCGGCCAACTCTTTCAACTCGCTGGATAAACATTCTACGTGTATAACTACAAATGATGTGAAATATGGATATTTTTCATTAACGAATTTGATCAAAACAACATAAACAAATATTACAGAAGGTCATGATTCCTACGTCTCTGCCGAACCTTTGGGATTGGCATTACCTGAGACCCTTAGTCTAGCCAACAATTTTTTGCCCTTTCAGAGCTCTGCCAAGGCCTCTCGTTAACTCTTTATGTTTAGCATGAACCATATCTTCACACACCTTGAGTTTCAACTCAGCTTGCTTCTTAGCCATGACAGACAACATTTGAATTATTTCGGCCATGTTTATTTTGTACTTCGGCCTTCGTCCTGGCATCACCAGAAACTGCAAACCTCAAACGAAAGATCTTATTTTTCGAACGCAACTTATCAATATCCTCTACACCCACAACTGTTGAGTGCAGTTCGTCGATTTTCATCGCCAGCATATTGTGTAATTCGAATTTGTGTATATGGCTCCGAGAAGTATACATTTCTGCTAATTTTAACATCTCCGACAGTTCTACGTTGTCTGCTAATTTTTTCAAAATGGTTGGGTCCAATTCATCCTGACGAGACTCGATATTGATACGCTTGGTCCAGTCACAGAGAGAAGGAATGGAGGTCCAAGTCGTACCTCGAGGAGAGGTAGTGGTTTCTCTAATTTTCTGAAGAGGAGTCTCCTGACCTCGCTTGTCTTTTTGGGAATCCCCTGCGCTATCTTCGTCTTCCATGGCCCTTTGTTGGCATAGCCTTTTCTCCTTCATCATTGATAACCTTATTCTCCTTGTCTGGTGGTCAGATATTTTCAGATAGAAGTAGATGTTCTTTAAGAGGGAGAACGAAGGAAATGTCCACTGCTACTTTCGGCACCGACAGAACAGTAAATGAAATGTCCACCGCTACCTCCGACACCAATGAGACAGTGACTGCTAGAACAGACGACGCACATGGTACCAGAGGTTATGAAGGAATAGCCTATTTTTCACCCACAACTCTTCCACTTCTTATTTTGTAAACCAGCCATGAATGACAAAGGTTGATTTCTAAAAAAAAGAAGAAAGTGAAAGGAGCAATAAGAAATTGCACAGGCATATATATAGGTAGAACGCCTGATCCCAGCAGTTATTGTAAATCCCAGAATACAGACCGTCAGATAACGAACACGTGTAGGAGAGATGTATTCCAAAAAATCCTAGGAAAGCGTAAATGTTGCATGACTTAAATGGGATTGTTGATTTGCACATTCCTTACGCAAAGATGACATCATCAGTCTACATTACGTGCGAAAATAATTGCGAAGGTACCCTGATCGAAGAGCTTCGCACATCCGATGAAAGCACTTCGATCAAAGAGCCTCGCATCTATGGCGAAGGCATCCTGATCATATAGCTTCGCACGTATTGCGAAGTCATCCTGATCAACGTGCCTTACACTGTTCTAATTGGGTCATGACAGATAGCCTCACATAGTTCACGGTGTTACATGGTAAAAAGACTTCAAGTAGTCTGTGCAGGTATCTTTTAAGCCCCGATGAATGAACATGTTTGATTACGGTACGCAACAGACAAGGATAATCAAATTGTCTTCTCATTCATTTATGAAAATTCGAATTACAAGATAAAAAGAAATAAACATTGACTATCGTCCTACTACCCCTAATCTCTTTAGGGTCGGCACAAGAAGAGATCTATAGTCTACTTAGTTAACCTCTGATCTTCGGGACTACGTGGGCTTCATCAGATTTTGTCAATGGCACAAGTCTGACTTTACCATGATAGAGAGTCTCCCAAATCACTATGAGTTGGTTTGGTGACTAATTAGGCTATACTGCTTAAAAAATGCCGTTGACACCTTTGGCAGATGGCTTCAGCCTCGTCATCCGAATTAAGATCATCGAAGAATTTATCATCGATGTCCATTGTGGAGGTACCGTTTGAGAACTTCTCACTAAGGCTACTAGGCCCTATCTCTTCCATGGTACCCAACACGCCACACTGATCTAGTGTACGATTGGGACACTTGTACGGAAATACTTGGTCCTCTGAACCTTGTGAGACATTTAGTGGAACCAATTAGACAAGTGCTTTGCATCTTTTAACAGGAGATGTCACCAATTGGGATGGAGTGAATGAATTCACAATTGACATTAACACGTGGAAAATGAAATGAAGACCCCTGGTGTTTATATAGGAGTTGCGTAGGAAACACAAAACATGGCTGCACGGGAAACGCAAAGCATTAACTGTGGTCATTATTGAACAGTCGTTTAAAGAGGCAACTGGAATGCCTTATGTCATGCGCCCCTTCCATTCGCCCAGTCATTAATAACATTGACATTTCAGATTCAACAAAAAAAGGCTGCACCACTAAGGATTGGAAGAATGACTCCTCAATTTCAAATCCAATTTTTCGTGTCCAGTAAAAAGGATGACTGCATGAATTATATTTTCAATAAAGGATATCATCTTCGACAACAAATGCCTCATCATAAGTAAGAAACTCTACTAATTATAGATAAATTTATGCAAAGAGGCTTTATGCGAGGGAAACGACATGAAGTAAATTTGATTGATAATGCTGGAACGGATACAAAATAAGGAATAGAAATTCATAAGTCCTGCTGTCCCACTGCCTCTTTAGGGTCGGCACAATGCGTGCCTTCTATTATAACGGAGGTAGTGGTTTGGGCTTCGCCCCTATCCTGATCCTCGGCATGCGAGAAAATTTTGACTGCTGTAGGGACCTCGGAGGCAGGGACATCGTCAGGAGCATACCGCAGAAATAAGATATCCCACTGTATGAGTCTCCGCAATCCTTTCAACCAGCTGCTCTCCGCCTGCCGTTATAAAGCGATCGACGAGGTCTTTGTACTCAAGAGTGTCTTCAAACCCGTCCTGGTACGCCATAACTATCTAGGCCTCGGCATCCACACGCTCTGCCTTGACCCTCTCCACATTTTCTCGCTTGACCCGTGAGCTTATTCTTCTCTGCAACTATAGCCTCCAAGTTACTGTTGGCAGTGGCAACAAAATTTTCAACTGCGAAGGCCCGATCCTCGGCCAATTTCTGAGCTACTCCAACAAGCTTCTAGGAGGCCTCGGAGGCCCTCTTTTAGTCTCAGGACTCCTTTAGCTCGATCTCGTACTTGGCCTTTATGTTACATGACTCCTTTAGCTCGATCTCGTACTTGGCCTTTATGTTAGCTTCTTTGGTCAGCACCGAGTCCAACTAGAATTGAAAGAACATCTTATCCAATTCCAAATGCGCTTTTTCAAAGCTCATCGCCTTCAGATCTTCGGATAACTTATTTGACTTGGCATCTTCCTTGTTGAATTTTCTGTCAAAATCCTCGAGGGTGCTGTACACTTTCTTGGTTAAGACCAATCCTCGGATTAAGTTCATCTTCGCCAGTTGTAGGCGTTCGCACATAATAGCTTCCTCAGCAGCTTTCTCCTATTTTTGGGTCCAGTACTTATGAACACACACCGCCATTATCACGGGATGGGCATAGAGCAATTCCATCATGGAAGGATCCAACTCACTATGGCGATGAGTAATGCAGATGTGACCCTCCTGACCAGAAAAGGTGGACGAATTCCTAGCATTCCCAACCCTTTCAGTAGGGTCCAGTGAAGCCTGACGACGTTTATCAACCCGCCTAATCTTGCGGGCATACTTCATAAGTCCTTCGACGGCCCTAGAAGCTTTCTTCTTCTGGCCGACAACTTCGTCTGTACCCTTTGCGACCCTCTTTCATTTGTCTTTCAGAGGCACGGGGAAAAGAGGAGGAGAGAGCAGATGAGCGAGAGGCAGAGGCGGAGACGAATGAGGAACAGTCTGATCCAGAACTTGAGCAGCAGAGGCCAGAGGGTAAATCGTCATCAACGGCCCCACATCTTGCACTTCTTGTGACAATGGCACCTCTTGTGAGGATGGCTGAGCCGAAGAGCTTGCCCACCTACAGACTGGGTAAGACGAAAGAATGAGACACTCTTAAATCTGAATGCTGCTAACACAATAACCAAGACACAAGGTGATACGAATGCCTATTAAGACAAATCCTACACAATTCAATTGGCGAGGCTCACCTATTAATCTGTAGTGAATCAATAAGTCGTCGTCCTTGAGTAGATTGCTAAGGCTCCGAAAGTCACTGTTGAACACGCGAACTTTATCCCAATTCAGCCTCAAGTCACCTTGATCCCTCTTAAGAATTGGCAGCTTCCCACAATCTGCAAAGATAAACGAAGCATTAAGTCAGAGACGATAATTAAAAATCACACAAGTTAGTAAGATATACCAAGCTTTCCAAATTGGCGGAGAATGGACACGTTTGGGATAGGATATTTCGGCATAAACTTCCATTCTCCTTCGGCAAAGAAGAATCTCTCCTTCCAATTATGTACTTTGTTGGGACTGTCGGTCACCGTCTCCCATCTTTGGCCTGGCCGAGAAAAAATATTAAACCAACCCACGGATCGACAGGGCTGGTAGATTGTTTTGAATTCCATTGGGGTTAGATCTCCACCCGCCTCGGCAATCATCCACAACAGAGATGCCGCTACCATCTGACCCCAACCATTCAGTGTAATCTAACATGGTGCCAAATTCCAATATCGTAGAAACTCATGAAAAAAGTGATGCACAGGTAGGTAAAGGCCTTGTTGCATAGCTGGTTCATAAATGGCGACAAACCCCTCAGGTGGGTCGTCGGCACGTTCCTCCTGATCAGGGCCCTGATCTCTACTAAAGATGGGATATTGTAACCCAGTCTGATATCTTCCAAGTCAATCTCCCTGACCTTCGAGCGAGCCATAGAAGCCTCGGTGGCCAATAGCTCCAGCTCATCATCAAGTCGCCAGGTAATAGGGACATCCCTTTTATCTAGCGATCATCTGATTTCAAGAACCCCAGCACCATGTTGTTTCTTACCCACCTTTACCTTCGATGACACATTTAGGTTCTTTTCCCTCCTACTCATGGATGCTGGAGGGAGAGGAGTCCCCGATCAGCCTCTTCTTACCTCTCAACTGAAGAAGACAATGAAGCAGAAGAGGAAGCTTTACCCATAATGTCAGGATCTGTCCCAGTGGCCGATTGATTCTGAGAATCATCGTGTTCAGACGACATTACTACTTTTCTCGGTTCAAAAAGAAAATATCTCCACAATCGTCGAAGAGTATGGTAGAAAACAGCGTCCAGACCAAGAAACTGTAAAAGAAAACAAATGCGATATACAAAATAAAGTACAGCAACCTCTGTAGTAGTTACTTCAAGAATACAGTTGAACCCTACAGCCACCGGAAATGCCTTGCACTTTCTTGGTTATCGTCAAAATACTCAGCAAAGTTTGAGATAGACGTAGAAGCGAGAAGAAGATAAATGGAAGAAGCAGGGGCTTATATTGATTAAGTCTCCTCAATCCTCGCCATCCAATTCAAAACACGCCATTTGAACCACCCATCCAGTGGATGCGTGTCCATAGTAGGGCAAAAAGCAGGAAATAGAACTCTAGGCATTTAATGAAGCGAAAAGACGCGCGCCACATGTGCCCCCAATCGTCCACCACACGCTAACATCATTTATGGAGCATGACTCCCTCACCCATCATTGCCTGACCACTATAATAGCTTTGATTTGCATGGATAGAATCATACCAACCGCGAACACGTCACCTAAAGACAAACCAATCATAGCCCTTACCCGTCATAAAGAAACAGGCTTCAGGCTTGGGGGACTGTACTGAGTAAGTAATTCAAACATGCTGTTGACGTCGAAACCTGCGAAGTCCACGTGCCAACGGATCTCGAGTCACTCCTTGCCAACATGCATGTTACATGTACACTCAGACAATCGTTAGGCACCAAGATCTTCGGAGAAAAAAGGTCCGGCGATCGTTCGTACTCCGACGATCAAGTCAACTACCGGTATTAGAGCAATACACGGGGTGAAAGTAATTGGGTGTGGGAGAGACAAGCAGGCATGAATTTGAGCAGAGTTTAGGGTGGGATTTAAGTGCAAAAAGAGCGTATCTTAGAACAACTGGAGACGTTGTATTTATAGCGCAAGAGTCCTCACTGATTTAGATAACCAATCAATTAGTTATTCGATCGTATCCTCCTTCCTTATGGGATAAGGATCCTTCCTTGTTAAGGCAATCTCCAAGATTGACTCTGCTTTATTTGAGCTTATCACATTGCATGATTTTAGGAGATTATGATTCTGTTTCTTTGTGAGGATCCGTACGCCAAACCAATGCAAACTGTCTTTAATTATCTCTCTGGTCATTCCAGAATATCGTGTTATCTTCCAGTCCAGGTTGATACGGAGCCCTGCGAGGCCCTATAGTTCGGCATGGAATGCTGGGGCCCTTAATGGGCCTCGAGACAACCTAACTGCAGAAAGCTAAGGTGTCTGGTGGGCCTTCGAAGCCTCTTTAAGAATTTACGAGGCATTTACTGGGCCTATACATGGGAATCTCGTTGGGCTTTTACTGACGTGGAGGCCTTATCATAATTGGGTGGTAACAATAGTTCTCCAAGTCCAAGTCTATTATTCATAATAGGCGTGGGACTTTGAGGGTAAAGGAGAGAGAGAATGTTTGACAGAGAAAATTTTAAATTTAGGCGGAAGACACGTGTGGTTATCGCGTATGGTCCTACAAATTGGGTTCTTATCTGGTATAGTCCTCCAAGTCCGAGGCCAAACATTTATGATGGGTGAGGGCTTTGGAGACCATGCCTTGGGTGACGTGGCCGTAGTTGGTGGGATACTGTCAATCAAGGCTGTCAATCTATGGCCAGGTAATCATGAGTGAGAGGATGTATGCATTTAATGCAATGGCGCGTGGCGAACAATGGAGGCGCGCATGAGACACGAACACAACCGCTGCTTTCTGAAACGCTTGGGATTCCATTTCTCAGACGAACCCTAGTACTCGGGATGAAACATCAACATCTACCTCATCATCTTCCTACTCTGAAGTCGTAGGAGAAGTCAACCAGGTGTCTTTAGCTGGAGTTCAGTCGGCTCCATCCACAAATGGCGTAGAGGTCCGTCCATCTGCCTGATCTGGAGAGACCATCGAAAAGAAGAGACCGGATGAGAGGGTGCCCAAGATGAGGAGGTCGCTTGATAAGTGGGATGCCCCAAGCAGCCAAGACGCTTGACGAGGAGCTCTGGCGGTCGGCCACCGAAGCGTCCATAGCGCGCTCAAGGATCACCGAGGGAGAATTAGAGGATATGCGACTATCCTATGATATTCTCGTATCTGTAATTCTCAAGGTTCTGGGCCCAGAGGAATGAGCTAACGACCCTCCAGAAGGATTTGTTGCGATCTACGAACCTGCGATGCAGCAGGGCCTTCGCCTGCCTATGCACCATTTCTTTTGCAAAGTTCTGAAGGATTGGAATCTGGCCCCCTGCCAGATAACACAGAATGGATGGAGACAGATGGTGGCCTCGTATATTTTGTGGGGTGTTACCGAGGCAGGAGGGAACCTAACCCCGAGAGAGTTTGAGTCAATATACCGACCCTGCCGCTCCGTGGGTTGGTATAACATTTCTCCTCGGCCGGGCCAGAAATGGAGGACGGCCACTGACAGTCCCAACAAAGTACATAACTCGAATCAACTTTGTAGGTGGTGGCTGGGAGTTTATGCCAGAGGACCCTATTCTCCATGTGTCTATCCCTCGTTAATTCGGGGAGCTTGGTATATACCGCCGCATTTATATGGAATTGATCCTAGTTCCTAACTCAATATGTTGCTTGCTTTTGCAGATTGTGGGAAGCCACCAATTCCGAAGAGGGGCCAAGAGGAGCTGAGGTCAAAGTGGAACAAGGTGCGAGCTCTAAGCAGCGACTTCAGGAGCCTCAACAACTTGTTGAATGACGACAATCTACTGGCCAGCTGTGGACTCATGGGTAAGTCCTAAAGTTCTGAAACCTCGGCGTCGATGTGAATAATTGCCCAAACGTGTTGTAAATTGTTGTTTGTGCTAACAGCTTTCAGGTTCAAGAATATCCCTACGCTCTGTCTTGCTCGCCCTGCCAGCGGAGAGGGTTCTTCTTCCCAGGCACCTGCGAAGGAGGCGTCTGGTCCATCGCAAGAGATCCAAGATGCTATGCTATCAGGGTCTGTCCACCCACCGGTTTTCGATCCCTCTTCCTAGCTAGGACGTTCCTCCTCTGCCCCAGCCTTCGTCATCCTGTCCTTCACCCAGCCTCGTTCTACCCAAGGATAAGGAGAAAGAAATTTCCGAGGACACGGGTGATGTGGCCTCGCGAAAGAGGAAAGCTCTCCCATCCGTGGGAGGATTTATGAGGGATGCCCGCAAATTGAGTCGGACTGAGGGTGCAAAGAAATCGCTCCTCATCCAGGCAGGGGAGTCCCGTCCGATATTTCCCAACGCCAGGGAGAACTGGAAACCTCCGTCATGGAAATGCTCCCTGCTCACCCTACCATGATTGCGGCGGGCGTGCACAAATCTTGGACCCGTAAGGGAGAAGGCACCGAGGAAGCCACTGTTCGGGAGCAGCTGCAAATGGCAGAAATGAACTTGATACGGGGATTGGTTTTGACCAAGGAATTGTTCAGCACCTTGGAAGGCTATGATGGCCAGTACTACGAGGAAGAGGCCAAATCAAAAAAGCTGGCCGAAGAGCTGAAGGCCATGGGCCTCGAGAATGCGCAGCTGGAGTCTGAAAAAAGGGGGCTACAGTTCAAGCTGGACTTGGTTGTGACAAAGGAGGAGGACATGAGGGGCAAATATGAGATCGAACTGAAGGCCGCCAAAGAGAGTTTGAAACAAGCCCGAGATCAGAATAGGGATGTTGAAGCTTCTCAGAAGCGTGCCGAGGAGGCTAAAAAACTGGCGGAAGACCGAACCCTTACCGCTGGGACCGCGCTAGCCGCTTCGAACAGCAGGTTAGAGATCGTCATCGCAGAAAAGGAGAAGTCGCTAACTGAGGTAAGACTGGAGTTGGAGAGAGTCCGAGTCGAATCTGCGGTCTGCCGAGGCCAGGGCGGTGGAGGCATACCAAGACGCGTTCGTGGACACACCTGAGTATCAGGACCTCGCCCACCGCCTGATGACCGTTGGGGGTGAACAGTTGGTGGAACGGATCGCGGAGTCCATCTGGAGTGGGACCTCTCTTTCCTTCGGCAGGCTCCCTCCGAGGCTTTGGTTCCTGAAACCGAACCTGGTGAAGTTAATGAACAAATACCCCCTTCAATCGTAGGGGAAGGCCCGCAATGTGCCGACCCTTAAAGAGGCGGCGGGGCATCCGAACTTTGAATCTTGTCATCTTCTTTTTTATATGTTCCAGAATAAATTGCCAGACTTATTTTCTCTAATTTATTCTTGTCCCAGCATTTAATTTTATGAATGATTTTGTGTGGGGGGCAACGCCTCAAATCTAGGAATCACTTCCTTGGGTATTAATGGCGTAGACTTTTGACAGAATCTGAAGAGTTAGCGTCTTGAATGTCTTGGAGAGGTAGCACGTCTGTGTGGCATTCCAAATCCCCGTGGGATATTCACATTCATTGCTTTGTGTCAAGTTCCAATGTAGCCTCTATATATAAGTAAAGAATACATTGAAAGCCTCCCATTGTGCTCCTCATGCATACGTAACTCTATTAAATTATGTGAATTAGACCCTTGCGTCCCGAAACTTCTCGAATCGTTCGATCGGGCCTTCCGTTTCGGAAGTGCTATGGATTCACGGATAGAGAAACAGCGTTCAAAATATCTACCAACTGGAGAATCAATATTCAGAAGACCAATCGCCCATCCAATCAACGTTCAGAGGGCCAAACGTACGGGGGGGTTGGGCCTAGCAGCCTTAGCCTGACCATGCCCCAAACGGGGGGTCTCTAATTCGGGTGATGGGGCTGGGGACCCTCTGCCAAAAGGTGTCAACTGTATTTTTTGAGCAGTGTGGCCTAATTAGTCACCAAATCAACTCATGTTGATTCTGGGAGACTCTCGATCATGGTGGAATCAGATTCCCAACGACTGATGACGCTCGGGGTGACGAAGACCAGGGAATAGGCTTAGTAGTTCTAATGTCCCAACATGTGCCGATCCAAAGAGACGGCGAGGTAGTAGGATAATTATCATGCGTATTTATTTTTGCCCTGTATTCTGAATCATGTTGAATAAAACACGATTATACCAAAATTTCCATGGCCGTTTCGTCTATGTCGATTGGTTGTGGTACCTGGGCTTCGAATTTTGCCGACATTTTGGAGAGGGGGGCATCGCACCTCGTCTAGTTTCGGTGGTTCGCGAAGAACAATCAATTTTTGTGCGCCATATGGCGAGGCATATGGACCAGGCCGCCCTCGCCTGCTTCGCGAGGCTACCATCCTTTATGCCTCCACGTGTTGGAGGTGTTCGCGATATTATCATGCATTGACGTTCGTGAAATTTGCGAAGCGCGTATTTCCATGCGCCTTTTATATCTTCTTAGGGTTTACCTGGCGTGCACTTACTTCGACTGTTAGTATATAGCCGCGCCTATATATGTGTTTGCAGGACTTCACTTTATTCTTCTTATCTTTACCTTTCTACTTCTATATTCAGATCCTGGTTATTGCTGGCCATGTCAGGCTTTCATTTTTCTAATGTCCCAAAGTTTAAGATAAGATGTTGGGGGGGGGGTGTTGTGGAAGACATTCCCCCTCCCCTTTCAGTACCTGTCGCGGTGTCTTATCCCGGGGTTGCTGCTCAGCAAACGCTGAAAATAACGGTAAATGGCCCTTCCTTTGCCCGTCCAGCACCGGAGGCGACATCGGAAGTGCCTCCCACCCCATCTCCTGTGAGACCCGTGCCTTCGTCGAGAAGTGCCAGACAACCGAGTAAGAGAAAGGCAGGCGCCCATAGTGGAGAGGAGGCAGTTCGGGCCTCTCCTTCTCTTCCCTCTGGCAAGTACGAATATATCAACATCGGGTCCCGTAGGGACGAGTTGGACCCAGTAGTTTTAGAAAAACTTCCACTCCCGGCTGCCAAAGCAGCGGCATCTGTTCATAAGTATTGGACTTCTGCCTTTGGGAAGGCGGCCAAAAATACAGAATTGTCAGAGCTGCTGAGACTTGCTGAAACGTACACCTCCCACAGTCACGTACTTAACTACGAGATGTATAAATTGTTGGAGATGAAGATTGACGAATTGCGCTCTACCGCTGGAGAAGACGAAGATGTTGAGGCGTTGCGTGCAGAGAACAAAGATCTTTGGGAAAAACTCACATTCTCTGAAGACGCCAGGGTTCGCGCAATGTACGATATCGTGAAAGCCAGGACGATCCAAAGGGCATGTGTCGATGCTCAAAAAATGGCAGAGTCGCAACTAAAATCTTGTCAGGAAATGGTTTATGCTAAATACAAGGAATTGAACAAAGCCTTGACCGAGCCGTCGAAGGCCCAGGGTCTTCTGGCCAAACTCGAGGCCTCTGGCCACACGAATCCAGTGGTTCTCGAGTGAGATTTAAGGACTCTCTCTGTTCTTTTTTTTTTTACTGTTTTGACTCGTAAACGTAGGCCATTGAATACGCCTCATCTTTTATTGCTTTATCTGATAATGCGGGCTAAGAGAAATGCACCATTTTTATTTGCTTACATACGCGTTTGAATGTTTATCCAGCGAGTTGAAAGAGTTGGCCGCCAACCACACTCCCTCACTGCCGAACTTGTTTAAATACGCGTTGAATGTTTATCCAGCGAGTTGAAAGAGTTGACCGCGAACCACACTCCATCGCTACCGAATCGCTTTCACTTGTTTAAATACGCGTTGAATGTTTATCTATCGAGTTGAAAGAGTTGGCCGCGAACCACACTCCATCGCCACCGAATCGCTTTCACTTGTTTAAATACGCGTTGAATGTTTATCCAGCGAATTGAAAGAGTTGGTTGCGAACCACACTCTCTCGCTGCTGAATCACTTTCACTTGTTTAAATATGCGTTGAATATTTATCCAGCGAGTTGAAAGAGTTGGCCACGAACTACACTCCATCGCTGCCAAATCGCTTTTACTTGTTTGCATATGCGTTGAATAAAGAACACTTTAGATTTATAAACGACGAATTTTATTAGAAGGCGCGGTGTCTCGGGGCGCTAGACAAAAATGCTGGAAAATCAAACAGTGTAAAATGAAACTACTGATGATACGGCCTCAAATGGGCGATGTTCCAAGGGTGCCTCGTCTCTCTTGCCTTTTGAATCTTCCAATCTGTAAGTTCTGGGAAGATTTCTTCGATGACTTTGTAAGGTCCCTCCCAAGTGGGCCCTAGAGTTCCGGCCCCTACCTCTCTATTAGCTTGGAATACCTTCTTTAGGACGAAGTCGTTGATGTGGAAGCTCCTACCCCTGACCTTGGAGTTGTAGTATCGGACCATCTTCCGCTGGTAAACCGCGAGGCGGAGCTGCGAGTCTGCGTGTCTCTCGTCTTGCAAATCAAAGTTTGCCCTTCGTAAATCCTCGTTGGTCACCTCGTTGAAGTGCAGGTGCCTGGGCGAGGGTATCCCTACCTAGATGGGAATCATTACCTCCGCTCCGTATGCCATGGAGAAAGGGGTTTCACTTGTGGCCGTACGAGAAGTGGTCAGATAGGACCACAGGATCTCGGGTAGTTCTTCAGCCCATCATCCTTTCTCAGATTCTAGTTTCCGCTTAAGGGTATGCTCAATGATTTTATTTACGGCTTCCACCTGGCCATTTGATTGGGGGTAGTAAGGGGTGGAAAAGTCCCTTCGGATACCAAGGTTCTCACAATTCGCGTTAAACTTCATTCCTACGAACTGTGTGCCGTTGTCGGAGACAAGAGAGTGAGAAATGCCGAAGCGGCAGAAAATGTTTTTCCACACAAATTTTCATGTGTTTTCCTCCGTGATCTTGGCCAAAGGTTCGGCTTCACACCACTTGGTGAAGTAATCCACCGCTACAATCACGAATTTGACCCCACTTCTCCCCGTCAGGAGGAGACCGATGAAGTCGATTTCCCACTTGGCGAAGGGCCAAGGACTGGTGACCGAGATAAGGTTCTGAGCCGGGAGCTTCAGTATAGTGGCGAACTTCTGACATCTGTCGCACTTCTTTGCGTAATTGTGGGAGTCTTTCTTCATAGTTGGCCAATAGTACCCCTATTTCAGGGCTTTCTATGCCAGGGCCATTCTTCTCGAATGATTGCCGCATATTCTTTCGTGTATCTCTTTCATTACGCATACTCGCTTCTTCTTCACAAACAACAGAGGAGGAGGTGGTCAATCACCTCTTATATAGGATCTTGTCTTGCAGCACGAACTTCGCGGCCTTTTTGCAGAGTTTTTGTGCTTCTTGTTTGTCATTGGGAAGTACCTGGTTGGTTAGATATTTGGTGATCTCCTTCATCCATCTCAGGGAATCAGATTTCGTCATGACAGCGGGTGTGTGAGATTCGTCGATGGAGGGCTGGTTGAGCCTTTCAACTGGGATGGCCTTCATTAAGTCGGAGTCTCTACTGCTCTTCAGTTTCGAGAGGGCGTCCGCATAACCATTTTCTACCCGTGGAATATGTAGAAGTTCGTATGCCTCAAAGTGGGACAACAGGTCTTTGGCCTTTGTCAGGTATGCCACCATGGATTGTTCGCGTAATAGACTGGAAATTGTGCTGGGCCCTCTTCTCAGATTAAGACTGAACTAACTGCCTTCTCGGATACGACGATGTAAACGAGCAACGTCTCCCCATTTTTTGGTTTGGACAGAAGTGGGGATTTTCCGAGGAGGACCTTGAGGTCTTGGAAGGCTTTCTCGCACTCCTCGGTCCACTCAAACGTCTTCCCCCCCTTGATGGTCTGAAAGAAAGGTTGGCAGCGGTCGGTCGCCTCAGATATGAATCGATTCAAGGCCGCTAACCTTTCCGTCAAGCTTTGGACTTCCTTGGGAGAGGATGGTGACCGCATCTCAATAAGCGCCTTAATCTTCTCGGGATTAGCCTCTATCCCGCGCTGATTGACCATGTAGCTGAGGAACTTTCTGGAGGCAACTCCGAACGCGCACTTCAAGGGGTTAAGCTTCATGCGATATTTACGAAGGACTCCGAACATCCCTCTTAAGTGCTCTATGTGGTTTTCGGCGTTTACGCTCTTTACAGGCATATCGTCGACGTATACTTCCATGGTATTTCCAATCTATCCTACGAACATGCGGTTTACCAACCGTTAGTACGTGGCTCTCACGTTCTTCAGGCCGAAAGGCATTATCCTATAGCAGTATAACCCTCGGTCCGTGATAAACGAAGTGTGATCCTCATCTCCCGCAAACATCGGGATTTGATTGTAGCTCGAGTATGCGTCCATAAAGCTAAGTAGCTTGTGGCCGGCAGAGCTGGTCGATGTGTGGTAATGGAAAGCTGTCTTTGGGGCATGCTTGGTTCAAATATGAGAAGTCTATGCATACCCTCCACTTCTTGGTACTCTTTCTTACCAGCACTGGGTTAGATACCCATTGGAGATAAACCGCCTCTCTGATGAACCGTTGGCTTATAGCTTGTCAACTTCCTCATTCAATGCATTATACCTCTCGGCACTTAAAGGTCTTCTTTTCTGAATCCTGGGACGTACTTTCGGATCCACTTTCAGGGCATGGCACGCCACAGACGGGTCGATCCTGACCATATTGCTGTGCTTCCATGCGAAGACGTCAGCGTTCTCCTGAGAAATTGCTTTAGCTCCTCCTTCATTCTTTTCTCGAGTTTCTCTCCCACCTGGAATACCCGAGTTAGTTCTGAGGGGTTCACCGAAAATGCTTCCAGCTCCTCGGACGAGGAAGCAAGAGAGTCTGAGCCTATGATCCGAGGATCCAGACCCTTGTCTAGTATCAATTCTTCGTCCACCCCCACACGGTCAACGTCCATCGGTTCTGAATATATGGTCATTACCACTTGGATGATATCCTCGCGTTTAACGGCCTTTCGCAATGCATTCATGTAACATGCCCTCGCCTCCGTCTGATTACCGTGGATTTTGACCACCCCTCCGGGCGTCGAGAATTTCATTACCAAATGATGTATGAACGTGACCGTCTGCAAATCCTTCAACGCAAGCCTTCCAAGGACTCTATGGTAGGCGGAGCGGGTGTCCACTATCAAAAACTCCATAAACTTCCTGAGGTGGCATGGAGGTTCTCCAAAGTCCACCGCAAGCGTAATCCTTCATCGCGGGAAGAGGCTATCTCCTGTGAAACCAAATAGCGGATCTCAGATGGCCGTTAGTTCATGTTCCACATCCATTTGATCGAAGGCACTGCCGAACAGGATGTTCTACGGCACTTCCATCATCGACCAGCATCCATCCCAGGCCATTTCTGGCAACAACGACGTGGAATACAAGGGCATCGCAGTGCTGGTAGTGTATGCCAGTCTCGTCTTCCTCAGTGAACGAGATCTGCAGTACTTTTGGTCGGTGTCTAGACCTGCCAACTCTCCAGGGGTTCTTCTCTCGCTGCCTTTGCGTAGTTACGCCGCGAGTTCATCGTGTGCCCTCCGACATAGGGCCCTCCTATGATCGTGTTTATCTCCCGACAGGGAGGAGCCCCTGCGGGTCCCTCCAACCTCGGCGGGTCCCTATTTCTGTCATTTTCCACTTCATTACGTCGGGGTCCATCGGGGGCTATCTCCGTCTGATTGAACCTCCTGTTATGGTTGTTTGGAGGTCCAGGGGAGTGCCTTCTCTGAAAGCGAGAGAAACGAGGTTCGGGAGAGTATCGTCCTTCCCTTCTGTAGTGATTCTCTCTCTCCCTCTCAGCCTTTTCTCTGTTCTCGATCGTCTCCTCTGATCGAATTTCACGCTGGACCAAGTCCAACAGTTGATTATAGGTCTTTGGTTGACTGTTCTGTACTTCTCTCTAGAAGGGAGTACGCATGTACAGTCCGGTCACGAGTGCATCCAAAGCTTTTTCATCAGTCACAGTTTCGATTTTGTTGATAACGTGACTGAACCTCTTGAAGTAGCTCTTAATAGTTTTTCCTTCCTTCGCTTGATGTCATGGAGTCAGGCAATGTCGCCTATCATCGTCTGATTACCAATAAAGGCATTGACGAATTCTCTTTTCAGTTGAGGCCAGCTCCGGATACTCCCTGGTTTCAACTTATTGTACCACCTCTTCGCGTCGGATGCGAGCGTGGTATGGAAGTTCCGACACTTCACCGCAGGGGACTGGCCTTGGAGCTTCGTCTTATATGTATTTATGTGGTCCATGGGGTCGCCCCTCCCGTTGTATTTGTCCATGAGAGGCATTCGGAAGTTCGCAGGTATCTCCATGGCCTTCATGTAGCGGGTAAACGGGAGGTTCTCATCATCGTCATCCTCGTAACATTCCAGCATCTCTTTCTCCTCCTTAGTCTTTTCGTGACTTTGCTTCGGGGTCCTCCTCCTTTCCGTGCGGGCCTCACTGTGCTTACTACGCCTGCTGTGTGCAGGTAGAAGTGGTGCTATGGAGGATCCCACCCCAACTTGTCGAACACGCTAGCAGCAAGAACAGGGCGGCTTTCCCGCACCAGGAGAGGTCTTCCCCTCTAGTCATCTTGTGAGGGCATTGAGGCGACGTTATGCAGGTTCCGGCAGTTTGAAACGGGCATGTCTCCTCGGGATGGCCGACTTTCCAGCGAACCGAACCGTGAAGGGCTTCTTCGGGCACCACTACGCTTGGGTCCATGTTGGAGGGATTGATTCTCCAACAGTTCAAGCGCTGTCTTCATCCGAGCATTGTCCAGGTTCAGGTCTTGGTTCTCCTGTTCAACCGTTCGCTTTTGTCGCTGTCTTCTCCTCTTGTGACGGGTCACATTTTGGAGGTCCTGAATACTTTCCTGCCGCATATCAATGTTGTGAGACTCTACTTCTTCCTCCATGGAATGTTCGGTTGCCATGCTCTTCTTGGTAGAAAACACGTTTTTACCACAAGTTTTAGGCTGTGTAACATCTTTCGTTTTCCACAGACGGCGCCAATCTGTTGACGTTGGGACCTGCGACGTCTACGTGCCAACAGATCTCCAGTCACTCACCTGCCAACCTGTATGTTACCTGCACACTTGGACAATCATTAGGCACCAAGATCTCCGGGAGAAAAGGGTCCATCGATCGTTGGTACTCCGACGATCAAGTCAACTGCCGGTATTAGAGCAATACACGGGGGGCAAAAGTAATTGGGTTTGGGAGAGAAAAGCAGGCAGGGATTTGAGCAGAGTTTAGGGTGGGATTTAAGTGCAAAAAGAGCATACCTTGGAACAACCGGAGACGTTGTATTTATAGTGCAAGAGTCCTCACTAATTTAGGTAACCAATCAATTAGTTATTCGATCGGATCTTCCTTCCTTATGGGATAAGGATCCTTCCTTGTTAAGGCAATCTCCAAGATTGACTCTACTTTATTTGAGCTTATCACGTTGCATGATTTAAGGAGATTATGATTCTGTTTCTTTGTGAGGATCCGTGCGCCAAACCAATGCAAATTGTCTTTAATTATCTCTCTAGTCATTCCAGAATATCGTGTTATTTGCTAGTCCAGGTTGATACGGAGCCCTGCGAGGCCCTATGGTTCGGCATGGAATGCCGGGGCCCTTAATGGGCCTCGCGGCAACCTAACTGCAGAAAGCTAAGGTGTCTGGTGGGCCTCCGAAGCCCCTTTAAGAATTTACGAGGCCCTTATTGGACCTATACATGGGAATCTCGTTGGACTTTTGACTGACGTGGAGGCCTTATCATAATCGGGTGGTAACACATGCATCTGCGAAGTGATTTTATCAAACAATCTCAGAATTCGCGAGGGCCCACCATGAGATCTGATGCCTTCGTAAAAAAAATCATTTGTCTTCTTTTGCTTCAAAGTCCCACGCCTACCATAAATAATAAGCTTGGACTTGAGGGACTATTGTTACCACCAGATTTTGATAAGACCTCCACGTCAGTAAATGTCCCATATAGGCCCAAGTTAGACCGCGCTAAGGCCTCATAACCCCAGAGAGGGCCTTCCAGGCTCATAAAGGCATCAAATACTTAGAGAGGGCCTCGTGAATTTGTTTAAGGCCCGACAACACATTGTCACTCTTGAATCAAGTATTGTGAAGCTTGTGAAGAGCTTCGACATTCAGGGCCGACCTCGAGCACTTCGCCAACAATCGAGTCCGTCACAGGGCCGCAGGCATTGTGGTAGTTTTACTATTTTGGAATAACTAGAGACGTATTCAATGAAATGTTGTGTTTGATTGGCGAAAGGATGTTCACAAGGAAACCAACTATCAATCTCCTAAAAATTGGACAACGTGATAAGGAAAATCAACTTAAATAAGAGATAGAATTTGGGAGATTGTATTGACAACCAATTACCCTTATCTCATAAGGAATGAGGATCCAATCAAATATCTAATTAATTATTTTCCTAAATCAATTAGCACTCTGAGGTTATAAATTCTACGTCTCCAATTGTTTAAGGTAAGCATTATTCTCACCCTTAAACTCTGCTCAAATCTCTGTATGCTTGTCCCTCCCACACCCATTTTGTTATCCCCGCGTATATTACTCTATATACCGACAGTTAACTTAATCGTCGGACCCTTTTTCTCCGGTAATCTTGGTGCCTAACGGTCGTCCTAGTGTGGAGGTAACATACATGTTGGTAGAAGATTGACTGGAGATTTGTTGTGACGTAGATAGTGCAGATTCCAACGTCAATACTATAACGATAGATTCAACACATCTTATTGAAATAAGTGTATTTAAAAGTAGAAACGTGAGATAAAATTCATCAGTTATTTTATCAAGATTATTGTGTTAACACATTGAAGGAAGCCTTAAATTTTTTTTAAAATAAATTTATTTTTTCCTTGATAATTTAAACTTTTAAATAAAATGATTAACGTGATATTAGAATAAATAAAAGACTTAGGTTTGAATCTCTATGCTACCTATTTATTAATAAAATGTTCATATGTTAAGACTTTTAGTGAAAAAATAACTTGAGCCCGTGCGTAAGTGCGTGTATTGAAGATAAATATTAAATATTAAATATTTTCACTCTGTAGTAGTTTCAATTTTTATTTTTTATATATTAGCTAGTTATAAAAATTGTCTATATGTCAGACTTTTAGTGACAAATAAGTTGAGCCTGCACACGAGGGAATGTATTGAAAAAAAAAATTAAATATCTTCACTATTTAATATTTTAAATTTTTATATGCTAGCTATTTATACAAATTGTCGATATATTAGAATTTTAGTGAAAAAAAAAAATAGGTTGAGATTGCGTGTGAGGGATTGTATTGAAGATAAAAATTAAATATTAAATATTTTCATTTTATAATAATTTAAATTTTTATATAAGATAATTCGTAAAACACAATATGAGAATTAATATTTCAAAATAGGTATCTATTGGCTATGTAGAAATTTGTATACCAACAAAATAATTTTATAATTTTTTTTTATATTTTGTTCCCTTTTTTATTATATTTGAATCTAAGATTTTATAGTGCTAGAAGTTTCAAACTAGACATTGGAACTAATACTTCATTAACTTGTAATCAAAATTTCAACTCTTTAATTTTAATGGAATAGCTATAGAATATTCTATGGTGCTTATCAATTTCTATGTTTGAAATTAATTCATCAAGACGTGTTTAGAGATTCAAGACTTATTTGTTATGGTTTAATGTGCATTACAATTAGTACGTAAATCCACTTATGTATTGTAACGTTCTAAATAATCTCTCTTTATTTGTCTTTAGAATCGACATGTTAATCATTATTTTGATTTACTAGTCTACTTACCTTAGACAAATCTTTTGGCTATAAGTTTAAATTCTCACATACGCACATTGCTAATGAAAAACGCAAGAAAATCGAATTACAATCAAACGAAATATATAAATAAAAATAATGTTTAATTAATTTATAAGTATTTTTAAGCAATCCCATATATTCTATTATAACTTTACAAAGTTATTTTATGTTATGAGAAACAGATGAATTCTTTGATGGTTGGGCCACTGTCCATCAACTTGAATGGGTGAACTCTTGAGAAGTCTTCATGTGCACTCCTTTCTCCTACAAAAAGAAAGAAAAAATCACTGCCCCATCAAATCATGCAAAAAGAGAAGTAGAATTCACATGCACATAAAAAGGAAAAAGAAAAAAAAAAAGAAAAAAAAAAAAGAACAAAGTGTTGACAAAATATGATTGTGTTTATTATATCAATTTTTGAAGTGGTGCACAAGCCACTTATAACATATTTGGCGAAGCTTAATTTTTTTTTAATTTGGTCGAATATATTTTGTAAGACTCCACAACTTATTACTTACTTATTATCCACAAATTCTATAAGATTCACTGTAACTTTTTTTTTTTAAAGTTGATTAAATATATTTTTTATCTACATATTTTATAGGACTCACAACTTACTACTTACACTTATTATCCACGCATTCTAGAAGATTCACTGCTTATAAGTACTTAAAAGTATAATCAAATAAGCACTTAGTGTATTTAGAGTATGTTTGGTAAAATAATTTTTTGTAGATTATAAGCAGTGGATCATACGAAATGTGTGGATAAAAAGTGAATAAAAATAATAGGTCCTATGAAATTTATAGATAAAAATAATGTTTGACCAGCTTATAAGTGCTTATAAGCACAGACATATGCCAAGTCGAGGTGAAATATAATGGATGCGAATAAATCCAATCACAACGCCTATAGTTTTTTTTTTTTTTCAAGAAATTATTGATAAACAATTGTAAATGAGAGGAGCTATAAAAACTTGACCAAACACACACACACGAATTGAATCGTAAAAAGAAGGCAAGAATTCTTCTCGCAATTCAGCCTTATGACCTATTCTCCGGAGCTCACTCGGGCTAAAAAATATGCCTTAGAACTCACAACTGAAGTGCAATACAAGAAAATCCCTAATTCATCAAATTAGAGAAGTCTCTTTACAAACCCTAACTCAATGTTAGATAGAGAATTTCAGATAAGACCAGAAGAAGAAAATTCTAGAGAGATAGTATGAGAGAGCAAAAAAAAATTTAGATTAGGATTTTTACCCCCATTTTCTACCGTAAAGTATCTTTCTTTACAAGACTTTATCTGGGGCCATACACATGTCATAATCTGAATGCTCAATTTGTTCAGGAGTCGCTTTTCTATTTAACCAAATCAAAAGTACAAAGTTGCTACTAGACTGAATCGCGCTTTCAATCTTCACTTTGATTAAGTTTTAATTTGTATTGATCATTGTTCTCACCATGAATATTTAAGACTCATCAGTTTCATCGCTCATGTAACTACAAAAAGACTATTCGTTATCAATATAAATTAAATCAAGACAGTGATTAAATTTCTTAACTTACCATTTTTGAATCCATATAAGGAGGTATGTTCTACAATTGTATATCACCTGCAAGTATGCGTTCTCTAACAAAATAAAATGTCACATCAATATGTTTAGATCTATCGTGGAAAATTGGATTCTTACTTAGATGGAGCACAATTTGGTTATCAAAAAATATTATAACATTTTCAATAAGTAAATTCAATATCCTTTACAATTCCTATAACCAAATGCCCTCTTAGACTTCCTCGGTAATGGCAATATATTCAGCCTCAGTACTCGATAGTGCCACTAAGGGCTGAAGTTTGGACTTCCAACTTATACAATTGCTACCTAGAGTAAAATAGACGCTTATGTGGACTTCATAGAGCTAGTAGGCCGAGTGGGTCAGATGGATGAGAGGTAGCTTGAAGAGATCAAAAGGCGAGTCGAGTAGAAGGTAGAGCATGCTGCTAGACAAGCATAGGAGAAAGATGAGCTGATGCAGTTCTATGCTCAGTTTTATGATTAATTTCTCCCTCTCCCACGCTAGGTTATCCCATTCTCCATTTTTCGTGTACTCCGTAGGGAAACATTCGACTTTTATATATTGTTTGTAGCTTATCCCAATTGTATCGAACTAAGCACTAATGAAATTATCCATGCTAAGATCTTTTGACCTTATTTTCTACATATAATCAATGTTTGTTTAATGGAGTTTTTTTTATGAGATTTTGAAAAAAGTTGGTGAAATGCGTGGTCGAAAAGTTGTGTTTCTCATGGAATGTGGTTGAAAATAAGTTTGGTAAAAAAAAAAAAAAATTTCCAAACATGTGATCTCATTCATCAATCAACTAACAAGTCATTTACACAAATAATCACATTCATCAATCACATATGAATTTCAGCAGTGTCAGGTGACACTGCTACCTTTATTTACAACCTTAGAAGAGCAAAAAAGGAGTCTCTAAATGGATTTACCAAAAATGGTCTTGAGCGTTGGGGTGCGTGCATCCTCTCATCGACTATTTTACACTATTTACAAACTACACTTATATACAATTCCTTATTTTACAAACTAAGAAAAGAAACTACATTAGTCCACTTTTACCTCGGTGTGGTCATATCGACCAATCACTGAATCATACACCTCTACTAAACTAAAAATATAATCTTTTATTTCTTTAAAAGTTTCTATTTCCTCTTCATCGTCTATCATCGTATATAACTGAGTGTAGTGTTTTCTACTCCAAGTTACATGTATTGCTGTCAGATTTGGAGTGACTCAGAGTATTAATGGGTACAAATAACCTCAACTTCTCTCAATGCCATTTGTAGTACAAAACATAATAATGAACAACAATGTTCACTAAAGATGTTGATACGTGACAATGTATAATGAATGCTAAACACACATGGACCCACTTTTTTTTTTTATTATAGTGTACCGTATAAGCTCAAAGTATCATGGTCATCACAAAGCCCGTGCCTGTTAATCTGTCATTGCCCATCAAGACTCAAGATTCTACACAGGTATAGATAGTATCCATTTCTAAGGCCTTGCCTATGTGTACGGTGTTTGCCGTGCCTATCCATGCAGTCCCAAGGCCATCAAGTGATTTTCTGACGTCGCCTGTTTACATGTGTCACACCCCAAACATCCCTATCATTTACCACCCTTAATGACCATCAGACGTCTCAAGCGCTATATCTATCCAACACAAAAGTACGGTATAGCTATAATTGGATTCACACTTAAAATAATGATCAATACTTTCCATATGAATGAAAATATGTGCAATGCACGACGTGGAAGTCCAACTTGACTCTCCAATAAACTCAAAATACACAAACAAGTTACATAACAATAGAACGTAACAACAAGAAGTTATAAGAAAGCACTTAATCATAATTATCACTTAAAATAATCCCTATTTATCTTGTTCGTGTATAACAACACCCGAATCTACATCGATAAGATATTTTCTATATTAGTCAACATCAAAATATAGTATATTTCAACTAATGTACCTAAACTAGGATCTACATGGTGTTACAACATCAAAACGGAATCTAGAATGTAGTGGTCGACCCCTAATTGGGGAGGTTGGATTGGGTCAACTCCCAATGCTAGGGGTCGATCCCAAAGCCTTATGGCTTGGGAGAGGGGAGGTTGACCCACTAGCAACAAAACCTAGGGGGTTGACCTCCCTTCCACAAGGTCTTCCAACTGTGTAAAAAATGTTTAAATGATTTTTTACTGTCCAAGAGTCATAAAAGTGATTATTTAAAAAGATAAAAATACATTTTTTTTATAAGGGAGAGACTATCTTCTAACTTTTTAAAATAAATTCATCCATCTTTATTTATAGAGAATATCTAGGGTCTAGGTGCAATTTTTATTTTCCTAGTTATATTTGGCGGATGGGCATAAAAGGATTTCACGTGCGGAAGGGGATCCCCCTTTTCGCTATGTAGGTTCAACTACTTTTTGATGTGGGCCCCATCATTCCTTCCAAATCTAAGGATCATAGGGTTGAGGACCTCTTCATACGAATTTTTCTATTTCCTCTTAATGTTTCGAGCCACTGTCTCTTCAAGCCTTTTTAGCTGTTCCTGGACTTTTGCTAGGTTTACCCAGTGGATTTTGAAAGAAAGGTTGTTGGCAAAAGCCTGGGTTAGGTGTGAAAGGTATTCGGTTGCCACCAGCTCTTAAGCACACCCATCTGTGATTAATAGTTACGTACAGACTATACAGAGGCAACTAATGGTTGTGTACACAAGGTAAGATGATGACATCCAAGCATAGATTAGAGAAGGAGATCAAATCATTAGTGAGATGGCCTCCTCCTCGGTTCACTTATGAGGATTTCTAGTTGGCGGGGGCAGCTAACAAGGCCTACTTCTCACCGCTTCCCTCGACTGCCTTCAGAGGTAGGAGGGGTTGTCATAAAATGTCCACATATTTTTGACTAGTAAGGTAAAAAACTACAATTACTAATTTCTATTTTTTAAAATAAAATAAAATTATTTTAAAATTCTAAAAATCATTTAAAACTACTAAACATTCCCAGAAATTACAAAAAAACTATAGGGCGTTACATAACCATCAAGAGTCTGCTTGAGAGTTTTAGAGTACCAGTTATAAAAAATTTTTAAAGTATCGGGTTTGGGCATGTACGAGGAGTCCAATTTTTTGTAGTTTTTAGTAGCGATTTTTAAAACGCTAGGACTTATGCTTTGGAGTTTATTATTCAGAGATTCTAAAATGTTTATAAAAGAATAAAATTTCATATATGCCTATATATTAAAAAAAAAAAGTAAGTATGTATAAACAATATGTAATATAAATGTGTACGTCACTTTTTACAATTCAATATGGCTTCAAATAGTTTACCCAATCATTTTTTTATTGATTATGGACTAACATTTGAATTAAATTTTTTTTTTCTATTTTGTTCATTAATTACTTTTAGTAAAATTTATTAGAAAGCTCAAATTTGAGTCATCAACATCTGAAAATTTGCAAAAATTTTAAAAATAATTCAATGGCACATTAAAAATTATTGTTTGATGAGAAGAGGCAAAATGAGCGTTTGGAAAGAAAAGGAAAAAGGAAATATGTATTTTAAGTTTATGATAGATATGAAAATAATTGTTTTAGAGAGAGTAATTGTGGAAGAAATTATGAAAATCATTCAAAAACTATAGATTTGGGGGTTGAAAAATACACTACAAATTATATTACACTGGTTTTTGGTGGTTCCTAAACCACTCAAAACTAGTGCCCTAAAAAATTAACAAGCACTGATTTTTCCAATATATCATAAACGGTGCCATCCAAAATCGGTCAAAACTAGTAAAACAAACTCTCAAACAGATTCTAAAAGAACACAAGAAAACCCTTAATTTCACATATTATATTAGCCCCTTACAAACCCTAACTCAATGTTATTGAGAGAGAATATTTCAGAGAAAACCAAGAGAAAAAATTCTAGAGAGGTAGTGTGAGAGAGGAAAAATAGATCTGGATTTTTACCCCATTTTCAACAATAAAGCGGCTTTCTTCACAAGACTTTATGGGCCATACACGTGTCATAATCTAGGTGCTCGATCTATTTAAGCGTCGCACTTGCATTTAACCCAACTAAAAGCACAAGGTTGCTACTGATAGCCCAAGAATAACTAACTAAGAGGGGGTGAATTGGTTTTCTCAAATTTTTTCGAAAAATATTCTCAAAAATGATATTTAAGAAATGAAAATTAATTTACAAAAATATAAGCACAATATAAGTAAATAAAAGGGAAGAGAAAGTATAAACGATATTTTTATGGAGATTCGATCCAACCAATGATCTACATCCCCCGTTACCAAGCTCTCCATCACGAGCACGACTTTTCCACTATTTTGATTGACTTATGGTGCAATCCAAACCCTTACAATGTATCCGGTGACTTACAAACAATGAGCACCAATCCTTATACAATATTGAGCTTTCAAGGGACCTCAATATGACCCAAAAATAAAAAGAGATTGATTTGAGTATTTCTCTCTAGATGAATGATAAATACAAGTTTAGTTCTAAGAGAGACTAACACTTTAATGAATAGCAATAGATGAGGAAAGCTCAAGTGTTAGAAGAAAACTTTGTTGAGAATGATGAATCAAAAGTTTGATTTAATCAAACAAAAATTTTTAATAAGAGATATTGAAGATATAAATGCAATGAAGTTTTGAATGAAGTTTTTTCAATATGATTCTCTCTATAAATGCTATTATAAGTGTTGTTGAATGATAATAAATGAAGTGGTATTTATAGATATCAATTTTTGTCATTTTCTGTTGAAACGGATGACCAAACGATCGACCGGTCAGATGGTCGGAACTAGCCGTTGGAACTGCAAAAAATCAGAACGGACACTTTTTGAAAGTGACATTCAAACGGTTGACCAATTCACTCAAACGGTCGATCGGTTCAACAGGTTTATCAAACGGATTGTCCATTTCTCCAATTTTGAAAATTTGATTTTTGGCTTAGATAAAAATATTTTTATGCAAGTGATAAATAAATATTTTTGAGCTTTCATTCATTGAATTGCTAGAAATCAAAGAATTAATACCTTTACAATTTTATCTAGAAATCTATTATTCGATCTCGATCTTCAAATCTTGAATTTTGGATCTTGAGATACTTGAACTCTTGTATTGATTTTGACTTGATCTTGCCATTGCATGAGAGTTCGATTTGTAGCGCTTTGAATATTGCTTGAAAATAGATTGTTAGAAAATACAACTATTTTGTTTGTTATAATCAAAATATTAAGGTTTAAAGTTAACCATAGGTCAACAATTTCTTCCTTTTTGATTATGACAAACAATGTGAGAATATAGAATAATGAGATCAAATAAAGCATAAATATTTTCCCTTTCTTTTTCAAGTAAACGTGGTTTGATGAATTTGTAATTGTGATACCATTGTTATATTACATTATTTGACAAGTTTCCGATTTTATCACATACCAAATGTCCAAGTTGTTTTGTCAAATTGTCATCACATATTCATATGTATCATCACATTCATCAAATTCATCACATTACATATATTTCAAAATTTATCTCATATTTCAAACTTTATTTCACATCACATATTTTTCCCCTTTTGGCATCGAACAAAAAAAGATAATCGAAACATTAAGGTCAAAACATTCATTGATAAAACTTGAAAGGTAAAATATGCCATACATTGATAAACGGAAAAGATAAAGACAATCATAGTTGTAGATGGCATAAATGAAATACTAGAACAATGTATTGTTTCAAAAACACCCAAACTAAAAACGAAGCTAGTTCTCCGGTGGAGGATGCGAGGAAGCACGGCATCAAGACGGGAATGGAGAGCATGAAGCAATGTAGTCATGCCATCAACCGAATGTTGGAGAGTCCCCATGGTATGGTGTAGACCCTCGACCGAAGATGTAAGCGAGTCGATCCGTTCATTTAGTAAATTAAACTGGTCCTCGTTGATGCCGGAGGTGGAGGACGACGGTCGTTGTGATCTTTGTCCTTGTTGAGACGGAGGAGCATTGTCGTCGTCATTTCCTTCGTCCATTTCTTCGCCACTCTCAAATGGCAAGGTAGAAGGACCCGACTCACCGTCAAATCCCTTAGATTTTGCTACCCATTGCCCATTCTCTTTAAAGATTTTCATTCGGCGAAGGATAAGAGTATTGATGGTGTCGGTGGATTTTGGAAGAAGGGCTACCGCATCCCCGAAATGTTGGAAATTTTGGTAAGGATCATGCCGTACGGTAAGGCCTTAGCCCTAGTACCGCGAAGAATCGAGTTTACGACCAACTAAGATAGAATTAAAAAGAAATACGTCGTAGTGATTAACTTCATCAAGATGACCCTTTTGAGGGACAATAATATGGGCGATGATGTTATGGAGGACACGACATGGGAGAGTGAGTTGATTCGTACTAAAACGTACGGTAGCCTCAAAGTGCTTACCGGTGACACGACAACACGCCTCAACCGGATTGTATCCCTCACGCAGAAGAATGGTTTTGGTGGTATAAATATGCATACCCCCATCCTCAAGATGAAGAATAGAGCGAATAAGGTCAGGAGTGATGTGAATCCGTTTATTCCTAACAAGACACGAAATACCCGTCCCCGGTGAAAAAGTCATGCTTTTGTAGAAATCTTTCATAATGGTCGGGTAGGCTTTTTCATTTAGAGTGAGAATGGGAACCCAACCCATGGCAACAAAGAAATCTTCAATATGGAATGAGGGGGCATCAAAAGTAAACGAGGCAAGATCGACCTTCTTACCGATGAGAATTCAGCATTTGTCAATCCAATTTTCTGAAGGAGAACCCTCGTCTTCAGAGGATGGAGAAGGCATCCTTTCCCTCCTAGATCGTTTGGCAGCCATTTTAACTCGAGGCATGATGATGGAAACGGATTGTAGAGACTAGGGTTTAAGGTCGTCTGTTTGGAATGAATGTGGATGATTTCGTGGACCGAAATTGGGGATTTGCCGAATTTGCGTGTGGAAATGATATGGGTTTTGTGATTTTGAATGTAATTTTGAAAGATTTTAGGAAGATTGGAAGAAGATTTGGAGAGAAAAGCGTGGGTCGCGCGAAGTTGGAATGAAGAAATTTGAAAATTTCTAACATAAAATCCTGATTTCCGCTGACACGGTCAATCGATTTCATCAGATGGTCGACCGTTTGAACTTGAATTTTTGAAAATAAACTCTCTGTTCAAACGGATGAGTAGGCGGATGAGGAGGCGGTTGTCCGTTTAACGTCAGATGGACGTCCGTTTAAGTGAAACGGTCAACCGTTTAAATTTATCAAAATTTGCAAAAGTCTATGTTTAAACGGATTCATAGGCGGATCATCCGTTTGAGCTAAAGCGGACGTCCGTTTCTTGAAGCGGTCCTCCGTTTCAACGGATTTTTTGAAAAATCATGCATTTTCAATGATTTGATCCTTTGATAAAGACTTTAATACATGTTTATAACATGAAATGCAATCAATTATAGGAAAAATAAATAATTAGCCACAAACTTCACATTCATCAATTATGCCTAAATTTCGTCGAATATATGAAAATCTTTCAAGAGCTAATGGTTTTGTGAAAATATCGGCCAATTGTTTTTCGGTGTTTCCAAACTCCAAAGTTATATCTCCCTTTTGTGCATGGTCTCGTAGAAAGTGATGTCTAATCTCAATGTGTTTGGTACGAGAATACAAAATGAGATTTTTAAATAAGTTGATGGCACTAGTGTTATCACACATAATAGAAACATTTTCAAAGGAAATGTGATAATCATTTAGAGTTTTGTTTCATCCATAGGATTTGAGAACAACAACTAGTGGCGGAGATATACTCGGCTTCTGTGGTTGACAAGGCAACAGAATTTTGTTTATTACTAAATCAAGAAACTAAAGCAAAGCCTAGAAAATGGCACGTTCCACTAGTACTTTTACGATCAATTGTGCAACCGTCCAAATTAGCATCCGAATAACTAAGTAAATCAAAATGAGTTTCTTTGGGATACCAAAGACCTAAAGAAGTAAAGAACTAGTTCTACTAAGATAACGGAAAATACATTTTAAGGCACTAAGATAGGAATTCTTAGGATTAGATTGATATCTAGTACATAAGCATACACTAAACATAATATCGGGTCTACTAACGGTTAAATAAAGAAGGGATCCGATCATAGCTCGATATTTTGTTATATCAACGGAAGTACCTTGCTCATCTTTATCTAGTTTGATTGATGAGCTTATTGGAGTGTTCATTGGCTTCCATTCTTCCATTTCAAACTTTTTGAGCATATCCAAGATATACTTGGTTTGGCTAATGAATATTCCATCATTAGTTTGTTTGATTTGAAGTCCAAGAAAGAACTTGAGTTCACCCATCATGCTCATCTCAAATTTCATACTCATGCACTTAGAGAATTCTTCACATAGGAAAATGTTAGTAGCACAAAAAATGATATCGTCAACATAAATTTGAACAACTATCATATATTTTTTTTGTTTTTATAAATAGTGTTGTATCCGCCTTACCTATTAAAAAGCCATTTGATAAGAGAAATTTACTTAATCTCTCATACCATGCTCTAGGAGCTTGCTTTAATCCGTAAAGGGCTTTTCTAAGTTTGAAAACTTTGTCCGGATACTTATAATTTTTAAAATCGGACGGTTGCTCAACAAAAACTTCTGCTTGAATGACTCCATTCAAGAATGTACTTTTGACATCTATTTGAAAGAGAGTAAAATTCTTATGACAAGCAAAAGCAAGAAGCATGCGAATTGACTCTAATCTAGCAACCGGTGCAAAAGTTTCTTCGAAATCAATGCATTCTTCTTGATTGTAACATTGAGCCACTAATCTAGCTTTGTTACGCACAATTATACCATTTTCATCTCGTTTATTTCGAAAACTCATTTTGTACCAATTACAGTTTGTGAATTTGGTCTAGCAACTAAATCTCAAACATGATTTCTTTCAAATTGATTTAGTTCATCTTGCATAGCTAGAATCCAAAATTCATCAAACTCTACTTCTTTAAAATTCTTTGGCTCGATTTGTGAAAGAAATGCACAATTGTTATGAAAATTTCTAGAAGAATTTCTTTTGCTTACCCCTTTTGATGGATCACCAATGATGAGATCTTTTGGGTGAGAAGGGACAAACCTCCATTCTTTAGGTAATGATGAAGTGTTGAGATCTTCATGAGGTTCTTCTTCATTTTGTTGCATAATCGTTTCCTCCTCATGTTGAATTTCAATGTTATTTGGATTCCTTTTGTCTTGATTTTGAATACTTAGTTGTTCAAATGAATTTCCAAATCTTCATCATCAATGACCTTTTTTTGTTCAATGGAGATAGTTTCATCAAAGACCACATGCATAAATTCTTCAACTACTAAAGTTCTTTTGTTAAAAACTCTAAAAGCTTTGTTAGTAGATAAATATCCAAGAAAAATTTCAATATCAGATTTTGGATCAAATTTTCTCAAATTTTCTTTTGTGTTTAAAATAAAGCACTTGCAACCAAAAACTTTAAAATATCCGATATTGGGAATTCTATTTTTTCCAAAGCTCATATAGAGTTTTGGTTTTCTTTCGACTAACCAAAACTCTATTTAAAATATAACATGAAGTATTTATGGCTTCGGTCCAAAAGTATTTTAGTAAATTGTTTTCATTCAACATGGTCCGAGCCATTTCTTGCAATGTTCGATTCTTCCTTTCTACTACACTATTTTGTTGAGTAGTTATAGAAGCCGAGAAATTATGTTCATATCCATTTAATTTGCAAAACTCATCAAAAGCTATATTTTCAAATTCTCCACCATGATCACTCCTAATTGTGGTAATGGTGTATCTTTTTTCATTTTAGACTCTTTTGCAAAAATGTTTAAATGTATTTAAAGCTTCATTTTTTAAATTCAAGAAAATGACCCAAGTAAATCTTGAAAAATCATCAACAATAACAAATGTATAATGTTTTCTACTTAAACTAGCAGTTCTAGAGGGTCCAAATAAGTCCATGTAGAGAAGTTGTAAAGGTCTTGAAGTAGAAGAGTATTGTTTAAATTTGAAAGAACTCTTTACTTGTTTTCCAAATTGACAAGCATCACAAATTTTATCTTTTTCAAACTTTATATTTGGTAACCCTTTTACAAAGTTATTTTTGGAGATTTTTGAAAGTAAGTCCATGCTAACATGACCTAATCTCCTATACCATAACCAAGAATCATCATTTATACTTGAAAGACATTTTATTTCTTTTTCAAGTTCAAATTCAATAGTTATTATGTAAACATCCTTACTTCGGCTCCCCATGAACAATACCTCTTTAGATATAGCATCCTCAATAAGGCATTTGGAAGAATCAAATTTAATGAGATAACATTTATCACACAATTGACTTATACTAAACAAGTTATGTTTAAGGTTATCAACTAATAAAACATTTTTAATGGAGGAAGAGGAACGACTACCAATATTTCTAATGCCTATGATTTTTTCTTAGGCATTGTCTCCAAAAGTTACATGACCTCCATCTTTTCTTTTGAGATTTGATAGTAATTATCGATCTCCCGTCATGTGTTTTGAACAACTATTATCCAAGAACCAATTGCTCTTGACCTTTCGTGGTACCTACACAAATAATTTTAATTTTTTATTTTTGGTACCCACATAAGTTTGGGTCCTTGATAGTTAGTGTTGTGGATTCTTTTATCCACTTGTGTTTCCTTTCAAAGTATAGTATCTTTTTAGTTGAACAATTATAAGCAACATGACCAATTTTCTTGTAAAAACTATATGTGATGTTTTGTTGAAAAAAATTGGATGATTTCACAAATATGGTTTCAAAGAGATTTTTGTTTCAAGAGAGGTTTATATCCAATTCCCCTTTGTTGAACACACATTTTTGCTCACTTCAAAATTTTTCTTTCCTTGGGTAAATTTGTGAATAATGTTTATTAAATCAACCACTTTTCTTTCAATGAAATATTTTCTTTAATTAAGGATTTATGATCATTTTTTTTGTCAAAGTCCTTTTGTGCAATAAAAAGTTTCTTGACTACCTTTTTCAATAATGAGTGTTTATTGTTAAGAATAGAGTATTTTGAAACAAGTTTCTCAAATTCTTCAAGAATTTCATTATAAGAGGTAGATAAGTCAATGTAAGAGTCATTGTTGTTTGTACTTACCTCATCCTCAATAGCCATGAAGCACATGTTGGCGATTTCTTCTTGAACTTCATCTTCTTCAAGATCATCTTCATCACTATCATCCCATGTGGTTTGAAGAGCTTTCTTTCTGGTGAACTTCTTTTTGTTCAGGCATTCGGTCCTCTTATGACCGAGTTTGTCACAATCATAGAATATGATCTTTTTGTTTTTCTCTTTACCTTTATCATCCTTCTTTTGAAATCGCCTATTGTTTCGAAATCCATTCCATTTTTTGACAAAAAGAACTAAGTCATCAAGTTCTTCATCACTCATGTTTGTGTTGGAAGATCTTTCATCATTTGTTGATTTCAATGCATTTGCTTCTTGGGAGGCTCCTTCATTACTTCTTTGCTTCTTCTTGTTTTCTCCTTTGTTTTGGTATTGTTGAGCTCATACGTCATCAATGTTCCATATAGCTCCTCCAATGGATAAGTGTTAACATCTTTTGTATTCTCTATCAACATCCTCAAGGAGTTCCAATCTTCCAAGAGAGACCTAAGCATTTTACTCACAAGTTCACCGTTAGTGAACTTTCGATCAAAGCCCTTAAGGCCATTAATAATATCGGTAAAGCGAGTAATCATATCAACAATAGGTTCATCTTGCTTTATAAAGAAATTTTCAAAATCTTTTGTCAATAAATTTATTTTAGTTTCTTTAACCTTGTTGGTACCTAAGTGAGTTATCTCTAATGCATGCCAAATATCATATGTGGAATCATATGTGCTAATACGATTAAACTCATTTTTATCTAAAGCACAATAAAGTAAATTTTTGGCTCTAGCATTCAAAGACAATTTTCTTTTATCCTCTTCATCATATTCTTCTCTAGACTTAGAAGTAGTTTGGTCCTGTTTATCATCAACTTTAATAATTTTTGTAGACACATATGGACCAAACTCGATGACTTTCAAATGTTATAATCAATTGATTGAATGTAAATCATCATTCTAGTTTTTCAATAATTGTAATGGGTGTCATTAAAGAAGGGAGGACGATTTGTAGAGTGGCCCTCAAGATTTTGAATATTTTGGTTAGCCATTACTCAAGATTGTATAATCTTCAAAAAAAATGAGCACCTTGCTCTGATACCAATTGATAGCCCAAGAATAACTAATCAAGAGGGGTGAATTGGTTTTTTCAAACTTTTTCGAAAAATATTCTCAAAAATGATATTTAAGAAATGAAAATTAATCCACAAAATTATAAGCACAATATAAGTAAATAAAAGGAAAGAGAGAGTGCAAATAATATTTTTATAGAGGTTCGATCTAACCAATGATCTACGTCCTCCGTTACCAAGCTCTCCAACACGAGCACGGCCTTTCTACTATTTTGATTAACTTATGGTGCAATTCAAACCCTTACAATGTATCCGGTGACTTACAAACAAGGAGCACCGATCCTTATATAATATTGAGCTTTCAAGAGGCCTCAATATGACCCAAAAATGTAAAGAGATTGATTTGAGTATTTCTCTCTAGATGAATGATAAATACAAGTTTAGTTCTAAGAGATACTAACACTTTAATGAATAGCAATAGATGAGAAAAGTTCAAGTGTTAGAAGAAAATTTTGTTGAGAATGATGAATCAAAAGTTAGATTTAATCAAACAAAGTTTTTTAATAAGAGATATTGAAGATATAAATACAATGAAGCTTTGAATGAAATTTTTCAATATGATTCTCTCTATAAATGCTCTTGTAAGTGTTGTTGAATGATAATAAATAAAGTGGTATTTAAAGAGATCAATTTTTGTCACTTTCTATTGAAACGGATGATCAAACAGTCGACCGGTCTGATGGTCAGAACTAGCCGTTGGAACTTTAAAAAATCAGAATGGATACTTTTTAGAAAGTGACATTCAAACGGTCGATCAGTTCACTCAAACGGTCGACCGGTTCAACCGGTTTATCAAACGGATTGTCCGTTTCTACAGTTTTGAAAAATTGATTTTTGGCTTAGATAAAAATATTTTTATACATGTGATAAATAAATATTTTTGAGCTTTCATTCATTGAATTGCTAGAAATCAAAGAGTTAATACATTTACAATTTTATCTAGAAATCTATTCTTCGATCTCGATCTTCGAATCTTGAATTTTAGATCTTGAAATACTTGAACTCTTGTATTGATTTTGACTTGATCTTGTCATTGCATGAGAGTTCGATTTGTAGCGCTTTGAATATTGCTTGAAAATGGATTGTTAGAAAACACAACTATTTTATTTGTTATAATCAAAACATTAAGGTTTAAAGTTAATCATAGGTCAACAGCTACTAGACTTTATATGGGTCATACACATACATCTCTGCTTTCTTTTTCTTGTTTTGTATTCTTATCATCAATCTTCAATTAATTAGTATATTTTATTAGTGTATCTTGAAATGAAGGGCAAATATCCATTCGAACTTTTGTATTTGTTGTTGTTTTGTTTATTCAAGAATATGAAGGACAAATAAGTATTTTTACGCCCTCTTAACATACTTTTTGGACTAAAATTGTCGCCAGTGACAATATTTGCTAATTTATGGAAGGTTGAGGACAAGATTTTGATGGAAAAAGGTTGGATATCACTCATCTGACTCAATAATTAAATAGAAGCATTCAAATATGATATACCTACTGAAGAAATACGTAATTAATACTTTATAAATTACTTTCTTCATCCTACAAAGATAGGCTTATTTCAATTTTCACACAAATTAAGAAAATTAAATTATTATAGTTTGAATATTAATTTTATTTATGATTTTTCTTGTATACTCCTACATTAATATAATGGTAGTATATATTTGTTGATAACAAGACACATTAAATATGGACATATTAAAAAACTAAAAAATTAATTATACTCTCAACAAAAAAAATGGATTAGGACATATGAATAAAGAAAATAAGCCTATCTTGGTAGGACGAAAAGAATATTAAATTCATAGGCTAGCGGATGGGGGCCACATTGGCTGCTTTTAGAAATCTAGGCCCCACGTTGTGTTAACGACAAAAATATAAGGAAAAAGTGCCGCTGTGGTGTCAAACTTTTCGAGAAAGTGCGTAGGGTCCCAAAATTTTTATTTTTGGTATCACCATCCTAAACGTTTGCAAAAATATGTAGCGTAAAGACCTTTGGACAATAGTTGTCCACGAGTCTATCAATTGATCAAATATTCAATTATTGACCTTCATTTGACCATTTTTAAGAAGAGCAAAATAGTATCTTCATATTTTCCACTTAAAACAATTAAAATGATTTAAAAAAGAAAAGAATAAAAAAAAAAAAGAGTTGGTTGAGTTTTGATCTAAATTTCAATTTGTTATTCTTAATGTGAAATGGGTAGGGATGGCAATCGCATTGAGCCGTCGCGCGTAAAAGCTCAGCCCATGATGCGCTCGAGCTTGTCGAAGGACGAGCCCGGGCCCTAGGCTGAGCTAAAGAATTTTTAAAGGTACGAACTAGGCTCGGCCCTTGAAAAAGATATGCCGACTCGTCCCTTGGCTCGTGGACCAACCCCATAATTTTCAAAAATTGGGTTGCCCAAACGGTGACTTTGATAAATTGGAGACCAATGTAACAGTCACTTTTTGTGACCGTTGCAGCCCGTTTTGGTCTTTGAGGTTTTTTTTTTCCAACGGGCCTTTTTTTTTTGTTTTCCTATAAATACCCTCCACACTTTCAAAATCATCACCTTTTCACTACTCTCTCAACTTACACAATCCAAAAAAATTATATTGTCAATATTAGTTCTTGTATTGTGTAATTTTCAGTTGAATTTGCTTGTTTTAGTGATTTCTTCTATTCAATTTCTACATGTCTACATTTCTTATTTATTACAATTCTAAACTCTACTTCTAAATTTTATTTTCTATATGGATCAATACAACATACAAGAAAGTGCCGGCCACCAAATGCATGATGGTTTTAATGGACTAAATGATATTCCAATTCTTAAATTTGGTGATGATTATGAGATTGGGAGCATTGATCCCATTGTCTATTTAGAGGATATTGATAAAGAATTAGAAATGACTAACACTATTACAACGACTGGGTCGACTATTAAACGAATAGCTGCAAAACAAAAGACTCGGTGTTGGGATCATTTTAAATTAGTACATATCGGCGCAATCGCAGACGGACAACCAATCTTCAAGGCGATGTGTAAATATTGTAAATAAAAATTTACATGGCAAAAAAGTGGTGACACGAGCCATCTAAACCGATATTTTTCTAAGTGTATGCAAAAGCACGGAGGAGTTGATACCAATCAAACTCAACTTCGGTTCGAATCTCTCGATGGATCTTCTAGTTCTAGTTCAAATCTTAATAACTGGGTGTATTCACAAGACTCTATGCACTAGGAAGGCAAGACTCAGATGGTAGCCAGTGGTGGTTCCTACTATGAAAAGTCATCATTTCACAAAATTCGTACAAAAATATCTTTAACCAAGGTATGTGCCCTTTCTTATAAACACTCTTCGTTTTGATACTATTGCTTTATAATAAAAAGAAAGAAAATACAATAAATAATTTAACTAAATATTTCAGTGTTGTATCATTCACTTCGGACTTATGGTTCGGTATAAATCATAAATGATATATTGCTGTCACTTTACATTATATTGATAAACTATAGATTATGCATAAAAGAATAATTATTTTTAAAACAATTGATTACCCTCACACTGTGATACAAAATTTTACTTATTTAATTAATATTATTAGAGAATTTTTCTGCGAATCAAGAATTCGCAGTTTCACATTTGATAATATTACGTCTAATAATATAGTAACAGAAAAATTAGTTCAAAAATTAAATTCAAAATTTGGTAGAATTTTATTTCATGTTCGATGTATATGTCATGTTTTTAATTTAGTTGTTCAAAATGGTTTAAAGTATATAAGCCCACAATTAGAAAAAATTAGATATTCTCTAAATTATGTTGTTTCTTCACATTCTCAAAAACAAGTATATGATGAATTATGTGTTGAAAATTCCCTTCTAACAAAATATTTGTGTACAAAAATAAGTAATGAGTGGAACTCTATTTATTTAATGCTTCAAGCATGTGAAAGTTATGAAAATTGTTTAATTGCATATTATAATAGCCGACACTCATACGGTCCAGAATATGATTTGTAAACATATGATTGGAAAATCGTATTCCATGTGAGAAAATTTTTATTTTTTTTTTCCGACAACACAAACGCATGTGTTGGCGCATATTACCCTATCATTCCATTAGTTTTAAATCATTTTTATTTTATTACAAACAATTTTAAAATGTATAAAACATTTACAATTTTTTTTTGATATTGTAGTAACAATTGAGATCAAGTTTATAAAATATTATGAACAATTGCCTATGTTATTTCCGTTAGTTAAGTATGGATCCTAGAGTAAATTTTAAAAGGTACAAAACATACTATTTTGACAATTTCTAATAAGTTAAGTTACGAAAATTCAATAACTTACGGTAATTTAGAAAAACTATTAAGTGAAATGTAAGACTTTTATGTGACAAAAACCAGTAGGAACGTTAGAAGACCTCTTGTAGCAATCCCTTATTCGTTATCAAATGATGATAACGATTATTGGAGTTTCCTTAGTTTCGTTAAGGAACTCAACAATATAGTTTTTCTACTTCGCCTCCAGTGCCACGAATGTAGAAACAAGTAGTAGAGACGTACTTTTAGAGTTAGCTATATATTTTGGTCATGACATGCTTAATATGTTAGATGAAGATGAGAAAAATAATTTTGATATACTTAGGTGATGGAGATAAAACGAGCGTCAATACTTAATTGTTTCTATTATAGCACGCGATCTACAAACACCTCTGGTATCAGCTGCAGCACTGGAGTTTGTTTTTAGTACAGGTGGCAGGATTCTAAATGATATAAGGCCAAGACTAAAACTAGACATATTAGAAAGTTTAATGTGTTTAAAAGATTGGGTGGATGCAAAACTTCGAATCCAAGATAAAGTAAGCCTCATATTGATCGAAAAGGTTCAAGAGTTGACTACATAAAATGTAAGTATAGTTTGTTTAAATTTATTTAATTTTTCTTAATTTTAAGTATTGAAACTTAAGTTTATTAAAAATTGTACACGTAACAACTTGTTCGTGTATAGTTTTAACTTCGTCTACGTTAAAAGTAGTCAATTCCAATCTTGAAAAAAATGAGGGTTTTAAATTTCAATTTTATCGTAACTTATTTCATTTTAAGTTTTTAAACTAAAAACCCTTCAAAATAATAAGTTCACGTGTGGCCCGTGGACCGGCCAATTTGGCCCACGAGACACAGTACGATCCGGGCTCATGAATTTGGGCCGAGCTGGGCCCTTCTTGGCATGGGCTATTGCCATCCCTAACAGGTAGGGGTGGGCAAAATTCGATCCAAATCAGTCGAACCGATCGACCCGACCTGAACCGACCGATTTGGGTCAGTTTTCTAGCTTATTTAGGTTGAGTTCGGGTTGAGGGTTTGAAATATCAATCGGGTTGGGTCGAAGAAACAGCCCAACCCATACCAACTCGACCCGATTACAAAAAAAAAAAAAAAAAAAAAAAAACCAACAAAACAAACCCTAAAAAATCATTTCAGCCACAAAACACACACATTCACACTCACGCACGCAGTGCCTCCGAGCCCAATCTCTCTCCATCGCGGCCAACGTCGGTCAATCCATCACTGCCGCCAATCAATCTCCACGCTCGCATGTATACTCCGGTCAATGAAGAATATACACTCTTGCCAAAGCATCGAAAATGGTAAGACCAAGTCTATTTTTCCCACCACTGCATCTCTCTTACTTCCTCTCTCTATATGTATAGGTAATATGTATATATAATCTCTCTTCCTTTAGCGGTTGACTAGAGTTGATTCTAGTCTAGGGCTTCGATCTGTGATTTTTGAATTTCAGAGAAGTTGGGGTTTCTGATTGTGGCTATTTTCGAGAAATTTTACAACTTTTGTAGCAATTTTTGTAAGTTCCAGCAAGATCTTATTGTAAATTCTTCACTTGCACATTTAGTTGTTATCGTTTGTTGTTTAGATGTTTAGATGTGAATTAGTATTGATTATTTTCAATAAAAATTGTGTCTTCGAGATTTGAGATTTGAGATTTGGGGAAAAAAATTGTCCCAACCCGACAACCCAACCCAAACCGACCTAAGATTGGTCGGTCGGGTTGGGTCAGGTTCTAACCCATTGGTGGGTTGGGTTGGGTTGAGTTCCATTTTCTTCAAATCGCAATTGTTAGGTTGGGCCCAAAACCGATCCAACCCAACCCAACTCAACCCACGCCCAACCCCCTACTAATAGGAATGAGTAAAATTTGACTAAGCCAATCAAATTGAGGTTTATCTAATTTTCAAATATAAAATTTACACAAATAATCATAAAAATTTTGTTTACACTTTTTGTAACACTTGTAACAAACAATGATATGCTGCTACTACCAACATCACAAAGCGAAACACTTGTAACACACAACACTATGTTGCTGTTGTCACCACCACCACCACCACCACCACCATTGCGACATTATTACACAAAGTGTAATACTTGTACCAAATTGTGTTACACACCCGCTTTCACCGCCACCTGCCACCAGATCTCACTACGATTTGCATCTCCACCACCATTTAATCCCAAACCACCACTACCACCGCCTTCACCAACACCACTACAACTTTTAGTCACCACTAGATCTGCACCATCATCGCAACCCACCACCAACACCACCACCACCACCACAGTCACAGCTTTCACCACCATCCTTGTTGTCACCATCACCGCCGACTGCTATAGCTGTTTGAAAAACCAATCACCATTGGGAACAGATCATCCTACCAGAAAACAAAAGTCAAAGTGACAAAATCAAACCCAATCACTGCTGTAAAATTCAAATTATAGAAAAATAGCATGAATATCTAGTTATTTCTCATGGTAGAATGGCAAATGAAGGAAGAATATAAGATTTGGACGTAAAACATATTTCCAATGAGCTTGTGGTGGATTGTGTACAGATCTAAGTAGGGTTCCAATGGTGGTGGTGGAAGGATGAGTCAATGTCGGTGACGACGGAAGTTGATTGTGATTGCGGTGGTTGTGGATAGTATTTTTAGGGTTTTGTATGGGAATATGATTTGGGTAAGCTTTTTAAGCTTTGGAAATTTTAGAAAGTATTTTACGAATTTAAAACTTAGAGCAGTAATGATGTAATTTCAAGGAAAAAAAATGAAGTATTGGCATAATTTCATCTTTTCAAATGTTGAGTTTTTAATTTTAAACTCAACTTGTCTTAGAGCATTTCCAATGCTAGAAACCTTCTGAAAAAATCTATGTCTCGATAAAGAAAAAAGTGATGAGGAAAGATGGAGTCGAATGAGAAAAGAGAGAGAGAAAATAGACATGAGAGAGAGACACAAAATAATAAAAAAATAGATAAAAGATTGTCTAAAAATGGACAATCTTCTACAATAAATGTTGTCACATGAGTTTTATCCCCACCCCACCCCACCCCACCCCACCCCACCCCACCCCACCCCACCCCGACATTCACAATTGAAGGCAATATTGGAAGTACTCTTAGATGGAAGACGAGACTAGAAGTGACATGTCCAGTCCAATAATGATAAGTTGGCCAGATGCAAATAAGACAAATCACTATTTTTTGGAGGGAAATTTATACTACTATGCCAACAAATGTAAATATATATTAAAAAAAATACATAAAATACTTGAATCTGGCCCATTTTTCATTTTTTATTTTTTATTATCTAATTAGCTAAATCAATATAACACACTCTTTAAATAACGTCAATTACGATTAAATGCAATTTCATGATTAACTAACTCATCACAATCAGATTAATCACATATTCCCTCTCCTGCCATCGATGAGTACATTTCAGAGGTTTAGATACGGGAAAAATGATTCTTTGATAGAAAATGATTGTGAAGAACATGTATATTCCGGTAAAATTTATTTTTATATATTTTTATTTGAAATTATTTCAATTGATACTATAAATTATGATTTTGATGGAATGTAGTGATTTGAAAAACTTTTGTTAGTGTCTAGTTTGCGTTTCATTTTTCTACCCGATTTCATTTTTAAAGAATCTGAGGTGTGAAATATGTTAAATGTATATAAGAAATCGGCTTTGTAACTTATGCTTGATAAATGAATGTTGGAATCTACTATATATTACAATTATATTATGCTTGTTGTTAAAAAATTTATTGGTAAATTGATATTTATATTTAGCACTGTGTCATGTGTTACATGTATGAATTATGAAATATGTTGCTAGTGATACATCTTCTGTGTTATATAAACTTCATACATGATTTGTGAACATCGGATAGGCTGTTATATTTATGTTAAGCTTCTTGTTACAAAGCTATTCCTAGTTTGCGATACTTAATAATAAGTGCAATAAGTTGCCCATAAGAAATTTATGTGTCACATAATGTTAGTACACGAATTTTTCAAGATTGCACTCTAGTTTACGTACCATTAGAATTTGTGTATATTTAATCAGATGCTATAATTATGTTACGCTTGTTGTTATCAAAGATTTTCATAATTTGTGATTCCTATATATAATTCTTCTTTGTGTTTCATAAAACAAATCGCCTATGTTAATGTTTATATTTATTAAAAAATACTGATAGATTACACAGTAATTTAGGAGACTCGAATTTGGGTCACTATATTGATTTCGACAATTTTGGGATATTTTGATTTTGCTATGTAAAATTTTCGGTTGAATTGATTTTGTTTTGTTTCATTATATTAATAATAAATAAAAATAATGATATATTATATAATAATTTTAAAATAAATACAAATAAAAAATATATTTAAAATATATTTGAAATGTGCATAGTGGATGCAATTTCCACTTTTTGGGGACTCGGAAGTTACCCAAAGAAAATAAAATAAAATGGAAAATTGAGAAAGGAAAGACTGATTCTTGGCTGAAGCCCTACTCATGCTAGCAAGGTAACTTTTTGTAAATATCTCCAACTTTTTAAAACAGAACGCCTCTAACTTTCAATTTATAGTAATTGAGTCCCTAACTTTAGGTAACTACTGATATCTTTTTAGTTCCTTATTGATTCGCACCACCTATTTGACTATTTCCCTAAAAAGTAGTTGGCAATCAATGAGAACATTGAAGGGTGAACACGATAGCATAAGACGTGAACTCTTAGAGCATTGCAAATGTGGATTGCAAGTAAAATAAATAATTTCTAAAATTATTCATATCTAATGCAAGTTGATAAGAATTCTATCAAGTCGACTCCCGTTTGACACAGTTGTTGTTGGCAATAGAACTTTTGGCTATAGAGTTTTTATTAAAAAGATGTTGATTGTTTAGCTGTGAATCTAAAAAGTGCTATGGATATTAAATTGAGTGTTTGGTAATTTTTATAAATTTTATATTTATTTAACTAAATATTAATTAATTATTATATATTATATATATCATTTTTTTATAAATAGTTTTTTTTATATCCTATAATAATATTAAAATTAATATTTTAATTAAATTATGATAACACAATTATTTTAGTATATATCACGTCACTTAAAATTGATTTATTTAAATCAAACTTATTATATGTAATTTTTATTATATTATGTAACACTCCAATATAATTTTTTCACTTTATATAAATATATGAATTGGGTTAGGTAGATTTCTTTTCTTTATGTTGATGTATTAATGATAATTTTGTTAATTTTTAAGTTCCATTAAATATTAATGACAACTCTGTGTGAAAGCTCAAAATTTGGGTTTTTTAGTCAAAAATTATTTATTGACTTTAGTCAAATAAGCATAAATTTAATTAAAAATACATTTACTCTTTAAAAAATGCTTTTAAGCTTCAAAAAATCCTTCCAAACACACTAGTAGTATGAGAAAAAATAAACGATGGCTACAGCGGGAAATGGTCTCCTCCCCATAGTGGGAAGGAGTTATAAAGGTCACAGAACACGTGTCATGTGGCAACTCCTCCCCACTATGGGGAGGAGATCATTTCCCTGGCTATATCTACGTCTAAATTTAGAAGTTCCGTTAGATATACTGTACAGCAAAATTTAAATTTTTTATACATATTTAATAAAATAAAATAAATCTAGATAGAAATTTATATAATACATTAGAGATCAAATTTGAATTTGAATATATATTCATTAGACATCAATACTACATAAATTAGAAGTCTTTCAACATTTATGCCACAAAAATAGTAATCTATAGAATAAATATGTCTCGTTTATTAAATGAGGCATAATATTTAAATACAAAATCACCATTCAACTTAAAATTCTGAATAATAATTAATAAATAATTTACATCTTGAAAATAAATAAAATTATTAAGAAACTTCCCCTCCAAAATCTTCCCATTGACCCGGGAATTAAATGGGAGCACCAAATACCTACCGAAGAAATACGTATTTAATACGCCAGTGGATGGGGCCCACATTGATTGCTTCTGGAAATATGGGCCCCACTGTTACGTTGAAGAGGGAAAAAAAATCAGAACGAGGAATGCGATGGCGCAAACAGATTTCCAGTTGAGATTGTGGCGCATGTTAGCAGTCTTGTGACTGGTTGTTAAGCCCACTTGCATTTGACAAGCGTGAAGTACACTACAATCTAATGGCCTGTTTGGTCAAATGAAATGCGGGAGACACAAGTGCACAATTCGTATATTAAACTAAACATGACTGAATAAGAGATGTATATAATATAAATAAAAATTAATTAATTATTTTTAGTAACACTTGTCTAACAATAATCTTCCTATCCAGTTGGAGGAAAATAATCAATATATCAAATAAGCGTTAGATTAAGCAATTATACTTTTTTTTTTTTTTTTTTTTTTTTTTTTTATTTTACAGAGGACGAAATACATTTTCATTGTTCAAATCAATGTTTTAAAAACCGACCCGGGCATCGACCGGAAAAGTGAAAGTGTCAAGGTTAAAGGATCGAACCGGAGTTGACCCATTGATTTTAAAAATAAAAAATTAAAAATGTACAAAAAAATTAAAAATGAAAAATAAGTTTTGAAAATCACAAAATTGTCAAACAATAATCTTCCTTCTTTTATCCATTTGGAGGAAAGATAATTTCAATATATCAAAATAAAGAAATGATTTTTAAACCAATAAAACAATTATACTTTTTTTTCTTCAACTTTTTGAGCGGGTTTTTTTGGTTTTTTACATAAGGATTTGGACCTGTTCCTGTTTCTATGGATTGACGTGACGGCATTTTCATTGTTCAAGTAGGCCTCCAAACTCATTGAGACACGTCACTCCAATGGTGATTTACATCACAGTCGTGAAATTCGATGAACTAATAAAATATAGTCTACTTTGTACTACGTGTTGTTATAATAATATCTCGTCGTAGGTGAAAAGGTTAGTACTTAGTAGTTTAGATTGTTTCACCTATTTAATGAGAAGAGCTTGTTAGGCGAAGCTTTTAACCAAAAAAAAAAAAATAGCAAATTTTGATAAATTTTGATAAAATGCGTGGTTGAAAGTTGATAAAATTGTGGGTCATAACATTGTGTGATTAAAAATAATTATAGACTTTAATCTCAAATTTTTTAACATCTAAATCAAACTAACGCTAAATAAAAAGGTTAATTTCAACAATGGTCATTGAAATTTTTTCAAAATTTTAAAATAGTCATTGAAGTTATTTTCTTACAATAATTGTCATGCAAGTTTCTAATAGTTACATTAGTAATCACTCGATTGGAAATATTAACCTAAAATCTTATGTCACTATTAAATTCAAAACTAGACACAAACGACAACAGCAATGCCTCACCTTCAAAAGTTTGCCTAAAATTTCACCAATTGATTGCATTAAAATAATATATATATATATATATATATATATATATATATATATATATATATATATATATATATATATATATATATATATTTAACAATTACTCTTTTTGCTACAATTAACACATATTTTGTTTGATGTGGCGTATTAGTTAACGTTCTTTGTGTTCATGTTAAAATTTAACAGTGATACGTAAGATTTTAAGTTAATATTTGTAGTCGAGTGATCAATAGTATAATTATTAGAAATTTGAGTGACTACTAATATATACAAATTACTTCAATTATTATTTTAAAATTTTATAAAACTTTAATGATGGTAGCTGAAATTAATCCCTAAATAAAATAAGGCTGAGTTTGATTCGCTTAAATTTTCCATGGAAAAGGATTTTTCCACCTGGAAACTTGTTTGTTTGATTACTAAAATTTTCTGGAAAATAATTTTCCCACCTATTTTTCTCTTTTGTTTGTTTGATTGCAACCTTTTTTTTTTTTTATGGAAATTTTTCTCATTTTTCTACGTTTGACCACATTTTTTTTGTTTTTTGAAAAAAATAATTTCTTTTCATGGATAGGAGAATTTATTTTACATAGAAAATTTGTTAATCTTTTCTAACTCATTTATTTTTATGGAAAAGACGTTAATCTTTTTTCAACTCATAATTTCTTGATAATTTATTTCTTTGAAAAATATTTTATTTCTATTCAAATTTTTCATTGCAATCAAATATAGCCTAAGAATACATGACATTTTTTTTTTTAGATCGAAAATACATGACATTTTTCCTTGTACATTGGTTGACTTTGCCATTAAAATTGGGAAGACCGGAGGTGTCACATCTCAACAATAAATTGGCAGATAGGTTCATACAGTTAATGTCTACCGTTCAAATGGTTTGAAAAATAATGGCCGGTGGGGGCCCGGTCCCCTTCTTTAACTTCAACGGTCAAGATGTTCCTATATATATATTTATTTCCTGCTACTAACGTCAAAATCTTTTCTTCTCAAACATAATGAAAAGTTATAAAAGACTTTACGTTACATATTTAACTCGATTTTGTTATAAAATAAAATTTTAAAGGCACAATTAGATGTAGTATTGAATAGAATAAGCTAGATAAAAAATAAAAAATAAATTATTTTATTTTTATTTTTTAATATTATTTACTGATGTATAATTCATATTACTAAATTTTAAAAACACAAATATATTTTAATTTTTACTTCTTAAATCTTCTTCAATACTTTCATTTTTATATAAATACTCAATATGGCGTCAGACTAGTTGTAAAGCGCCGAGGTGATGTGGAGAGAATCATCCCAAGAACGCAGTTCGATTCCCGTGTGGAGCGATTTTCACCGAAATATTGTTGGGGTGCATCTTGGGGTTAGCGTGGTGGCTCTCTCTCTCGCCTCCTCTGCACTCGTGACATCCTCGATTCTGACCTGCTTTGGCAAAGAGTCTCTGATCTGAGTGGGAGAGTTTATAGCTTTCAGAGACTTTCCCTTAACAAATAAATAGGAGATAGATGTAGCCCTGCCAGTTTTGCATGTGCAGGACTAGCTCAATAACACCAACAAAGAAAAACTAAAACTAGACCAACATCATATTAAATCAAAGAATTTATTCATAGAGTTAAAAAAAAAAAAATCTTCATATATATAAATATGAGTTAATTACACTAATTGTCTCTAAAATTTGTGCAAAATTTTAAATTGGTCATTAAAATATTTTTCTTATCTTATCAATTACTGAAGTTATTTATAATTTCATAAATGGTTAGTTGGTTTAAAAAATGTCACTCAGATTATATGTTAGATTTAAGAAAAATTGTAGCCGTCAATATCACAATAATTATATAATTTTGACAATCTTATATTCAACATTTAATTTTTTAACATAATCACTCTTTATTAACAGTTATGTCATTAAATTATATTAAGTAGTGTTTAGAAGACGAATTCATTATTAAGTTCATATACAAAAGAAATATATTAATAAAAGAACAACTACAAAATATAAAGAAAAATAAATTAATTCACCTTTCTTTCACACAAAACTCCAAAACCCCCATGTAGTCTTCTTCAACCAACTTATATAAGTTCCATATTTCCCAACACACAATGACACGTGCAACTACACTCCTACCCATCCCCGAAGCCTCCCATCATGACATCACAACTACTGAAAATCCTTGTTACCGCAAATTCTCACCAATAAATAGTTTTCTAAATCTACCACAAATTCTCATACTTACGAATAGCCAATACTCACCCTACCACTTCTATTTACTATCCCTACACTGTGTCCCTCAACCTCAAGCCACACCTAGTATTCCAATGCAACTAACTACTTTTCCTATTTTCTCTTCTTCTTTTTCCTTCGTGTATGGATGGTGAAGATGGTGATGAAAGGGATTTAAAAGAGAGACGAGGAAATTTGAGAAAATGCTATCGAAATTTAACCTGATAAATGAATAATTACTAGCGGTGTCGCTATCAAGGTAGATGTTAAAATATTTTTTTCTTAATACTTTTTCTAACTAGTATTCATCAGATTCACACCTTCTTCTTAAAACTAGGTTTGTATCTAATTCTTATTTTGTTTAATATTTTCTTTTACTAGTTCATAATTGGAGTTTGGTGCTAACATAAATTAGTAGTATCTACACTGGTATATAAGAGCAATGATGGTTGTTTATTGTAGTGTGTGGGAGTTGTGGTGCTGTACAAAGATGATAGCTAGCATGGAGTTGTAGTAGTAGTTGATTTCTGTAATATGCTAATTGTAGTTGTTTATTTTTTGGTGAATGTGGGAATTTGGACGAGGAAGAAGGGTCAATTTTTTTTATTTTTTTTCACACTTTATTCTTTTTTTTTTTAATTTATGGACAAATTCATATTTTAACATTTCAAGAACTATTATTAGAGGTAAAATGCGTCATAAAATGAATGGGTTGAAAATAAGATTGACAAGAACTAAATGATTGGAACAAAAGTGCGAAAAAGAATAAAAATTGGAGACAAAAAATTGTGAATTTTCCTTAGATTTATTAGCTGAGTGATTATTTGTGAAGTTACTAATAATTTTAATGACTAATAAGATATGAAAAGTACTTTAATGCAATGACTAATGTATCTGGAATTGGTTCATGTCAATGCAATTAGATATAGAGTCGACACAATCGACTCACTTTGACGTGTCATTCACTTTTGTCCCAATCGTTCCATGTACTTTTTTGGATTTACATATTCACAGCCAAGTGATTAGTCAAATATTTCTAGCTCGTGTACATTAATTGCTCAAAATGTTATGTCCTTTAGATCCGATCAAATCTATATACTATTGCAAAGTCATGTTGTGCCCTTTACATTCGATTGAACCCATAGTATGGTCATTGCAAAGTAATTGATGTAAGTAGTGAATTTCGTGTCAATTTTAAGACATGAAAATATAAAAATTGATACATAGTAAAATTTGACCAAATTAAGTGTCTAAAGAAAAAAATCGTCTAACTATCAAAAAGAATCGAAATTGTTAATTTGAATCTACGTGGACCCGTCAAAATCTCAATTTTGAACTGAATCAAACTGTATTAGAAATGATAAGGTTTAAGTTTCGATATTTGAAAATCACTTCAAACCAAACTGAACCATTCACCTAATTAAAGAAAAAAAATATATACTTGATGTACCCAAGATATATAATTTATTAGTTCAATTTATGCTTCTACAAATTTACTTGATAGTCGATTTATCGTAGAATTTTTTATTATTTCATTTATTTAACCTTTTAACCTTGTATAGAGACCTAGTAAGAGATTTTAGACCTGACATTTATATTTAAAATGTTTCACATGTAAGAGATTTTAGATCAAACTATTTATGTTTTTACTTGTTTGAAAGATGTTATTTTTATGTATTTCAAACTATGGTTTGAAATCTATCTGAATCATAAAAGATGATATTTTTATTTAATTTAAAAAATTTCCAAATCATTTTAAATGACTTAATTTACAAATATGCCAAAAATCGTCCGAATCGAGCAGTATTCACCTTTAATGCTATTTATTTTAAATTTTAACCAAATGTACAAGAAAATCATTTTTACCACGAAATGTTGGGGTTTTAGCGCAAAATGTCCTTAATTTTTGCCCTCAATATAGAAGTAGTTCATTACGTTTGATTTTTTGACATAGACGTTCTTCGCCTAAATATTTTGGTGCACAATTGGTTATTATTCAATGAAAAAAATCAATATGGCCTTAAGTTTAATTAGGGAGAAGTGCAGTTGAGCTTCTAACCTTCGCAAAAGATCTATTACCTTTAATTTTTAAACTAATGAGTTCTTTTGTTTTTGTTTTGAATTATAACTTTATTTACCAACTAATAATTATTTTGTATATTTCACGAATTATTATGAAATAACTAAAATTTAAAGGGTAAATTCAAGGCAGGTCACAGTTGTTGCACTTAGGATTCTAAAGTCTCATGGTCAAAACTCAATTAAATTAAAGTCACATTTTAGTGCTAAAATACCAACATATCCCTAAAATTTTCAAAAAATCGCTAATTCAATGAAACTATTTTATTATGATACTATTTTCTGTGATACTGTTTTTGTATGATACCGTTTTATTATAATACCGTTTTATCTATGATACTGTTTTGGTATATTTATACCATGTTTTTATCTTTGATACTGTTTTATTATGATAATATTTTCAACTTATGATACTGTTTCATTTAGATAATGTGTATTTGGTATATTTATATCATGCTTTTATCTTTGATACTGTTTTATTATGATAATATTTCAACATATGATACTGTTATTGAATACAGACAATATCAATGATCTTGTATTACTAATGTAGTATTTTAAGAACAGTATCATTACTTCAACCATTAAAACATCTTGTACTTAGTTTTATATATGATACTGTATCATTACTTCAACCATTAAAAATATGTTGTACTTAGTTTTATATATGATACTGTTTTATCTATGTTTATGTCTTTGATACTGTTTTATTATGATAATGTTTCAACCTATAATATTATTTCAATCTATGATAATGTTATTTAATGTAAACAGTATCAATGGTCTTGTACTACTAATCGAATATTTTAAGAACAATATTATTACTTCAACTAGTACAACACCTCTACCTTTAATTTTATCTATGATACTGTTTTATCTATGATACTTATATCTTTGATACTGTTTTATTACGATAATGTTTCAATCTATAATACTGTTATTTTATTGGGTTATAGTTTGTCTATGTGAAACTGTTTTATTAAAATACTTTCATGTATGTTACTGATATGTTAAGATACATTTATCTATGATACTGTTTTAATATGTATGATACTGTTTAGATAATAAAAATTAAACATTGTCATTTTAAGTTAAATAGATGACTTCAAATAGATAAAATCTATCGTCAGCAGTCGCAAAGCGACTGGTCTTGACCGGCTAGTCGAGACAAGATACATTGTTAAGATACATTTATTTATGATACTGTTTTAGTATGTATGATATTGTTTATACAAGAAAAATTAAACATTGTCATTTTAAGCTAAATAGACACTTCAAATGGCTAAAATTCATCGTCAGCAGTGCAAAGCGACTAGTCTTGACCGACTCATCGAGACAATTTTGAAAATATATTATAATATAAATTCTGAGCACGTTTGCGAATTCTATGTTATTTCTGTTATGATACTATTTTTTGTGATACTGTTTTCTATAATACAATATCAAACAACACACATGACTAACTAACAACACAGAGAAAAATCTAATGGCCAACTTTCGTCATAGTAATGCCCACATCAAAATTTTTCATTTATACAGAAATTCAAGCTGCTATTTACAGCAACAAATCATGACAACTCTACAAAAATTTATCAAACAAATCTTCCCTAATAATATTTTTTATAATACGTATCAAAACATGAGATTTTTATTCAAACAGATCCAAAAAATTGCGAGTATTTAATTATTAGTGGAGCCCATCAAAAGATTGAGAAGTATGATGCAGAAGATGATGAAACAATGGTACTTCCAGTAGATGAGGGTAGATGAGGGTGAGAATTTTGGCTCCTACTTTTGAATATCTCACCATGTCAAGTTTACAACTAATGCACCAATTTTGCTCGCATGGCACAACGAGTTCATGCTATTTCTGCTTAAAAGTTATCATATTACCTCATGAACGACCAGTTTATTGTGTTATCATACTAATTATTGCTATTTGAGATCTCATTTTTACACTGAATATCTCTGGGCATTTGCATCTTTTCTGGAACTCTATCTTGTTTTTCTCTCTGAATGTCTAATACATCTCTTCTCTTTTCCCCAAGCACTTCAACCATCTGTAAATAATTACTCTAATCTAAAATTATTTGTTTGTTTGTTTGCAGATAGAAGCAAATTGGTAGATCATTTTTACTGTCTTGAAACACTAAGAAGAAGATTTAAAGAAGAAGAAAGAAGTAGATCTTGTATTGGTGCGTCTACAGCGAGTTTCTGATGCGAGGCATATAGATGATCATGCCTTGAACAAGGCACTTTGAGCTAAGCTTAGGGATTAAAGGAATTGCTCGTGGCCGTGGCCGTGCCAAGGGCAATGTTTGTGGCAAGTATGAATTACATCGATAATTTTGAGATTAATATGAAAATTGTTGAAGAGTATGACTTATTAACAATTTTAAAAATTGTCTTGACCCAATTTGAAACAAGTCACTTGCATGTAACTTTTAGATAATTTTTCCAAATTTAAATTCATAATTATTAACAAATTAAATAAAATTATTAATTTTATTATTAAGTAATTACAATATTTTAAATTTTAAATTTTATTTTATGGTAATATCAAAAAAAGAAAAAATTACTTTGTTGCAAACATGATCCTCAAATAATTTTATTTAATTGAACTATTATATTAGAGCTCGAATTGTATTGTTTATATTTTAATTTATCGTTTTATTATCATTCGAAATAGTACATAATTTTTTTATTAGTAATTTTGTGTTTAAAATAATAATAATAAGATTGATTAAATGTCATAAAATTATATATATCATTTTGTTATTTTATTTATTTTAATTTTTATTAAAGTTTTTCTAATTACATATACTTAAAGTACAATAATTTAATTTTTTTTTTTTCTAAAAAATTTAATTGACACGATTATAATGATATATTTAATACGCTAAATTAAATATTATTAAATCAAGGTACCGGACCAATTTACATATTTTGTAAAGGTTAGATATCAAACTGCAATTTTTTTAATTAAAAATAAAGAAATATTAGTCTTTTTAATCCAATAAAAGACCAATTACAATCTAAAACACGTAGATTAAAAATATGTATGCTAAACAATAAATATTAAACACTATTTGCACAAAATTTCCCAAAAAGTTGGACCACTACCAGTGAAGAAAGACCCCTCAAAAAGCTACTCCCACCTACAAGATATTTGCAAGTAGTTTTCTTGCAGGGAAGAGTGGTAGTGTGGTACCCATTGGCTTGACCCTATTGTACATCCGACTCTTTGTTTTTACTTTTAATTGCTTTTTATGGATTGAATCTTATAATTTATTTTTCTACGGATTTTACAAATTTAGCATGTTGAATTTAGTTGGTCTTTGAATTTCTAGCTACGAGTTCAATTTAATAGAAATTTGCAATTATAATAAAATAGATCAAATTCATTTTTTCTTTTTAAATTAGAGACCAACTTATTTCATTGAGAATAAATCGAGGACCAAAGGTGCAATTTTTTTAAAAGATGTGAATCAAAACTGAATTGGACAGATTTGATTGTTTAAAAAAGTTAAAAAAAAGTGTCAAAAAAAAAAAAAAAAAAAAACAGAAAGCTAAAATAATAATAATTGCGATTCTTAGCAAAAAAGCAAATGAAAACCCAAAAGCTCTCCAAAGCCAGTATTCTCCGCCAATAGATTCACTTTCATCGAATCCCCTCTTTTCTCTCTCCTCTCTTTCCTCATTGCTTTCCACACCAAACTCCTCTTTATAACTACCGCTTCCCCACCTCCCTTCCCTGCCCTCCTTCCTAACCACAGCACCATTCCACCACTCACTCTCTCTCTTTCTCTCTTTCTCGCTCTAAAATTCATGGATTCCGCAGCAACTACTTGTTCGAGAAGAAATCCTTGTTTCATAGAGGGAGATTATGGCACTGATTCTGTTGCAGAAATGGAATACGAATCTTCTGTAAACAGCCATCGCCATAACAATTCTCTGATTTCGACCGCCTTTTATTGTAATTCTCCGCAGAGAATGATGAATTTATCGGTACCTTCGAGATCCGTTCATGGAAGGTTTTTTAGTGATGGATTTGACGAACATAAAGCTCATTTCCTAGATGCGTGTTTTCTATGCAAGCAACCGCTCAGTAGTAATAAAGACATCTTCATGTATAGGTTAGTCCTCATTGCGCTGTTTTACTTATTTTTAAGCTACTTATTTTGTTCAATAAGTTACTTTTTGTTACTTTTTTTTTTTGAGTAACTTTTAAGAAAGAGAACAGCTTTTTTTTGATTCTATAGAAATGTCACACGCCTCGGAAAAATTTTTCTCACCCATTTGAACTTTTAAACATGATATTTGCTACTAAAGCTATCAAACACACCCTTAGAACTTTTAAACTCTTTTGTGAATTTTGTATTTTTTAAATGAATTCAGAAATTCAAAAGATCTTATATGGAATCTTTGAATAATAAAAATAAATTAGAATAGTAGGTTCTAACATTTTCGGTAAAACAAATTTAATAAGCAATTAAGATATTTTGCCAACTAGGCTATAATTCTTGTTTTTAATATTTAATTAATGATTAAATATCTTTTTAAATATTAAATATTGAATTATTATATTATTATAATCATGAAGCTATATTTTTTTTGAAGGCCTGCTTGTGAGTTTTTCCACTGGTTTGACGGTATTGAGTTGCAGTTGCACTATTTATGAAGATGGAAAAATTAGTGCTTATTAATTTTTTGGGAGATTGATGAAACTACTTAAAATGAGTGCAGTGTAATTTGTGGTATATTTTTGGCCATTTTACAATTTTTTTAATTTTATTATTTTAAAAAACTTTCAAAATCACTAAATAATATAATTCTAAGTATGGATCGAACTATTTTAAAAATTGTTAATAAAAATCACTTAAAATTGAATTTTTTATAAATGCTCAAATTTGAATATTTAAAATACCTTTATAATCGGTACCTAAAACTCTCAAACAGACGAGAATGGCAACGGAGTGGAGCGGATTCGGGTGGTCATTACCATCCCCGTTCCATCGGGAATTTTTGGGAGGGGCGGAACGGATATAGAAAAATTCAAATTTGTTGTTATGTTTAATTAATTAATTATTATTTTTTTTACATAACTTAAAAATTAAAATAAAATAAAAACATTCGAAGCAGGATCATGATTTTCGTCCCCATCCGTTAGTAATCGGGTCGAGTCGGGGGGTCGGTATTTTTGCCATTCCCTGCAGGCCTTAGTGGTCTTGTATCATGTCGCTTTCATTTTTCGTTTCTCATTATGTGTTTGTTGATCCATTTTAAGAATTCTGATCTGAACAATATTAAAATTTATTGTTTTACAGAGGGAACATTCCATTCTGCAGTGTAGAGTGCAGACAAGAACAAATAGAGATGGATGAAGCTAAAGAGAAGAGTCTAAATCTCTCTGTTTCCAGGAGAGCCTTAAGAAAGAAGGAGCAAAGAAAATCAAGTGCACCCAATAAATCCCCACCAGACTGCCCTTTCCGTACTGGCACAGTCGTTGCTGCTTAACGAGGGTACCCCACGGCCAACCCTGAGTCTAACTGGGTGGGTGTCAAACGAGTCAAGCCAAACAAAATTCTCCATTTAAACTCGATAAAAAAATGGAAATCAGTAGACCCTTTTAACTTTTAAGTAATGGTTTTACTTAGCCAAATACGGCATCGAGGAGGAGAAGAAGAAAATACGATTTGAGATTTTTCTTTTTCTTTGGTTAGATTTCCTGTGACTGAATCTGTATTGCTCAGGTTTGTATTTTACTCTTCTGATTTCTTTTTCATTGGGTTACATTATGGAATTTGCAAGTTGTAACGCTAAAGGAAGCAAAATGGGTCATGTTTGATACTTAAGTACTTAAACATACTTTATTATAGACGCAATCTTAATTTTTTAATTTTTTTTTATTTGGAACTTATTTGTTGGATATAAAAATATCTGTTAAAAAATTAAAGTCAAAACAATAATTAATTAAAAATTTTATTAAAATTTTTAATAATTTTTATTAAATTTTCAACTTCATATTCATCAATTTTTTTTTTTTTTTTAATCAAAATTTATTCAAAAGCTTTGTCAAACAAGCACTTAATACTATTGAGTATTATGTAATTGTTTTATTAGATATATCATTACTCATATGTGAATTTTTCTTTTTATCACTATTTATAAAATCGGTTGGACAGTGAATCAATTAATAAGAGCGTCTTCAATGCAAGTATGTAACAATGTAGATTGTTGTACATGAGGTAAATAAAATAAAAATGGGGAGAAGAACATCTCTAATGGAGTTGTGAATTTGAAAAATTGTAGTTGTATAACAAATAGTGGTAGATAAATTATAAAAAATTAAATAAAGTATGATTAATACAAATTTCGATGGAGATAAATAATAAAAAATAAAATAAAATAGTTTAGCATATATTTTGATGGACATTAATTATAAAAAAATAAATAAAAGATGTCTAGCACGCCGTCCAAATGTGAATCGCTGGGACGCGAAAGAAATTTAGTTTGGAGTCCAACATCCAGTAGAGAATACGTAAGTTAACGGTGCACAGAATAGCTCACGGGCGAGAGCCTATAAAGAAAAGTCTGTGGTCGTTCTTCATTCTTCTTTTTGTAAAATTTCAAATTTTTTGTTTATGGGATTTTGATTCCATGGCTGCTGGTGCGGAGGTGTTTGGTGAGACAGTAGCGGTGTCGTCATTGTCTAGTATTCATCACAAAAAAAAAAACACTGATACTGCTAGTGAAAACAACAATGAAAAGAACGCTAATTTTAACATTTAGAATATTTGTAAAAAATGACATTATGTATGTTAAAGTTTGAATTGCTCTTTAATAATTTTATTTTTTTTAAGAAAATGTTACAAGGATATTCGTGAATGTAGAACGAATCTTTGAACTTGAGGCATGTTGATAAAGATGAGGTCAAGTATTAAAATAAAGAGATGTTTCAAAATGAGGATTTGTAGTCGAGACGAAGAACCGAACCTCGGGAATCAAAATATGAAGAGAAGAGGGCCATACGCACAAAACATGGAGAACAATTAGAGTGCAAAGATTGACTGTGGAGTTTTTTATTAGGCAAATGACATACCAATAGAATGCTTATTGAGTTAGGAGTTCAATGCAATTTACGAATTACAATTTAGAATTTCTTACTAAGAGTTATGCACGTTTGAATGTAAGTTGTTTGGAGCAGAGTAGAGTTTTTGCTTGAACGATCGAAATGCTTTGCTTGAGGAAAACAAAGATTGCTATATTCGATAATTTTGCTTTCGCAAAACCAAAATGCAAAAATTCTGAGAGTTGGGCACTATATTTTGTCCATTATTGGTGAGAAAATTGATGAAAAATCAAGACGAAAACAAAGATTCAGAGAACACTATATTCAGACATAATTTTGCTGTGTTGGGTTACAACTTGGGGCTGTGTTTGGCAAAATTTTTTGTCCATTATTGGTGAGAAAATTGATGAAAAATCAAGACCTATTATCCACACCTATATATACTTCTTCTCTTAACATTCAATGGATCTTTTAGGAGAGAAAAACATACACACACACAAGATTTCATCTAGGGTTAGGAGCTCGAAGAAGATGAAGAATTTGGAGATTTTGAAGTTAATGCTTGAAGATTCCACAACTTTATCTCTTATAACATCTCCAATACAATAATGTCCAATATGTATATGTGGCAAAAGACAATGACATTATATCAAAAAACTAATCCAATGCAACAATGTTACAAATGTGGCAAATTATTATTAGCTTTTTAGAAAAAAGAAAGAGAGAAAAATGTATTAATTGAATAGAGATTATTAAATTAATGATGGACATTGTCAAGAACAATGTCTATAATTAGACATTGTGTTAAATACTTTCTAGCATTAATTGTGCCACATAAACACTTTTTGACCATTTGTCAAAAAAAGATTGACATTGTACCTTGATATTGTTGTTTTGGAGATACTCTTATTCTATTTTCTTAACTCTAGTGATGTTGAGTTCAACTTTTTATGTATTTTATTACTGGGAATATGTGTAGCTAAATCTCAATTAGCTAGGACAAAGATGTAAACCTTGTTCTCAAGCTTTAATTTGATTTTTCTCGTTTGAAACTTTAATTACTTGATTGGTTGAATGTTTGTTATTGATCTTAATAACTTTCAAATATTGATCACTATTTGAATGGTTTGTGATTTATTTGCTTTTCGAGAGGTTGAAAATAAATTCTAGCACTTGTAGTAAGTATCGTAAAGTCTGATAGAGAATAAAAATAAACCATTATGCATATGTGTAATTTTTGATTGAATGTTTTAACTTTGAATGAGTTTTTGCTTATTAGCAACTTCCATAGAGATATATAAGATTCATACATAAAATAGGAAAAATTGGGGCAAATAGTCCATAACATTTGCTCTCAGTGTAGAAATGGTCATAACCTTTTTTTGGCATAGCTGTCTTAACATATGTGTTTTGGTGCGCAATTGATCATTATTTGATGAAAAGATAAAATTACCCTTAGGTTGTGTTTGATTGCAAGTGGAAAATTTGGGTGGCAAGAAAATATTTTCCATGGAAATGATTTGGATTGGAAAATGTTAACAAATTTTCCATGGAAAATAAATGGGTTGGAAAAGGTTAACAAATTTTCCATGGAAAATAAATTCTCCTATCCCAAAAAATATTTTCCTTTATGGCTGAGTTTTTTTGCCAAAAATGAATAAAAAGTTAAAAAAATTTTTCCATGGAAAATCAACCCAATCAAACACAACCTTAGTTTTAATTTTAAAAAATTTGCAATTGAATTTCTAATTTTTGTAAAATGTGCAAATAGGTCCGATACATTTATTAAATAATATTTAATTTAATCATTAGTAGTTCAAAGATAACAACGGTATTCTCAATCGGATATTAAATATATTACTATAGTTTCATAAGAGAAAAATATGAAATTATTGCGCTTTACGTATATGTAATTGTTATGTGATGTGAAAAAGTTGAATACAAATTAAGTTAAATAAATAACAAAATGGCTTATATAATTTTATGACATTAAACCAATATTATTATATATTTTTTAACATAAAACTATTAATAAAAAATAATTTACACAATATGTGTTTTTTATTTTTGAAAAATAATAAAATGATAAATCAAAATATGAATAGTACAATTTGAGCTTTAATATTTGTAGTTAATAAATGAATAACTTAATTAAATATAAATAATTGAGTATCAAGTTTGTGACAAATTTATTTTTCTTTTTATATTGTAACGATAAAATTAAAATTTAAATTTTAAATAATATGATTACTTAATAATAATAAAATAATTTTATTTAACATGTTTGTTAATAATTATGAGCTTAAAGTTTAGTTATTTTATAATAGTTCGTAAAATATACAAAATAATTTAGTATATTATCAATTTATAGTTTCTTTTAATTTTTCATAAAAAATAAAAGTATCAGACCCATTTGTACTTTTTGCAAAGGTTAATAATTCAATTGAAATTTTTTTAATTAAAAATAAAAGCATATTTGTATTTTTCATCAAATAATGACCAATTGCACATCAAAACACATAGGTTAGGGACTTCTATGCAAAAAAATAAATGTTATGGGCCATTTGCGCCAATTTCCCTAAAAATAGATTTAACCCTACTCAAGAGATTGTTAGACACATTAGGCATATTGATCATCAATTCAAGAAAGTAGTGGCCGATTGCGGAAAATCAAGAATTGAAGTGTAATAACATAGATAAAGTCGAAGTCCTAGTGTTTTTTCATAATCGAGTTTTTCTTCAAAGTTCTCATTTTACCCTTAGTTTAATTTTAGGTAGTTCTAATTAAAACTCACAATTCAAACAAACTTTGCATACTTCGGTAGAAACGATACTCTACTTACTCTTTATTACTTGTCCACGATATCATGTACTTGCGGGTTTTGAAGTGATCATGATGTAAGACGATTGAGACTTCAACTAAATCTAACGCCCTCTTGATCATTTGAAGTCGACCTTTGATAAAGTCATAATTGTGTTTAAAAGCTTAAGCCAAAAAAAAAAAAAAAAAAAAAAAAATTATTTAGAGCATTATCGATAGAGATACGTATGCATTGTGGCTATATGAGTTGTATCATGACAAGCATGACTGTGACATTGATACATTTCGAAGATGAATTTCTTTTTCAAAATTTTTCTATAGAAATAATATGGACAAATTTGAAATTTAGAACATTTCACTTTTTTGCAATAAAGTGTTTCTCAACCAAACAAATAAATCACCCTCGTTCTGTCCCAATTTTGATGAAAACGATATTTTTGTTTTATTTTTAAGGGGGACCAAAATGTAACTATTAAAACATACACACAAAATTTGGCAATAAAAGAACAGTTCACTTGTTGCAAGGTCTATGTCGTCTCTCACAAATCAGTTCACACATATACTTGCAATGAGTCTTACGGAATATGAATTTTTGGAATACTCGTGTAAGATTAATTTTATATGTGTGTAATGGTTAATGAATTTCTTTTTGTCTTTCTATTTTTCTGAAAATTCTTCTACAAATAATATGGACAAATGAATAACTAAAAATTTTTGGAGACTGAGGTGCTACTGAACAAAATTTTTTTTTTTTCAAGACTTCAAGAATCTGGACTATTACTTAATTTTTTTTTTTACACTATAAAAAATAAACTTTTCCGTAGCCCAACCCCCCACCCCAAATCTGCCTTCGTATCCGGGTTGCATAATAAGATTGAATGGGGAAAAAAAAAAAAACCTTCTATCTTTCTAGAAAATATTATAGAAAAAGAATTGTACACGATCAACATCTACCAAAATTATCCCACAATATAATGTTTTTCCAAAATTATATGTCATTTTAATTTATACACACACCTTTGTTTTTTGTTCTTTTGAAAACCAGGTTTCTTTATTGATGATACCATAAAAGATCCATAAGATTGACAATACAATGAACAGATGGGCGGCTTCAAAATGTGTTGAAAGTTGAGATTTTAAGATTAAACTCAATTTGCCGTAATATATTGAGTAAGTTCCATTCGTGGTAGTTATATTTTTACTTAAGTGTCAATCAGTACTTCAATTTTGTTGAATCGTATAACTACATATTTAATTTGATTTCAATTAAGGTAACTCTATTCAATTCTATTAATATAAATCGATGATGTGGTAGTCAAATAAATGACGGTCATCACACGTGACTGTTAGTTGCTCACGTGGAATGAGTGCAACTTCAATGAAATAAACGACAACCATCATTATTGACCATCACATCATTGGTTTCGGTCAATTCAAGTGACGGAATTGAACGGAGTTACCCGATTAAAATCAAACTAAAGTGCACTTACTCGATTGAACAAAACATTGAAGTACAATTACCCGATTAATACTAAAATAAAAGTATTCTTACCTTGAATGAGTTAGATAGGGTGCACAGCAGGGACATAGGCACTTGTGATAATAGTTTGCATGAATATGAAATTTGGTTAATAAAGAGGCCTAGATTTTTAAGTTGTACCAAAAACGAAAACAAGTGAGACCATTAAAAGTTTGTCATTTCATCACAAGTTGACTACTCGAAGTCGGTTTAGAGTTGATTAGTTTTTAACTTTTGAGCCGTGAAGCCTTTTTCATTTTTCAATTGGATCTTCTTAATTCTCTTCATTTTCTACAAGATTCTACCGTTCTCCTTTATCCTTCTCTTTCTTGCACTTTCGTACTCCCTATCGACTCTTCTTTGCTCTTCTCGACTGTGCCATTTTTGCTTAACCCATCACAAGACGAAGAACCCATAGTTTTCCTATGAACCACCAGGGATTATAAAGTGTCCATTTCCACAAACCCGAATCAGGAGAATAACTCAATGAAGATATTAAACAAATTTAATTGGTTGTGTAATAAATACAATCAGTCCATCCCAACAATCATCTAATTACAACCTATCAAATCCCTAATATCAAGTCAATTACAATTACAATTAGTATACAATCATAAGAAATCACTGTGATTAATTAAATCAATCAATCCAAATTTGTTCCTAATATTAAGGAAACATTTGACACCCTCCCTCGAATTGATGCCCACAAATCAACAAGTTCAATTTGTCAACCACAAATTGATTTTGTGTTTTCACCATCGACTTTGAAGTTTTTAGTAGTACGAGAGTTAAGAAATAAGAACACAAAGATTTACATGCTTCAACAATAGCCTACGTGCACAGGGAGAAGGGCAGTGGGACAAAATCTTATTAACTTCTTAATGGAGATTACAATGACGTCTTAAATATAGAAAAAGATATCTAATAAAAAAAGACGTCTTATAATATATGCTTTCTTCAACAGACTTTGTAAAGGATTCCGTAAACAAATGAGGTAGTGTGATGATACTATCTACATATGCATCACAAAGGTAGTAAAAATTTGCCTCTTATGTGTTTAGTCCTTTCATGAAAGTACAATAATTTGAATGGCACTCGTATTATCAATGTATAGAGATGTAGGTTTTGTTTGAGGGAACCCAATTTCACAACAAGGAGACGACATTGTTGTACATCCATTAGAAGATTTCAATACTCGTTCTTGTTTTTTTCATTTCCATGAAATAAGGGCATCACCAAGATACATACACCAACCTCTAGTTGACGACAAGTGTGAGGACACCTTACCCAATTAGCATTGCTATAAGCTTGAAGACTAATAGTGTGTTTGGAAGAGCTTTTTTGAAGTCTAAGCATATGTTTGGCAGTGATTATAAGCTGCTTATAAGCAATCACTTTGCCAAACACCTTTGCTTGTACAGTGATGTTTAAATTAATATGTCAGACAAGTACATGAGATATTTTGGTGACTTTATCATATTAACTTTTCTGCAATTCAATTGTATGGCAAATGACAATATTGCCCCGCTTTTAACCGTTACCCACCTACCACTTGCCATTGCTGCTACCTCTCATCTTCTCTCCATTGCAGCATCTCTTCAATGCAGATATTGTGTTGTGCGAGCTTCAGATCTGTGTAACACGTTGAAGCAACCAACGCCGACTTTCGAGCAGAAAAGGTAACGTCCGTTCTCTTTTTGTTTCTTCCACCGGATCTTCCTATGTTTTTTTATTTTTTGTAGCTATTTCATTTTCTTGATTTGTCAACGGTATTCCCTCGTCTTGCATCGTATAAGTTGACCACAGAAAGAAGATATTTCCTTTTGGAGATTTTGTACGTAATATCACCGCCGATTATCACGCCGAAAAACTGTGATTGTTAGCACGGTATTTTTTTTTTTTTCACTGTTTTTTCCTAATATTATAGTACAAAAAATTCATGTCCTAATCACAACACGCAAGGCGAATTTTCTCTATTTTTAAGGCCAATAAATGGATTTTATGATTATGTTTATCACAATCCAAACAATTGGTTAATGTAAAAAAACTAGATTTCATCCGGGCCTTATCACATGGAAGACGATAACTCGCTTCATAAATGGGTCTCTGTGTGTTTTTCCATTTTGCTGTAGTGGAGGTTTAATTAATGCATATTATTTCATTGATCAAAGTTTGTACATGATTTATGGGTTTCATTTCACGACGGATTTTTTTTTTTTTTTTTATATTTAGGATTTGTTGTGTTTGTGGATCTCTTCATCAACCATTAATTTAGAAATTTGAGTGCAAATCACCGCCTATGAGCCACCATGGTTGTTCTTCATTCGCGTCCCGCAGAGAAATGTAATTTTACTGATGTCCTCCAACCCGAACTAATGCACATCGGGATCCCGAGGCTAAGAGGATTTTCATCCATTTGTGCGAGGAAGAGATTATTGCCGGCCGTCGTCCAGAACACACTTTACCCGTAGGATGGAGAAATATCATTGATAAATTCTACGCTCATACGGGAGAAAAGTATACGAAAGCACAATTCAAAACCAATGGGATGCTATGAAGTCTCGAATATGTGACCTTCAAAGAACTAATGCACAGAAAAGGATCGGGATCGACCCGAGTACAAACACTATAGATGCCTCGTCCCGAGTGGTGGGACCGCAAAATTAAGGTAAATGAAAGAGCGTTCTTCCTACGATATGAACTTTTTGTTTCTCTTGATAGTTATAATTTATGACGGTCATTACTAGTTATTTTTGGATCGATAACTTCATCCTAGTACATGTTCCATCCTGAAATACTTTGATTGTTGAGTTTAGATTTTTATGTATTCATTCCCAAAATATATTATTTGCAGGAACATGAAAAATATAGGAAGTTCAGAGGTAGAGATGTTTCTATCTTCCAGCATGAGTACCACAATCTGTTTAGTGGAATTCTTGCTACCGGTTTTATCTCACGCTGTTCCACGCGGTTTTCACAAGCTAGTGGCACTGAGACAGGCTATGGACAAGAGGGCTTCAATGACTACAGAGACTCGGAGCCGAACGAGACAGAGGGCAGTGACGAGAGTGATGGGCCAACACGTGATGACAACAGAGCACATACTGCTAGCACTGATGGATTGGGGCGGCCAATATCCAGTGGGAAGCGTAAATCGACGGGGTTCGATTGGTTCGAGGAAAAAAATCGTACGGAGTTGATTTCTGATTCCATTAACCAACTTGTTGCATGCCAAAGAGATCTCGATGTACAAAACATGAACATAAACACACGGCCACAAATCCCGTCGATTTCAGAGTGCATGGATATGATCGACCGGATTGACGCGATCGAGAAAGGAACTCCATTGTACTTCTTTGCAATGGATTACATTTCCACCGACATTTAATCGCGAGGTGTTTGCACACCGTCAATGCCGGAATTGAAATTTGGAATGTTACAATATAAGTTCTACGCGTCCCGTTGCTGAGGGTATGGCATGCAGGCAAAAAAGTATTATCGAGATAATTGATGTATGCTAAATTAGAGAACAATTTTAGTTATTTTATCCGAATATTATGCATCAATATTGGAATTGTGTGCATCTAGTTTTTAATTAATTGTGTGCATCAATATTGGAATTGTGTGCATTTAGTTTTTAATTGCATCAAGACATTCAACCGACACTAATTGGAACAATTCCACCAAGTGACAAGTTACATGCGACAAGAATTCCATAGAAGGTGAAATATACGTAATTAGATTTGTTACATTTTTTCAAGACATTAGGTAGTGAGGCAAATGAGTACATAAAAAATACTTATTTCCCACAAAAAGAGTTGGAACAAAATCTAAGATGTCAGGAATATATTCTCTGAATACATACTTGTGTGATTGATAGAGCAATACATGTGACCCCTAGTTCCAAAATAAATGAGTGCTTTGTTGAAAGTTTGTCAATGTTTGCCTATATAGCATGAGTGGAAGAATTTCAATTGGTGTACGCCTTCTCCACATAGACCATCTCAATATTGATCACTTTTTATCTATTAGTATCTCAAAAATTCCAAAATATTTCTCAATTATTTTACTTGAATTATTATAGAAAAGTTACTGTAATACTAGTTATAGTGCATGCAAAGTATATTGTCATGGCTAGAAATAGTAACTACGAGAATGAGCTTGAACAAGTTGATTACGCAAACGCTAGGTGGATGCTCTTTGTCGACTTACATGTGAGATGGTTCGATACTATTGCACACGATATCTTGAAAGAGGGTCATACATGTACAATAGAAATGGCAAACAGCTCATTCGAGAGATGTTGCAAGCAAACGAAGAAAGGTGTTATCGAGATTTTCGAATGAGGCCGGAAAACTTCATTAGACTATGCAACTATTCACGAGAAACCCACGACTTGAAGTCAACCGGTGGTGTTTCGACTTACGGCAAAGAGGGTATATTCATGTTCATTGTTGGACATGGAATTGACATCGAGTCAGCAGAGATCTTTGCCACTCAATGTAAAAAAAATGCAACCGCCAATTCCATCGTGTTTTGAATACTTTGTTGCGGATGTCATGGATATCATAAAACCCGCAATGAATTACAACCAAGGTGTTCGGCCACAAACCTACGGCAAATAAACATGCGGCATTCCGAGTAATGTGTTATGCCTTAGAAATATGTAACTCAAATGTGAAAAAATTTCTAGTACCCTGATTTGTCATTACCGTATATGTGAATGCATTCTTGACAAATGTTATTAATCATACAGATCGTGACGGAGCAATTGATGGGACGCACGTAATAGCAACGCTCTCGTATCTCAACATGTTCCGTGATATAAAGCGTAAAGGGATACACGACACAAAATGTTTTGGGTGTCTCATGACTTCAACATGTGCTTTACGCTTGCAATGTCCGTTTGGGAAGCGCACAACACACGATAGTAGAATGTTGCATGGGCATTATCCAATCTCGCTAATAATTTTCCATTACCAAATGAACGGAAGTATTACTTGGTTGATGCGGGTTTCCCACACAAGATGTGATTCATGGGTCCATACAAAGGAATTGGAACTAGATATCATCTCGCAGGATTTTAATCGAGCCGAAACAGATGCGGGACGCCAACCACGAAACCCGTAAAAGAAAAGTTCAATCATCGCCACTCGTCGTGGTCGTAATATTATCGAGAGGACATTTGGTGTTTGGAAAAATAGATTCGCTATCTTGGAAAAAATGCCTAGGTACAAAATCGACACTCAAGCTTAACATTGTGTTAGCGACTATGGCAATACACAACTACTTGAGGAGGACCGCCGAGGACGATGTCGGCTTTGCTGTAGTACGCACTCGACGAGGAATTTGAGGAGCAGGACACGTATTCTTTTTGAAGAATCACGTATAGAACAAAATGCGACACACCAAGCAACACATGAGTGGGAAAATGTACGACGACATATTACGCATGAAATTTGGAACTCGAATACTTGAATGGACGATATTCTATCAAGAAATTTGTTTTATCAATATTGATTCTACACACTATTTCAAAAATAGTGTGTAGAAATGTAACCGCTACATCAAGTTGAAATAATTAATTTAGAAAATTAATTTGGTGAAAACATTGTTGAAAAAAAATTAATTTGGTGAAAAAAATTAATACCGCAAAAATTAAATTGGTTTCGTACTATTACAGATGAAAAATGAATTGGTTAAACCAATGGATCTACAAGTGCACATTGCAATATAACCAAACAAATATCTTCAATGGCATTATTGTAATTAGTTAATGATGCAGGCGTAAACTGTTAGCACGGTCTCATAGGCATATATATATATGCACGGTACCATAGGCATACTTGCTGCAAAAGAACACGTTTTTGGCTGAATTACATGGACCCACTGTTGAAAAAAAAAAAGTGCTTACAATTGTTTGAGCTGCCAAACGTATGCTAAAAGTACTTTTTACATAGTAAAAGTGCTTTTGATTATTTTTATTATTGTTTGGTTAAAGTCAACAAACACTTTTTGACTAAAAAATAGTTTAAAAAAACTGTTTTAGAGAAGCCCAAATTTTGAGCTTCTCTAAAAAGTTCTAATTGAGCTTTTACGGAAAATTACAATTAACATTTAATGAACTTAAAAATTAATAAAATTACCATTAATTAATACATTAAAAAAAGATATTAATTTATTTATTTTATTAATTACTTATATCAAATTGTCAATTCATATACTTCTATAAAGTAAAAAAAATATTGGCGTGTTAAATAATATAATACAAATTATACATAATATGTTTGATTTAAATAATTAATTATTATTTAATCAAATATACTAAAATAATCATGATATTATAATTAAATTAATAGATTAATTTTAATAGTTATTATATGATATAAAAATATATGATTTCTTTTAAAAAATAATATGCGTTATACAATAATTAATTATTGTTTAGTCAAATATAATAAAATAATCGTGTTATTATAATTAAATTAATATATTAATTTTAATAGTTATTATAGGATATTAAAAATTTATTTATTTTAAAACAAATAATATGAGATATATAATAATTAATTCTTTGTTTAATCAAATAAATATAAAATTTATACAAAAGTACTTTTTATAATTATGTAATCAAACACTCAATTTAATATTCACAACACTTTTGGATTTATATCAAAATAACAATGCTTTTTAACAAAAGTTTCTACTACTAAAAGATTACTACCAAAAAAGTTCATCTCTAAAAGTTCTACTCACAACAGTTGTACCAAAGGGACCATAAGTTGAAATCCAACATTGTGAAATAACCCACAATGTGAAATTCTAAGTAAATAATGAATTATCCTTTATGTTGAGGTTGATACCGGCACATAGCACTAGTTATTAGATAATATTCTAATTTATTTTTCTTATTTAATCGTGTTTAGAAGTATCATTGTTTGCAACGTAAAATCAGTTATGTCTTCCCGGAAATTTGTCAAAAAAAATTGTTGAAATAGATTCCAAATCAATCTCGGTTGATAATAAACTTCATTGTTTAAAATATTTTTTTCCCTCTTTTTTACTTGATGATCAGAAAATTGAGAGTTCAATTAAATGTGACGCGCTCTTAATTATTTGAAGTCGACCAAATTAGTCGAAATCATGTTTAAAAGTTTAAGCAAAAAAATTTAGTTTACAACTTCACATTTATTGTTGATAGAGATATGTACGCATTGTGGCTATGAGTTGTATAATGTGAAGCAATATTGATACACTTGGAAGAAGATTTTTTTTTTTTTTCTTTTTATTTTTGAATTTTTTTTTCTATAGAACTAATATGGACAAACGATGTTGAAATTGGGAATATTTCTGATTTTCCATTAAAGTGTTTCTCAACCAAACAAATAAGTCACCCTCGTTCTGTCCCAATTTTGATGAAAACAATGTTTTTGTTTTACTTTAAAGGGGGACCAAAATGTAACTATTAAAACATTACACTAATTTGGGCAATGAAATAGAACCTTTCAATTGTCGCACAGTCTTTGTCGTCTCTCGCAAATCCATTCACTTACGTCGGCAATGTGTTTTACGGAGTATGGACTTCAAGATTACACGTAAGATTAGTTTTATATTAAGTTTTAACTTAAAAAGTCAGCATTGTTAAAAGAAATAGACAAATCTTTATATTTTGTTTAGTATTTTTATACTTAAACAATGTGGGATTTTACCCTTAACATGTTCTGCAAGATGATGACGCGTTTGAACATATCAATCTTGGAATCTGAATGTTCTTTTGAACTTTAGATGGACAGAATTGCTCTGATACTATATTAAGAGTTGACGTTCCATTTAAAAGGTTAACCTTGTTAAGAATAATAGCTAAATTCCTTATTTATTGGTTAGTATTTTATACTTAATTATTGTAGAATTTTACTTTGAGATTATGGTTAATGTATATCTTTGGTCTTTTTATTTTTCGAAAAATCTTCTATACAAATATACTACTAAATAAAGAAGGATAAGAACATCTCGAATGCTAATATGAATTGTTTAAAAAATTTGCTATATTAGCAAAATAAACAATGTTTAAAAAACACATTTACAATAGAATTTTGTTAAACTAACGTGACAAAGAAAAAAAATGTCTAAATTTAGAAGCTCTGTCGGACATCAAAACTTATATTTTCTATACAGATTTAGATGTTGTTTTGTTTTAATTTTAAGAAAATAAAAGACACCTAGATATTATTATTGAATTGCAAAAATAATTATCGGAGACTAATTTTAGAATCGAGTGTCTATTCAATAGACATCAATATCATGTAGATTTGAAGTTTTTCAACTTACTTACAACCTAGATAGTAATCTATAGAATGCACTAGAGATGTTCTAAGAGAGAGATACATAATCACTTTGCAATTGGTCAGTTTTTCAAGTATAATACCTGTTATTAAAATTAATTTATGAAAATCATACTTATTTAAAATTTGGATTATTAATTATGTATATCAGGGTTTGCATAATATATTAGGACATCTAAGGATGTGTTTGATTAGAAATGGTGGAAAAGGAAAAAGTTTCCATGTAATAAAGAAAATAAAAACCACCAAAATGGTGAGAAAATATTTTCCACCAAAATCGCCAAATTGAAGCTTCAAGTGATTATACTCTAGAATTCATTTTCCTTTTCCACCTTGTATCAAACAGCTAAAGTAGGAAAAATATTTTCCTCTGATGTGACATTATTTTCCTCTGATGTGACATTTTTCATGGAAAATGGTGCAATCAAATGGACCCGTGTTTGATTGGCAAATGTGGAAAAGAAAAAAATTCTATGTAAGTTGGAAAATAAAAACCACCAAATCCATAAGAAAATATTTTCCATAGAATTGGCAAAAAACAAGCTTAAAGTGGTTGTACCCTAGAATTCATTTTCATTTTTCACTTTTGTATCAAACAGCCAAAGTAGAAAACATTTTCCTCGAATATGACATTTTCTATAGAAAACCTGCCAATCAAACACACCTTTAAAAAAAAAAAAAAAAAAAAAAAGACTAAATTTCCCTCAACATAAAGTATCCAAAAGATTGACAATACAACTTCAAAATGTGTTTGAAAGTTGAGATTTTTAGATTGAAGTAATTAGGCTAGGAATAGCCAGCATGGGTTAGGCTATGCTAAGTGTGAAGAAAGAAGAGTCCAAGGGTGATTTTTGTAAAAAGGAATGAATTAGAGTACCTTTGTTGCAAATTAACATCTTGCTGAAACCTCTGCTGTAACTCCTTCGTTAGTTTTGATTGAACATTACAACTCCTGCACAGATTCATGAATCATGCAGAAGGCATAATTCTTATATCAAACCATGGTAAGCCATCAATCATGTCTATTTCTCTTTAGTTTTGCTTCTACAATGAGAAAAAAGGACACATCTATGAATGTGTGAAAGTGGTTTGCCTTGCTTTTAAAAGACATTGCACTGTGTTAAAAAATAATTAAAAAATCTGCAATTGAGTGAGAAAAGAATAAAAATTTATTATGCAATCACTCTAGTTTGACATGTATCGTATTTTTTTTAGATGGAGATAATTTAGATTATTACTGATTTGAAACACATGTTGGAATAAGATCATATACTTGAACTATTTTGCTAAAATAATGTAGATTATGATCGACTCACTTTAAATTGTTCATGCACACACATACACAAAAATTTGGTAATCGTGCGTTGACTATGTTCTTTGCTTGTCGAACCATCAATCAGCATTGAAGTTGCATCAACTTGCATTATGGGAATAATGAACTTTGATTGATGAATATGTTATCAATGTGAGAGAGAGTTTCTTGAAAATTTATTATTGGTTAATTTTGAGGGTCACTAATTCCATTCACTTGACATGATTTTTTGTTTGAAAATGATTTAGTTTCTTTGAGTATTGTGTTGTGGATCTAGTTACTTATTTTTCATTTGAACCTTGAAATTTATATCCCCTACATATTGAAATGGTTGATTATTATGTTTTAATCATACTCTTTCTTTCACATTTGCTTCAAGTCGTCGTTTATTTATTTTTATTGGAGATGGGCAAGATGACGATTTTAGGTCTTAGAAAGACATTAAGAGATTCACTTGAAGGAAAGAAATCAAGTGTCTTGCCTAAGAAGGAAATAACCCTAATTGAAACTTTCAAGTCAAGAGTACATGCAATGATGCAAAAAAAGGCTAGGTTAAAGGTGAGACATCCAAGTCAAACATAATGAGAATTGAAACCCAAAAGGCACTTGAGACTTTTGTTCAAGGTGGGAAACCTAGTGATCCGACTTAGAAGTACACGAGAATTGGGCACCGTGATGTTGCAGTCTGAGCCAATTTAGGTGTGCGATCTGACAGTTTTGGACTCAGCAAACTAACTCTTATCCATGTGCCAAAATTGTCTGGTAACTTCGTCAAGCTAGTAGGAAGGAAAAGAAAAGTATTTCACTAATCCGGTAACCTCTTCGCATGCTTCAGAGACTTTAATTGATTCAATGATGACTATTATGCTTGGTTAATTGTGACTCCTCTAATTGATACTTTTGGTTGAATTCAGGGCAGATTCAGAAAATCATGTTGGGTCGAGTTTAAATTTAAAACTAGTCAATGTACAATTTTTTTTATATGTAACAAAAAATGTTCAATTATGACATACAGCGGTGGTTCCAGGGGGTGCACAAGGTGAGCTCAAGACCACCTCATCCCCAAAAAAGTTGGAGAAAGATTTGTATTGCCTGGTTAAACCCTGTGCTCTTTGAGGAAGAAGACAATATGATGAACAATTTCATTAAAGTCAGTAATTAAATTGCAAAAAGACCCATAAAATTCTCTCTCTCTCTCTCTCTCTCTCTCTCTCTCTCATATGACGACTATATATCTCTTTCTTTGTTAAGGGAAAGTCCCGAAGGCGAAACCCCTCACCTGTGTCAGAGGCTCCTTGACCAGACGGGTTGTAAATCAAGAGATGTGCACGAGTGGCAGAGAGCTGAGACTATATATCTCTTTCTTGAGAAGAGGATTTGAGGTTGATGAGTGAAAACTCAACTTTTAGGTATTGAAGTTTTACATAAAGGTATAGATTGGATGTTTGGTTGATTAGGTGATGAATATGGAACAAACTATGGATAAAATTGAAAAGGATAAAAAATGTAATATATAATTAACTGTGCATCTTCATTTTTTTTGCACTATTGAAGTCTTTTTTTAAAAAAAAATTACAAGTCTTCCTAACTAATTCATCCTAGATCTGCCCCTAACGACATACCTACTAAAGTTGAGTCTATCGAACTTTAATAATGTAAAACTCATCTATAATCTATTTTTCGATAAATTTTCGTTCAATGAAGAGTATCGTACAACTTTCATGGAATCATGTCAATAGTTAAACAAAAATTAAATGATCCAACAATGATCTATGATCTAAATAATTGAGATTTTAGTAGAGTTTCTAATTCAGTGGTTAAGCAATGCACAAATGTGCTTATGATTTCTCTAGTTTTGACATACATTAAGGTTGTTATTGTTGGGGTTTCAGGCCTAAAGTTTATCTTCTGAGCAATCAAGGATTCCACCCGTTTTTAGGGTCAATTAGGAGTCTGATCTTATTTCTCATTCGTTGCCAATATTATGATGATGTCTTCTATAGAGGTGTCAAGACAAGACGGACCGGCCGGACGAACCCGCATCGACTCACCCGCCTCCACCCGAAACTGCAGGCAAGTCCGTAAACCGGGCCGACGATTCACAAACCGAGGAGGTTGAATTGCCGACCCTAGCGGTTCAGCCTCTACAGGCTAGTGGTTACCATTGGCTTGTTTTGATAATTATTAAGAAAAAAGCAGAAAATTCAACGATTTCATTTTTCAAATGATATTAAAAAAATAAAAAAAACAAACATAAAGACATGATAGTCGCTGCCATAAAGTAGCGGATGTCACTAATTACCAAAGCAGCAGGCTGCTTTGACCAAAAATTAGATTGTTGCTGTAGATTTGCAGTGCTGGCGTGCTGCTTTGGTAAATTATCAAAAAATAATGTGCAAACAGCTGTAAGTTAATTTGTAAAAAATGTATAAGTTACTAAATTTTTTTAGTAATTTCAAAAAAAAATAATTTTTTATTCATACGGGTCGAACTGCGGCCCACATGGGATAGACCTAGATGGGCCGACGGGTGGACCGGGCTCGTGTTCAATTTTTGTAGGCTAGGTTGACCCGACCCGCAACCCTCCGTGGAGCGAATTTTTTCTAATGCGGGTTGTTACCGGACTTTATCAGAGGTGGCCCGCCTGACCCAAATTGACACTTCTAGTCTTCTACCCATTATAAGAACTAAGAAGAAAAACAAGATGGGTAATTATATCCACACCACAGTTTTTGTTAACCACAGCACCTTTTTATTACAATGAAAGACTCTAACTATTGCTCAGTTTTACATATATGTCTCCAACTATTTTTTTTATCATATTTTTATCATCAACCTATTAATTTGCATATATTATCTTTGTCTTTGATGATAGTTCTGTGTAAAATGTTAAATAGAAGCCTAAGAGAGCTTTTTACATCTTGTATTTTTGAATAAACAAAATAAATAACAAATAAAAAATTGACAAAATATTTACCGCTCATTTCAATACACATTAGTGGAATATTTAGACAAAAATCATCATCAAAGACAAGAAGTGAAAATTAATTAAAAGTTAATGATAAAAACACGATGAAAAAAGTTGGAGACATAAGTGTCAAATTATCAAAAGTTTGAAGACATTTATTACAATTAAAATGTGGTGTAGATATTAGAAATTGTAGTGTTAATATAATTACCCAAACAAGATATGCACTTCAGATCAAATGGTCTCAAAGACTCTTAGTCCATGTAGAAGTCTATTCTCTTATATGCTTCTAAAATTACATTATTGGGTGCGTTCTCGAAGGAATGTGTGCATATCTTTTTAACAATACAAAATTAATATTTTAACAATCAATTAAACAAAGGGATTTTTTCAGAAATAATCAAAATAAATAAAATATTTCTTAAAATACTGTCATTTTTTTTATTCTAAAAATATTGTTTTTTTTTGTAACACTTGTCGTTACATTTTTTATTTTAGTTATAATAAATGTGTTACATTTGTTATTAACAAACATAACGAATGTAATTACAAGTGTTACAAAAATAAAAAACAGTATTTTTAGAATAAAAAATGTTAAATAGTATATTTTAAATTATTTTATATTTTGTAGTATATGGTGAAATTATCACTTAAACAAAAGCTATCTAATAAAAGCCAAAGTACTATGAAACATAAAAATAAACAAATTTATATATATTAATGAAATCATTAATTGTTATCTTTGTTGTTTAACTTATGTGTATTCATTTATTACTTAGAGCATATCCAATGCACGTTATTACTTTTTAAACATGTCACATAAGTATAAACAGATGAAGTTATAAAAAAATTATCTTTAATACATGTTGACAGTGACTCTATCTAGATGATGTGGCACACCAAAATCGTCTAAATTTAAACAGAATTTTAAACGGAGTGAGTCAACAAATTTAAATCTAACTCAGTATTTTATTTTTTAAAAAAAATCAGAAGAAGAAAATAAAAATTGAAGACCTATTAATTTAAAAAAAAATTAATGTCACCTAAGCGATAAAATTAGTTTTAGACGGAACTCATTGTAAATAAATTTATAATTTGACTGTCTATTCAATAGATGTAGTGCCATATGAGAGTTTTTTACATCTTGTATATTTGAATAAGCAAAATAAATAACAAATAAAAAATTGACAAAATATTTACCGTTCATTTCAATACACATTAGTGGAATATTTAGACAAAAATCATTATTAAAGACAATAAGTGAAAATTTATTGAAAGTTAATGATAAAAACGTGATGAAAAAAGTTAGGGACATAAGTGTCAAATTGTCAAAAGTTTGAAGACATGTATTACAATTAAAACGTGGTGTAGATAATAGAAATTGAAATATAAATATAATTACCCAAACAAGATCTGCATTTCAGATCAAATGGTCTCAAAGACTCTTAGTCCATGTAGAAGTCTATTCTCTTATATGCTTCTAAAATTACATTATTGTATGCGTTCTCGAAGGAATGTCTACATATCTTTTTAACAATACAAAATTAATATTTTGACAATCAATTAAACAAAGATGTAGTGCCATATGAATTAGAAGTCTGTCTATTTTATTTGTCACGTAAAATACAATACAATAGATAGAGCGCACCGGATATATTCTTATTAAAAGAAATGGATAGAGGATAGCTCGGCTACTTGACTGCCTCACAGATTCAAAACAAAGGAGGTCATTCACATGATATTACCAATAAAAGAAACGTCCCCAATAAAAATCACATAGGGAAAAACAATAACAAATAAATAAATAAACTTCTTTATTTCAAATAATATATGTCTTATATTTTTAAATTAAAGCTTGACTTGTTAATTTATTTGAATTTCAATCTTGCTTAATTCTTACCAAATTCTATTATACATGTAATTGATTCGATTAAAGAGAATATTTATTAGTAAAAAATAAAAAACATGCAACGGAAATTGAATTTATTGCAAAATAGAATGTTAAGTTAAGAAAAGTGGTTCAATTGATAATGAAAAAAAGGAGAATGATTGATTTAATTCTCCTCCTTAATTATTAAAAAAATAATTATTATCACTACAACAATATTCTCATTTATAATTATACATATCAATTTTAAAAGTGTGTTTCCATTAAATATGGTTGTAAATAATGAAAAAGGTTGAACATAAAGATTCTAATGGTACATCTATACTACATATAAAAGACCCTAAAAGAGATAAACATTTGTGTACCAAAATATCCTCGTTCATAATTTAGACTTTCCAATTTGCCCTTGATTAATGTAAAATGCTTTTAATATTAGTTCAATTAAATCTTAATTAAGGCTTTTAAAATTATCCACCTATCCATCTACCCCCACTAATTTATTTCATAACTTGAATATAATTAATTAGAATCACTAGCCTCCAACTCTAACTACCACTCATCACCCCAATTCACTATTGTATCAATTTATTCATAGACTTGATGCTTTTAGTAACAGTAGATTTAAGATCGTAAACAAAATTGCCAAGGGACCATGGATCGTGAAAACTACATTAAAAAATTTCTCTACATGCATATTACATAAAGCTTTGAATTATTATTACCACAAAGGACCTAATTATCTTGAAATACATGTTGATATTGGTAGTTTAGCAATCGCCACGCAATTTTGCGTCTAGCTTTGAGGTGCATTACGGTAGTGACAGTGAACATGAATTTATTGGTAGAGGTGCACTTGGAGGATAAATTGTTGGAGAAATTGTTTGGTGATGTCACGATTTGTCAAATAGAGATGAATTTTGCAACATTTGTTGATAATGCCATGCCATCAAAAAAAAGTTTGCCATACGAAAATGAAAATTAAAATGAAGATAAATAATGAGTTTTATTGTGAATTTTATCATCGGTAAGTTTATGGTTTTTCTCAATGATGATGAAAATGGTGGGTAAAATTGAAAAAATTTGTACACCTTACATATCTGTAATTTTGTACACCTTATATTAAAGACACATTGGCCCTAATAGATACATAATTCCTAGAATAAAATGATCTTTAGAAAACCAACATCACGACACATGCAGTTGAACATCTATGTTTTTTAGAGGTTGAAGAAGCGTGATTTTTGAGGTAGTCCATTGTTTTTTTCCAAATTTCTAAGCAATTTGAAAGTTTCTATAATCTTTTAATCCAACTAATACGAGATACTAATTATGGTTGAATAGATAAAAGATATTATTTAAAAGTTTTAACAAACAAAAGTAAATTTAAGATGTTATTACAAAATTACGTGCAAATCATGTGTTCTTAACTAGTTAATAAATAAAAGGAGAAATTGAATATAAGTCACTTGTAGGTGATTTGTTTCAAACTATGTTAAATTATTTTTTAAATTGTGATTAAATCATTCTATTCAGCAATATTTCAAATTAATCTTAAAATTACCCATGTGATCCATATTTTCAATTTCGGCGACTGTGCGCAATGGTACCACAAGAATGGATAACTTCAATTCCGACGGAAACGAAGGTATAGCAGTGGTAACTTCAATTCTGGTGGAGGCAGAGGTAGAGGTGGAGCAGTGGTACCACGAGAATGGGTATGCATGTGCGCAGGTTGTGAATTCGGGGAAGATTTTAGAAAGACTCATCCGCCACTAGTTATTCTAACTGCTTCGTCGGATAGTGTAGTTAGTTCTCTTTCTCTGGAAGATGCTTTATCTCTCTTAAAAAAGTGCTGTTGACGTTGCTATTTGAACTAAATGTGAAGACATCACCAAATTTTAAACATGTGTTTCGTGTACTGAGTGGAATGTGCTTTCTTGGCATTAGATAAGATTTCAGGATCTGAAAGGATAAACAACCCAGTGATTTGGAGGTGGCAGCGGAGTTGGTGGTTGTGGTGTATAAGTGTATTGTTTGTGATGGAACGAGCGTATAAGTGAATGTTAAGGAAGTATATTGATTGTGGCCATTATTTGTTGTTGTAAATAGCAGCTTGAATTTCTGCAGGGATGAAAAAGTTTGCCATTAAATTATTCTTTGTGTTGTTAGTTATGTGTGTTGTTTGATACTGTATCATAATAAAACAGTATCATCGAAAATAGTATCATAACAGAAACGGACATAGAATTCACATACGTGCTGAAAATTTCTATTATAATATGTTTTCAGAATCATCTCGACGAGCCGGTCAAGGCAAGTGGCTTTGTCACTGCTGATGATAGAATCATTTCTATTATAATATGTTTTCAGAATCGTTTGAAGTCGTCTATTTAGTTTAAAATGACAATCTTTAATTTTTCATGTCTTAATAGTATCTTAATAAAATAGTATCATAGATAAATATATCTTAATATACCAGTATCATACATGAAAGTATCTTAATAAAACAATATCACATACACAAACTACAACTCAATAAAATAACAGTATCATAGATTGAAACATTATCGTAATAAAATAGTATGAAAGATAAAAGTATGGTATAAGTATACTATAGTACTTTATCTAAATGAAAACAATATCATAGATATAACTAAGTAGAGATGCTCTACTAGTTGAAGTAATGATATTGTTCTTAAAATGCTATATTAGTATTATAAGACCATTGATACTGTTTATATTCAATAATAGTATCATAGATTGAAACATTATCATAATAAAACAGTATCAAAGATAAAAGTATAGATAAAACAGTATTATATATTAAACTAAGTACATGATATTTTGAATGGTTGAAATAATGATACAGTATGATATATAACACATTATCTAAATAAAATAGTACCATATCTAAAACTAAGTACAAGATGTTTTAATGGTTGAAGTAATAATAATGTTCTTAAAATATTCTATTATTAGTACAAGATCATTGATACTATTTGCATTCAATAACAGTATCATATGTTGAAACATTATCATAATAAAACAATATCAAATTATAAAATCATGGTATAAATATATCAATTCACATTATCTAGATAAAATAGTATCATAGATAAAACAATATCATACAAAACAATATAATAGAAAACAGTATCATTGAATTAGCGCTTTTTTTACAATTGTAGGGGTATGTTGGTCTTTTAGCTATAAAATGTGACTTTAATTGAATTAAATTTTGACCATATGACTTTAGAGCCCATAAGTACAACAATAGTGACCGGCCTTGAATTTATCCTAAATAAAAGTGAATCTTTTAATTTATATCTCTATTATAAATAGAGTCTGGCAAACGAGCTGGGCCAGATCGGCTCGGCCACCAAATCCGGGTCACACTTGAAACTAGCCTGGACTAGCCTAGTTCGATTTTATGTTGGCCAGCAGTATGTTGGCCCAACCCAGCCAATCGGGTTAACAGCCAACCTAACCATAATAGTTATTTATATATACTCATATATTAGCCCATGCATATAATTAAACATAGTTATTTAACAATTTCATACCAAACTTCAACTCAAATTCATAAAAGATTAGTATCAAGGAGAAAAAAGAGAGTTTTGGGGTGGGGGGGGGGGGGCTAGGCTAGCCCAATCCCGATCGGCATGAAAGGATAGTCGGGATGGGCCATATAGGTTCGATTTTGTTCGGGCTAGCAATTTAACGGGCTAACCCGATCCAAAACCTGAGTTACACAAGCCGCCCATCGGCCAGGCCATTTTTGCCACCTCTAATTATATGTCAACTTGAAGCGTGAACTATCAACTTGTTGACGTCGGAACCTGCACCGTCCACGTGTCAACAGATCTCTAGTCACTCCTCTGCCAACTTGTATGTTACCTGCACACTTGGACAATCGTTAGCTACCAAGATCTCTGGAGAAAAAGAGTCCGGCTATCGTTGGTACTCTGACGATCAAGTCAACTGTCGGTATAAGAATAATACACGGGGACAAAAAGTGATTGGGTGTGGGAGGGACAAGCAGACAAAGATTTGAGCAGAGTTTAGGGTAAAATTCAAGTGCAAAAAGAGCGTACCTTAGAATAACAGGAGACGTTGTATTTATAGCACAAGAGCCCTAATTGATTCAGGAAACAAATCAATTAAATACCTGATCGGATCCTCCTTCTTTATGGGATAGAGATGATTAACTGTCAGGACAATCTTCAAGATTATCTACCTTATTTGAGTTTATCATGTTGCCTAATCTTTAGGAGATTACGATTTAGTTTCCTTGTGAGGATTCGTGTGCCAATCCATCGCAATCTGCCTTCAATTATCTCTCTGGTCATTCCAAAATATCGTGTTACCTGCTAGTTATAATAGATACGAAGCCCGACGAGGCCCTATAGGTCGGCCGTGAATGTCGAGGCCCTCCATGGGCCTCGCAATACTCTATTTCAAGAATGTTAAGATGTTTGATGGGCCTCCGAGGCCCTATTGGAATTTACGAGGCCCTTGTTGGGTCTATATGGGACTTTCGTTGGGCCTTTGCTAACATGGATGCCATATCAAAATTAGGTGGTAACAATAGTCCCATAAGTCCAAGCCTATTATTTATAATAGGCATAGGACTTTGGAAGCAAGAGAAGTGAACAAATTTTGGACAAAAAATTCAATTCAGCGGGTTTCACGGAGTGTAGTCTTCAAGCGTTGCATTGCTTATCTAGTACGAATTGAACTTACTCAGTATAGTCCCCCAAGTCCGAAGCTGAACATTTATGACGGGCGAGGGCTTCAAGTGATTAGACATTTGGTGACGTGTCTGCGGTTGGTGTGATTCTGTCAATCAAAGTTGTCAATATGTGGTCAGGCAATCATGAGTGAAAGGATGTACGCATTTAATGCCAATGGCGCGACGGATAATGGGGGCGCGCGTGAGGCGCATGCGTTCTTGTTTCAATAAACGCTTAGGGTTTCGTTTCCCGCCTCTTGCTCTATTTTAAACACGCGTCCACTGGCCAATGGTTCAGATGTAACGCTTGGGATTTGGACGGTGGAGATTAGAGTGTATTCATTACAACTTCTTCTTCCTTCCGTGCCTGTTGTGAGTATTGTAGAATGCTCCGCCGATAATCAAGAAATTTCCAAGCGTGTGCCTTGTTCTGACTGCATTTTCGAGGTAAGCGCGGTGAGAGTTGCTGTGATTTGTTTAGTAACCTGCTTTTGTAATTATTTCTTGAGTCCATAATTTGGGGATTATACCCTGCCACACGTTCTGGCGACAGTAGAAGTATCATCTTCCAGAATTGAGAGGAGTTGTAATATCGTCTGGACATGATGACTCACAGAATCAATCGAACGCTCGGACAAACCCTAGTGTTCAAGGTGAGTCACCATCATCCGCCTCATCATCTTCATCATCTGAGGCTGTAGGGGAAGTGAACCAAGCGCCTTCAGTCGAATGCCCGTCTACTCCGTCCACAAGCGGAGGGGCTTGCCCAACTGGATCGCCAAAAGAGGCTGCAGAAAAGGGCGGCCTGACGCCGGGTACCTGAAATGAGGGGATCGCTCGATAAGAGGGATGCCCCGGCAGCCAAGGCACTCGACGAAGAGCTCAAGTGATCGGCCACTGAAGCTTCCATGGATCACTGAAACAGAGTTGGAGGACATACGGTTATCCTATGACATTCTCATTTCCGTGACACTCAAGGTTTTGGGTCTAGAAGAACGTGCCGACGATCCACCCAAAGGATTCGTCGCGATTTACGAACCCGCGATGCAGCAGGGCCTTCACCTGCCCATGCACCATTTCTTCTGCGAGGTTCTGAAAGATTAGAATCTGGCCCCCTGCCAGATAACACCGAATGGCTGGGGGCAGATGGTGGCCTCATACCTATTGTGGGGCATTATCGAGGCGGGAGGGAACCTGATCCCGATGGAGTTTGAATCTATATACCGGTCCTATCGATTCACGGGCTGGTACAACATCTCTCTCGCCAGGCCAGAAATGGAGAACGGCCACCGACAGTCCCAACAAAGTGTATAACTGGAAGGAGATGTTCATCTTCGTAGGCATGGACTGAGAGTTTATGCCGGAGGACCCTCTTTCCCACGTGTCTATTCTCCGTCAATTTGGAGAACTCGGTATATACTGCTGTCCTTGTACGGATTTTGATCATAGTTCCTGACTTAATGCTTACTTTTGTAGATTGCGGGAAGCCACTTATCTCGAAGAGAGAGCAAGGAGAGTTGAGGTCAAAGTGGAATAGGGTGCGAGCTCTCAACCAACTTTTTGAAGGACGACAATTTATTGATCTGCTACGGACTAATAGGTAAGTCTCGTAAGTTGCGATATATCGGTTTTTCTATGAAAAGTTGCCTTAATGAGTTGCATCTTGGTGTTTATGTTAACAGCTTTCAGGTTCAAGGAGATTCAAGCGCTCCGCCTCACCCGTCCCGCTAGTGGAGAGGGTTCCTCGGCCCAGACTCTCCCGCGGGAGGCGTCTTGTCCATCGCAAGAGGTCCAAGGTGCCACGCCATTAAGGACAGTCCATCCTCCGGCCTCCGATGTTCCAGTTCCTAGATAGACCGTTCCTCTTCCACCCCTGCTTTCGTCCTCCCATCCTCCATTTGACTCCGCTCCCTCCAAGGATAAGAAAAATGGAATTGCCGAGGTCACGGGTGATGCAGCCGCCCAAAAGCGGAAGGCTCCCGCAGCTACGGAGAGGTTTATGAGAGATGCCCACAAGACGAGGCGAACTGAGGAAAGGCCCCGATCTTCGCCACACCCTGATGGATGGAGGGCGAGGCGCGATGGAATTCGCTCCTCAACCGGTCGGGAAGTCGATCCGCATTTCCCAACACAAGAAGGAATTAGAAATTTCTATGATGGAGCTGCTCTCTGTCCACCCTGCGATGGTGGCGGCGAGTGTGTACAAATACTGGACCCAAAAGTAGAAAAAAGCAGTCGAGAAAGCCACAGTACGCGAGCGGCTGCAAATGGCGGAGATAAACTTAATACGGGGATTGGTTATGACCAAAGAGTTATTTAGCACTCTAGAAAATTTCAATGGTCAGTGAAGTGAAGGGGAGGCCAAGTCCAAAGAGCTGTTTGAAGATCTGAAGGCCATGAGCCTCGAGAAGGCACAGCTGGAATCTGAGAAGAGGGCTCTTCAATTCAAGATGGACTTAGTTGTGACGAATGAGGCTGATACGAGGGGCAAGTATGAAATAGAGTTGAAGGCCGCCAAAGAGAGTTTGAAACAAGCCTGAGATCAGAAAAGGACTACCGAGGCTTCTCAAAGGCGCGTCGAGGAGGCTCAGAATTTGGGCGAAGATCGAACCCTTGCAACTGAGATCGCGTTAGCCACCGCGAATAGCAGTCTAGAGGTCATCGCGGTGGAAAAGGAGAAGCTGTTGGCCGTAGCGAAGAAGGAGTTGAAGAGGTCAGGCGCCAAACGCGGATGATGCCGCTAAGCGGTTGAGGCGGTTGAAGCGCTGTCAAGATGCGCTCAAGTATCAAGACCTCGCACATCGCTTCATGACCATAGGAGGTGAGCAGCTGGTAGAGCAGATCGCTGATATACATCCAGAGTGGGACATTTCTTTCCTTTCTGAGGCTCTCCGATGCTTCGGCGATAGACATCATTCCAAACGAAACCGATGATCAAATCTCTCCACACATAGGGAGGGAGGCCCGCGATGTCTTGAGCCGACTTGGAGAGAGGCGGCGGGCCTAAAACTTAAAACTTTGTTTCTCTTTTTTACATGTTCCTCATTAACTATGAAATTTGTCTTCCTAGGGTATCTCTCAGCATTTAATTTCATGAATGATTGTGCCTACCAGGCATGGGAAGTAGCTCCTGAAATTGAGGAATCATTACCTTGGGCATTAACGGTGCTGACTATTTTGTAGAATCTAAAGAGTTAGTGTCTTTAATATCCCTTAGGCGGGGGAGGCGAGATAGTTGTGTGGCGCCCAAATACCGGCCGGGACGCTTGTACATCATCTGTCTCATTTATTGCCCTGTGTCAAGTTCCCACGCAACTCCTATAAAAACACTAAGGACCTTTGATCATGTTCCTTACGCATGCATAACTCTGGTAAATCACGTGAGTTAGCTTCCAGAGCTATAATTCTCCTTGAGTCGTATGACCATATCTTTTGTTTCAAAAGTGATGTGGAAGTATGAATAAAGAAATGGCATCTAGAAGGCCTAACAATTGGAGAATCAACATTCAGAGGACCAAATGCCCAGCTAATCAACGTTTAGAGGACCAAACATACGGGAGGGTTGGGCTTAGTAGCCATAGTCCGACCATGCCCGAAACGGCGCGTCCCTGATTCGGGTGAGAGGGCTGGAGGCCATCTGCCAAAAAGTGTCAACGACATTTTGAACAGTATGGCCTAATTAGTCACCAAATCAACTCGTATTAATTTTAGGAGACTTCCGATCATGGTGAAACCAGATTTCCATCCCTTAACGAGGCTTGTGGTTGTGAAGATCAGTGTATAGACTTAGTAGATCCAATATCCCAATATGTACTGACCCAAAGAGGCGGCATGATAGTAGGATAATGATCATGCTTGTTTGTTTCTGCCTTGTACTCCGAATTATGGTGAATAAAATAAGATTGTACTAGAATTTTCATGGTTGTTTCGTTCGTATGGATTGCTTATGGCATTTGGACCGGAAACTTCTACGGCTGGCGAAGAATAGCCACTGCCAATGCGCCATTCTGAAGTTCTGACGTTCGGCCCTGCCTTTGCTTCCACGCAATTGCGAAGCTTATTGGACAAGACGCCCTTGCGAACCTTGCGAGGCTCTCGCACTTTACGTTTCCAAGTGGGATAGGCGTTGGTGGTGTCACCATGCAGTGATGACTGTACAATTCACGAGGTGCGTATCCTCACGCACCTTTTACATCTTCCTAGGGTTTATTTGAAGTGCATTCATCCCTTCCCCACGTGCTGGTTTATCTAACTGCTCGTATTCTCCTTGCTTATATATATACTTGTAGGACTTCATTTTATTTTTCCTACCTTAGCTCTCCTACCGCCATATTCAGATCTCGGTTGTTGTCAGTCATGTCAGGTTTTTATTTTCCCAGCAGAGAGAAAGGCAGGCGCCAATAGCAGAGAGGAGGCGTTCTGAACCCCTACTTCTCTCGACAAATACGAATTTATCAACATTGGGTCCCGTCGGGACGCGATAGACCTAACGGCCTTAGGAAAACTGTCGAACCCGACTGCCACAGCAGCGGCCTCAATTCATAAGTATTGCACTTTCGCTTTTAGGAGGGCGGCAGATAACGAGAATTAAATTGACGGAGTTATTGAAACTGGTCGAAATGTATACCTCCCGTGGCTACGTGCTTAACTGCGAGTTGTACAAAGTACTGATGATGAAGTTTGACGAATTGCGCTCCACTGTTGGGGGAGGCGAGGATGTTGACGCGCTACGCTCAGAAAATAAAAAACTTTGGGAACAACTCGCATTTTTGAAGACGCGAGGGCACGTGCCGTATATGACATTACCAAAGCTAAGAAATCCAAATAGCATGTGTAGAGGCTCAGAAGAAGGTTGAATCGCAGTTGAGGTCTTGTCAAAACATGGTCCATGTCAAAGATAAAGAATTGACCGAGGCGCTGAATAAGTTGTCGAAGGCCCAGGATCTATTGGCTAAACTCGGGGTCCCAGGTTATACGGATTCCAAGGGTCCAACTGGGACGTAAGAGTCTTGCATGTTCTTACTAGTGTTGTCTTTTGGTTTGAAAATGTAAAGCTTTTTGCAACGTACGTTATCATGTAAATTGTCTTATTCAACCGTGTAGGCCAACGAAAATCCATTATGTTTGTTTGTTTTAAATACGCGTTTAATGTTTCTCCAGCGAGTTAAGAGAGTTGGCCACGAACCACACTCCCTTGCTGGCAAATTTCATTTACTTGCTTAATTACCCGTTGAATGTTTATCCAAATGAGTTGATAGAGTTGGCCATGAACCACACTTCTTCGCCTGTCGAATTTTATGTACTTGTTTGAATGCGCGATGAATGTTTATCCAAATGAGTTGACAGTTGAGTTGGTCATGAACCATACTTCTTCACCGCCGAATTTCACGTACTTGTTTGAATGGGACATGAATGTTTATCCAACAATGAACTTGATTAAAGATGCGGTGGCTAGAGCGAACCACACTCCCTAAATGGACGATATTCCGATGATGGCTCCGTGGATGCCTCTTCCTTCCGAGTCTTCTAATCTGTAGGTTCCCAGCCAGATTTTTTTGATGATCTTGTAAGGACCTTCCTAGGTGGGCCCAAGGGTTCCAGCTCCCTCTCTCTATTAGCCTAGAACACTTTCTTCAGGACGAAGTCATTGACGCGAAAACTCCTGCCTCTGACCTTGGAGTTGTAGTATCTAGCCATTTTTCTTTTGTAGACCGCGAGACGAATCTGTGAGTCTGCGTGTCTTTCATCCTGCAAGTCTAGGTTTGCCTTGTGTAGATCGTTATTTGTTACTTCATCGAAGTGTAAGTGCCTGGGCGAGGATAGCCCTACTTCGACGGAATCATTGCCTCCGCCCCATACGCTATGGCAAAAGGAGTTTCGCCTGTCACCATCCCAGAAGTGGTTCGATAGGACCATAAGGTCCGGGTAATTCTTCAGCTCACCCTCATTTGGCGGATTATAGCCTTCGTTTAGGGGTATGCTTGATGATCTTGTTCACAGCTTCCACCTAGCCATTAGATTGTGGATAGTAGGGGTGGAGAAATCTCTTCGAATACCAAGGTCCTCGCAGTTCGAGTTGAACTTCTTTCTAGCGAACTGTGTGCCATTGTCAGAAACGAGTGAGTGGAGGATTCCGAAGCGACAGATGATATTTTTCCACACAAACTTCCACGTATTCTCCTCCATGATCTTGGCCAGGGGTTCAGCTATGCACCACTTGGTGAAGTAGTTCACGAATACGACTGCGAATTTGACCCCACCCATTCCAGTTGAGAGGGGACCTATGAAGTCAATCCTCCACTTGGCGAAAGGCCAAGGACTGGTGACCGGAGTAAAGTTCTGAGCTGGGAGCTTCGGTATAATAGCAAATTTCTGGCACCTGTCGCACTTTTTCCCGTAGTTGTGAGAATCTTTCTTCATGGTGGGCCAATAGTACCCATGCTTTAAGGCTTTCTGTGCCAGAGCCATTCCTTCTGAGTGATTACCGCAGATTCTCTCGTGTATCTCCGACATCACATATAATACTTCCTCCTGTGTTAGGCAGCGTAAGAGGGAGTGGCTGAAGCCTCTCTTATATAGGATCTCGTCCTATAATACGAACTTCATGACCCTTCTACAGAGCTTTTGTGCTTCTTGTCTATCACTTGGCAGTACTTGGTTGGTCAAGTATGCAATGATCAACTTCATCCATCTAAGGGATTCAGCTATCATCATGGTACTGGGTGTTAGAGACTCATCGATGGATGGCCAGTTGATCTTTTCAACTGGGATAGCCTTCATCAGGTCGGAGTCTCTGCTGCTCGCCAGCTTCGAAAGGACTTTTGCGTAACCATTTTCGATCCGCGAGATCTCCAAGAGTTCGTATACCTCAAAATGGGATAATAGGTCCTTGGCCCTTGTCAAGTATGCCACAATGGACTGTTCGTGGGCCGTGAAGGTCCCACTGACTTAACTAACAACTAGCTGCAAATCACTTTGAATCTGGAGTTTTCTTGCCTTCATCTCTTGTGCCAGCCTCAAGCCTTCTAGGAGCGCCTCGTATTCTGCAGCGTTGTTTGAGGCTTTGAACTCCAGGCGAAGCGCGTAGTTGAGACTGTGGCCATCGGGACTGACTAGCAAAATTCTGGCTCCAGTTCCGGCCTCACCCGAGGATCTGTCAATATATAATTTCCATGTTGGTACCTCCTGGGGCTGGGCCTCAAGCGAGCCCTCAGGAATATGAGCGAATTCAGCCACAAAATCTATCAAAGCCTGTCCTTTTATAAAGGGTATTGGCTTGTAGGAGATATCAAACTGGCTGAGTTTGACTGACCATTTCATCAGCCTTCCTGAGGTGTCCGGCTTTTGGAGTATCTGTCTCTGAGGGAGGTTCGTCAGGACATCGATGCTATGAGACTGAAAGTACAACTGGAGTTTTCGAGAGGCGATGATCAAAGACAAGGTGAGCTTCTCCATGTCTTGGTATCTCGTCTCTGCATCCTGTAGAGCTTTGCTTACATAATAGACAGGAAGTTGCACCGGACCTTCTTCTCGGATTAAGACCAAACTTACTGCATTTTCGGACACGGCGAGGTAAACGAGCAACGTTTCTCTATTCTTTGGTTTGGACAGCAGCGGGGCCTTTCCGATGAGGACCTTGAGGTCTTGGAAGGCTTTCTCGTACTCTTCGGTCTATTCAAACATCTTCCCTCTTTTGATGGTCTGAAAGAAGGGCTGACAACAATCGGTTGCCTTTGATATGAATCGGTTCAGGACCGTTAACCTTCTCGTCAGGCTCTGAACTTCCTTGGGAGAAGATGGTGACCGCATCTTGATGAGCTCCTTAATCTTCTTGGGATTAGCATCTATCCCACGTTGGTTGACCATGTAACCAAGGAACTTGTCGAAGACGCGACTCTGAAGGCGCACTTCAGGAGGTTAAGCTTCATGCGAAATTTGCTAAGGACTCCGAACATTTCTCTCAAGTGCCATCCTCGGTGTCCACGCTTTTTACGAGCATATCGTCGATTTACACCTCCATAGTGTTTTCGATCTGTCCTGCGAACATGTGGTTTACCAACTGCTGATATGTGGCTCCTATGTTCTTTAAGCTGAATGGCATCATCCTATAATAGTACAACCCTCGGTCCATGATGAACAAAGTGTGATCTTCGTCTCCTACGAACATCGGGATCTGGTTGTAGCCTGAGTAGGCATCCATGAAACTAAGGTCGTGTTCTCTTGCCCATTTTCAAGCCATTTTCTATTTTGTGTTTTTGGAAATAGGGGAAATGTGTTCTCTTGCCCATTTTTGAAAAATCATTTTCAAAAACAACCCACAAAATTGCAAAGGAAATGCAAAACGCTTTTGCATTTTCATTACAAATCTTCGTTTTTTCAAACGCGCCAAAACGCTGCGTTTTAGCCGTGGAGGCCTGGGAGGTTCGAGTTGTTCATCCGCCTTTCCCTTTTTTTTTGTTTTACGCTACGCAAAACATTAATAATATAGACGTTTCCGCTTTTTTTTACAAAACGCGGTGCCTCGACAAAACCGGTTGGGGTGCACTAATTCCATAATGTAGGTCGTGGTTCGAATCCCCACAATGCACTCGCTTCTTTTAAGTATTTTTGATTAATATAATTGTTTTAAATAGTTTTAATTCCAAATAATTCTAAATATTGTTTTAAATTGTTTTAATTTTTTTTAAATGTTTTAAATATTTGTAATTGTTTTAAATGTTTTTAAATTGTTTAAAATTGTTTTTAATTCTAAACATAATTGTTTTTAATTGTTTTTAATTAATAATTATTTGTAAATGTTTTTAATTTCAAAACATAATGTTTTTAATTGTTTTTAAATGTTTTTATATATTTGTAATTGTTTTTAAATGTTTTTTAAATTGTTTTAAATTATTTTTAATTCTAAAAATAATTGTTTTTATTGTTTTTAATGAATAATTGTTTGTATTTCCAACAATTTCCAAATTTTTAATTGTTTTTAAATGTTTCATTCCATAATTAAATATTTTTAATTGTTTTTAAATGTTTTTAATTCTATAATTAAATATTTTTAATTGTGTTTAAATGTTTTTCATTCCATAATTAAATATTTTTAATTCTTTTTAAATATTTTTAATTCATTTTAAATGTTTTAATTCCAAATTAAATATTTTTAATTGTGTTTACATGTTTTTAAATCCAAGTTTAAATTGTTTTAAATAATAATTGTTTTAATTTCAAGTTTAAATTGTTTTTAATTCCAAGTCCAAATTTCTCAAAAATTCAAGTAAACGCGTTTTCGAGTTTTCTGTTTTCGAAAACAATTTTCGAAAATACCAAAAAGAACGCATTTTCAAAAATCTCAAAACAAACACTCAAAACACAAAATACAAAATGAATTCAAAACTCAAAACACAAAACTCAAACGCAAAGAGAACACCACCTAAGTAACTTATGGCCGACAGTTGCATCAACCAGCTTGTCGATGCGCGGTAGCGAGAAACTATCTCTCGGACATGCTTGGTTTAAGTCCGAGAAGTCTATGCATACTCTCCATTTCATGGTGCTCTTTCTTACCAGCACTGGGTTAGATACCCATTGGGGGTAGACTGCTTCCCTAATGAACCCATTGGCTAACAGCTTGTCAACCTCTTCTTTCAGGGCACCGTACCTCTCAGTGCTCAAAGGTCTTTTTTTTTGTATCTTAGGGTGCACTTTTTGATCTACCTTCAGGACGTAGCATGCCACAGATGGGTCGATCCCCATCATATCGCTATGCTTCCACGCGAAGATATCAGTGTTCTCCCGCAGGAACTACTTCAATTCCTCCTTCATTTTTACCTCGAGTTTCTCTCCCACCTGCAACACCTAGGTTGGTTTCGAGAGATTCACCAAAAATCTTCCAGCTCCTCGGTCAGGGAGGCAAGAGAGTTCGAGCCTATGATCCAGGGGTCCAGGCCCTCGTCCAATATCATTTCTCCGTCCATCTTTTCGTGGTCAACGTCCATTGGCTCCAAATGTATGGTCATTACCGCCGAGGCGACATCCTCGCACTTTGTCACTTTTCGTAATGCGTTCATATAGCAAGCCATCACCTCTGTCTGATTGCCGCGAATCTTGGCAACCCCTCCCAGTGTCGGGAACTTCATTGCCAAGTGATGTATGGATGTAACCGCCTGCAAATCTTTCAATGCAGGTCTTCCGATGACTCCATGGTACGTGGAGCGGATGTCCACTATCAAAAATTCCATGAACTTCCTGAGGTGGCACGGGATTCTCTGAAGTCCACCGCGAGGGTAATCCTTCCTCGTGGGACAAGGTTATCCCCCGTGAAACAGAATAGTGGCTCCAAAATGGTCGTCATTTTATGATCCACGTCCATTTAATCGAAGGCACTGCCGAACAGCATATTCAAAGCGCTTCCATCATCGACCAACATCTGTCCTAGTCTATTTCTGGTGACGACAGTGCGGACTATCAGGGCATCGCAGTGAGGGTAGTGTATACCGGCCTCGTCTTTCTCAGTGAACGAGATTTGCAATGCTCTTGGTCGGTGTCCATGGACCTGCCAACTTTCCATGGGTTCTTCTCTCACTGCCTTTGTGTAGTTTCACCGCGAGTTCATCGTGTGACATCTGACGTAGGGCCCTCATATGATCGTGTTTATTTCTCGAACTGGAGGGTTCCCGCAGGCCCTTATGCCGTCGGCGAATCCTCTGTTTTTGTCATTCCTTCCGTCATTACAGTGAGGTCCATCATCCCGGTGTCAAGGAGGAGGTCTTCGCCCCTGGGTGGACGACCCTCGAAGTCCTCGTACGGGTTGATTTTCCTTTCCCTGCCCATGGTTTTCGCGATTGATCAGCTCTCTCACATCTGGGCAATCCTCCGTGTTATGTACCCTAGTCCTGTGTATACGATAGAACTTGGGTGATGCTGTTGTCGGCAAGAGAGGCCACCACGGGTATTTTAGGATATGGGGTAGTGGCTACCTCCGTTTGGTTGAACCTCTTGTAATGGTTGTTCGACGGTCCAGGGGAGCGCCTTCTCTGAAAGCGGTTGAAACGAGGTTCAGGAGAACGTCGCCCCTCTTTTCTATAGCGATCTCCACTTTTCCTTTTAGTCATCTCCTGTTTTCGATCGTTTCTTCTAACCAGATTTCGCGTTGGACCAAGTCTACAAGCTGGCTATAAGTCTTTGGTTGACTGTTCTATACATCTCTCTAGAAGGGAGTGCGCATGTGAAGTCCAGTCACGAGCGCGTCCAAGGCTTTTTCATCGGTTACAGTCTCGATTTTGTTGATAACGTTATTGAACCTCTTGAAATAGCTCTTGACTGTTTTTCCTTCTTTCTGCCGAATGTCGTTGAGCTGGGCAATGTCAGCTATCATCGTTCGATTGCCAATGAAGGCATTGACGAACTCTTTTTTGAACTGAGGCCAGCTCCAGATGCTCCCTGCTTCAGCTTATTGTACTACCTCTTCGCGTTGGATGTGAGTGTGGTGTGGAAATTCTAACACTTCACTGCGGGAGATTAGCCTTGGAGCTTCGTCTTATATATATTTAAAAAAAAAAGGAATTTTTACACAAATAAGCTAATTTTTTAAAATAATTACAGAAAACCATTTATGTAACATACATTTTAAAAATACTAATGAGTAAACATTCATTTTTTTTATTAATGTTATTATTTAATTTCTTGAAATAGTGTAACTGATTCTTTAAAAAGGCACTTGATTATAATCAAATATTGTGGTATCTTTTTTATTGTAATCCAATTTTATGGTAATCTAAAAATGCGATCATTATCATCCTATGATACTGCTAATTAATATGTTGGCAAAAAAAAAAAACATCGTTTCTAAAATCAATGTTCTTCGTCTGAACACAAAAAATCGACGGCAGTGCGTATAATATTTTTCAGTTATATAGACACAAATTATTTCTTCTGCATATTATGTAGCATAAGGTTAGTTGGATTCAATTCAACAATTCATTCCATGATAATCTGCTTCACTCGATTTTTTACAAGTTCATACGTTTATGGGTGTATTGTGATGATTGTATTATGTTATATTTTGCTATGTTAAAAAATATATATTAAGTTATATGGTTTGAAATTTTTGTCTTAACCAGTATGTAACATTTGATGTTATTTGTTAAAAGAAATCATGTTTGGATAATTATGTTACGAATACGTCAAATAATGATATTACATTGTATTGCATAACATGATATATTATGTTAAATAACATGATAATGAATATGTATCATTATTTGTTATCTATTGTCCATTAATGTTTGGATAAAAATATTACAGTATCAACAAATGATTGTGTCACATTCAATTTGTTTTCTGGAAAATGTATGTAATGTTACATTCCCGTTGCAAAAATTTTAATTGTTAATTTAAATTAAGTTGCTTTGACTACTTATTTAGATGTTGATTTTTATCGGACACTAGGTCTAGGCGTCGAGTGGTTCGGTTCGGGTAGTGGAAGAACCGAAATCACTGTTTATATTCGGGTTTTGTGTAAAAAAAATCAGAATCACCCGTTTATGTTCGGTGTCGGTTCTACCTGATTTTTTTAACTATTGTCATTTCAAGCTAAATGTACAAATAATGGGACAGTGGTTACTGGACTAATGGGACATTGGTAAATCATAAATGGATTTTTCCTTTGGGAGTAATAAGCAATGGGGTTAATTTGGTAAAGAAAAATCTGAAAAGTAAATAAAAAAAAATTAAATTTTCGGTTCTAAACCGGTTCCTAAGAACCGAGAACCGGTCCAGAATCGCTGGTTATCTGTTCTTTAGAACCGGATACAGATTTTTAGTAATAGGAACTGGACAGATATGTCGGTTCTAGTTTGGGAACTTCAGTTTTGGATAAAATCTCAGGCCTATCAAACACGTAATATAGTGTTCGTTGTTACATATTTGCCAATTGATTTCACGATATATCTGTTTGAATGACATAATGGATTTACTATTACAAAATCAGCAAATAATTTAGTCGCGTTCAATATCCTCATATAAAATATGAGATTGTTTAATTACATTAGTTGAATTGGATATTATATTTTAATTTTTTTTTATGGTAATGTTAAATGTTACACATTCTGATTGGATGTTACACCTCAATTTCTTTTTAAGTGGTAATGTTAAATGTTAAATATTCCAACTAGCTATTATATTTTAATTTCAATTTCCTTTTAGTAGTTGTTACATTCCAGTCCATGTCGATATATGTTATTATATTCGCACTAAACTTATTTTCGTTTCAGGTTACAAAAAATATATATTTTATTACATACCATTCCTTGATGTTGCTTGTTATTATTCTCCATGTGTAAGCTTTATTATTCAGTTCAATCTACTAATCTGATATAATGTTAGCTTGATTTGTTAACTTATTATTTATAATTTACATTTATTTATAGGTATAGAGACTATAAAAGAAGATAACATAAATGTTAGGATTCAAGATGCTATAAAGGAAAATACCATAAATGTTTGGGCATGGAATTTCAAAAAAGAATATACCATAAATGTTAGAATTCAAGATTAACTGTAATTTGTGACAATTAAGGATGATTTTGTAAACGGTTGTTAATATTTATAGTAGTTGTTTTTGTTTCATTTATTAAAATACTATATTTCAGACAGTGTTTTTGATAATAAATGAATAAGTTTGTAAGAATATAATTATTTTAAAAAGTGTAAGTAGTGGATGTAATTTTCACTAAAAAAAAATCTAAATAAAATAACATCTGGCCACAACCTAGTGCAGACCCCTCATATCCACCCATGGTTGAATTATGACATGTTCTTAGGAGAATGTGGATTTCTATGGGTGATGGATTCTCTGGATGTTGTTCTTGACAATTGTGATTATATTTGGTAGGAAAGCATGTAGCGTGGGATGCTCGACATAGACAATAACTATACATGCTTTGAGGTTATCCATGCCTTGTTGATAATAGAACCTGCCATGCTACATGTTAATCTTGTAAGGTTATGTTAGGCATAATTGTTGATACGAGGAGGAAACGTGACATGTATTTTGAGGGAGTGATATACATTTTGATACCCACTACACACGTCAGAATTGTTGCTAACGACTGTAAATACTTGTTATTTACTCGTGTTCTTAAATGATTGCACATTTGGATGGATGAAGTGTTTGGAGAATATGTCTAAGTCGTTTAGTTTATGTTTTTTTGAATGCAAGATTAGTTCCCAAATTTCCTAAACTCAGTATTCCAATTTTTATTTTTATTTTTATTTTTGTGTCCACCCATTCTTCATGCGTAAAATCAATTATAGTCCAGTATAGTTTTTATTAGGCTATTAATTGGAAATTTTGAAGTGAACTTAGAATTATTCTATTAGATTAATATCAAATTTAGGCTTGTATTACAATACAATCCTGAAATTTCATCGATTTACACTTCTGTCAAGACTAAAGGGTGAACCGACTTGGGCAAGTTTGGTCTTAATCTAACTTTATACACTACGATCAATATTTATCTATCTGGCTTAAAATTTTGGACATTACTTATTCAACCTCCCTTTTAAGTTGTTTTTTACCTAGGTCCCGACTTAACAATAAATATTACAAATGTAAACCAATATTATTAGTAAACATGTACACTACTATTATAAGAGTATTACATTACTCACATTTTAAATAATAACCAAAATATTTATGCTAGTTGATTTAGATTGATATTTTAAAGAAGAATACAATATATGTCGTTAAGTTTTACGAGTGTGAACTTTCTAAACCAAAAAAAGTGTGTGTGTGTGTATATATATATTGAAGTTTGCATGAGATTAGATATTCTATAATCGATTTATCTCATATATATTTAAATTATTTCAATACTACCCTTCATGCATTCATAGAAACCAATTTACTAATTCTTCAATTCATTCAGTTGTAAATGTTGACTTCTCATTCAACGTATCAATTTATGATAACAAAGTCTTTTCATATTTCTTGAGTTCAAATTCGAACTTGGATAAGCAATTCTAAAATGCATTGATTGTTATCTTTTAATCAAAATCTATGTAAGTGATGATTTACTCATTTTCTTTTATTTTTCTTCTTGATAATCTCAAAGTCCATGCTTTGCATTTTTTGTGTACATTAATATATGGACGGAATGTGTAATTTATATATACATATAGATGTTGTATTTTTACTTCTATATATCAAAGTGGACGTTGACGATGCAGGCAACATGATTTGATTTCTTGATCTTCATGTGAAATGCCAATGACAATGCATTTTTAATTCTACGATCTAAAGATAAAAAGATGTATTTATTTTGTTGGTGCTGAACTTTCTCATTAGTGTCTATAAAGTTTTGATATTGCTAGTATACACGAGTGTGTTAGGGAAGAAAATTTGCTTACATGTATGAATGTGGTTTGGAATAAGTTTCGAAAAGTCACCTTCCAAACATGGTTTTAACCTTTGCTCATTGACCTTGCAATTTCCTTTTTCATCGTGATGAAGCTTGATCGTCCTGTGTAGAAACACTTGAACAATCGTGAATAGCCTCAACTACCAAGAGCGTAGCTTTCTGGGAAACAACCTAATCCAGGAGTTATACAAAATTACTTGTTGCCCAATTGTAAATTCTCACCTCAAAATGTGTCTATCATGTCATATCTTTGTCTTCTCTTTATAAATTTGAGTATTCTCATATGAGTCGAGGCAGAATTCATCTAGCTCATTTAATTGCAACAATGTTTTACACCAGCCACCTTCAAATCAAAGTTTAATGCCTTAATTTCCAAATAGGCTTGAACCTCAAGCTTGACTGGTAAGTGACACGCTTCCTAAAAATGAGCCGATAAAGGGACATACCAATTGGTGTCTTGAAAGCGGTACGGTAAGCCCACAATGCATCATCTAACTCCAATGCTTTCTCGACACATTCACCGTTAACTAAAGGACACGATTCAACTCTCTATTTGAGATTTCTATTTGGCCACTAGTTTGAGAGTAATATGTAGTTTCTACCTGATGTTTCACTCCACATTTTGCAAAGGGTAAGTCAAATTGGTGGTTACAACTTTTTTGGGCTATGTCACTAATGATTGCTCATGGTGTTTATATCATGTGGAAATGTGATTCTTCACGAAGTTTATGACAACACGAGCATCATTGGTGGGTAATGCCACCACTTCTACCCACTTTGAACATATCCCATTGCCACAATGATATATTGATTTGAAAACGAAGACGAGAATAGTCCCATGAAGTTTATGTCCCCAAACATCAAATAGATCGACCTTTAAAATGTTGTTGATCGGTTTTTATTTCTGTTAGAAATATTTCCACTCCATTGACAATGCTCGCATGTGGCTACAAAACTGTGGCATTCTTGAACAATGTAGACCAATAGAAACTCGATTGAAGGATTTACAGTTTTAGTAGTGCAAAAATGGCCACCGTATAGTGAAGAGAGCAATGCTAGAAAATCTTTAACCATTTAATCTTCAGGTGCAATCGTCAAATAATATGATCCGGCCCTCTCTTGAATAATATCGGATTTTCCCAAAAATAGTGCTTAACATCGACGAAATTTTTTTTGTTGTTGATAAGAAAAGTAATACAAGATAATTTACATAATTGGCGTACCACAATGCTTTGGAAATCTATAGAATATGCACATCCATGAAATATATTATAATCTCTCCATTTTCTATCTCTTTCAATTGCTCAAGCACGAGATGGATGATCAGTAACAAGATTTTTGGTTCTATTTTGTCTCAAATCTCTAAATCAAACTCTTCAAAAAGAAGAAGAACTCATTTAATCAATCTCTATTTGACACCTTTTTTTTTATCTAGAAAGTCCTTATGAACCAAATGATTCATATAGACAATTACTTTAGAGCCAATGATATACGACCAAAATTTATCAAAAGTAAATACCACAACCGTATATCATTCGCAGTAGTAGAATAGGTCAATTGAGCACCTGGAAAAGTTTAGCTATCATACTAGATCATATGTCATCTCTACGTTGTCCTAAAACTGCTCCTATAACATAGTCACTAGCATCACACATAATGTAAAAAAAGGCAAGTTCCAATCCGGTACAACTATGATCAAAGCCATAAAAAGTTTTTTCTGTAGATTGTTTAATGTAACGACTACGGACTTTCCCCTACAATACTCTCGCTTAGAGAATATTCCATGCGTCGTTAGTATACATACAGTCCATTAGACAAAATGCTTGTAAAGAAAAGTCTGTAGTTGTTAAAAACACATTTTTTTGCTTAAAATTATTTGAATAGATTAAAATTTAAAAATAATTTAGCAAATTCTAGGAAAGTAGACCTTTGCTCTGATACCACTAGTGATGCCTCGTGTCCTACGATCCTGGTGCCACTAACATACTAGGTAAAAGTTTAAAATCATATAGCACAACTTAAAGAAAATTTATTTTTCAATAACATCTCAAAAATACTTAACAATCGAAAGAGGTACATGTCCCAAAAATGTTATTTGAAAAAATTTAAATACAGAAACACTAATAATTTGAAGGGGTTCCACCTCCATGTTTCGATCTTCTTGATCCTTAGTTACTTGAAGGGAGAAGCTTAAAGGGACGAGATTTAAAAATTCCAATAAGTGAGTGCAAATTATAATTCATAAACAACTTTGGAGGTTCATAACATGCTTAAGAAGACACGAGAATAAAAAATCGAACTTAGGTGGTATTAGTTCTCATGCGTGCGCTACTCAACTTCAGGTCTCTTTAATTCATACATATTGGACCCATAACATAATAGTTCCGAAAGCTGGAATATGAACATAATTTATAACCACATGCAACTACACTTACTTTTGCTTGAAACTTGAAATAAAGTAAGATTACTTGAAGAGATTTGAAAATCCTTTATCTTTTATCTCTTTATTCTAAAAACAAGAAGAAGATTGTATGTTTATGTATTGTATAAAGGGTGTGTTTGTGTCTTACATAAATTGAAATGACTTGGAGAGTTGATCTATGATAGCCCAAATGATGCCATGTCTTTTCATTGACTTCGGAAAACCAACAACAAAGTTCATCGTCTCATGTTTCCATTTCCACACCGGGACTTCTAGTGGTTCTGGTAACCTTGACGGTTGCTGATGTTCGACTTTCACTTGCTGACACATAAGACACTTCTCAACAAACTCAGCTATTTTTCTCTTTATATTCTTCTACCAATACATCTTCTTCAAGTTATAGTATATTTTGTACCTTCTAGATGTATCAAATAAGGAATAGAATGAGCTTCTTCTAGAATCTCTTTCTTCAGTTCATTGAAGTTAGGAACGTACGGACGTCCTTGATAATAAAGTACTTTGTCATCGACTATAAACAAGTCATTTTGTTTTCCTGCATTAATCTCGCTTTTACTATACTCGAGTGATTAATCACATTTATGATAATCCTAATCCGATCACGGATCATCGATTGACTGAGAGCACTAAAATTTGAGAAACAATGTCAATCGGGGTCACAATTAACTTGAGACTTAATCTTTCGAATTCTTTCTATATAGGTCTCTACGCGGTCAACATCACGACGTGGGTCTTCTGACTTAAGGCATTTGCCACTACATTTGTCTTATCTAGATGGTAATGCATTTCACAATCTTAGCCTTTTACCAACTCAAGCCATCTTTGTCGCCTTATATTTAGTTCCTTCTGAGTGAAAATGTACTTCAAGCTTTTGTGGTTCGTATAAATGTCACACTTACCTCCATAAAGGTAATGTCTCCAAATTTTTAAAATGTGAACTACCGCGGCAAGTTTCAAATCATGCGTATGGTAGTTTTGCTCATAAGGACTAAACCATCTTGACGCATAGGTGACTACCTTGCTTTGTTGCATCTAAAAATCCCAAACCTTACTTGGATGCATCACTATAAATCACAAAGCCTTCTGATCCTTCAGGTATAGTCAACACTGGTGCATTAACCAACCTCTGTTCCAACTCCTTGAAGTTGCGTTCACATTTCTTTGTCAATTCAAACTTTGTACCTTTACGAGTCAATTGTGTTAGTGGTCCTGATATTTTGGAAAATCCTTCAATAAACCGCATACAGCCCTAGAAAACGGTGTACCTTCCTAACATTGGATGGCTTCAACCAATTTAGTATTGCTTCCATTTTGCTTGGATCTACTTCTATTCCTCAGACGGTGACAACGTGTCCAATGAATACCACTCGCTCTAGCCAAAATTCACACTTGAATTTGGCATAAAGCTTGATCCTTCTTCAATGTTCCCAACACAATCATCTACTATTCCTCATGTTCTTTGTCACTCTTTGAGTAGATCAAAATATCATTGATGAACATGATGACAAACTGATCGAAGTTATTCATGGAAGACGTGGTTCATTAAGTCCATGAATACTCTGGGAACATTAGTCAAATCGAATGGCATAGCTAAGAACTCGTAATGACCATACCAAGTTCTAAAATTGGTCTTCGAGACATCACTAGCTTTGACCATGAGTTGATGGTAGCCAAACCTTAAATCGATCTTTCAGAGTACTGTTGAACCTCGAAGTTGGTCGAAAAAGTCCTTGATCCTGGGAAGATGATACTTGTTCTTGATAGTGATCATGTTTGAATCCCAATAGTCAATGCACATCTTCATCGACCCATCTTTCTTCTTATAAAATAACACTAGTACACCCTACGACGATACGCTAGGTCGAATAAATCCCATCGCTAACAACTCTTCTAACTGTGCCTTCAATTCCTGCAATTCATTTGGTGCCATCATGTAATGAGGCTTAGAAATATATGCAGAACTGGGATTAGGTCAACTGAAAACTCTACTTTTTGTTCTGGTGGCATTCCAGGTAGCTCATAGGAAAGACTTCAGGGAACTCATGTACTATTCTAACATTGCCCACTGTTAGTTCATTCTATTCTTTAACCACTATCAACATAAAAAATCTTGTACAACTTTTTAACCTCTGGAGTCGATGTACTTTCAACGTAGAAATGACATAGGGTAGGGGTGTCATTTTGGTCACTAATAATTGAAGTTATTCTTTTTTGGCCATTGAAAAATCATTTCATTCTCAAAGCATCGAATTGTCGCATGATTCTTGGAAAACCAGTCCATGCCTAAAGTTATATCATATTCGTGCATGTTTAAGACATATAAGTTTGTTTCCAAGGTCCTACCACTAGCAGTCTTAACCATGTAATTTGTATTCATTATGTCTCTATTAGGGGTAGCAATTTCTAATGGAGTACTTGTAGGTTCACTAATAACATTCAATTTATGCACGAACTTGGGAGATACAAAGAAATGGGTGGCACCATAATTTATGAAAACGTAAATAGGTACATTGGATATGAGGATGTTACCTGCCAACATGTTGCGGTCCTGGTCTTCCACTTGCTCTCTAAGCTCATAAACTCTAGCATGTCCCTTAGATAGATTCTCTAACTTCTGATGCGGTTTCTTTTGAAAATTCATAGCCATATAGCCTACCTAACCACACTTTAAGTATGCATTAGTTCTCATAAGACATGCCCCGCCGTGGCGCTTCTGACATTCATTACAAATCGAGAACTCTTGGCAGTTATTCTGAGTTGGGATGATATCGCTCTTCTTCGCAAAGTTTTGGTTTTCTTTAGCCTTGTTATCCTCTTATTTGCATTTCTTTGGTTGCCCAAATTGCTATTTATCTCCACTAACGAAATTCTATGAAGTTAGCTAACTGAGCTTTTGCTAAAACTTCATGTAAGTACCTAGTACAAAGATCACTAAAGCCTGCATGAGATCATCTATCAAACCTTGCTCAAAGTGTCTTGCCTGTTTCATGTCGGTATGTACCAATGACTAAGCAAAATGTGATAGTTGTTCGAACTTTATCTCATATTCAGCCAGCATCATTAATCATTGCTTCATGACTAGAAACTCAACCTCTTCCAAATTTCGGACGCCGATTGGAAACTACTTCTAAGAAATAGCTCTTTAAATTGGTTCCACATCCAAACATGTTCACGATCTTTCAACCTAACAGTTGAGTTCTACCAATAGACAATATGTATACTAACAAAACCAATTAGAGTTTGACACCTAAATTTCCTTAAAAAAATTTTTTTTCTCGGTGAGAGGGCTACTAGTAGCCTTCGGTTAAGCTAAAACTCACCGCGGTGGATACTAGTATCCTCCTCATTTTGACATTAAATTTTTCAACTTAATTCTTTTAAAGTTCTCCAAGTTTTATACCTCATTCCAATGTTACTCAAAACACTTAGAAGAGATATTAAGGGCATTACAAACCATCCGTAAAAGTACAAAAATACACCACATACTCGATTACTTAAAATACTTTAATTTTCCACCTTACAAAACTATTACACAAGGATTTTCTCTTACAATTTTCACTATCTTCAACAAGTGTAGTATCCCTTTCTTTCAAAATATGGTTCGTCATTCCGATAACAAAAGGTCGAAATGACACTCATTATAAACCTATTGCTTTGAAAAACGTTTCAATACTAACAACTTTAAAAGGTTTATAATTAACTAAGGGATACTAAATCCTTGATACTACAAAAACAACCATCAAGACTCTCGGTTATCTAGTACATGAAAAGAGAGTCCCTTCGCTCCAATGTGATGGCATCATAGACATATATTGTTTCGTAAGATCTTTCTTTTATGTAAAAGCCCGCCATTGCGGAAAACGAACCCATACGCCTTTCTTCATGATGATATAGAAGTCCACCCCATTTGCCGATGTCCTTTCATAAGTATCGCGTATTTCAAAGTAGTTTCGCCCCATTTCCTATAGTAGTCATTAAACGATCAGTAGCAATGACGCTTAGTGAGCAAAGTAACACATAAACATTAAAGCACATAATTCATACCTTCAATTGAATGAAATTCTTATTGCCCAATTCTCACATAAGTGAATAAGATAATAAACACATATTATCTTCCAAACAATTGACAACATATATGCTTCATGAAATGTCGTTAACGATCACTCATAAACAATCACTACAATATGCATAGAATGAATGCTAAACCTTTAAATGCTATGCATGTATTAACCATGAATGGTTTCATTTTTCTTTTCTTACTTTTCTTCTTTCTTTTCATTTCTTTGGGCCCTTCCTATATTGTGGTTAGATAATCGAGCGCTCATAGTGTTTTGCTAAACACAAGGTCACAACATCATTAGAGCTTCTATGCTCAAAGTACTTTCATTCTCTTAGAGCACTTTGCTCAAGTACTTTCATTTCATTTTAGGCATCTCATCCCGGGGCATCTCGTAGCCTGTGACCTTCAAATTGGGACTTGCTCCCATGGTGTACAACCTAAATAGGGTATTCTTTAATTGTTCATGATCATTATATAAACATAACTTTTTGCTTTAATGTTTAAGATCATGAATTCGTGCTTGAATGATGCCATGATGCAACACATGGAAACACAAGATTTAATTGCTAACATCATTCGAAATCTTGCACATAAACATTCTTTCAAGTTCTTCCTCAAAGAAACATATTACTGTAAATCCCAAATCAACATGCAAGGGATTGATCTAAAAGTCATTCATCTTCCCATTCATCATGCTATTACAGTAACATTTTTAAGTCATCATTGACTCAAATTAGCACAACTTGAATATGGAATATTCAACATTAAATATTTCCCAACAAGCCACAATAATAATACATAATATAAGGCTTCATTTAGGTATAACCATTATTTTAACCACAACTTCAAAGTCATCATATACTGCAGATTCTAAACTCATAAAAATCGACTTAAACATTTATGAGACATGCAAGGTCATAAACATGAAGTTAAAATTCTGCATATTTTATTACTTATAATTCCTCATGTATAAGCAACTAAATTCAATATCTATGATCACTTAAATAGGAAAATTGATGGGTAACAAGAAGTCATAAGAAGGGATTCATTTAACATAAAATCATGCATGCATATTCGATCCTAATAAGCACAATCAATATAAAACAACAAAACACATAAACTTTACTCACTGCATAAAGGAAATCTTTTTCTTGGATTAGTGACCTGAAATTTTACAAGTTTATGGAGTGTTAATACATCAAAAATAAGGGAAAATAAAATTTATGTTTTAGGCTTGGCTAAGGAGGAATTTCGTCCAAAAATCTATTATATTAAACTCAGAATGTAACTACCAGACAAAGAAGGTAAATTCGGGGCTACTACGTAATCTAAATCAGAGTTGATTCCGAGGCTACCAAGAGCCTCGGATCATCATAGAACTGGGTTTTGACTTTATGGACGGAAATTTCTACCTTTCGGCTTATCTTGGAGTAAATGTGATGAACTCTTGTTAGTTTAGTGTTTCATCACATTTTTCATTAGTGTTTCATTACACTAATTCATGAGAAATACAAAGAAGAAAGAAAAAGTTCTTGGTTTCCTTTCAATATTTGTTTTCATTCTTACCTCTTTTCTTTCTGAATTTCAGCAAAGTTTCTTTACTAATTTTCTGGTTTAAAAAGGCAAGAAGAGAATGTGTATATATAGAGTTTTGGGAAGGCCATGTTTGGTTTAGCTTATCCATGAATATTCTTACTTATTCTTATTTTATCGGATTATTTTATTAGTTCATCAGTTATTTATATGAATATTAATCGACATTGGTCCTTAATTATAATAAGCATTGCCAAACATGTCCTAAGGTGAAAATCATAAAATGACATGTGTCCCAATCAACCAATATTTTATTATAAAAATTCCCGCATTTCTTATTTCAAGTAGTCAAACATTTGGGGGTCGAGACATGAAATTTTACCGGACAAAATGCTAAGCTTCAACGAGTACACATGCAAAAGAAATGGGTCCTTTAGCTCAAAATGACCGCCGACTTTTTCCATACTTAGCCAAATTTTGTTTTCAGCATTACATAAGTTCTTACTATACCACTTTGGCTCGACTTTCAAGGAATATAAAAATTTCAAACTTGATATCAAAAACATCTCGATAAGAACTACACGATGGTATTTTGATGTGATCAACGCATTCTGTTGCAAAGTTGGTTCAAACAATGGCAAAACTGTAATTAACTTGCATTTTTCCGGTTTTTTCAACTTGGTCTCTATCATATTAAATTTCTATATAACTACTTTTGTATAAATTTTATATTTATTTGATAAACAAAATTGGCATACAATAATTAATTATAAAAAATACAATATTTTCTTTTTTATATCCTATAATAACTATTTAAAATTAATATCTTAATTAAATTATGATAACACAATTATTTTATTATTTAAAATTAATTTATTTAAATCTTTTTTATATCTTAAATACATAATATTTTAATATTATGTAACACGATTATTTTATTATTTACGACATTTAAATCAATACATAGTTTTGTTATTTAACACTCTAGTTTTCACTTTATATGTGAATTGAGTTACATAGAATTTTTTTCTTTTTTTAATGTACTAATGATAATTTTTTTAAATTTTCAAATTTCATTAAATGTTAATTGCAACTTCCTATAAAAACTCATTTATAGCTTTTAAAGAAGTTCAAAATTTGGGCTTATCTAAAATAGCTTTTTAAATTATTTTTTCAGTCAAAAAGTGCTTATTGACTTTAGTCAAACAACTATGAATTTAACTAAAATCACTTTTATTCTTTAAAAAGAACAAATACTTTGATTTTTGAATAATTTCCCATTTAGTTTCAACTTACAGTAGACTTTGTTCGACTATATGTAAAATAAAGAAATGCAATTTAAATATTCTTTTTTGTGAAATGAAGAAATGCAATTTAGAGTATAAAGTATAAAGTACAAATAAGCTCAAAAAAACGTAATCTAATGTTCATTAAAAAAAATGCAATCATGTTTGGTTGAGGTTTATAAGTAAACTTTATTAAAAACTCTTATAAGTTAGTTTGACCTGTTGGAATTAATTAAATTTTATAAGATAGGGCTGATGTGGGTCATTAGAATTAATTTTGGTTAAATTAATCTTCAATAAAAACATGTAATTGATGAATGAGTATGATGAATGGACCTTTATTTATGAAGAGGTACACACCTATTTAAAGAGACATTCAAATTCTATACATAGGAATCCATAAATTCAATTTTTACATACCAAATTAATTTTAAATTATTGATTTATAAATTCTCATCACTCTTCAAAATTACGTCTATGTAAATTCTGAGCAAATTTTTGTTCAAATTAGTTTTGTGCAACTTCTTAAAGTTCTTGTTTTTCATTCTAATCGAGAAGAGTACAATCAATATTTTTGTTCGCCTGACAATGTAGATATAGTACAATATCGATTTTATAAGAAGTGTTGTATTTTGAGACAGATGTCCATTGATCCTGTTAGCACCTTTTGCAGGGGATGAAATCTGTCTTAATGAGATTTGCTACGGTATACCTCGCCTCATCTCATTTCTACATTTATGTTTTCTGTTTTTCTTGATCGTTCTCGTCAATTTTGACAACAATCTTAATACTGATTTCATTATTTTTGTAACGTAATTCTTTTAATTATTTTCAACATTTAAATATTGATATTATTTTCTGTAATTGTATTTTTACAAGAAGATGGCTAGTACAACTGAGCATACTAGTGGAGAGATTGGACAGAGTTGTAGGTACAATCAGTTTGTCATGCCACCAGCATCTCAACATGAAAAGTCGAAACATGGGCAACAAAAGATACTGTTCTATCTGACAATGCTAAACTTGTTTAAGTTTCTGCATGAAGAGTGCCCTGCACAAATAAATGAAAATCTACCGACAAAAATACACAGTTGGCCATAGAAGTATGGAAACATGTATACTTCTTATGCCGCAACTAAATTCTCAACGGATTGGACAACACATCGTATAATGTTCATTGTTCCTACGGGACGGCTAAGGAATTATGGGATTCTCTTGAAAAAAAGTATAAAATAGAAAATGTCGGGACTAATAAATTTATTGTCGACAAATTTTGGATTTCAAAATGATTGATTCAAAGACGGTCATGAGTCAGGTTCAAGAGATGTAGATTCTCCTCCATGACATTGAGGCAGAAGGCATGACATTGGGCGATTCTTGTTAGATTGCTGCTATGATCGAGAAGCTACCTCCACTTTGGAAAGAATTCAAAAACTATCTCAAGCAGAAGCTCAAGGACATGACGATGGAGGATCTGATTGTTTGACTTCAAATAGAAGAAGACAATATGGCTACAGAAAATATAAATTATGTGTGAAACATAGAAGCAAAAGCTAACATGGTGGAAGATTCTAGGTCTAAGAACAAGAAAATGAAGCATCCGAACTCATCTAAGGACAAAGGAAAAGCAATGATGTAAAGCGGATCTAAGAGAACTGTTATTGTGGAAAACCAAAGCATCGTGCAAAGGACTTCCAGAAAAAGAAAGATACACTGAAAAATAAAACCGTCCCAAGCCAACATAACAGAAGTGGATAACATTTGTACAGATGTTGCCGACATGAACATGTCTACAGTTATTTCTAAAGTTAACTTGGTATCAAATGTCAATGATTGGTGGGAAGACACAGGAGCCATTAACCACATTTGTGCAGACAAGGAATTGATCGAAGAATACAAAAAATTGGATCGTGACGAGCATCTCTACATGTGCAATTCAACAGCGTCTAAAATTGAAGAAATTGAAAAAATTATTTTGAAATTCACATCCGGGAAGGAATTAATGCTGGATTTATTATTAGTAAGAAAGGCTTTAAAATGGTATTTGAACATAATAAATTTGTATTTACTAAAGGGAGCATATATGTTGGGAAGGGTTATTTATTATATGGTCTATTTAAGGCTATTGTTGTTGTTGTTGTTGTGGATAAGAAGTATTTGTATCCACAAGTTATTAATAAAGTTGAATTTTTTGTTTATTTGCTTAACTTTTCCATTTTATGGCATAGTATACTAGGACACATTGATCGTGTTTCTTTAAGAAAATTAATAAGTTTATGACTTATACCTAAACTTGAAACAGAAGACAAACATAAATGTGAGATTTGTGTTGAAGCAAAATTTGCTAAAAAACCTTTTAATATAATTGAAAGGAGTAGTGAACTATTATGTTTGGTACATAGTGATATTTGTGATTTAAAATTTGTTCAATCTCGAAGAGGTAAAAATTATTTTATCACGTTTATTAATGATCACAGTAGATTGCTATATATACTTATATATAGAGTGGTGTTCTCCTACACATCAGTGGGCAAGATGTAATTACCCACTGGTGATGTGGAGGCATCTTATCACATCTTGTGATAGTTGGTCATTTCATCTTATAGGCAAAATGCCTCCACATCACCGAGTGGTCAATTACATCTTGCTTTAACACCACTCTTATATATATATATATCCACTCCTTTTATATATATATATATATATATATATATATATATATATATATATATATATATATATATATGTTTGCCCGCTTAGATTATAAACTGGTTTATAAACCAATTTTTTGGTTTATTTGACCAATATTGATTTTTTTTTAGTTGAAATTGTTGACTTTTCATGTTAAAAGTGGGTTTAAAAGTCAAAAATTACGGCTGAAAAAAACCAAAATGGGTTTTTAAACCTATTCAAACAAGCTCTAAGTGCCATCAAAATCTATTTTCCCGTCCAAAGTACTTTCCTATTTAGAATTTCTGTTTTTTTTCTCAGTTTAAAATTGATTTTTTTAATAGCCATTAAATGTTCATTCCTAATACTACATTTAATAGCCACTTTGATTTTTATTTTTCCAACTGAAGTCCCCCATCTACCTTTTAATTTAGTTATCATTGCAAACACAAATTTAGTTTTGTTATCATTATAAAAATTAATTATCCAATGTGTTTTAATTTAATTATCTATATTTAAAATATTTAATTAATTTAATTAATTAATATTATCTTTGTAAAAAGAAAAATGCATGGATTTTTCAATACTAATTAAGATTTAAGAGATCGCATTTTCAAGATTATTTTCAAGATTATTATGGAAAACAATCAATGCACACTGAAAGAAAAATAAGTACAAATCTATATTTTTAAATGCATTTTAGTTTAATTATTATTGCAAAAAATAATTTTTCAATGCATTTTAATTTAATTATTCATATTTTAAATACTTAAATATTTTAATTTAATTAATTAATAATTAATTGATCTTATCTTCATTTTGGTTAAAATATGCATATGTTTTTCTATGCTAATTAAGATTTAAGAAATCACATTTAAGATATTGCATTTTTAAGATTATTATGGAAGATGATGCAAAGTGAAAGAAAAATAAGTCAAAATTCATATTTTCAAAGTTTTGTTATCATTGTAAAAATTAATTTTTCAATGCGTTTGAAATTTAATTATCTATATTTTAAATACCTAATTAATTTAATTTAATCAATTAATTAATCTTATCTTCGTTTTGGTCAACGTATGCATGAGTTTAATACTAATTAAGATCTAGTGTTTGAGTTTATTATAACTAATTAACTTTCACATATAACTATCGAAATTATTTTTTGTGATTACACCTCACAACACTAGTTAGATAGTAAAAATGAGACATTATATGTTTTTGTCATTTTACAAAAATGAAGTTGAAAATCAACTTAGTAAGACGATCAATGTATTGAGATTCGATAGAGGCGGTGAATATGATTCGTCGCTGCTTGATGAATTATGTGTTAAGTTTGGGATTATTCACCTAACAATTGCTCGATATACTCCTTAGCAAAATGGAGTTGCTGAGAATAAAAACATAACTTTAAAATACATGGTTAATGATATGCTTATTAGTTCGGGATTGCCACAAAACTTGTGAAGGAAGCATTTCTAACTACTAATTTTATTCTAAATAAGGTTACTCACAAAAAAATTGGTTCGATGTCTTATGAACTATGGAAATGAAGAATACCTTCATACAAATACTTGAAAGTGTGGAGGTGTTTTAGCAAAAGTGGATGTTCCACCTCCTAAAATGATCAAATTAAGTCTTGAAACTATTAATTGCATTTTTATTGGATATGCAATTAATAGTAGTGTTTACAGATTTCTCGTGCATAAATCTAACATAAGTGACATTCACATCAATACTATTATTGAATTGAAAGATGCCAAATTCTTTCAAAATGTGTTACCTAATAAAAGAGATATTCCCAAAATTATTCAAAAGAGAACACTGATACTACTTTTGAAATCAATAAAGAGAATGAACCAAGAAGGAGTAAAAGTACAAAAATTGATAAGTCATTTGGTCCATACTATATATCATTCATGATTGAGAACGAGCCTCAAACATTTAACGAGGCTATGTGTAGCTGAAATCTTTGTTCTGGAAGGAAGATATAAATAGCGAGATCGAATCCATTATAAGTAATAATAATACTTAGCAATTGGTTGATCTTCCCAATGGAACCAAACCAATATGATGCAAATGGATTTTCAAAAGAAAATTAAAACCCGATGGTTCAATAGATAAGTACAAGACTCAAATTGTTGCTAAAGAGTATCATCAAAAAGAAGGGATTGACTTCTTTAATACTTATTCACTGGTAACAAAGATTACTTCTATAAGAGTTTAACTGCAATAGCTGCATTGTATAGCCTGCAGAGTGAAGATACATCAAATGGATGTTAAGATTGCATTCTTAAATGATGAATTAAACTAGGAAGTTTATATGGAACAACCAGGAGGTTTCAAAGTGAAAGGACAATAACATAAAGTTTGTAAACTTATCAAGTCCTTTAACGGATTGAACCATCAGATTACATAAAAATATGAAATGGTGAGATCTAGTGGCGAGGATTAATTAGACCAAATGGTGCACTTATTCATGAAGAGGCACATGCCCATTCAAAAGACACTTCAAATTCTATAAATAGGAACCTCTAAATTCAATTTTTACACACCAAAATCAATTCTGAATTATTGATTTATAAATTCTCATCCCTATTCAAAATTCCGTTTACGTAATTTCAATTCAAATTAGTTTTATGCAAGTTTCTAAAAAGTGTAAAGTGTGGCTAAGTGTAAAGGCCAAGTGTCAAGCTTTTTGGGCTTAAGCGAGACTTAGGCGGGGTGAGGCATGAAAAAGAGAAAATATTATTTTAAATATTAAAAAAAGAGAGAAAAAAATATTTTTAACTAAAAAACGCGCATCTAAGCGAGCCTAGGCGTAACTAAGCACGCCTAGGCGTGACTAAAGGAGTCTAGGTGATGTTAGGCGTGTGTTTTTTTGTTAAAAATTTAGTTGAACAAAAAATCGCGCGCCTAAGGTCTAAGTGAAGTGTAGATGTCAAGCTTCGCGCTTAGGCGTGCTTTTTAGAACACTTGTTTTATGCAATTTCTTAAAGTTCGTGTTTTTTATTCAATTCAAGATGAGTATAATCAACATTTTGGTTTGACCAACAATACCAATTTTGGAAGAATCTTTGTATTTTGAAAAACAGATGTCCATTGATTTTATTAGCACTTTTGTAGGGTACAAAATCTGTCTTAATAATATTTGCTATGATATACCTCGCTTTATCTCGTTTCTACATTTCTATTTTTAGTTTTTTTTTTATTGTTCTTGTCAATTTTAACAATATGACCAACTTATAATTCTAGCCAAACATGCTCATAATTAAGTTGAGTTAAAGAACAATATATTTATAATTTTAATGGAATTCTATTTGAGACGAAATAAAAGGAGAATATTTCAACTTGATAATTGAAGCTGAAGCAAGGAACAAATCAAATGAATGATTCTTTTGAAATGCTTTATTTTAAAAGCCATCTTAGCTTTTCGTTAAAATATCATTTTTCTTCTTTAAAAGTTGATAAATATCTAAATATCTAATAATATTAATGAGTGAAGTCGACCCTCTCAACAAGTTGATGCAAAATATATACATGTAATTGTTGATTTTAATTTTTTAATAAAAATTAAACAAAAATTATGAATAGAATCGATACATTTATTTCGTCACTGTCACTCTTAAAGAATTTTGAAAAGTAAAATTATAAAAAAGAAATATCTTGTGAAACAAAGTTAAGCAAAAGATAGTGGTTGCTTTGAGTTGCACTCCACTACTCCAGTTTCACAAGTTTAATACATAGCTTCCACCAATCAGGACCCGCCAAATGGTCATAATTCATCACATGACCGTCACGTGACTCTTCCCTTTACCGACTTTCACAACTACGTGGAACGGTGGAAGAGCAAGAAACATTATTATTATAATGGACTATTACACCCCACATTAGTCATTCAATAGACAACGTCACGGGAACTTAAATGGACTATTATACCCTCGGATATTTTCTTGTGTTTACAAACTACTAAAAGACCCCTTATAATGGGTAAAAAACACTAAGGCACCCAAAATTGAACGAAATTACATTTTAGTCACTCAAAATTTTTTTGTTTCCAGTTGTACTGTAGTTTCAATTTTTTCATCATGAAATGAAAAGATATTTGCTCAAAAAGCCAATATAAAGTGAATTCTAAGAAAAGGTAGATATTACAGCAAGAATGCATTCATTGTTCTTGTTGTTGTTGGAATAGGTTCAAACTAAACTCAAAAGAGAAAGAATTTAATATTTGATTTTTTTAGGAATTGATAATTAGTTAAGAATTTTGAATTAAGCATGTGCATATGCTATTGAAACGGAGCAGTAAATCGTCAATTAACCAAGTAAATAAATTTTTATTGAAATTTCTATTAATTACTAATTAGAGTATAGACTCGTAGTAGCAAACTTGTATAAATCAGCCCTATTTGATTTTCTTATGTGATGTGCTCGTTAAGTCGTTAGTTTGCTGCATGTGCTGAATAGCGATACATATTCGTACTTTTAGCGCTCGTTTGGCGATATTTTTAGTAGAAAAGTTGATGAAATGTATTGTTGAAAAGTTATGAATCCCACAAAATGTGTAGTTAAAATTAATTGTTAACTTTGACTTCAACTAGCAGAATTTTAAACTCTTAATACTCGAATTTTTAATACGAAACATTATACTAGTGTAATATTTTTCACGATCACGTATGTGAGCACGACTTTTACGAGATAAAAGATGAGCTTATTACACAATAACAAGCTCTAATAAGGTTCAAATTTTGAAGTAAACTAAAATTTTAGTATTGTGTTTAAAAAAATCGAACTAAAATGAAGTTTTGCTCAAAATTTAGTGACATATGGCGAGTTTTTAGCCCTTTATTTTAATCAGTCCAAATTGCAGTCAACGTGGCATCGGTTTCTGGATTTCGCTACTAGCAAGAAACTTCAAGACGCTTTTTTAATTTATTTTAACTAATTAATTCTATTTTCGTGCCATTTCTTCTACCATTTTCTCCCAAAATTGGAAAACACACAGAATTCATATGTATGTACATGTATGTATACCTGTGTAGGCATCCCGCATCCATATGTAAATTGCTTGTGAAGTAGGAGAGATTGAGGAATCGGAAAGATGTTGGAGGATCAGGTGGCGTATTTGTTACAGAGGTATTTGGGGAACTATGTCAAAGGACTCAATAAAGAAGCCCTCAAAATCAGTGTCTGGCAAGGTAACTATTTTTTAATTTACTGTTTAAGTAAGCTTTTGTGCATGTAGATTGTAATTTGAGTTTCTGCTAAACTCTAATTTTAGTGTGAATTTTTCATTCAACCGTAGAATTCAGTTGAATTCGAGTACTGGAGTGGTTGCGTAATTAAGCTGTGGATTGACTCGATTTCCTTAATATAATGTTTTACAGTGTGGTGTCTAAGTATTAGACTGTAATATGTTGAATGAAAGAATTCTTATCACTCTCTAGAATGCAATGAGAATTTGGAATAATCTCACAGAAGGACGAGGGGAAGTAATTAGGCTTGCATATGTTGCAGCTGCACGAGGGTTTTCTAAGCACCAAAAGATTGGCTGCCTAAGCTATTTAGAAGAGTCATGGACAGAGAACAGTATTCATATTTGGTAGATTTTGAAGGTTAGGATGTAGAATTTTGTTTTGGAGTGAGTGTTTGGGACTAATGTTTATATTATGCAGATATCATGGTTTTGGGGTCCTATTGAAAAGAGAGAAGATGAAAATGATGATGCATATAGTTTATTTAAAAATTGAGGATGTTTTCCATTGTTGAGGATGTTTTCAGTTGCTGGAACTTTATAGAGGTGCCAAAATCTCTGCAAGCGTGCTCTGTTTTTGATTGTAAGGTAGGGAATGTTATTCAATGTATCAACACTTCTCTTTTTTGTTCTTTATAGTCTATATATATGATATATGGAGAGGTTTGCGAGGAAGTTAGCAGGGTAAGATAGGAGTTGTGTCCATTACTGATATTTGAATACGTTGTTGAGTTGGAATTTCCAAGAAGCTTTTTGTGAGAAGGAGAAGCGGATCTTTGTTTTCTTGCCATATCTAGAAGGGAGTTTTGATAGGAAGAAAAGGATATGCATTCAAAGTTGTGTATGCCTAATGATGTTCTTTGGAGAGGCTTAATATTTTGGGTAAATTGCACAGTATAGTTCCTTCAACTTTTGACTTCATTTGTACTTGTATCCTCAGTATTAAATCTTGGCATCCATCACCCCAACTTTTTATATGATTAGCAGCCAATGCCTTATGTGAGGGCATTGACTGCTAATTATATAAGGACACGAGGGCATTGGTTGCTAATCATATAAAAGGTTGAGGTGATGGATGTCAATAATTAAATACTGAGGATACAAGTGCAAATAAAGTCAAAGATTGGGATACTAGCTGCAATTTACCCTAATATTTTTATCAACTAATTGATTGCAATTCATATAAATTGAGGTGAGGAGTGGAGCTGTGATATAGAATCAGAGTTAGTTAAAATTCCTCTAAACCATGCAGCATGCAGGTATTGGTGGAAGAAGTTATATGTTGTCAGGGTAATTGAATTATATGGAACTTACTTATTGGGAAGTTAAATTGGTGCAGGAAGTGCTTAGTGCACTGTACTTCAAGAATTGACAGGGGATGACACAATCATGGCCAGGGAAAAATATCAATTCGAAGTCATGTTATTTGGTATTGATGAAGGGGAACAAGGGGCATTTGTCATGGAAGGAGGTTGGGTCACGGGGTTTTCAAAGTAAATAGAATTTTTTATATGAGCCGCATGGGACTCCATTCTCATTGCTAGCGATGTCGGCGATTTTGTATTTTTAATAATTACGCAAGTGTACGAATCGCTTCGAAGTAATAAAGTGGATATTGAGTCCAAGTATCGTTCCCATTCGAGGATTTAGATAATTCGGTTCAATTACAATAACTTTAACCGAATCTCATCGAATTTTTGAAGTTTGGTGTTTAAGAACTAATTAGAATTTGAACTAAAATTAATTAACTAATTATAAATCAAACAAATAAGACATTAAACAAAAGAAGAATTACTTTAAAATTGGAAAATAAGAGAAAATAAAGGAAAAGTGTACTAGGATCTCGAATCTACTTATATCAATTATCTCTAACCCGAACCATTAAATTTGATAACATAAACTAATTATGAAGATCAATATTTCTAATTTAATTTAACAATCTCTCTCGAGTAGAATTAAACATATTCCTATATGCGACTCGATTATATTTCTATGACGAATGCAAGCATACAAGAATGTATTAAAATTTATGAATACTTGGAGGTCACGTAAAGCATAGCGGTATATTTCTATTTCTTATCGGACTCTACGACAATTGATATATGTATAACTTATTTTTCATCTCTCGATGATAAAACAAGCCACAACACTCATACAACTATTGCGCATATAATTGTAGATGAAGAGAAAATCAATATCAATTGTTCAAAAATAAAAACATGCTTAAATATAAAAATTAAGTTCGAAGAATTAAAGATTCATAATACAAGCTTTATTACGATCCTAGCACTAATTAATTCTAGCTTAGCATACAATAATACGAAAATAAAGAAGAGATAAAAATATGGAGTTCATTACTCAGATAAGAAGAAAATAATTGGGAGATGAAATATAGAAGTTGATCTTCGTTTTAATCTTGAAAGGATGAATCTTGATCTTCATTCTTGATTTGTCTCCCGTTCTTCTCTCCAAATTCGACTTCCCAAAATTTTATTTTTATTATGAGTTAATAACTCATATATATAATTACCTAATTTTGCCCTAAAAAGATCTCAAAAAATCATGAAAATCGCGTCCAAACAAATTTCCTAATTGGAGTTGAACACAAAAGGAAACAAAAATTCCCGCAACCAGAAATAACACTGGATGGCTGTTTTTCAAACGGTCATAACTTTTTGTAAGAAACTCCAAATTGAGATCCGTAAAAAGTGGTGGACTCGTAATTCAATTATCTTTCCAATGGTATATTATTTTCCTTTTGGAGATTTTTATATCAAAAGTTGCGCTCGAATTTCTCCACATACTTCGGTAGGTAGTTTCTCAATTCGGTTTTTTGGCTTTTCGGTGTTTGATCCATTGATTCAACTCTTCATTGTCACTCTAACACACTTTAAACTTATGGATTTTATCTTCTTTCTCATCCTTCAATGTTTAGCTCTTGATATTCACTTCAAAAACTCAATTTAGTTGTCGATTTCACCAAGTTGTTGCTCTTTTCGTTCATTCTTCTCCATTTGTTTATAAACAAGTCCAAAACTGAAATAAGAAGAATAATACATTAAACTAAGTAAAAATTCAATAAAATAAAAGAATAAAAGCTTAGTTTAAAGGCCCAAATAAGTGCACAAAATGCACTTATCAAGTAGCTTCTGCTAGAGGAGGAAAATGTATGTTGACACTTTTTGTGCTGCTAGCAACTTCTGCCAATGGACTCCATGATGCATTCTGTTGGTTTAAGTCTTTCCTTTTCTTCCCCTTCCATAATTTCCTCCAATTTATTACCGAATTTTTGCCATCCCCACAAATTGTGTTACATAGGAATAATTCTTTTCTTGTGACATCCTAGGTATTATACCTTCAGAAATTCCAAAAAGATCCTCTTCTGTTTACTTTAACCTTTCAGGATCTGTGCCCTTGAATTTCTTCACTTTTTACTGAAAAATTATCTTGCCTCTGTTGTGTTCACAGCCTTCTTAACATTCTGCTTCACCCAATATGCACTTTCTATATCGTCACTGGTAACAAAACTTGGGTGTTTATTCCTCTCTGTAATCCTAGGCTTTCTCCCTTTTCTTCCACCTAGAAAATAAAATTTTCTGCACAATTTGAAAATCTCTATCCAAATGTCAAGATCGACTTCAAATGATTTGCTCTCTTCAGAATTTTTCAAATGCTTCTGTTCCTCCTTTTTCCCTATATTTTTTATTGTTTTTTCCTTTTATTTTATTTGGCAACGGGTTTAGGATTTTCTATGAGAAAGGTGCTCTTATTTTATTTCATTTGTTTTCTCTCTCCTTCCCTTTTTCGTTTTCGCTAAATTGATTGAGGGCTTTCATGCACTTAAACGGAGAAGAAGACGAGAGCGGTGGCTGAGACATGTTTTACCCTGGATTTCTGTTATGCTGATGACTTTGCGGTGACCCATCAGAGTGGTGGCTGGTGCTGTTGGTTTGCTATGTTCCTCTGGCTGAAGGTGGATATTTTGATTTTTGAAGACGATGGTAGTGTCTTGCGACAGTGTTTGATGATAATGTGTGGGATTAGTTTGTGGTTAAAAGATGTAAGGTATGGTGGTGATAGGTGCCGAAGAGTGGAGATGATGGAGTTGGCCGACGTGGCTGGTGTTTTTTCCAGGTAACTTCTGGAGAAGATGATGACCATGGTTACAAAAAGGGAGAGGATGTTAACTGATGATGGTGATGGGTGTTGGTGGCTTTATGGTGGCTTGCGTGGTGGTTGGTGTCGCTGACACTGGCTGATGTTGCAGAAAGCTTCTAGAAGATGATGAGCATGGTAAGCAAGAGAGAGATGACATTGACTGCGAGAAGACATTGACTGATGACCATGGATGTGTCTTAGTGGGTTCACTGTGGCTTGCATGGCGGGTGGTGTGTTAACGTTGGCTGAAGTTGCTGGTAGGTGGGTAGGTGATGATGGTTAGAGAGAAATTTTGGAATCTCCTTCTCTGTCTGTTAATCTCTCCAGAATATATGTTTTTAATGAAACATTTCTTTTAAGCAATTGAATGATCAAGCCTTCCATGTTCTCGAGCTCCATCAAACCTTCAAAGTGGACTCTCTCTGTTTCTCTCTTTCTGATAGTAAACCGCTGGTTTTCTGTAATTTTAAATAATTAAATTTACTTCTTTTATATTTCAAGCAACAAATGATTAGATTAGTTGTTTGCCTTCAAGATCAGAGTTTCAGTTTGAATTCATTGAACGGATAAGGAGCAAGCAGTTGTTTCTTGCTTCTGAGCCCATACCTGGTGAACTTCCTGGGGCTGAGTAGAAAGCTTAGAATACAATTGGAACATTTCCTTCAAGGGCACTCATAACTGAAGTACTGGCTTATAAACTGTCAGAATTCGAAATACTGAAACTAACTTGATGTGTTAATGATGAGCTTTACTTAACTGAAACCCAAGGGAAGGCGTCAGGGTCTGTTGTTTAAGGATAATGTGATGCATTGACATAGAGTTGCTAGGTCAGATTTATTTTGCAGCAGTGCCAAGACTTCTAGATGGATGTCATGATATTGATGTGATTAGTAAGATAGTGCCAATTTCTAATTCTCAATCAAATTTCCTTTGTTGATAATATTATAGTGGATTTTGTGACTTTTTTTGTTTTGTTTTTTCCTCACCGGTTTGTACTTACAGAAGTGTTTTTTAATATAACGCAGGTGACGTGGAACTAACAAATATGCAACTGAAACCGGAGGCACTCAATGCATTGAAGTTACCTGTAAAGGTTAAAGCAGGATTTCTTGGATCTGTGAAGCTTAAGGTTTGTGGGCACAACCGCTAGAACTTACATCTTGCCTCTGTTGATCGAGGTCTCTTATAGCCAATCTTGGGTTGTCTAATCTATAATTATGTGTAGTTTTGGTGTGTCAGTTTACATCCTTGTGCTCTGATATTTGTCCACTAATTATCTAAAGAAAATAAATATGTGCAATTCCAAGGAAAAAACTTCTTAGTTTGCATCCTATGGATTATGAAAACTTTGGAGCTTGGCCTATATCCTTGCTAGGCATTAAGTTCACGAGTTAAGAGATTTGTTTGTTACCGTAGTCTTCTAAAAGTACTTGCATGTGCTAATTGGGTATTCTATATGATGACAATCATAGCAGGAGAAATATTTATGTTAATTGGTAGTTCTTCAGCGTATTAAATTCATGCATCTTAGAGCCTTGTGCATTACTATGTGAAGCTGGTGATAACTTGAGAAGGAGGGAAATGGAAATTCATGTGTGTGGAGTTCATAAAAATTAGGATGGGAAACAAGTCAAAAATATGGTACCCTTTTGGGTTTTGTGGACCATCGAATATTGATTATTGTTAGTTGATCATTGAGATATCGAAATTTCCCCGTTTAATTCTTTTGCCTTCTTGTCTCTTCTCTATGTTCTTTTGTCTCGTTCTACATCAGTTGATATGAGAGCTTACTATTTTCTCTTACTATGTCCTTCTCACAAGATCTAAGGTAGTATTTTTTCATTCGAAACATTGTTCGTTGGTAGTTTGTCAAGAGAAAAGGGAATCGTAGTAATCGTGAAAAAAAATATTGTATCATTATTGTTATTTTTTGAAGAAGGTTGTCTCGTTATTAGTCTTATTTTTTTAAAAAGTGGTGTGTTAGTCAATGCTCGTTAAAAAAAAAAAAAAAAAAAAAAAGGAAAAAACCTCAATTAGTGTTCATCACAGCCCAGTTCAGAAGATCCAGTCCACCACCAATTTTCTCTTCCCAGCCTAGAAAAGAGAAAACTAGTACAAAAGCTCCAAGAGGAAGCCCTCAAGAAAAAAACTACCCACAGTTAAAAGTCCAAATTGGTAAAATTGCTTATTGGGGAAAACCAGTAAACAGTTCTTTAGCAATTACTTCTACTTTTTATTCGAAAAGGAGCCGTAGACAGTGAAGACATAGTTATCAGAATTGGACCGGGACTGCTGGCTCGGAAATCGCCAAATCGGTCATGGAACCGATTCGGTTGACTAGACTGGACTGCTCCGCAATGGACCAGGTCAACGACCATTCGATCTGATCAAAGGCTAGTTGACTCGGCAGGTTTATTATAAAACTGGAACCGGTTCATTGTAAACTGCTTTGTTTCAACAAAATCGATAATTTGCTGGCTTCTGGTTTCGGACTTGAGACCTCTTGATAAAAACTTCAGCTTCCCACCACTAAGCCACTAAAGGTTGTTGAAGATGTTAGTCAAACGAAAATATGACCACTTGTCCAGAGTCTATTTAAAATTTTCATTCGTCTCAAACTTAAACCTTTTAAAAATATTTTATGCATATTTAATATGCATTATTTAAAGAATTTTTGATAGTACCTCTTTAGAAATTCTTTTTTTTGGAACTAAACTATCATACTATTAATTGATACAAATAATCTTTATAAATCATTTTTTAAGATAACGTACATGTGAAGAGCAAAAGAGTCATACAAATGAGATATTTATTGTGTTTCTTCCATAGTGATTAGGATAAATCTGGAAATTTTCCATTTTTAAAAAGAAATTTAAGAACGGATAGGATTACCCTGTTTGAGTTATGTAGACTATTGAATATTGATTACTGAGATATTGAAACTTGCCCTCAGATTCTCTCTCTCTCTCTCTCTCTCTCTCTCATTCTGCATCATTTATTTTGACGTTGCTGATGAAATTGATCACAGCAAGTCTGGGTTATCTGTTATGTAGATTGCTAAGATTTGACATGTAGATTGCTATGGTTTATTGAAAGGGAATGCAATGGTTAATATATCTGGAAATGCCCCTTGATACCTTCTTAACACCGTTTTGGACACAACTGGTACATTCCAAAATCACCGTTACTCGCGCATCTTTCCCCTTGGCCATGAACCTCCTTTGGATTTTTGATTTACTCAATTCTTATATTTTCGATTCGAAGCGAAGAAAAAGAAAGGAAGGGAAAAATAGAAGTTACAAAAATTGTGTTAGAGAGCTATGCAATTTTTAAAATGTGTTGCAATTCAGATATTGCAATGCATTTTTCCAAATAATAGAGGACTTCTGTAATTTGCATTGTTGATGAAGTAAAGCACTGCTACTAAACCTTTTGAAATTTAGTTTCAGTAAGTTGCCATCTAAACATTGTTTCCTCAACATTAAAGGTATGGATTTGAGGTGTCAAATTTGTGTTCCAAATAGCTTATTTGATTTAACAACATTTAAGAACTGCATTATTGATTTAATATAATGGTGAACCATACTAGAGTTCAACCATACCAATTCAAAACTTTCTATGGGTTTACTGTCCCTGTAAGTTGTGGTAAATGAAAAGTTTAACTTTTATTCATGACCAGGGCTTTGGTTTTTAAGTTATGGGCCTACCAAAAACATTGGGATAGGATCCTATAGGATATGCCCTTTCCAAAATTGGATGTGAAAGTTTCCTTTTCTTTTATGTGGCGCAATTAGGTACACCGAATAAAGAAAGTAGTTTTCGTATACAAATTCTAGAAAAATCCCAAAAGAAAAAGATCCACTCCTTTTCAAGTTCCTGGTGAAGATCAAGCAAGATTTCATAAATTCCGCAGGCTTTCACCCACTAGGAAAGTTCTCTTGTCATCTTGGGAATGGATTGGAAAACTATTGAGTTTATTTGATATTTGTTGGTGCCTTATCTAACTGATTTGAGTTTTTAGATCAAGTAGTTCAAAGTAGGCAAAGGGCTTAAGTTCAAGTCTCACCGCCACTAATTTAAATGAACCAAAGGGCTTAAGTTCAAGTCTCACCGCCACTAATTTAAATGAACCAAAGGGCTTAAGTTCAAGTCTCACCGCCACTAATTTAAATGAATTTTCCTCGTGTTTAGGCTTTGAAGGGAAAAAAAAAATTCCGCGGGCGTGTCGAAGATAGTATTTAAATGATATACATGTGGCTGATGTGGCTCTATCTAACAACTTAGATGGAAATGTATGTTGTGTGAAAATAGATCCAATGAGAGTGCTACAAAAATTGCTTCACCATTATATTAAATCAATAATGCAGTTCTTCTTTGAATAATTTGTTAATGTTGTTCTGAAAAGAAAAAAAAAATTATGAATACAGATAGATAGTTACATTATTAATTTAGGTTTTCTGCCATTGCAATAACATTTTTTGGGTTTATTTCTCGTACTCCTGTTCCTGAATAACAGGTCCCATGGAGCAGGCTTGGCCAAGATCCAGTTTTAGTTTACTTGGATCGTATATTTTTATTAGCTGAACCTGCAACCCAAGTTGAAGGATCTAGTGAGGATGCTGTCCAAGAAGTTAAGAAGAGCCGCATACGAGTAAGAAATTGTATTCTGATTCTTAATTTACAGTCTTTCTTGGTATATGTTAATTATTGATATTAATTGATTTTGAATAGGAAATGGAAATGAAGCTGTTGGAGAGTAGACAACTGCTGAAGACAGAAATGGTATGTTTGCTTATAGATGTTTTGCGGCAGAGACAACTATTAATAATCATTTTCTTCTGAGAATACTTCAAATATGATTCAGGTTGACCTTGCTGAGCTAGAGTAAACCTTTAAGTAGCTAACCTACTTGACTTCTTGAGAGTGGGTTGCAAATCCTGGTTTATTAGAGTTTTATTAAGGCATTAGTCTTGTTGAAAGCATAATTTAAATGATATACAAGTATCCTTCTAGAAGAGCTTAAGTTTTTAGAACAAGTGGTTCAACATAGTATTATAATAGGCAAAGCTCCTTACTTTAAGTCTTGTCGTCACCCGTTAAATGAAATTGTGTCTGTGTCAGGCTTTAATCGAAAAAATGGATCCACCTACACGTGTAGGGGCGCAGTGAAGGCATAATTTAAATGATATATATTTGGCCCTTTCTAACAGATTAAACTTTTAGAATAAGTGTTGAACAAGTTTGAATGTCTAGAAGAAAAATTTGAAAATAAGAATGCTAAAGAACCCAATCTACTTTGCACATAGCTGTAGTTTATGGCTATAAATCTCATATTTGCTTTGTGGTCAGAGCTTAGGTGAGGACTACCTAGCTACTCGCTTGATGGCCCCTCCTTTCCCCCTCTTTTTATATAGATAAATATGAAGTGATGGAAACTGGGAAAAGTACCCATTATATAGTTCAATTAAAAAAAATGGAATATCTCTTATAATGTTATACATCCATACAGCCAATCAACTGATCCAAAAGATTCCAAAAATGTAATGTGTTTAGATTGATTAATTTTGACTTGGATGGATTTTAAGTCCTTGGATAAAGGAAATTATTGATTTCAACAATTGATGGTTTTGACCAATTATTTGAAGTCAAAACTTTCAATTGATAATTGGGCTTTTATAAATTTAATATACTTCAATGATATTTATACAATTTACCATCCTTCTTTGAAATTATAAAATTCAATACCATATTACTTCCTAGATAAGTAAGGATACTTGCATATTTTAACTCTATCTCGAAGTTGCTGCATAGATATCGCACATGCACAACTTGGATAGTAATGTATAGAAGGTCTACTCGCAAAAACATGTCTTCTATTAGCTAGTTGGTCTGCACTCTTAATGTATAGAATCGAGGTTATCCTTGAAGTAGTTTTGTCAAGTTCAACATATTTGGTATGATCATGTTGTACCGGGTTATTTGCAATATCAATGGTTGCTGTGTTATCACAAATAAGCACCATGAGTCTCTTCGGACCAAATTCAAGTTCACTAAGAATCTTCAATCCTGTTAGTTCGATAGTTGCATGATAAAGAGTGCGGTCCACACCAGATAGTGATATCACATTTTGCTACTTACTCCTTCGAGTCACCAAATTACCTCCAACAAATAATACATATTCTGACGTAGACTTCCTATCAATCTCTGCAAAATTAGAATCGATGTAATTCACAATATCTAGATGTCCATGTTTAGACAATAGAATACCCTTAACTAGAGAGAATTTTAAATATTGGGGCTCCAAGCTAAGGTGATTTCGCAGAATTCACAATATCTAGGTAAGGTTAATGGTAAAAACAAAGAAAATTGTGGAATTTTTTTTTTTCTGTTACAAAATTGATAATTGGGCTTTATAAAATTCATTATACTTGAATGATTTTTATACAAGTTAGAACCCATCTAAATAAGGAAACTATAAAATTCTAATACCGTTCTACTTCCTAGGTAAATAAGGAATACTATACACATTCTGTTTCCAAATAATAGAAACGTTGATTAGGGGCAGAGAAATTTTGATGATATCTTTTAGGTCAAGTTGGGAAGGAGTTAGATTTGGTTTTATTGATTACAACTGTGATGCAACTGCTGAGTTTACCTGAAACAGAATTTCGGCTAGTCTGATTTCAGGCTATAACAGGTTTTGGTTCGAACCAAGGCAAAGGTGGAAAAACTCAAATATGATGGGCCTATATCAGCTCCTTGGTATAGTCACTAGATGAAGGATAAAAAACTAATTACTTGGATTTATGCGATTTATTATGCAATAAGTTACAAAGTATAATTTTACATGCCAAAGAGTGTGCAAAGGGTAGCTGGCTTTTTATTGAAATCCCTTCACTCGTAAACCAGTTGATCTTTTGTGTTTTAGACAAGAACCATTTCAAAAGTCGGTATTGCCGAAAAGACCTTAAGGAATATTATCCATCACCAGAATTCAAATATAGTTGTGGATTTGGAGTTTATAAAACCTTAAAACCATCCAACAAATACAATGTCTTTGTGAGCCTGAAATTCATAGGACGATTACTTTTCAACCCAAACAGCTGATTGGCCCATAAGGATGACAGTACAATCACCTCATCCTACAAGAACAGCATTCCTGAATCGTGTTAAGCTATCAGTGCCTGCAAGTCTTTATATTTGAGTTTCCTCTCGTTCTTATTGGCACCATTTAGGTTGATATGAATAACATACTGCTTGATATTGAATCCAATCTGTTTATTGTAATTGAAATAACAAGCATTATGTTTCAGAACCAATCAATTAATTCCTGAGAACTTGTGAAGTGTCATAATCATTATTTGACCAACTTTTTTTTTTTCTATTTTTTCTTTTTGTAAGAATAAGTCTTGGCTGGGATCTTTAATCAATACAGTGATTGGGAATTTAAAGCTTTCTATTTCCAACATTCACATAAGATATGAGGATCTTGAAAGGTATGAAGCTTTTGACTCTCTCTCCCCCCTTCCTTCTCACATGGGGTTACCTGTCCAACAGCTATTGAAATTCCTTTTTTTTTTTTTTTGCAGTAATCCTGGCCACCCATTTGGAGCTGGCATAACATTAGATAAACTCTCAGCATTCACGGTTGATGATAATGGGAAAGAAAATTTTATAACTGGAGGTGCATTAGAGAGAATTCAGAAGGTTCTGTTTCTTCCAAATTTTTGGTGATCATAAACAGAAATATATCTATTCAGCTATTCTTTTGACTTAATGTGCTTCTTTCAATTTGGTCTTACTGTAATTGAATTTGTTTCTTTATTGAGCTTGTATTCAATAAAATTGTATTGTTTTTAACAGCCTTATTAACTGTAATTTATCAGTCTTAAGTTTGTGCTTTTGATGCAGAATAACTTTTATTACTTCATATTTTAAGAAACTGTACTGCAACTAAAATCTGGTGGATCATTGAAATAAAACAAGAAATGAGTTTATGCTTTCTGAGCAGTCTTATTAACTGTAATTTATCAGTCTTAAGTGTGTGCTTTTGATGCAGAATAACTTTTATTACTTCATATTTTAAGAAACTGTACTGCAACTAAAATCTGGTGGATCATTGAAATAAAACAAGAAATGAGTTTATGCTTTCTAAAGAGCAGTTTAATGATTTATGAATTTTTTATGCTGAAAATATGGTAATCGATCAACTTCACACAATGGATCTCAGTAGAGAATACCAAACACAAGTTACAACCAAGAAATTGATTAAGCAATGTTATTCGGATTTCAAATTTACAGCAAATGCCCAAGTTATGAATGCTAGAAAAGCATTTCATTTGGGAAAATTAATCCTATAAAACTACAACGAGGTGTTATAAAACATAAAAACTTTATAGTGTACATAATTATGTGGGATCCAGACTTTACAGTACATACCATATAGATCAAATTACTAAAATATAGAAATTTCCTTAGCCAAACATAACCCTAAGCTGAATTTATATGCCCAATTTAAATTTTAGTGCATATAATTTGGGGAAGTATTCTTGGTGGTCCCTAACGGACTATCTTGGAGGGGGTTGACTTAAAAATCCAGCAAGAACATTTCACATATTTATATCTTGGATGGACTGGGTATGGACTTTGTCACCTGGGTGTTATGTATGTTCCTTCTTTTCCTTTCAGTGACTTTAGTCAGTTCTACTGGCTGCTCATAACCCAGCTCCTGAATGTGACATATTCTTGATTTTATATTTGAACTTGTTTTTATAATTTAAGAGGACTCCTCGTTCTCTTGATTATGCATCTTTATGTCGTGATTAAAAAATTAGTTTTCATATCAGAATAAATTAATGATCGTGGACAGAGCAAAATGTGTGCACTTAAAACTTTATGATAATGTTAAACCAAGTCATTTAAAAGCTTAAGCTTTTAGAGAGAGGATAAAGTGAATTGTTTACATTTATATCTTCAACAACTTTGCTCACGTGAAATCAATTTTTTTTTTTCTAATCAAAGGTGAAGCATGGAATATTCTTAAATTAGTGGAAGTGAGAATTGAACTTATGACCTTTGTCTGCTTTGATTCTATGTTGAACCCCGCTCATCCAAAAAGCTTGAGTTGTTAGAGAAGGGAGAAATTTATTTATTTGTAATATATCTTCAGCAAAGATATATATAGGAACTAGTTCACTAACAGTTGAATCATTTAGTGTTAGAGAAGGGAGAAATTTATTTATTTGTGTTATATCTTCAGCAATGATATCTTTGCAATAGAATATAGAATATAGTTCCCTAACAGTTGAATCATTTTGCGATAGAGAACGGAGAAATAAATTGTTGTATTTTTACTGATGGTTTATTTAAATGGATTTGAGTACTTTTCTGTACTCCAGTTAAAGTTTAAATGGTGATCATATTTGGTTCTGGAGAATCTTGGGATGAGAGAATGAATCATTTAGTGTAACCTACTCTAGATTGTATCACGTGTTATCATTATGTACTTAAATAACCTGCAATATTTTTCGTTATTTTCCCAGTGCTTTGGGTCTTTTTATAGTTTCCTTTTATTTTGCTATTTACATGATTCTTTCTGTAAAATCTCAGTCTGTGGAACTTGAAAAGTTGGCTGTTTATCTGGACTCTGATATAAGTTCATGGCATGTTGATAAACCATGGGAAGATTTGCTACCGTCAGAATGGGGTCAGGTATACTTAGTTTGATCCAGTGAACATTTGCTTCCTGTAAACTCTATGACTTGACCTAATCCATGAGCTTCAGATTTTCAAGTTTGGCACAAAAGATGGAAAACCTGCAGCTGGTGCTATGGAGAAGCATTCTTATGTTCTGCAACCGGTGAGTGGAAATGCAATGTATTCAAAAGAGCGTTCAAATGCATCTGCTAGTAGCGGTCAACCAATGCAGAAATCAACTGTAAATTTAGATGATGTCACTCTCTGCTTGTCGAAGGTTGGTCTAATGCCCACATGTCAAGTGTCTTCACACCACCTTCCTCCTCATGCTGCTTAGTCCTCCCCCCCCTTTAATCCCCTTGCATAGATGTTCTTGAACAAGTCACATCTATTCTGTGTTGTATATGCAGAATGGTTATCGGGATTTGTTAAAATTAGCTGATAATTTTGCGGCCTTCAATCAAAGATTAAAATATGCCCACTATCGTCCACTTACTTTGCTGAAGACTGATCCGAGGTCTTGGTGGAAGTATGCCTACAGAGCAGTTTCTGACCAGATGAAGAAGGCCAGGTACCCGTCTAGTTATCTGTTATATCGAACATCTTGTCGTGTTCTCAAAAGGTGTTGTGGTATCTTATAAAGACTTGCATAGGCTTAGCATGAAATCAAGAAACACAAAATTTTCCATGGAGCAGCGTAAAAGACTAATTTTGGCAAAAGGAGCGAGCATGACTGGATTATGATTCTTTAGAGATATTCGCTTTCATATCATTATATGTCACATTAAATACTCTAGGAAAATAGGTTAACTCCTTTATAGAGTCAAAACTCTATGGCATAAAAAGGTTAAGGTTGAACACATGAGCAAAATGGGAAACAATGTGGGCACCAATCTCTAAAGCTATGATACATACAGATCTTATGAAATTGTTGGAAGATAGACGAGCTTAAAGTGAAATTAGTCCGTGTTGGAGTCCCAGGTATCAGAAGAAACATCAGGGGACTTCATGTGAAAATAAATCTATTAAGCGCTTACAAAGAGTTGTGCCTTCAGTTTTAAAAGTTTTGGTTATCATTTTGGTTAATGCCATCACATGTGAAACAGCTATATGTTTTCTGGAATCATGGCTTTAAGGAGATTGTGCCCAGAGTTTAGTGTTGGTTCCCTCCTGCACTTGGAAAAAATGAAACTCTATTGCGAGGCTGAAATTGTTTCCGAAGCCCTATCTGTTTACTGCTGAATTTCTTCTTTCCTCAAGTATTTTCTCGTTGTTATTGAATCTTTTGGCATATTTCTTGTCATTATTTTTCAACTATTCTTATTTATCCCGACTTTCTCTCCTCACAGTGTGCATAAGTGGTAACCCTTTTGTTGGTCCCTTTACTAACTAATTATTCTGGTTTTTAGCATTTTGTGGCCATACCTGCTTGTAGGAATAAATTTCATTTCATTTTTTTCTTTTAGTTCTCTCTTTTTCCAGTTTTGCTCACTGTAATGTTTTTTTTTTTTTTTTTTTCTTGATGCTTATACAAATTCTGAACGCTTTCTCATTTATCCCTTTGAGACAACTATATTTCTGATTCGTGGTTACTTTTGATATGACAAGTTGACCTCTTCCCACACTATTGAAATGAATTTCTGGAAGGGACTTGCTTGTGTTAGCTTCAATTCATGTCAGTGTGTATACTGCCACCTACATTTTGCTGCATACATTATTTTGTTACAAATTTCAATTTTCTCAACTCCTTGTTGTGTTTTATTTGGACATTCTGTTTGAAGTTTCTCCTGAATTTTTACTTTCAAGTCTGAATACTTCCCTTTCTGGCTGAAGTAAATTTTGTGTGATGATGAGTATTGTTTTGTTATTTTCCTCTCTTTCTCTCTTGACCTGTCTCTCTTGAAAGCTATAGGAGTTGCTGAGAGGGAAAAAGTTAAATGATTTGCACAAATTTGGCTATTACATTATTAGTTTTTTAATTCTTGTCTTTTCTGCCAGTGGTAAATTGTCATGGGAGCATGTCCTGCGGTATGCAAGATTACGCAAGAAATATATATCTCTGTATGCTAGTCTGCTAAAATCAGATCTTGATCGGATGATAGTTGATGATAACAAAGAGATAGAGGAACTAGATCGTGAGCTTGATATTGATGTCATTCTTCAGTGGAGGTATATGCTCTGACTCTGTTACTTTGCCAAGAATTTATGCTATATGTTGTTCATGTCAGTTTCGAGAACCACTTTATTGTTCTTACTTTAGGTGGGGGAGGGCAGGGGAATGGGTGTGTGTATGATGTACCAGCTCTTTATCTTTTGGATAATGGGATATCCTTTTAGGAGTCAATTTGAGAAAGTAGAGTTTCTTTAGTTTCCACTCAATTGGCATAACCAAGGTTGCTGTTTAAGTGTTTTTCTTATTTGCCTCCTAACAGCTTCGTGTAGTCTCTAGTTCCATACTTGAGAAGTGAATCACATCCTTTTGAACTCGTTCCTTTCTCATTCTTCTTTTGTCTTAATTGTTCCTTTTCAAAGATATCCTTTTCTTCAGACTGCGCGATGCTACAGAATGTTATGTTTGTCTTTGATTAGATTTACTAACATCATTTGGCTATACATGATATGTATTTGACACCTCGCATGTTGACCTTATTGCTAGTAAGATATTACTCTTAACTGATTGTTCTTTTAGATTTTGGTATCTATGAGTTAGAGGTAAATGCTGTATCCATTCTTTGAACAGGATGCTGGCCCACAAGTTTGTGGAGCAATCGGTGGGGTCAGATCTCTACCAAAACAAGCAAAAAGCAAAGAAATCATGGTGGTCATTTGGATGGTGAATATTTCATGATAATGATTCCTTTGATACTTCCAACAATCTTATGAGGTCACCTTGTTTTGGATTATAATGCAATTGCACATACTATCTCAGGACGAACCAACCTGTCAAAGATGAGAATGTACCAGGAACTTTGACTGAAGAAGATTGGGAGAGATTAAGTAGTTTCATTGGCTACAAGGAAGATGAGGATGAAAAATTGTTGATCCATGACAAGGATGATGTGCTCCGTATTTCATTGGAGGTTCACATGAAACATAATGCTTCGAAGCTTATTGATTCTAAGGAGTGCCTTGCTGATCTATCCTGTGATAATCTTGATTGCTACATAAAGCTTTATAAAGAAGCTAAAATTTTTGATATAAAATTGGGATCATACAGATTGTTATCGCCAAATGGTCTTCTTGCTGAGGTAGCATCTTCTCTTTGTCGGATTTGTGATTTGAAATCCCCTTTTCTCCTATCCGTTTTCCGGTGTTAGCTGGTTCCATTATGTGAACTGTTTTCTTCTTCTTTTCAGAGTGAAAGTGCTTATGATTCATTAGTTGGTGTCTTCTGCTATAAACCTTTTGATGCTGATGTAGATTGGAGCTTTGTGGCCAAAGCTTCTCCCTGTTATGTGACTGTAAGATATAATTTTACTCTTCATGAAAAATCCACTATCTATTTCTCGCTTCGTACTGATTATATGTGTTGGTTCAGTACTTGAAGGATTCCATCGATCAAATTATTAACTTTTTTCAAAGTAATGCTGCTGTAAGTCAGACCATAGCTCTGGAAACCGCGTCTGCGGTGCAGGTCTGTATCTAATCCTTTCTAAGCAGTCAACTATGGATTTCTTCACTGTCAGAGTGTGGAAAAATTTTCATTTCCTCTTTGCTTGTGATATTTATTAGAATTTATTTTTTCCAATCTATTGACAGGTTTTATCGTATTATGATTTGGAAATTTTGGTTGGGGGCTGAGGGAATTGATGTAAATGAAGACAAATGAGATGAGTCTTTCGAAGGGTAGGGGACATGATGCTATTTAGATAACTTGCAGTTTTTCACAAAGAAAATCATCTACATTAATTGTCTGAAACAAAGGTGGGAAAAATTGCTTTAACAATTGGAAAGAGTGGTGTGATAAACGTCCTTGCCAAAGCCAAATCTTATTTGTAATTCGGAAGTAGTAGAAACCATCCCTTGAGACTACACTCTTGGTCTGCCATCCTGTATCCAAGTAGTTGAGACTACTTTCAATTCAACATGCCAAAACATCCTCATAGTAGAGTGCGGAAAAAATGCAACCAAATGGTGTGGATAAGACAAATTGTAATGATCTTGGTTGAGTTTTCAAATTGACAACAGGTTAAAATTTAAGTTTGGGACAGGGATGGCATCTTTTGAGGTAAAATCTTGTGTAATATCAAGTTTCTATGACCGTAATCTCCAGAGGTTGCTAAGGTATAAAAATTACTTCACTGGGCTACAGAGCATGAGCTCTAACCGGAACTAGATTCTGAGTTCTGGTTGTCCATCTGGTTCAGTAGCTTTCCCAGTTATCTATAGTGAACATAGGGGCATCTTGTATCTCTTCCATGGCACTATTTGGTGTGCCTTTGCAGTTTTGGCCATTTGACCTGCTTTTCTTTCAGATTCTTCAAGTTTTGCGTCTTCTCATGAAACTTCCAAATGTAACTTTTGCGTGCCTTGGTTTCTGATACCACTGAAACCAAGGGTTACCCTCATCTGTAGCTTTCGTCTGCTTGAACTGTAGCCAAGTTTAGATTTGGTTAATGCTGAGTTTTCCACATTAAGACCCCTGGAGTTGCCTCCCATCAGTTTTTGCGGCTTTCCTCTCCTCAGATGTGTGTAAAGGTGGAGAAAAGAAACTTTTCTGAGCACCTGTTCACAAGCTTGTTCATACTCCAGGTTTAGGCCCATTAGGAATTGAAACACCCTTTCTTTCTCCAACATACCCTTAAGTTTCCTTGTTTGTCTTCGGGACTCCATCCCCAGATATAGATCTGATTTCGTAGATAAGCCTCTAATGGTTTTGTAGAAATATGCGACACTCAAGGAGCCTTGCTTGGTGTTGACAACTTGCCTCCCAATCTCAAAAATGAGATAAAAAACCTCCCTTGGAGTTCTTGAGACTACATCGCTAAAATCCTTACCTTCCAATGTGGACGGACCAAGGCTCTTACCCGATAGTTTTTTTTGGGGTGGGGGGGGGGGGGGGGGGTGGGGTGCATTGTCCCCACCCGTTTATTACTATAGAAATGAAGTACTCGAGGGGGGTAAGGCTGCGTACATGATAATTGTAAACTTTTTATGCCAAGAACGCCCTTTATTGTTTGATGGATTACAATCCTATTGTCCTACTCCAGTTGTGGGAACGACCTCACTTCCTGCCGGGGTAAGGCGACCTACATGTAATTCTCCTCAAAACCCATAGTTGCTGGACCCTTGTGTGCTAGGCACCCCCCCTTTGTTTATTGTACATGCCTCTGAGTTCCTTGAATTTATATTACATCAGGTGTTGTATGTGGCGAACACTTACAGAAAACTTCTTTGATAACAAAACTCAATATTTACCTTGTGAGTTCGGGAATTTGATAAACTTCTGCTAAAGAGGAAACGATAATCAATTACAGATGCAAATTTCAACTGCAGCTGTTACCAAGTTAGATTTAGCATGATTATCTTCCTTTGAACTTGAGAATGTAATTGCTGATTCCCTTTGTGTTCAGTAACTGTGCATCAGTTGCACAAAGTTTCTTAAACTTAAATTTACTTTCAGTGTGTACAGATTTATATTCAACAGAAGTGGAGTATCTCCCATGGCTGTTTAATATTAATATTATTGTTTCCCTTTCAGATGACAATTGACGAAGTCAAGCGTACGGCTGCACGACAAGTTAATAGAGCATTAAAAGATCATGCCAGGTTCTTTTCTGTTTTGATTTAATCATTTCTTATTACAGTTGAGTCAATTTGAGGGAATCATGGATCTGAAAATGGTGCTGTTTTGACTGTTGATTCACTGCTGTGATGCTCCCAAGCTTGAAGGAGCATGCTGGGGTCCTGCTCACAATTATGTACTGGTTGGGATAACATAACCATAATACATCTCTAGTTGGAACTGGGATAGACATCTCAGCCATTTCTATTGAAGTCAATTAAGCATGTACAAATGTTTTTGTTTGCAATAAGGCGATACTTCCCCATATTATGGTGACGTAGGAGACATATGTATTTCCCCCTGGAATCTTTAGAACTAAGACTGCTTATCTCAGAAGAGAAACTAACTTCCAGGCGTATTTGCTCACAACTGTGTTTCTTTCAACCCAGCCTTTATGTTATCATTCGTGTTTGTTATCTTTAAATAGCGTGAGATTAAAACCAATGGATAAGGGAAAGAATGGAATAGAATACAACAAGTGTGGAGATGTGGTTGTTTACAAATTAATCTTCTCTAATTGAAATCTAAGGATTTTTGAACTTGTTACTGAAGGGAAATTGTAATAAGTTTGTTCTTGAGATGATTGCCATAGTAATTTGTCACCTGGCAGGGAGTAGAATATGTGGGGTTCTCCGTCTGATACCTAATATTCAGGAATGATATGAGCATCTATGTAAATCTCAAATCTCCTCGTGAAATATTGGAGATTGGGGTTCTCAGTCTGATACCTAATAGCTTTACTAGTTTATCTATGTAAATCTCAAATCTCCTCGTGAAATACTGGAGATTGGGGTTCTCAGTCTGATACCTAATAGCTTTACTAGTTTATCCCTGTCAATATTTTGTGTGCATTATGAATTCCTGGTTTAACACTCATCTATGTAAATCTCAAATCTCCTCTCTCAAATTGTGTAATTTGATAAAATCTTATTCATCATGAAGTGGTGGCTAATAAAAAGCAAAGTATCAAATCATGAAAGTTTCACCTTTAACACTTACACATACCCCTGCTGAATGGGCAAACAACCTATATAAACACTCTCAGTCAAAAGATCTGCTCTCTCTTGGGTGGAGTGTGGTACAATATAACAGACACTTTAAAGGGTGCTGAAGAACTCAGACAAAAGGAATACGGGTTATTGAATTCAATGTCAAAGCAAAGTGTATATGATACAACATGTTAAATATAGCATAGCATGCTATCAAGGAGAGGTATTGGACAATCAGGATAAGCCTTGTGCATCAGGCTGGTTCGTTTGTGTTTCCACTCTGTGAAACCATCTTGTTTGGGGGTTTACCAAATTTGATGTTTGATAGAGAAATCTTGTACTTTCTCATATAAGTGTCCATTTATATATGGTAGTCATATTACTACCAAGAAGCAGACTTGAGAAGGTAATATTTGAACTGAAGCAATAAAAAATAATAGTTGATGGACATGACAAACTATTCCTGATTAGGAAATGAGAAAACATGGTGGGACCTTCTTGAGTTCAAACAAATAAGTATAGAAGGAACATTATCTCTATTTTGTCAGGGAAACTTGTGCTCATTCTCGAAGAATGATGGCAAAACTCTGCAGATGTTGTTACTACACAAGTTCAGAGACAAAGTATGGTAGTTTATACTCTTATTGTATTACCTCACAAACTCTTTGCCTATGGTGTACGTTCAAGTTGGTTTTGCAGAATAAAATGATGTCTCAAAATCAATAAGCCCCAAAATTTTAGACTATGATATATTATTACCCGGTTTCAGGGTCCTTGGAGGTGCAATAAATTAAAAAAAAAAAAATTAATGAAAGCAGTTGTTTAGATTTGTTGACTACGTAACTCTTAGTTTAAGCGTCTAAAGGTGAAAAGGAAGTAGAAGAAAGACAAAATAATATTATCAGGTACTTGGAATTTGCATACAGGAAACTAAGGAAGTTGGATGAGATCTCTAAATTTCAAGAGCATTTGAATGTGGTTTTTGAAGCTTCCTAAAGTTTCCTAATTACAGTGCATGCTTGGGCATATATTTTTCCTTTTCAAGTCCAATATTGCCATGAATTAAGTTAAATAACATGCTTAAACTTAAAAAGTACTAATTGTTCATTTGAGAGATTCAAAGATGAGAAGATTTCACAAAACAAACAAATTTTGGAAAAAGTACCACATGTATGCTGTCATTTCTGCCATGTCTTTAGGATAAAGCGGATTTCAAAGTGTGGATGTACCTTGCTGAAGCTTGTTGCTTTATGAATGGAATTTCTGTAGATCTCATTCACTATACACTAGAGTACATTGATATTCATACAATTACAAAGTAGAGAGAAATGAGGAAAGTAGAGAAAATTTGATTCAGACAAATAAGAAATAAATTGACTCAAAACAGGAAACAGATAGGGACAACTAAGGGACAGATTTATACTGAAAAGGAAAATTCCAGAAATTGCTCCATGTAATCAGCCATCAATCTGAGGTTCAAATCTTCTAGATTTTTCCAGTTATGATCATTGCAGAAGCATATAATGATTATTCTTCTCCCTGAGTGTTTTTGTTTGTATAATGTTTTCATTAAGTGTAACATTGACTTTTCTGACTCTGAAATGGTATTGTCATTTATGCATTAAATTTTCATGCTAATCCAATTATGTGAAAATGGTCCAAGCAGATGTCATAAGTTGGTAATTTTTACTGTTTCTTGTCTGGAAATATATATCAGTATTACTAAATATTTGAAATGTGTCATTCCACTTGTCTATGTAGAATAATTACAGTTAACTTCCATTTTCTTCTAGGTTTCTTTTGGATTTGGATATTGCAGCACCCAAAATTACCATCCCTACTGACTTCCGTCCAGATAGTATTCACCCTACTAAGCTTCTACTTGACTTGGGAAAGTTAGTGATTCGTACAAAGGTTTAGTTTCCTAAGCTTTGGAAAGTGAGTTTGCCTAATTCATTTTTTCAGTTTTAAAGTATTCACATTCTGTTTAATATGTGCAGGATGATGCGGAATATGTGTCACCTGAAGAGATGGGTATGTACTTCCAATTTGATCTGGTTTTGAGTGATGTATCGGCTTTCCTGGTTGATGGTGACTATCATTGGAGCCAAGCTTCTCTGAACAGAACTGATGGTTCCTCCAAGTCTAGTGTTCTTAGTTTTCTGCCTGTTATTGATAAATGTGGGGTATTTCTAAAGCTTCAGCAGGTAATAATTAAAAATTTTGTTTTCAAATTCTATATTACTATGCCCTGACGTGGTATTTAGTATCAACTCAAGGGACCAGCTTAGGATATTAGGTAGCCAATTTGACTTTTCAGATTCGATCACAAGTTGCCCCCTTTCCTTCAACAAGGCTGGCTCTGAGGTTACCCTCTGTGGGTCTTCATTTTTCTCCTGCTCGTTATCATCGGTTAATGCAAGTAGCAAAGATTTTTCAAGGAGAGGAGGGTTATCAGGCTGACCTTGTATGTCCTTGGGATCAAGCTGATTTCGAAGGATGGTTGTATCATCTTACATGGAAGGTTACTTGTTCTATTCTTTATGTTATCTTCAAAATGTTGGTAATAATTTAATATGAATTAGTAGTCAATTCTTCTTTCTTCTTTTGTTGTTTAGGGTGTTGGAGGTAGAGAAGCTGTATGGCAAAGAAGATATTTCTGCATAGTTGGACCTTTTCTGTACCTGCTAGAAAACCCTGGTTCTAGATATTATAAGCATCGTTTCAGGTTTGGACATTAGTATTTGCAATTGTTTATATTTTATTTGCGTACTTATCAAGAGAAAAAAATGAGAAATTAGGAAGTTACTATTCCTCTTTCTTGGGACTTTTATTCCCAAACCTGACTTATACACTATTACTCATGATGATGAGCCAGAAGACATAAAAGCACCTGGAGATAGAGAAGGAAGACTTCAATTGAGAGAAAGAGGAGAAGGGGAAGGGGTAGGGTGTGGGGGTAACAAAAGATAAAAATGTGCTGCTCTTGGAAAAATGTTAGTGGAAGTGCATGTATAATTCTAGCGCTGATGTGTAGCCTTTTTTTACATATACATAAGATATCACAATAATTGAAGCTTTCTTTCTATGGTGTATGGAGACACAGAAATGAAACATGAAAAGGAGGATAGAGTGAACTCATTTTGGAGATGAAATAAGAGAGGGAAGTTGAAGGGGGCAGAGAAGGCTTACTCATATAGGCATTAGACAACCAGTTCTATTGTAGTATCCATGAACTTGTATTGGCCAAATATATTCTATTAGTACATTGGAAGTTGCATATCTACCTTTTTGGCACCTATCCCAATCACTGTTAAGACTCATCTATCCTTGAAGTTGAAGTACCGGAGTTATTATATCACATTTTGATATTTAAGCTACTAGAAATCACTTCCTATTCATTCTTTTGATTTTGATTTTGATTTTTATTGAAGATAAGATTTAAGTAATATTTAATGTGGTTGAAGTTTTTAGATCAAGTGGTTCAACATGGTATCACATAGCAGGCAAAGGTCGTGGGTTCAAGTCTTACCATTACCCATTTAAATAAAATTGTGAATGTGTTAGGCGTTGGTGGGAAAAAAATGAATCCCCTACGCATGAGAGAGTATGTTGAAGACAATACTTACACGATATATATGTGGTCCTCTCTAACAACTTAGGCTTTTAGAACAAATGGTTCAATTTGTTGAAGACAATATTTAAATGATATACACGTGACCCTTTCTAACATTTTAGGTTTATAGATCAAGTGGTTCAACATGGTATTAGAGTAGACAAATGTTCTGATTCGAGTCTTGCCACTACTCGTTTATTAAAAATTGTGCACGTGTAAGGTATTAATGGAAAAAAATGAATCCCGCCTCTATTTGAGGAGACCCGTTGAAGATCAGATTTAAATAGTATATATGTAATCTCATTTAATAGCTTAAACTTTTACATCAAGTGGCTCTACATATATTATGCTAATATCAGTGAGTACATATTTTACGTTAATATATTACATATTTTACGTAGTTAATATATTCCTGCTATTTGTTTGTTCCAGCCTACGAGCAAAACAGCTATACCAAGTACCTGCTGGTACTATTGGTAACATGGAACATGTATTGGCTGTTTGTGATGCTGAACGCTCCAATATTAAGGTAGTCAGGGAAGCGTCACCTGAAATTATTTTGACTCAGTAATGCTTTGAAGTTCTTATTTCTGGGTATTATATGTTCTTTTGTTTTGATACGGGTATCTTCCTTTGTAGGTTGTCGAAGATGCAAATGCTCTCATTTTACGTTGTGACTCTGAAAATGCAAGGAGGATTTGGCAAAGCTACCTTCAGGGAGCCATTTATCGTGCATCAGTATGTCGATATATTGTTTAACTTTTTTGAACTTTGAAATGGCTCCAATATATAGTATCTCCTCTTAAAGGGCTGTGGTTATTAGGTGTTCGTGCCTAATTTTTGTCACTCTAGACTTCCAAAAATCATACTTATAGTTATTTTATTCTCTCTCTCAGAGTCAATGATAAAATTTCATTACTGGCTGTCAATGATGAACCATTTGCCTTTTGGAGTGAAACATTCAATGATTCTTCAGCGGAAGGATCATAGAACTTTTATATGTTCAAGCATGGAGGATAAACAGGGTCCAGAAATTTTTGCAGTCCACTTGCTCAAATATCTTTGTATTTGTTCTTCAGCTTCTTGCCACTAAAGCTGACAAAGTTGATTTGCGTTTCCCCATTTGATATTTTCGTGCTTTATCTTGGTTTTCTGGGGTTTTATTTTTGTGAAGAATTATCTTTGCCACTGAAAGACACCCATCCATGAGATTTATATGGTTGCGAAGATTTGATTTTGTTGGAACTTTCGATGGATGTAAATTGGGATCGCAATGAGTAGCAAAAAAATATTCATTTACCTGGCCCCAAGTTTACCAGGAATAAGACTTTTAGCTCCTTGTTGCTTTTAATTTACGAGTATTCTTTATATAGTCAAAGCTGAGACAGTAATGCACTCAAGTTAAACTGATAGCTGTGAGTTAACATTACAGGCTTTTAATCTGTACATTACGACCAGAAACAATTAGTGTGAGACAAATATTATGATTGTCATTCGCTGAAAATATAATGGAGAAATTGCACAGAACTCTCCGCTGGTTTTGCTATTAGCATCTGTGAAGATGATTGGATGAACTGTTTGGTTCACCTTATATTGTACCTAGGACTCTTCTGTATTCTTTTGAAGGTCGACTACTGCTGCTTCTTTTCAAAAATGACCTGTATGGAAGAACTTATATGCTGATATGATGTTATCTAGTATGTTGCTGAAAATTTTCTTTTCACCGAAAAAAGTCCATTATGGCCTCATATTGTTGCTTGATCACTTGCCCATGACAATTGTTTTGTATTGTGCAGGTGTCTACTCCTATCACTGGTCTAACTGAAACCTCATCAGATTCCGATGATTCTGAAATTGACAACCATGATTCAATGGACTCGTCAAAGGTGGAGAGTTTGTTTTTGACAGGGGTACTTGATGAGCTAAAGATACGTTTCAATTACAGTAGCCAGGTAAGAATGGTTAGTTTTTCTGAAGCTACTGTTGTTTGGAAATTCTGGCAGCAAAAATGTTGAACATGAATTCTTCGTGCATGTATATATATCCAGCATGATCAGAATTTTATGAAGCTGCTTCTTGCCGAGGAGAAGCACTTATTTGAATTTCGAGCAATTGGTGGGCGGGTAAGATTGATATTGAAGACTGTATTATAACTATCTCAGGCATTGATATCAACTTGTTGAAGGATTCAGATTTACTCTCGATGCAGGTTGAACTCTCGATTAGATCAAATGATATGTTCATTGGTACAGTTCTTAAAGCCTTGGAGGTGGAAGATTTAGTTTGCTGCAAGGGGATGTCTCAAGTCTGTTTCCTAGCGAGATCATTCATCAGGAATGCAGACACGCCTTCCCTTTTGGGGAATACTGAGATTCCAACACACACCAGTAATGATTCAAATCAATGTGAAGTAGATGATGAGTTTTATGAGGCCTCGGAGAATCTTAACGATTCAGTTGATAGTCCCATGTCACCAGCTGATGCAGTGGAATATAAAAGTTCTCAAATCATTCCACAATCAAGTAGCTCAGCCTCGAGAGCCCCAAGTTTTACTCGTATTGCTGGTCTACTGCCTTCTGATGTTACTCACACTGAAGCTGGTGGGGTGGAAGTTACTGATACCCTAGACAGTTTTGTCAAAGCTCAGATTGCCATCTTTGACCAAAATTCGCCACTCTACACCAATGTTGATAAACAGGTAAGCTGTTTTCTAGTTAGATTTTTCTTGTGCTTTGTCATTTGAATTTCCTCACATCCATTATATTCTAGTTGTTAGTATCTTCCATAAACAATGCATATTTTATTATTAATGCTGCATAGTCTTTGTGTTTATGCATCCTCCAGTATAATTAGGCCTTATTTGGTACATGCATCATACAATCATATGATGTCATAAATGGGAATAAGGTCTAACAAATTCAAAAAAATTGACTCTTAATCTAATAAAAGAAAAAACTCTTGTATGAGTAAATATTCCAGTACCAAAATAGTGGAAATAAAGATTTAATAATAAATGCTTTCAAACAAAATGCATGGACTTATGCTAATTACTGTGCATTTTGATGGAATCTGGTCTGATCTTATGAGAAAGAGGAGTCTGCTGAGAAAATTCTGCAGAAGAACCGTATATTGGAAGTGATCTATAATACTGAATTACAACTGGTGGAACATTATTTATAAGCTTCTAGGCCAAGCTTCTGAAATTGAGATCGAAATAGGATTCTACATGCCAATTAGAAGAAAGTAAACACTCTCAAGGAAATTCCTAGAACAAGTGGGTGCAAATTAATCAACTCCTAAAGCAATTTGGAGGCCTAGATCTAATAAAACTAAATCTTACTCCTCAAGGAAACTCGTCCACAAGTTTGCCTTTCCATGACCTATAGATTGTCTGAGCAAAGTTCTCCATCTTCTTTGATTATCCTTGTCTTTCCATTTGTGCAGTCTGCGGATGCATTCACAAAGAAGTATTATATGACATAATCCAACTTTAAAATATTTGTTTTCCAATCCCAGCAGTGAACTATACCATCTTAAAATCCTCATTTCCGTTACATTCATCTTATCTAAATTACTTGACGCTGTGTGCCTTAAGCAAAGCCTAATAACTGTTTTATAAAGCAGACCTTTTAACCTTGTAGGGATCTTCCTATCACATAGAATTCCTATTACACTTATTAAGTGCTACCAACCAACTTAAATCCTTTGGACCGTGCCTACTTCAAATCTTCCTTGTAAATAATTGAACCGAAATACCTAAAACAATCATTGTTTGCGATGAAATGATCCTCCTTGTTGACTCTATTATTACACTATTCATACTATTACTAAAGTACATTCCATGTGGTCCTTTTAATTCAATTTAATGTGAAACTCTTAGGGCCCGTTCCCTTTGCGTTTCAATTTTCAATTTTCAGTTTTGAATTCATTTTCAGTTTTTTGTTTTGAGAGTTTGTTTTAAAATTGCTGAAAACGCGTTTTGTTTGTCATTCTGAAAAATTATTTCTCAAAACAAAAAACTACAAAACACTTGGAAATTTTGAGAAATTATTTTATGAAATTTTATTCAATGAGTAAAATAGAACAATTTTATGCTAATATATTATCAACTAATATATATATTTTAAAGTTGGTGAATTTTACAATATTTTTTATTTTTGCTACAAAAATAAAATACAAACAAATTACAAATTGGCAAAATAGGAAATAAAAAATAAAAAAAATAAAAATCATCTAATTTTATTTAAATATCAATAAGGGATTGAACTATTTTACTTTTTGGAATTTTAATCTAATTTTATTTAAATATCCATGATGTAGAGATTGAATATATTTTTTTTAAATAACTTTAAGAAACTTTTTACTTTTTAGAATTTTTATTTAAATTTTATTTAAATGCTTATTTTCTCTATTTTGAGTTTTGGTGTTTTCTTGTCAAAACTTGTTTTGAGTTTTATGTTATAAGTTCAACCTTGTTTTTGAAAATGCAAGCATACCAAACAAGTTTTGGATGCTTTACAAAATTTAAAACCGAAAATAGTTTAAAAAGGCAAAAGAGGACATGCCCTTAGATTCCAAATTACTCTTTTTATTTCTAACTTACGATTTAACCCGTCATGGTCTCATCTATTGAGATTATGTCATCAAACACATAACAACACCAAAGTACCTCATGGACACATCTTGCGAGCTCATCCTTAACTAAAGCAAAAATATAGACTTAAGGCAAAGACTTGATAATACACTAATAGGTAATTCTCTACTCCTATTGCTACTACACGGGACTGATTTCCTCCCCACAGTGGGGATGAGTTATCTTGCCAATTGTACACTTGCCAAGTGCGCATTGGACAATAAAAAATAATAAATTCCACTTTTCATTACGCACTTGTCAAGTGTGCAATGGGCAAGATAACTCTTCCCCACATTGTGGGGGAGGAGATCAGCAGTGTGCTACTACATCTTACTCTTGGGACTGCTCCATCATACATATTCTTAATAAATATCTAACGTCATTTCTAGCATCCGCCATAGCACTTTGTTAGGCACCCTATTACAGGTCTTTTGTAAATCAATAAAACTATGCGCGGATCTTTTTGCTTTTTCGCTCTCCATCTCCACTTCTAAGCATTTAGTAGATCTTCTGTAGCGTAAAGTTGATTCTCTAGTACCTTTGAATTACACCTTAGTCTATGTTTAATGATCCTTTTGTAATAACTATGACTAGTGACTCTCTTCAGCCATTATCCTTCATCTCTTACTCTTTAAGATCTAATTGAAAATATTGTTAGCCATAAAGTACCTCTCTTCCAAACACCCATTCATCTATAGGAGTTCCATCTGGATCAATTACTTTACTCGCCTTCCTCCTCTACATAGCTTCCCTCACTTTCAAGTCCTGAGTTCTTCTAATATATTTAACATTCATATCTACAGTGAGGGTCGGAAAATCTCCAATATCCACACTATGCCTTTAATTAAGAAATTTATCCAAATAATTATTCCACGTGTCTGTAATCTCATTTCTTTGAAGCAAAACTTGGTTTTCATCTCTAATATTGACTTGTGTTATTATCTACTTGATACACTATGAAACCATAAAACTGGTTTTTCAATATTTGATATAATTCTTGATTCTACATAAATGTTCACTGCTGATTTATCTTCCCCTATGTTATTGCAGGTGGCCGTGACCCTCTCTACCTTGTCATTTTTTTGTCGTAGGCCTACTATACTAGCCATAATGGAGTTCGCGAATTCTATTAACACTCAGGAAGAAAGCTGTGAATCTTTCAGCGATGCTTCCTCATCAGCAGTTGCATCAAATGAGATGTCCAAGGAAAATATGCATGATGGTCAGTCAGCTGCAATTGAGGAGCCAGTAGTAAAATCTTTGTTGGGAAAAGGAAAATCCAGAGTTGTTTTCTATTTAAAGTTGAATATGGCTCGTGCTGAGATTTTGTTGATGAAGGAAAATGGCTCTAAACTTGCTACTTTATCTCAAGATAATTTTCTTACTGAGATTAAGGTGCAATACACTTTTCTTTCCATATTTGAGTTTAGCATACTATACTTGCATGAATCTGAAATATTCATTTTCTCCATTTCATAGGTTTTTCCTTCCTCTTTTAGTATAAAGGCATCCCTCGGAAATCTTAGAATAAGCGATGACAGTCTTCATAGTAGTCATATGTATTTCTGGGCCTGTGACATGAGGAATCCGGGTGGTAATTCATTCGTGGAGGTATTTTACATTTATATGTACTATTAGCCTCTACTTCGTACTTAAAAGCATTACTCATGCACAAATGTTTAGATACTAATGCTTATATACACGTAGAGCCATGCATGAGCATCATTTTATTCGATAAGAATTATTTATATGCAAAACTCTTATAAAGTTTCCAAAAAAATAAAAATCTGACCCCTATTCCCATCTCATTTAATCCCAATGATACTATAGAGGATGCATCACATTGACGTCAAGCATGATGAGGAAGAAAGAATACTCGAGCATAGATATGGGAAAATAAGGAAGAAGAAAGAAGAAAATGAAGGGGGAAAGAAGAAATAATTAATTTTTTTTTTAACTCTGGAGTCTCGCCAGAAAGCCTGCTCTGTACGCTCGTAAAGAGCGGATAGAGTCTCCCAAGTGCCCGTCTGCTCGAGTGGATAGAGTCTATGTCTCAAGAATCATCAAATTTCTTTTTTCTTCTTCTTCTCTCCATTCTTTTTCTTTCTTCTTTTTAATACAAACATCCTTCTAAAAAAAAAAATAAATAAAGTAAGTTTGCACATAACAAGAAAAAAATCACATTCGCATTTAATGAAGGAAAATGAAAGTTTCCATTATATAATAACTGAAAGATGAGAGAGAGAGAGAGAAGGCGAGAGAGGTGAGAGATCGAGAGAGACGGTGATTAGAACTCAAATTGTCTAAATGTAACAACCAACACTAATCATTACCGATTATCCAAACCACTTTAAATTTCAAAAATAAATATCGGATTCTTATATTTATATATATTTTATCTTTATGTTAAAATTTTATTGAATCCTCATCTTGATTATGTTTTTTAAAATCCTCATCTTTGACTCTTATGTTTTTGTTTTTTTTTGTTTTGAATTTGAAAATAAAAAAAAAAATTAGAAATTAGAAATAAAAATCATTTATGTTAAAAATTAAAGATTTAAAATCCACCTCTATTTTTTTGTGTTTTACATTTTTTAAAATTTGAAAAAAAAAAAAATACCATATCAAAAATCTTTTATGTTAAAAATGTAAGATTTAAAACCCTCCTCTTTTTTTCGGGCTTGGGACCGGCTACTTTAAAAGTAGGCGGAGTTAAGATTGTACACGAACAAGATGTTACGTGTATAATTTTTTATTAAAATAAGAAAAATTCTTCAAATATAGAAATATTAATGCAAAATAATACTTACTACGAATATGATTAATCCATATTCAAATCTTCAAGTTTTTCAGACATTATTCTGTCCACTTTATCTTGAATTCGAAGTTCGGCATCATCCCAATTCTTTAGACACAGTAAACTTTCTAAAATGTCGGTTTTGAGTCTTGACTTGATATCAGATAAAATCCTGCCACTTATACTAAATGTAGCCTCCGATGCTCTAGTTGAGACCGGAGGTGTTAGTAGATCACGTGTCATTTTGGAAAGAATTGGGTAACTACGTTGATGTTGTCTCTACCATTTAAGTATATCAAAGTTTTTTCTCTCCTCGTCATCTAACATACTAAGTACATCATACGCAAAATATCTATCTAACTTTATAGGTGTATCATTAGAACGGGGAATTGAAGAATTAGAAGAACCACCTAATTGTTGACCTTGAGTGGTCCTATGTGTACTGACGTAATTTTATTAGTCAATGTCATCAGTTGATGACGAAGTATATGTTGGATTAGAGGGTCGTACAACGTTTGTACCGGTCTTTTCAGCATGACCTCATACATAGAATATAAAATTTGTTCTAAATTTGCACATGTGACCGGATTTCTATAAGTTAATTTATTTGAAATTGCCATTATTGTGACTTTTGTATCCTCTAAGTTAAGTTGAGGATCTATGATACATGCTAATGGAAATAACATAGGTAATTGTTCCCAATATTTTCTAAATTTAGCTTCCATAACATGTATAATACTATTAAAAAGAGTAAAATTCTTATACTTATTAAAATTGTTAGCAATATAATAGAAATAATTTAAAATAAGTGGAGTAGTTGAATAATAAACACTAGAACATGCATTTGTTAAGGTAAGTAAAAAAATTTTAAAAATTTTCTAACATGACCACATATTTCTCAATCATGTAATTCTAAATCATATTCCGAAATTGTGTGAGTGTCGGCCATTATAATAGACAAGAATGCAATTTTATGACCTTCATACAATTCAAACATAAGATATGTTGAATTCCACCTATCGCAACATCATTGCAAAATATTTTGATTGCAGTCCATTTTCTGTACATAAGAGCAGCAAAACTTATTTTTTTGATGGTGAAACTGAAATATAATTAATAGCATATCAAATTTTTTCCAATTGAGGTTGTATAAATTTTAATCTATCTTGTATAATTAAATTAAACACATGACACACACAATGAATATGAAATAAAATACCATCAAATTGTGGATTACGGATTGCATTATTTTTTTCATTACTATATTATTCAGGGCCTACATTATCAAATGTAAAACTACGAGCTTTAGAATCACATTTAAATTCATGTAACACACCTAATAAAACTTGATAAATATTATTTTTATTATGAAGATAGTTTATTTGTTTAAATGTTATCACTTTTTTATGCATTAACCAACTATTATCAATATAATGTGCAGTTACAATCATATATCTTTTTTTGTTACAATTTGTCTATAAATCTGATGTAAAAGATACAACACCGTTGTAATTATTAATATGATTAATAATAGCTTCTTTTTTTAGTATTATATCTAACAATAGTATCTTTACGAAGTGTATTTCTAGAAATACTAACGTATTTCTGGTTGTAGATATTTTTGGACGAATGACGTCCAATGAGGATTGTCCACCAAGCATAGTGGAAATTCGACATTTGCTATCAATTCCGGCGCCTTCTTAGGTGTCGCATGAGTTCTTGTGAGTATATCCGCTTGTTGAGAGTAGGACTACTGGACTCGGCTCCCGGAGATCCAAACCGGAGTTGTACTTAATTTGTATCCAAACCTCCATGTTTGTATTGATACTTTTGAAGTTATACATTTAGATGGGTCGTGCCTTTATTTCCTTGCGCCAAACAAACTTCTTCCGATGTTGTTTACACCGTGTTTTAAACTCAAGGATTCCGTTAACTAGTTTACTAGTCGGCACCAACCGAAAAAATGCCGCCAAGATATAGCTTTTTGTTTGGTGGCTTTTCGCTTAATGCTAGAGCCAATGGTAGTTTGTGTATCGGGCGTCGTCACGAACGCCTTCCAAATCAATTGGATCGATGCTACCACCAAACCGATCAATAATATCATCTAAAATTGAAATGTCATTAAGACTATCAAATCATCATCACTTCGGTTGTATGTCATTTGGTATAATAGAATAAAGAAAATAGGAAAAGATGAAGATGTAGTAGAACTAGAACGTAGAAACTAGAAAATGGAAATGTAAATAATTAGTAGAAGTAGAAAATTATATAGAATAATATCAAGATAATAAGATACTAGATATTAATTAGAACACTAATATTGAGAGAATGTAATTTGAGAATTGTTAATGGATTGAGTATATAATTGAATGAGAGATAAGAGATTGAAGTGTGAAAAAATGAGTTTAGAAAATGGGTGTTTATAGGAAAATATTGAAAGTAAAAAAAACACACAAAAAAAAAAAGCAAAATGATTGTTTGCCAACGGTCACGAAATTGTGTCCGTTGGATGATTTCGTGACCGTTGGGACGAGCCACGAGTAATGAAGTCGACTTGTGGCTCGTCCTCGCTCGGTGGGCACGAGCTTTGGGAACAGCCCAGAGCCCAAACAGCCGGGCTCGTTGGGTGAGCCAACGAGCCGGCTCGCTTTTTGGCCGAGTCGAGCGAGCTCGGCCCTTTTTTTTTTTCCGAGCTCTCGGCCTAGCTCGTGCTCGTGCTTGACGAGCCCGGCCGGGCCGAGCTTTTACGAGCCGACGAGCTTTTTTTTTGCCACTTCTATATATATGCACATAAATTTTTACTTTTCAAAATAATTAATTTTTTGCGAGAAATTAATTATTTTACTTTTAGCAAGAAAAATACTACATGGGCTTAAAGTCAAAGGCCTGGGCTTGAACTGACTTGGCTGGGCTCTTCTGGCTAAAGGCCAAACTAAAATTAATAGGATTGGGCATTAGCAAATTAAACTTTTAAGACCACGACGACTATTATTGAGTTAGCTACTATTAGGTGCCAAAATATTTAATGATCACGATTTGAGAATAACTTGTAAAAATTCGGAGTGCTACATCTTGTCCTTTATAGTTTGATATTATTAAAAAATATCTTATGGGCATTATAATGTACCTGATACGTGAAAAAGGATACTACTAATAATAGATGCTCTGTGACATTTACACTTAGCGAAGATGTGATGCAAAAGATTTGATATTAAGGTTCTATTTTTGCAGATTAATTCTTTTATATTAGAGATTCTTCAATGTACATCTTATTCTGAGTTATTTAGTTAAGATTGGTGATGCCATCTCTTCATAACTTGCAAAATTTTTCTGTGAATATGCAGTTGGTATTTTGTTCATTTAGTGCCGATGATGAAGACTATGAGGGTTATGATTATAGCCTTCTTGGGCAGCTTTCTGAAGTGCGCGTTGTTTATTTGAATCGTTTCCTTCAAGAGGTCTTGTACTTTTGGTTCTCCATTGCCTATTTCTGTCATGAGTGTATGTGCACAAACATTACATTGTTGCGTTTTTATGTAATTGTAAAATTACTTGCAGGTTATCAGTTACTTCATGGGTCTTGTTCCTAGCAATTCAAAGGATGTTGTCAGAATAAAAGATCAAGTGACAAACTCAGAGAAGTGGTTTACAAGAAGTGAAATTGAAGGCTCACCTGCATTGAAGTTGGATCTTTCCCTTAAAAAGCCAATCATATTAATGCCTCGGAGAACAGATAGCCTTGAGTGAGTTCAAAATTTTCATCGAATTTTCATCTACAGGATACATGCAAAAGCAGTTAATCAACTATTTAAATTATTGTAGTGAACCTATTTTATTCTGTGATTATTGCAGTTATTTAAAGCTTGATGTAGTTCAAATCACTGTCCAGAACACCTTTAGATGGATTGGAGGGAGCAAAAGCGAAGTCAAGTCTGTACATGTGGAAATATTAGAAGTTCTTGTAAGATACTTTCATGCCCTGATGTGTAGTACTTCCTAGCTGTACTGAAAAGCGAAGGAACTGACCATGTGGCTTGGCCTCAAGAATCAGCGCATTTGGCTTTATATTTCTTATGAATCTTTATCATCACTTTGTCCTTAGGCTAGCCATGGAAAAATGTTGTACAAAATGCCGTATCATTTCAATTGCTGATTTGGATAAAAAGTTGGAGCATTTATTAGATAATATTTCTTATCAAATATACATGACATATTGTAGGTCGAAGATATCAATTTAAATATTGGTTTGGGATCAGAATTGGGTGAAAGTATAATACAAGACGTCAAGGGTGTTTCTATAGTCATTCGTAGGTCGCTTCGTGACTTGTTGCATCAAATTCCTGGCACAGAAGTTTCTATTAAGGTATTGTACTACAAACTGCAAAAGAGCTGATAGCTTTAAGATCTCTCCTCATTTTCTTTCCTTTGTTGGTGGTATGGGTTGTTTGATGGGACCCTTTTTCTAAATATAGTATTTCAATTCAATTCAATTCAATTCCATTACCTAATTCTTTTTGTAAGAGCTGCTAGATTAGAGATCTCCCCTACTTTTTTGAGGGAGCAGTGGATGTTGGATGGGAGCCTTTCTTTCTAGAATCTTTCAGTTTCATTATGTTTTCTGATAATCAATTTCATTACCTACTTAAATGAGAGGTATCTATTTTTATCTGCTGATAACTTGCAATTTTTTGAATTTCAGATTGCAGAACTGAAAGCAGCTTTATCCAACAAAGAGTATGAAATAATAACAGAATGTGCACAAGCTAATATTTCAGAGACTCCGAATACTGTGCCTCCTTTGAAAGATGAGTCCTCATCGCCTTCAGTTAATGTGTCAGGACAAGTCATTTCTCAAGTTTTAGATTCTACAAAATCAGGAACTCAATACAAGGAAACATGGATTGCCACCATGGTTTCTGTTGATATAGATTTGGTTGAACTCTCTCTTCACTATGGGGTAACTAGGGATGCCTCTCTTGCCACTGTGCAGGTAGTTAAACTACTACTTAAATTTATAATTTTAGCATGCTAGCCGTAGAGTTATGAAATATAGTCATGGCCAAGAGCTTGAGTGCCTATTATATCGTGTCTTATATGGTATGTGTCAGGATAAGAGGTGCTACTCATATTCTTAAAGTGTTTTTAAATGTTTTAGTTTGATATAAAACAAAAGTAAGAGTGAGACAATAGGGTGGAGTCTTAAAGTGAGGAGTGTTAGCAATTTATTTTGTACTGCAAGTGTACGGATCACAAGTAATAAAGTGGATTTAGAGTCCTAGTATCGTACCCACATGGATTTAAATAGCTCTACACAATTAAATTGACCTTAACCAGATTGAATTAACTTTTGAAGCTTGGGTAACTAAGAACTAATTAAAATATTAATCGGTTATAATTTAAACAAATAAAAGTATGAGTTCACGCCCGAATTACATCATAAGTGTACGGATCGCAAGTAATAAAGCTTTTAGAGTCCTAGTATCGCACTCTACATGAATTTAAATAGCTCTACACATTAAATTGACTTTAACCAAATTGAATTAACTTTTGAAGTTAACTAAGAACTAATTAAAATATTAACTAAAAAATAATTAATCAAGTTATAATTTAAACAAGTAAAAATGAGTTCATTTTTGAATATGAGAAAGAAAAACATACTAGGATTCCGAATCCACTTATACCAATCTCCTTTAACCCGAAACGTTGAATTTAGTAACACAATTTAATTATGAAGATCAATATTCTTAATTTGTTTAATAATATCTCTCGAGTAGAATTAAATCTATTCCTATATATGACGACTATATCTTTAAGACGGATGTGAACATACAAGAATGCATTAAAACTTGTGAATACTTAAATATCACATAAAGCATAGCAGTATATCCTATCCTCTATTGGATTCTACGATAATTGATACTATGTTTAACTTATTTTTAATCTTTCAATGGTAAAATAAACCACAAAACTCATCCAACCATTGCGCATATAGTTATACAGAAAAAGAAATCAATATCAATTATTCAAAATTAAAAATATGCTTGAATATAAAAAACTAGGTTCGAAGAATTAAAGGTTTATTATATAAGTTTCATCATGATCCTAGCACAAAATGGATTTAGCCTAACATACTAAGAAGAAGAAAACAAAAAAATAATAATATAGAATTCATCACCCGATAAGAAGAAAACTCAAAAGAATGGATTTTGATCTTTGTTTCTTGTTAATCTTCTTGAAATCTCCTCGATAATCAAGTCTCCACCATGAAGTTAAGGACTCAGTATATATAGTTCCATCATAGTATCCAAAAAAGATTTCAAAAATATTAAAATCGGCGTCCCAAAAGATTTTCTAATTGAGTCAAACTCAAAAGGCAAACAATCCGCGCCGATCGCCTGAAGCTACTCGAATTGGCGCAAGCTATATTCATCTCGGTTAAGCGTCGAACCTTTTTCAAACTGCGCTTTTTAGTCCTCCAACTTTAGATTATGTCTTCTTTAGTTCTCAAAACTTTCAATAGCTTCCAATGTGGTCCTTCAAGCTTCAATTGAGTGCAATTTGATCTTTGTACTTATGAAACATCTTCCAATTTATTGTTTTTTTTTCCGTTCTTTTTCAATTGCTTATAAACAAGTCCAAAACTAAAATAGAAATAACAATACACTAAATTAAGTAGAAAAATAATAAAATAACGGAATAAAAGCTTAGTTTTAAAGCCCGAATAAGTGCACAAAATGCACTTATCAAAGAGCATATTCAACATTTAGCAAAACCGTATTTGTTTAAAAGAGTGCCTGTGTGTCCCTAGATATTTTTTTCTGTTGTCTTGATCATTGTTCTTGATGTCTTGATCATTGTTCTTGATGCATAACGCTCTGATTTTGTCAACCCAAGTCGTTACTAAATTACTTTCTAACTACTAGGGATAACTAATAAGGCCTTTTGTAATCTTAAGTAAACATTATTATTGATGCCGAACATAAGTTTTATTAGAAAACCACTTTTGAAAATTTACCGCCTACAATGGCTCTAACTTTTATGACCAAACGAACTAATTGAACCTCGCAATTTTAATTTCATGTAGATAACATCTAGGGGTAAAACATAGTAAAAATCATGTTAAAATTCCAACAATTGGTTACTCAAATAATTTTCTAAAACGAGACCCAATAGTTTCCGAATCTTGCCACATGTTCACTAAAACAAACATAACTCAAACCTACAATGGTCACTTGGAATCCCATGATTTCAAATTTAGGTGTTAGGTAACACATGGGACTAGATTTCCAACTTGAAACACCTCAAAATTCGTGAAAAAAATGGACGGAGCTTATAACAAATGAAATTCAACGTACTTAAATAATTATAAATCATGAAAATATATCGACAACATAAAAATTCTATCAAAGTACTCGATTTTAGTTTTAACATTATCCTAAATTACTAGAATATTAAAGTTACTCTGAAATATACAATTTTTTCAGTTGTGAACTCCTTCTCGATGATCCCTACCTTCGTTTTCGTCTACTATAGGTGAATGTTGTGAAATTGAGAGTGATGAGTACAAAAATACTCAATGAGATGCTTGCTACTCCATTATTAATCCAAATGTTGCAATTATATATAAAATTCTCTTACAAACATGAACTTAGAATTACCACATCATCAAAATGATAATTAATAACCCGAAGGTTTAACTGAAAAGGTTTCATGATTTCTCTCGAAGGAGAACTGAAGTGAAGTAATTAAACTCACTTATTCACAAAATCTAGAAAGACGTGGAAAATTCACTTATAGCATATAGCTCAGCTTAAAACCTTAAAATAATTGATTTCGTGCGTTCTACAAAAGATCTTGATTGATCTTGATGAATTTTGATTTTCTTAAAAGTTGTATGTCGGATTTTGACTTAACAAACCTGGAAAACACTTGAAAATTTGACTATGTTTTTGTTGCAAACCCAAGGCCAAAGTAATTATAAGCTTATGGTATGTTTTCTAGGGGTTTAAAGAGAGGTGGCATTCGCTTTTCTTTGCTTTCAGGTGTGTTTTTGGATATGTTATTGCATGTATTTATAGGAAAAGATTGATAGTTATTAACTTGAAATAAAATAGTTGAATAGACTTAAGGATTAAACTGTAGAGGTTGGATGAATTTAATAAACAAACAAATCCTAATAAGATTAGGGAAGTATTGACTTTTTAGGATTCTATCCTAATTAAAATAGGTTTTAAATTCCAATCCTAATTTAATCCAATTCGTAGCTTGTAATTATTTATTAAATAACTATTCGATTAGTATTCTATCACAAAGTTTCATGCATGCACAAACGCTACTCTAATCGGAGACTAATTCTTGTTAGTTAATCTAAAAAATTTCTAATAATTATTCGTGTTTCCATAACTATCCAAACTTATAGTTTGGTCCATCAACTATCAAGAATGCTCATATAGGTCCAATTAACTATTCAAAGAAAATTGGCTTGCATAATGACTAGACATGGTAATCCTGTCAATTGGCTAATTAAATGTATGCGAGAGAACTTATAAAATTTTGGGGTTCTACAAGGCACACAATAAAGCGTGCTTTTCAAACTTTTGGGACATCTATGTTGTCTTTTCTATGAACCATGGGTAAGAGTCCGAGTATCGTATCCACATGAATTTAAATAGCTCTACACAATTAAATTGACTTTAACCAAATTGAATTAACTTTTAAAGGTTGGGTAACTAAGAACTAATTAAAATATTAACTAAAAAATAACTGGTTATAATTTAAACAAATAAAAGTACGAGTTCACGCCCAATTATTTTGAATATGAGAAAGAAAAACATACTAGGATCTCGAATCTACTTATACCAATCTTCTTTAATCCGAAACGTTGAATTTAGTAACACAATTTAATTATGAAGATCAATATTCTTAATTTGTTTAACAATATCTCTCGAGTAGAATTAAATCTATCTTTATATATGACCTGACTATATCTTTAAGACGGATGTGAACATACAAGAATTAAAATTTGTGAATACTTAAATATTACGTAAAGCATAGAGGTATATCCTATCCTCTATCGAACTCTACGATAATTGATACTATATTTAACTTATTTATAATCTTTCAATGGTAAAATAAACTACAAAACTCATTAAACTATTGCGCATATAATTATACAGAAAAAGAAATCAATATCAATTATTCAAAATTAAAATATATTTGAATATAAAAAATTAGGTTCAAGAATTAAAAGTTTATTATATAAGTTTCATCGTGATCCTGGCACAAAATGGATTTAGCCTAACATGCTAAGAAGAAGAAAACAAAAAAATAATAATATAGAATTCATCACTCGGATAAGAAGAAAACTCAAAAGAATGGATTTTGATCTTTGTTTCTTGTTAATCTTCTTGAAATCTCCGATAATCAAGTCTCCAATTATGAGTTAAGGACTCATATATATAGTTCCATCATAGTATCCAAAAAGATTTCAAAACATATTAAAATCGCGTCCCAAAAGATTTTCTAATTAGAGTCAAACTCGAAAAGGCAAAACAATCCGGCAGCGATCGCCTAGGCTACTGAATTGGCCTAAGCTATATTCATCTGAAGCCTTTTTCAAACCTGCGCTTTTTAGTCCTCCAACTTTGGATTATGTCTTCTTTAGTTCTCAAAACTTTCAATAGCTTCTAATGTGGTCCTTCAAGCTTCAATTAAGTGCAATTTGATCTTTGTACTTTTGAAACATCTTCCAATTTATTGTTCTTTCTTCCATTCTTCTTCAATTGCTTATAAACGGGTCTAAAACTGAAATAGAAATAACAATACACTAAATTAATTAGAAAAATAATAAAATAACGGAATAAAAGCTTAGTTTTAAAGCTTGAATAAGTGCACAAAATGCACTTATCAAAGAGCATATTCAACATTTAGCAAAACGTATTTGTTTAAAAGGGTGCCTGTGTGTCCCTAGATATTTTTTTCTGTTGTCTTGATCATTGTTCTTGATGCATGTAACGCTTCGAATTTTGTCAACCCAAGTCGTTACTAAATTACTTTCTAACTACTAGGGATAACTAATAAGGCCTTTTGTAATCTTAAGTAAACATTATTATTGATGCCGAACATAAGTTTTATTAGAAAACCTTACTGAAAATTTACCGTCTACAATGGCTCTAACTTTTATGACCAAACGAACTAATTGAACCTTGCAATTTTAATTTCATGTAGATAACATCTAGGGGTAAAACATAGTAAAAAATCATGTTAAAATTCCAACAATTGGTTACTCAAATAATTTTCTAAAACGAGACCCAATAGTTTCCGAATACTGACTGCCACATGTTCACTAAAACAAACATAACTCAAACCTACGGGTCACGGAATCCCATGATTTCAAATTTAGGTGTTAGGTAACACATGGGACTAGATTTCCCAACTTGAAACACCTCAAAATTCAGGAAAAAATGAACGGCCTTATAAAAATGAAATTCAACGTACTTAAATAATTATAAATCATGAAAAATATATTGACAACATAAAAATTCTATCAAAGTACTCGATTTTAGTTTTAACATTATCCTAAATTACTAGAATATTAAAGTTACTCCGAAATATACAAATTTTTCAGTTGTGAACTCCTTCTCGATGATCCCTACCTTCGTTTTCGTCCACTGTAGGTGAATGTTGTGAAATTGAGAGTGATGAGTACAAAAATACTTAATGAGATGCTTGCTACTCCATTATCAATCCAAATGTTGCAATTATATGTAAAATTCTCTTACAAACATGAACTTAGAATTACCACATCGTCAAAATGATAATTAATAACCCGAAAGTTTAACTCGAAAAGGTTTCATGATTTCTCTCAAGGAGAATCAAGTGAAGTAATTAAACTCACTTATTCACAAAATCTAGAAAAGGCGTGGAAAATTCACTTATAGCATATAGCTCACTTAAAACCTTAAAATAATTGATTTCTTGGTTCTACAAAAGATCTTGATTGATCTTGATGAATTTTGATTATCTTAAAAGTTGTATGTCGGAACAAAACCTGAAATCACTTGAAAATTTGACTATGTTTTTGTTGCAAACCCAAGGCCAAAGTAATTATATGCTTATGGTATGTTTCTAGGGGTTTAAAGAGAGGTGGCGAATTCTGCTTTTCTTTGCTTTCTGGGTGTGTTTTTGGATATGTTATTGCATGTATTTATAGGAAAAGATTGATAGTTATTAACTTGAAATAAAATAGTTGAATAGACTTAGGATTAAACTGTAGAGGTTGGATGAATTTAATAAACAAACAAATCCTAATATTACTTTAGGATTCTATCCTAATTAAAATAGGTTTTTAAATTCCAGTCCTAATTTAATCCAATTCGTAGCTTGTAATTATTTATTAAATAACTATTCGATTAGTATTCTATCACAAAGTTTCATGCATGCACAAACGCTACTCTAATCAGGAGACTAATTCTTGTTAGTTAATCTAAAAAATTTCTAATATTTATTCGTGCCCCCATAACTATCCAAACTTATAGTTTGGTCCATCAACTATCAAGAATGCTCATATAGGTCCAATTAACTATTCAAAGAAAATTGGCTTGCATAATGACTAGACATGGTAATCCTATCAATTGGCTAATTAAATGTATGCGAGAGAACTTATAAAATTTTGGGGTTCTACAAGGCACACATTAAACCGTGCTTTTTCAAACTTTTGGGACATCTATGTTGTCTTTTCTATGAACCATGGGTATTCTAGTTTGTACTGATGTCTAGTAAAGTTGGATCTTTTGCTGAAATACACAATCTTATTCTGAAACTAATTTTGTGCCAATTTGCTCAAATGAATTGTAAAATCAATGGCTATCTGCTGAAACTTGCTGAAAATTAGTTTTTTGTAATTTCACTGAACTTTCTGAAAATTGCTCGTAATAATGGTAAAATCAAATTCTCACATTTGCACTTTAGCATTAAGAGTCCTTATGTGGCTCAGTTTGCCTTTTAATAACCATGAGCAAGAGAAGTTATGCCATCAAATATGTTACTCTTGACCTTGATTTTGCATTTCCTGGCTAGATTGCTGAAGTTTTCAGTATAGTACCAATAAAGGCTTATGATCCCAGTTAATTTTTAACTAGTATAACTGTGGACCATTTTCACACAGTTGCTAGATGGTTTTTACTTCGTTTATGTCAAAGTTATAACTGGCGTGTAGTTGCGGAATCATATGATTATACTTCATATATACTTTATAAAACTGTTCTGTTTTTAATGAAATTTAACTGTATAGAAATCATTAATCTGTCCCTCCTTTTATTAATGATTCTTTTGTTGAATCTTTGAAATAATTCATCTCCCTTATATTGCTATTTTATCATTTTTAAGCACTTCAATCTAATGGGATTATATCATTCAGGTGAGTGGTGTGTGGCTTCTGTACAAGTCTAATACAAGAGGGGAAGGTTTTCTGTCAGCTACACTGAAGGATTTTACTGTGGTCGATGATCGTGAAGGTACAGAGCAGGAACTCAGGTTGGCCATTGGGAAGCCTGATATGATTGAGTACACCTCTTCGCAGTCTGTGACTGACAAAATGGAATATAATATAGTCGACACCAGTATATTGGAAAACGCAAGAAAGTTTGTTCCAACAATGCTTATACTTGATGCCAGATTTAGTGATTTTTCAACATCTATTTCTTTGTGCATCCAAAGGCCGCAAATGCTTGTTGCACTTGATTTTTTGCTTGCTATTGTAGAGTTTTTTGTGCCAACAGTTCGTGGAGTACTGTTGCACGAAGAGAATGCTAACACTTCACATTTTGTGGATGCTCTCATACTTGACCAACCGACTTTCTGTCAACCCTGTGCTGAATTCTCACTCTCTCCACAAAGATCTATGGTTGCCGATGATGAAAAGTATGACATTTTTATATATGACGGAAGAGGTGGAATTTTGTATCTGAAAGATAGACAGGGATTAAATCTCAGTTCTCCAAGTACGGAAGCTTTAGTTTACGTGGGAACGGGAAAGAAACTGCAATTTAGAAATGTCACTATCAAGGTAAGTCATTCATGGTTTTGGTTTGAATAAAAAATTTGAGTATTGATTGCATCCCAACTTTTGTGTCCGTCTTCTACTTGTTGCTGCAGAGTGGACTGTACTTAGATTCGTGCATTCTACTAGGATCTAATAGTAGCTATTCAGCTTCTGAGAAAGATAATGTCTTTTTGGAGGCAGAAGATGGAACCTCTTCTCTTCATTCTTCAGGAGAAATTATTAATGAAGCTGCTGCACAAAATGTTGCTGCTAACAGACCTACAGAGTTGATTTTTGAATTACAGGTGTGACATGTATTTGCCTTAACGCTTCATTAATAATCATTGTCGATATTAGTTCTTTATCTTGTTTCTTAACTGAGGATTTGTCCTTGATATGTGGGTAAGTTGAAATAATAGAATTTTTATTTTAGATGTATTTTAGGCAACAATTATGGGCAAAAGGGGTATAAAAAATTGTATGGCACAAAGTTGGGACCTAAAGTATTGTAAGTGATTTTCATTGAAGACTAGAATTTTTATTTTAGATGTATTTTAGGTAACAATTATGGGCAAAGGGGTATAAAAAATTGTACGGCACAAAGTTGGGACCTATAGTTTTATAAGTGATTGAGATTTCATTCAAGACTCACGTAAAATATACACTTACTTTAGGCGTAAAATAAGATTTAGTTTCTCATCTCCTCCTTTTCTCAGTTTCTTCTCTATTTCATTTTTATCAGCAAGTTAATCTCATTCAACGAATGGCATTGTCGTAGACTTTTATTTCAGCGCAGAGAGAATTAAATTTTATTTTCAAAATTATCAACTTATTGGGTTCTACTCTACCAAATACCTAGGGTTTGATACATAATAACTTGTCCATCAAATTTTGCTGAGAGTTTGTTGTCATAGAACAATACCTTTCTAGAGTAATAAATTATATTTTCTGAAGACTGCTGCTCAAATTAATTGAAGATTCAAATGAGGACCCAGTTTAATGATTATTGTTAATGAGGGTGGACACACAGCTCATCTGAAAACTATACACCTGTGTTGACATCTAAATATTTTGTCCCTCATCTTTTGAGATATTGAACCACCTATATGCCCTTATCTCCTTTCACCCGCTAAACCATTTGGTCAATTGTTGCCCATTTGTTTCAAAATTTCTTGAGGATACTGGTAATGCAATTAATTACTTGAAACCACAGTTTGCGTGGATGCAACAAATTTGGTTGTTATTCTCAGTTCTTAATTGGTTGTGTTATTTTACAGGCTATTGGTCCAGAGCTTACCTTCTGCAATACATCAAAAAATGCTGCATCTCTTATCCTATCTAACAAACTTTTGCATGCACAGTTGGATGCATTCTGCAGGTAAGCTTCCCTTTGCCCACTAGTTTATTGCGTCAAAATGTGAACTTTAAATAACATTTTAAGCATTTATTCTTCCTTCCTGCATTGCGGCCAGGATGGAACTTTGTAATTTAAAATACAGGATAGAAGTCTCATTGGTAATTGTTTTTGCTATTGACGCACATTAAATTTTTGATCTACAACTTTTGATACTGCTACTGGAATATAAGAATTTTGCATAATCATTCTATATGTGATTCCGAAGATTTTCTGAACAACTGATTACATTGTTATTGGAGTATCACTTCATAATATAGAAATGCAAGCAAAACATGTGATAGTCTTTTTCCGCTTACAGGGTTGTTTTGAAGGGTGACACAGTTGAAATGAATGCAAATGCTCTTGGATTGACCATGGAGAGCAATGGAATAAGAATTTTGGAGCCTTTTGATACGTCTGTTAAATTCTCTAATGCTTCTGGAAAGACAAACATACAGTTGGCTGTCTCAGACATATTCATCAATTTTTCATTCAGTATCTTGAGATTGTTTTTAGCGGTTGAAGAGGATATTTTGTCATTTTTGAGGATGACGACGAAGAAAAAGACTATTTTGTGCTCTGAGTTTGATAGAGTTGGAACTATCAAAAGTAAGTTATGATACACTTAATGGCCAATCTACTCTGTCATGTTGAAATCACTATAAATCTTAGAAATTTGATGCAGTGAACCCATTTTCTGATTTCTATTTCTGATAGATCCTGTCAATGACCAAGTATATGCATTTTGGAGACCTCGCGCACCAACTGGTTTTGCTGTACTTGGTGACTACCTGACACCAATGTTCGTATCTCTCTTTAGTCATTTATTGATGATTTTTTTTGGTTATCCCGATAATATTTGCCTCTTCATTTTACAGTGACAAGCCACCAACAAAAGGAGTAATTGCTGTTAATACCAGCTTAATAAGAGTGAAGAGACCTAAATCTTTCGCTTTAGTTTGGTCCCCTTCTTCATCTGATGGATTGCTCTGTACTCAAGGTGCAAGTAATAACAAGTTGGCTGCAGATAAAACTGGGGTTGAAGGAGATGGACTCTGCTCGATTTGGTTCCCTGAAGCCCCAAAGGGTTATGTGGCATTGGGCTGCGTGTCTTCTCCTGGAAGGACAGAGCCACCAATTTCTTCAGTGTTCTGCATCTTGGCATCTTTGGTTTCTCCATGTGGCCTAAGAGATTGTATTAGTATTGCCTCAAGCAGTCGGTATGCATATCTTTTTTATTCTTTAATATATTCACAAGTTTATGTATCTATTCTTCTGCCTGATATGGAATCATGTTTAGTTGCTTAAATATATTTACATTTAAATGGATTGAGTCAGAACATGATCACACCGCACTTGGGATCTGTGTTTAATGGCCTTCGAGAATTTTCTAATTCAGCATACAGCTACCCTATCACCAAACAGTGTTATTATAGCTGCAAACTTCTTGTTCTCTTCTGGAGTCATTTATCAAATTAATTGTTCTATTGATTCTGAGCCAAGTAAAGGATCTGACTTGTTTTTATATTTAGATGTTCTAATTTGGCATTTTGGCGAGTGGATAATGGTGTTGGTACTTTCTTGCCTGCTGATCCAATCACTTTGAGCTTGACTCAGAGAGCATATGAGCTGCGACATATATATTTTCGGCTTCCTGAAATTTCTCCAGAAAAACTTAAGAGCTCAAAGATCCAAGGATTTCCTTCTGGTGGTGATTATAACATTCAAACAGAAAGGTCATCAATTGTAAATTCCAGGAGGTTCGAAACAGTTGCTAGTTTTCGGTTAATCTGGTGGAATCAAGGTTGGGGATCAAGAAAGGAGTTATCTATATGGCGTCCTGTAATCCCTCAAGGGATGGTATACTTTGGAGATATTGCAGTTCAAGGGTATGGCAAAACTTTGGTCTTTCTAACTCAAATCTTTCTTTTTCCATTTTTTTTCTTGACCATCTACATCATGTTGCAAAGGATATTGCTTATTTTTTCACTTGGTTTTCAGGTATGAGCCTCCAAACACGTGCATTGTTCTTCACGATTCAGAAGATTCTAAGCTGTATAAAGCCCCTTCAGATTTTCAACGTGTAGGACATATAAAGAAACATAGTGGAAAAGATGGCATATCCTTCTGGATGCCTCAGGCTCCACCTGGTTTTGTTTCCTTAGGATGTGTTGCTTGCAAAGGCACGCCAAAGCTATCTGATTTCAGCTCCCTAAGATGTATTCGCAGTGATATGGTCGCTGCAGATCAATTTTTAGAGGAAAGTATATGGGACACATCTGAATCCAAGTTTACAAAGGAACCATTTAGTATATGGACAGTTGACAATGACTTGGGAACCTTTATTATCCGCAACGGTTTGAAGAAACCTCCGAAAAGGTTTGCTTTGAAACTTGCTGATTCAGACATACCAAGTGGTTCAGACAATACTGTGATCGATGCAGAAATAAGAACATTTTCTGCAGCACTTTTTGACGACTATGGAGGCTTGGTAATTGTACCTGCTTCTTTTGCATTGTGAAACTTATATTATTGAATTATTCTAAGAATTTCATCTTGTTTTGGTTCCACCTGCTGTTTACTGTGGAGAAGGCTTTGCAATTTCTGTTGTAATGCTATGGAATATGAATCATTGTGTAAATACCAGTCTCAGAGACTTCGTAAGAAAGTCATTTCAAAATGTGTAACTTCTCTTGAAATTGAAGTGCAAGAAGAATGAGAAAAAGTGGCAATGGCGTAAACCATTGCTTTGTCAAACCAATTGAATTCTACAAAGAAATCTTAACTGGTCTGACATCTTTGTAGCTGGACCATATTTGTGCACCTGTAAATCAAATCGCATGTTAATAAATTTACCCATAGTTTATTTCCTCTAGCTTGCTATGTAGAGTAGTCCAATTCTGCTAATGTTCATCTCTAATTAAATTGATAGAACAGCAGAGTAGCAATACTAGATTTTCACATTTGCTTGGAGGAAGCTGCCTGATTTAGAATGGGAGAAAATGATGTTTGCCTGATCTAATTTATATAATACATTGGTTGGTTTCGTTGAAGTATGACATGTTATGCACGATTCAGTTCAACTTGTTTGAATACTTAAAGGACTAAGACTATTAGCATGAAGCAGAAGTTTTTCTCGTTCGATTAAGAAAAGTAAAACTTTGCATGTACTTGGCTGTTGATTGATTGAATTTCTCATCTTCTTTTCCTCTAATTATTGTAAATGAGTTATTGTTATGCATGCATAAATGCAAGTATATGTCTGTTGGTGTACATGTATATATACATGTGCACGAACATATATCTTTTGAATCTGGTTCTCTAACTGTTATTTTGGCCTTCTGTAGATGGTCCCTTTGTGCAATGTATCTTTGAGCAGCATAGGGTTCAGCTTGCATGGAAGACCTGACTCCTTAAATTCCAGTGTGAACTTTTCTTTAGCTGTGAGATCATATAATGATAAGTACGAATCATGGGAGCCTCTTATTGAACCAGTTGATGGATCATTGAGGTATACTTATCTGAAAAGTGAATTGTTTCTAGCCCTTTGAGTTTCAAGTTAGTGATCAAGCATCTGGCTCTGCAAATATGATATACAGGCCTAATACCATGAAATAAGTCCTAACTTAGTGGGCCATTTTTTCTGTCAGTTTTTTCCTCAGGAGATGGTAGCACTGTAATGCGTACAATAACTTTATTCGTCAAAAGACTTAGCATGCCATTCACTCTAACTTTATCAGATAACCGAGTTTTGCCATTCTGTAACTCGGTGGTTCTCTAGTTCAAACTATTCACAGAAATTAAGAGAAGCATTGTTGTGCACTGACTTGGCTGTGGAACTCCAGAAAGAGCAAACAACTTATTCCACAGTTCCTGAATTAATCTGCACAAGACAAGATGTTTGACATAGTTACCTTCACTAACATCCATCGTTGATGGTGTTGAAGATGTAAAAAATACCATTCACCATGATCATTGCGATTAAAACCCAATGCACATAATACAACGAAACTAATTATGAAACTGTATGTTTTCAATTCAACGTTCCTTGTATAGCGCATCATTAGCTTAAGGTTATTGGATTTATATTGGAGATTTCAGAAAGCTTCAACTGGACTAATGAAGCTATTGGCTGTGGGATTTTAAGTCGTTGAAACTATTGTCTGACAGAAACTGCATGTAGCGCAGAAAATTCTATGTTACATTGTATATTAGTCTTGGAGAAAAAGACAAGCAGTTCAATAAAAGATAAATTTATGGTTGGAAATCTTTTGTGACTCCAGACCATGGAAGAATCCCCTAATGTGACTGACATCTGACTCACAAGTGCACCACAATGATGGGGTATAGGTACTGCTGAGCTCCTAATCTACATCCTTGTACACAGGTCAAGTATCCATGGATAGAAATCCACTTGGGTTGTGGATTGTAAATATAAGTCTTATGGTACTTACCCCCTTATAACACTATATTGTCACACTTCTGGCTGAAATTTAGTCACATCTAGAGCCAAGGAAGAGGCTGAAATGTCACCTACATTATTGAGTTCATAAATTTTTCATAAAATTGGGCTAAAGCTACTGCCCAAAATGTTACCTGCAGTCATCGCTCTTGGCTCCTAAGGGCTGCCCTTATATATAGTTTTAATAGCCCACTTTGCTTTTGGTATCTCAAGTATCATTGAATGGATGTAATTTGCTCTAGTAAATTTGTGTGATGTTTGTATTTAATTATTGCTGCGAATCCACAAGTACTACTCTGGCCCCTCTTCACCAATGTCCTTTTGGCGCGCGCGCACACACACACACAGATACTCAATACTGATGTTGTTTACAATTGATTTTATGTAAAGGTACCAGTACAATCCTAAAGCTCCAGGTGCTGCTTCTCAGCTACGACTGACTTCTACAAGGGATCTAAACTTAAATGTGTCTGTCTGTAATGCCAATATGATTTTTCAAGCATATGCAAGCTGGAATAACCTTAACCACATTCAAGAATCGTATGGGGTAAACTCTGTTTCTTCTCATCAATCAATTCTAGCTTTTGTGCAGTATGTCTGATTCTCGGGTTTATGGTGCATAGTTTTATATGCAAAACATACATACTACATCGTTTGCAGATTAGAACTATATGACTTGAAAATTTACGATACTACACACAATAACCTCGATACATCTGACCTTGAGGAAGTCCGGAAACTGAGAGAGTGTCGGATTGGGTTCTACATGCTTTCAAGAAAATGAGACTTATTGATAGATTTCCTTTGGATTTTGTTAAACAGAAAGCAATTCCGTCTACTGCTGGAGGGAAATCTGTCATTGATGTACATCACAAAAAAGATTACTATATCATTCCCCAAAATAAGCTTGGGCAGGATGTTTTCATCAGAGCTTCTGAAATTAGGGGACTTTCTAACATAATCAAAATGCCATCAGGAGATAGTAAGACCCTGAAAGTGCCGGTTTCAAAGAATATGTTAGATTCTCATATGAAAGGAAGTCTTCTTGACAAACGCAGAACAATGGTGGCAATCATCATAGCAGATGCAGAGGTGTGTTCCTTTGAACTTCTCATCTTCATCATTTAAGCATTGTTAAACTTCTACTTTTTTTCTCAAGATACAAAAGGTGATCTCATGTTCATGACTTTTTTGTTTGCCTCAAGGTAGTCAAGGCAGTCTAGATTGATTCATGTTGAAGATATAAATAGTTGAATTTTACCTGACAGAATAAGCTTAAGCTTTTGAGTTGGATGGCATTCAACATAGTATTAGAGCACTGACACCCAATGGATCGTGTTAGGTATTTGAGAAAAGTAAATTCAGATTGCATATAATGTGTACATAATTATAATACACTCTCATGTGACAGCTCAACCTTCTAGACGAGGTAGTTATTCAGTAACATGCAGCTCAGGGGAAGCTGCTATTTCACAAGTAATTGAAAGCGATGTGTAATTTAAGTGAAGTAAGGCATACCACATGGCTTATGTAATTGGGATTTTGCTCCCACTTATGCATACAACCTCCAGACCTACTGATTATTAAACTCAAACTACAGTGCAGTTCGTAGTTATCACATCCAGTCAAAACACTAGGTCAGCAAGTGCAGTTCGTAGTTATCACATCCAGTCAAATCACTAGTTCAGCAGGTTACTGGTTCAACCGCGTCAGTGGTTCAATCTGCAGTTCACTATTAGATGAAAATATAAGTAAAAGGACATTTTTAAAACAGAAAGAACATATAAAATATTCAAAAAGTAAGGCATGCAATAAGTTAAAAATGTGTTGATGAAATAAGCGGTATAGTTGACCCTAATAATTTATTAGGAACAGTAAATACACAGTAGATATGTTAAATAAAATTCTTGTTAGCTGCTTACATGAACTGTCGTAGTGGACAGTTGATGGCTAGTTGCAGCAGAGGTCCAGTGTTTAAAGCTTGTTTGAGTAGGGAAGCTATATATTTTCCGTAAAATCCGGTGCTAATCCTGGATTCTCCCCTAACTTGCTCAGTTTGGTCCGGTTTAAAATATCATTCCTTATTTGATTTGTTGACACGTCTCATTTTGCACCTGTTTCATCCTCTTAATGCAGCTCCTAAAGGTTGATAGCTTGTCTTCCCATCAGTACACTGTATCAGTCCGTATTTATCCAGATCAGAACCACCCTAATGAATCTTTTCTGGACCAACATGTTGCTCGAACTTGTGGAACTGTCTCAGATGATTTGAAATCTTCAGATGTGGAATTTGTGAAGTGGAATGAGATATTTTTCTTCAAAGTTGATTCACCGGTTTGTATATTAGCTATTGTCTTCAACTAGTGACATTATGCATACATATATAACCGACCCTAAATAAGTATGAAATAAGCATTTGTTGAACTGGTTCTATGCAAGTCTCTTTGTGTGTATGTTCATGTTATGATGCGTGAAATTTATGAAATGTATTCAGCAGTTTACTAGATATTGAACTGTCACTGACTCACCTTTCATGTGGTTCCCTCTCATTACTTAAATTTCAAATCCATTCATTTACTCTGATTTTTAACCTCATTGATGCTTTACTATACTGCATTCCGCAGACTTTTAAATTTCTTGCCTCTCGTGTAAACTTGTTGATGAAATTGCTTTGTGAACATGCCAAACATACATTTTGCACCTTTTGGCCCTACAAGACTATCCATTCAGAGATTGATTTGTGATTTTAGTTGATCTGTTTGATTTAATTTCTTTCCGTAGTTACTACGTTTAAGTTAGGTTCCATTTTTGTTATTTTGATAGCTTTTCTTTGTACTAGGAATGTGAAGTACAAATAGAAGTAGATTTTCTAATTATGTAGACTATTGATTGTTGATATAAGTAATATTGAATTTCTCTCTGCATTTCTTCCCTTTTTCTGTCTTCTTTTTCTCTTTTCTATCTCTTTCTGTTCTAATTGTTCGTATCAATTGGTCCCGGAGCCTACTCTTTTCTCGGGCCTAACAATTCTCAAGCAAAATCCTGTTCTAGGTACTATGCAAAAGTTCCTATCAATCCGAAAATACCATTCATTAGTTAGTTTGTCCAAGGGAAATTACAACCGGGTCCCAACCTTTCCAAAATATAGCACTTAGGTCCCCATTCAATTTTAGCAACATTGCTCTTGGGCATGAATGGCTTGTGTATAATTATATCTCCATATATTATGTTGAGCCGCTAATTTGTTACACTACTTTCTTGTAGCCATCACCTTATGACATCTCAGTGCCCCCTTCTTACTGTTCATCTTTCTTCCATTGTGAACAGGACTGCTGTATGGTGGAATTTATTGTAACTGACATTGGGAAAGGTACGCTCTCCACACGCACATACATATGTTAACTTGTGGAAGGTACATGTGCATGTGCGTGAATTTTCATTTTGGTATCTTTGTTGTATTAATGTTCAACGCGTGTAGAGGGCCATTGTTTTGTGTCTGCTTGTCAGAGTGTATAAGAGTGTGCCTGTGCTCTAAATTGACTGTCATTGATGAGCCTGGCAAAATTGGAACTGTTCAACATCAACCATAGTAATATGTGTGAGAACTTCTATTTGAGAAATTTAAGGTCAAAGGATTTAGTTGCTTTAGATCTTCGAGTAGATCTAGCAATGAATAGAACGGAATGGGTGAAAAGGATTCATGTAGCCACTACAAATAAGGCTTAGTTTATTGTTGTTGTTGGTATGCTATGCACTCATTGGGTGTATCCATGCTCTAGTCTGCAATGTTATGACATGACATGCATTCTGACCATCTGGAAATGGACATTGGACACAACTCTGTGCAACTTGATAAAAGTCCAGCTTCTTGTGTTCTAAAATTTTACAACTTACATGCTTAACACCCATGCACACGCCCATCCCAAAGTTCAAGCAACAGATAGTATTTTTTATTCTTCAATTTTTGAAACAGCAAATGGACCAAAAAGGATTTTGAAAGTTTTATTTATAGTTAATGTAAAGGTTTGAATCTTACTTCCTTTCTGAAAGTTTTGAAGAATGCTAATCAAAATTTAAGAGAGAAGAATAAGTTCATACACTCTTTGCACCTTTTGGCCCTACAAGACTATCTCTGGACTAGTGGACTTCTAAATCCTACTTCTTTTAGAATTTCAGCAGAAGTCCAAATTCTGATGAAGGGTTCTTTTTATTGTGGCTGTCATTTCACATTGAACCATTACTTCGCACATTTTCTTTTCATTTTTTTTTTTTTTTACTGCAAAATTAATGTTTAGTGCAACTCGGGTCTTCTTCTGAGATATATATGAAGTTGGACCTAGTTGTCAACAGATGTTTTGGTGAAGTAGAGAGACTAATTTCCTTTATTGATAGTTTCAGTTAATTTGTAATCTAGTGACTAGAGAATATCTAACAAACAATAGATAGATCTACTGAACAAAAAGCTTGTTGGTTGGTTGTGTCTTGAGGATATGAAACTGGATCTTGGTGGAATCAGAAATCTAAATTATGAAATTCTGACTTGAGTTGTTGCAAAAAGTTAAATGTAGTTACCATTACAGTCTTCCAAAGAGGCATTCGACACAGCTTCGTTTAGCCTGGGTTAACATGTTTCATGCACAATTGATTTTGGAATCACTTTGCAGGTGATCCAGTTTGCTACTTTTCATCTCCCATGAAACAGCTGTTAGGATCTCAAGAGTACTCTAATTCATATGATTATTTAAATGAGCTTAGTTGGCTAGAGCTGTCCTCTGCAGAATCTGCGGTGATCTCTCTCTCTCTCTCTCTCTCTCTCTCTCTCTCTCTCTCTCTCTCTCTCACACACACACACACACACACACACATGCGTGCACGCCATGCGCATACGCTCACACTTACGTCCATTAACTGGATGAAGCCTATTTTGTACTCCATTAATAGAATTCTATGCAGGCATCTTGTAACCTCTCACCTTGATGATCTTTCGTGCAGCTGAATATTGAATCCAGGAAAATTGGTAGAGTAAGATGCGCAGTGCTCTTACCACCTAGATCTGAAATTGAGAATATTGAGAAACCATTTAGGAGAAATAGAAAATCTGGTTCTATTCAGATTAGTCCTACCCCAGAGGGACCTTGGACCAATGTGAGGCTAAACTATTCTGCACCTGCTGCTTGTTGGCGATTGGGCAATGAGGTAGTTGCAAGTGAAGTGAGCGTAATTGATGGGAACCGATATGTCAACATCAGATCTTTAGTATCTGTTCGTAACAAAACTGACTTTTCGCTAGATATGTGCCTCCAGCTCAGATCTTCAAATGAAAATACGAGCCCAATGGAGGGTGATAGAAAGGAGGTTAACTATGATGGAAATGAATCTGCGACAGATGAGTTCTTTGAATCTGAGAAATACAATCCGAACGATCGTTGGGTTCCATGTTCCGACCATGAGGAGGTAAGAATTGTCATGAGTTTGGAGCCTTGTATAGCAAAGGGAAACTAATGTGTTATTTGAGTTTTTCTTTGTGCCTTGAAATATCTCGTGCCTTGCTTTTTGTTTAACAAGGCAGAAATTCTCTTAATATGTTGCTCCAATGACAAAATTCCTACCCCTCACAAAATTCTACCCCAACCCTTCAACTCCAGCCCAGCATGGAAAGTCAATCTGATCTGTAATAGATAGTTATTAAGCCAGAAAGAGTCTTGACTATCGACATGCATAACGAACATATAGAAACGCTTACATCTTTTTAAGTCACTTTCTTGTTTGCTAGCTAATGAATCCCCATAACAAATTGTCATTAAATTGTTGTCCTCAATTTACTGGAACTAGATCTTCTTTGATGATAATGGTTGTGATACATGCAACTATCCCACATAGTTGTTAATCTTTTGCTCCTTGAAGACAGCAGACATAGTCATCTGTTGATATTCAAGATCAATCTGAAGATTTTTCGAGAAGCTAAAGTTCAAAAACAAGCGGGAATCAGTTATTTATATCTTATATCATAAAAGCGAAAAAGAAATTCATGATGACATCCAGAAGTCAGAAAAATAGCGACAATCAAGAGGAGAACATAAAGAAATATTCAAAATGCTATGTCTATTTCCGGGTTCTTTCAAAACTCGAGAAGTAAATTTTTTATATATGATAATTGTTTCCCTTAATTTCTGAAAATGTTTGCTTTAAATTTCTCTCGTCATAGGCAATCAAGCTGGAGAAATTTGTTTCTTTGGCATTGTATGATTTAGCTTTCATCCGTGAGTTGGTTAAATAATTTTTCAATCTATTGTCCTGGACAGTGATTAATTTTATCACCTGTACAGGGAGTCTCAGGAGTTGAGTTGCCATCAGGATGGGAATGGGTTGATGAATGGCATGTAGATAATACCTCGGTCAACACTGCTGATGGATGGGTTTATGCTCCAGATTTTGAAAGTTTGAAGTGGCCAGAGTCTCACAATCCATTAAAAGATGAGAACTATGCCAGGGAAAGGAGGTGGATTAGGAAGAGGAAGCCAGTGGCCAGGGATTTCAAATCGCAAATATATCTTGGGCCCTTAAAACCGGGTGAAATTATTCCACTTCCTTTGTCTTGCCTGACACAGTCTGCACCATATGTATTGCAATTCAGGCCTTCAAGAGTGGAAACTGCTGATGAATATTCGTGGAGTAGTGCAATGGGCACGACCACTAGATCGCAGGATGTGGAGAGGTTGAAACAAGTATCTGAAATATGTGTCTCGACTCTCACAGAGTCAGAGGAACTCTTGTATTGCTCTGAGATAAGTGGAAGCTCATCAAATAGTTCACATGGTATGTGGTTTTGTTTGAGCATACAAGCAACGGAAATTGCAAAGAACATTCATCTTGATCCAATTCAGGATTGGACAATTGTGGTCAAATCTCCTATATCTATTACCAATTATCTCCCTTTTGCGGCCGAAATTTCTGTTCTTGAGATGCAAGCCAGTGGTCATTTTCTTCCCTGCTTTAGGGGGATATTTAGTCCTGGAGAGACTGTCAGGGTGTGTAATGCTGATATAAGAAATCCTCTATACTTCTCTTTGCTGCCACAAAGAGGCTGGTTGCCCCTACAAGTTAGTTTCTGAGCGCTTCTCAACTCTTTCTTCCTTGAAATTTCAGTATGTGCTTACAACCTTTAAACATGTCTGTTATAGGAGGCCATTCTCTTATCCCATCCAAGCGGTGTACCATCGAAAACATTAAGTTTGAGAAGTTCAATTTCTGGAAGGTTTGGATTTCAGCTAATAGTTTTATACTATTTGTTTTTCCAGAATATGATATTGGTTTCCATTTTCTTTCTCAACACCTCTAATTATTGGTGTGCAGGCTTGTTCAAATCGTTCTTGAACAAAGCCATACCAATGAAAGGCCTCTGCAAGCAAGGATCATTAAAGTCTATTCTCCTTATTGGCTTGCAATTGCAAGATGCCCGCCACTTAGTTTTAGGCTTGTTGATATGGGAGCCGGAAAATCAAAGAAGATTCCTGTGTCTTTTACAACAAAGAGGATCAAAGAAGTCACCCTGGAGGAGATCCCTGAGGAAGAGATACATGAAGGTGCAACAATTGCATCTGCATTGAATTTCAAGTCATTGGGCCTTTCAGCATCTATCAGCCAAGCCGGAGGAGAGCAATTTGGGCCTGTTAAGGATCTTTCTCCACTTGGAGACATGGTAGATAGAATTAATCTTATCCATGTTATGTATATACCAGTTGGCCACATATTGATTTCTTGATTTTCAGGATGGCTCTATGGATCTTTTTGCTTATAATGCTGATGGAAATTGTTTGCGGCTCTTTATATCTTCAAAACCTTGCCCCTACCAATCCATTCCAACAAAGGTAATTATAAGCATACAGAAAATTCGATTTAAGCGTTATCACATCTGAACTTATGTTTTTCCTTCATCAGGTGATCTCTGTCCGTCCATTTATGACTTTTACAAACAGACTTGGTCAAATTATATATTTGAAGTTAAGCAGTGAAGACGAACCCAAGGCTTTGAGGGTATCTGATACAAGAGCCTCCTTTGTATATCGTGAAACTGGTAGACCTAATGAGATTCAGGTGAGCATTTCAGTGCGAAAAATCTCATACGAAAAAGAGTACATAATTCTAGTCGGATTGAATAATTCATGGGGATAAAAAGTATTGCTGGCTGTTAGGCAGTAATGATTTCATGGTTTACACCTTTATATTTCCTTGCCTTTCCCCTATAAAAACAGAATTTAAATGTGGTTTACACCTTTATATTTCCTTGCAGATATATTATTTCCTCTTCGTATTTGCTTTTATAAAGTGAGAAACCCTATTTTTTCACACCCTATCATGGCAAGTCCATAACATCATATTTATGTTATGATCCTACCTATGATAGAACATGAGAACTGAAGTTGCCGAGTTGATTTGTACAGAAGATGCGTTGGTACATTTGGTTGTTTTTCTCAGTGTGTATCTACACAGTTTTTATATTATGTTCTCCAACTCCTGTGCAGACGTGACGAGTCTTTTAAATTTTAAATGCAGGAATCAAGGGTCGCTAGAGTAATATAAATTATATGACCAGTCTCTCAGTGGATAATTTAGAGCCATACCAATAATATGGACACCGTAATATTATCTATAATTCTTTATTTAACCCATACCCGTGAAGTGACGTACCAGCCAGTGCCCTCACAAATCCCTTGGAGCCCAGCGTAATATTCTCTATAAATTTGATTGTAATGTAACCTCCTTTAAGGACTTAAAGAAATGGCCTCTGTACCTGAATCTCTGAAGGGTGGTAACTATAGACTACCAAGGGCTCATGGAACACCCATCTAGGAACTGAGCTCCATATTCCTGTAGAAGGACGTCTTTATCACCTTGTGAAGGGGGTCGAGGCAACAACTAAGAAGGAAACCAAATTTTTATGTAGCAAATCAACTTTAATTCTTGAGTATTCCACGGCACTTCTTCTGTTAATGTAAAAAAGACATTAAGGAAAAAAAACTGGCATTAGAACGTTGACTTGGAGCTCTGCAAATTCCTCTAGGACAAGACTAGTAACAGCTCTTGTTCCTTACTTTTCTCCCTTCTATTCATAAAGACCGTTTGTTCCATTTATTTACCCCTTTTTGTACTTCACTATGTCTAATAGGATTCACGATCTATATTTAGGTACAACTGGATGATACAGATTGGTCATTTCCTATTCAAATAGTGAAGGAGGATACCATTACTCTGGTCTTAAGGAAACATGATGGTACACGGAGATTTCTACGCACTGAAATTCGAGGTTATGAGGAAGGATCTCGCTTTATAGTTGTATTTCGCCTGGGATCAGAAAATGGTCCTATTAGGTAAATGTTATTCCTCAATATGCTATGCTAGCTGAAATACTTCTAAGCCTTTTTCATTGTTCTGATTTATTATGGTTTTCTTGCTTGACAGGATTGAAAACAGAACAAAAAACAGGATGATAAGAATTCGCCAAACAGGATTTGGTGATGATGCATGGATTCAACTACATGCACTTTCAACCACAAATTTTTCTTGGGAAGACCCATATGGCCAAAAATTCATTGATACTGAGATTCATGGTGCCAGTAGTAATGTAGTCTGCAAGTTTGATTTGGATAAATATGGGTTATCCTCTGTAGAAGATGACTTGGGCTTGTTCGTCCATGTTGTAAACATTGGTGATATTAAGGTCGTTAGGTTTGTAAATGAAAGCACACCTTTTTCAAGATCAAATGACGGGAGTGAATCTATAATGCAATGGGGTAATTGGGGAAATACTCACATACAAACTAAGATGTCAGAGCAGGGATCTCCCTTAGAGCTTATAGTCGAGTTGGGAGTCTTTGGGATTTCTGTCGTGGACCATCAACCAAGAGAGCTTGCCTACTTGTACATGGAGAGGATCTTTATTTCCTATTCGACCGGCTATGATGGTGGGACTACAAGCAGGTTCAAATATCTTCATTTGGTTTCACTAACCGCAGCCTTCTTCCATAATTATGTTTTACTTTGAAGGACGTTGACATCATATTAATACTGCTTCACTTCACATCTTATGACAATTGTCAAAATTAATTTTTTTTCTTTTTTTATTTATGTCAGGTTCAAGCTTATATTTGGCTACATGCAGCTTGACAATCAGCTCCCTCTGACCGTAATGCCTGTACTTCTGGCACCTGAACAAACCCCTGATGTGAATCATCCAGTTTTCAAGATGACTGTAACAGTACGCAATGAAAACCTTGATGGTATCCAGATTTATCCAAAAGTTTATATAAGGGTAATTTGCATCAAACATAATTCTGTATTTAGTAGAAGGGATTCAAGAAAGGGATTATAATGTTGAGGGTTATTCTTTTATTAACACAACAGGTAATTGATAAGGTGTGGAGGCTTAGCATCCATGAGCCAATTATCTGGGCTTTGGTAGATTTCTTCAACAATCTCCAACTAGATCGCATTCCTCAAAATTCCAGTGTCACTCAAGTTGATCCTGAATTACGTATAGAGTAAGCATCACCTTTACTTATTCATGGAGCAAATCATCCCTCACCTCTTCCTCCTCCCCCTGGATGGGAAAAAAAAAAAGTTGACAATTTCCCCATGGGTGACTGTGGAGTATAATAAATTCCTTATCAGTTAGTTGATTGAATAGGTGCGTAGTGAACCTATGATCTTCATTATTGGCATTCGAGCTCTCTTGCATTTTCAGTTGTTTCTCTAGCTTGCTGCTTGCTTACAATACTAGTTTCCACCTACAAATGTTGCTTGAACTGGTTGTGTTTTAATATAGCTAGCAGAATAAGTGATTTATGTCACACATTCCAAATGTAGCAGCGTGACACTCTGTCTTTCACTAGCATTGTAAACAATTAGTTTGGTTATTCAACTTTGCATTTTGGTATGTCAATCCAAAATTATGTCCATGTTCTTAGTGAACTTTTTATAGGTTCTGCTCCAGATATTTAAGGATATGTAAATATGAACTATAGTTCAAGCTTTCATCTTTGGTTCATCTATCTTAATACCTACTGCACCTCCACAGTATTTCTATAATCAAAGAAAATGTATTCATCAAAAAAAAAAAAAAAAGTTCGAAAGTTCAATATTGATATTTTCTTCTTCCTATCCTTCAGTGGGATTCATCCTTCTCTTTTAGTTAGCATTTCTATTATGTACTATAAACTGACAATCACATGTACAGCTAATACCATATTCTAAAGCTTATAAGGTGCTTATAAGCTTAGCCAAACATTCTCTTAAATCTAGTAGATATGAGAGGAATTTCTTTACTTATATTTATATCTTAAACGCACCCCTCATGTGCAGGACAAATTGTTTTCTATTCAGATGTCTGACACATGGAATTGTATGCTTGATCTAGAATATTTCCCCTGATGCCATATAAGAAAAATGGATTTCTCTATATTACTATTTTATGCAGAACTCCTACAACTAGAAAAAGTTACTTCATAATAATCTGTTCTGATTAATCTGGCTCTACTGACCCGCTCCTACTAATCACATGGCTGCTTGTACAAAATGTTTACAAGATCAATTCAAAGACAAATGCAGATAAGCATAGAATTGTGACTCAATTAGGAACTGATATTTGGACTTAAAAAATACCTCTTCAAAGGTCTGACATACGTAAATTTCATCGATGGGTGACTCTGAAACTTAAACTATTAATGACCTCATCTTAAACCTTAAATCTATTAGAGAGGGGAAACATGTATGTTTCCTTTGTTCTAGGGTAGGGGGAGCTTGGTTACTGAACTGTAACTGTTTGAGCTTTGATAAACCATTTCCCAATTAGAAAAGGGGATTATACATCATTTCTGATGGCTATTAAATGACCTAACGAGAGCTTAAAGCTTTCATTAGCTGCATTTATCATTGAATGGCATCTGATTCTGATTTTGGGCTTCACATCATCTTTTCAACTTAGGAAATGCTAAATTTGAGAAGAAGCATGAGTTAATTGCTTGTCCTCCTCTTTTCAGCTTAATTGACATTTCTAAAGTAAGACTGAAGGTGTCTTTGGAGACTGCACCGGCTCAAAGACCACATGGGCTTCTGGGTGTGTGGAGCCCCATACTGTCAGCTGTTGGGAATGCATTTAAAATTCAGGTCTAGTTGCTGTTTGTATTATGTGAGGAGTAGCCAGTATAGTTTCATTATTCTTTTTAATTTGTTTCTTCTTACTAATCAAACATTTTTCTCTTTAGCTTGAAAGTTTCTTATTCTCTATCAGAATTAGAATAGTTCTTCTTACTAATCAAACATTTTTCTCCTTAGCTTTAAAGTTTCTTATTCTCTATCAGAATTAGAATTGACTAAGCCTCATAACTTGTAAAAAGCTATATATTTTGTTTTAATCTCAAATCACAGTTTATGGTTCCCAACCATCTTTGGTAAGGAGATGGTGCTCATTTATTCCTCCTTTTATGCATTTTACTTGAGGGGAGGAGGATAGCCAGATACTGAGGAAATATTTAAATCCTATAGATGTACTTCTCTGTTCTTTTTATTTCAAGTACAAAATAATTTCTTAATTTCTACGTGCTGTCACGATTGTGGAAAAAGTCTTAGATTTTTTATTACTTATCCGAAGAAATCAAGAAAGAGCATCAGTTTATGGCTCAAAATGGAACAATTTTATTAGAAGACGTCAGACATTAATATATATTCCTATTTCAGGTTCATTTGCGGCGAGTGATGCACAGAGACAGATTTTTACGAAAAAGTGCTGTTATGTCTGCCATTGGGAACCGTATATGGAGAGATCTGATTCACAATCCTTTACATTTGATTTTTTCAGTAGATGTACTAGGCATGACAAGCTCCACTTTGGCTTCTCTAAGTAAAGGTTTCGCAGAGCTATCAACAGACGGACAGTTTCTGCAGCTTCGCTCAAAGCAGGTAACTGTTTTACTGTATTTTAAATCACCGGCTGGTGAATGTTAATTCACATTGGAATTAAACAATGGGTACAGGGTTGGTCAAGAAGAATTACTGGTGTTGGTGATGGAATCATACAAGGAACAGAAGCTCTGGCACAAGGTGTTGCCTTTGGAGTATCAGGGGTTGTGAGGAAACCTGTGGAGAGTGCTAGACAAAATGGTCTTCTTGGCCTTGCCCATGGTTTGGGACAAGCTTTCCTGGGATTTGTTCTACAACCAATGAGTGGCGCGTTGGACTTTTTCTCGTTGACTGTAGATGGAATTGGTGCGAGTTGTTCCAGGTGCTTAGAGATCCTCAATAACAAGAAAAACTTCCAGAGAATACGGAATCCCCGAGCCATTCATAGTGACAATATACTTAGAGAGTACTCTGAGAGAGAAGCTGTTGGTCAGGTATCTTTTCCATGTAGATATTTCCAAGTTAAAAATGTCCCCCTCCCCACTCCCCCCAGCAGTTCTCGGGACAGTCCAAACCACTATATTGCATCTTTCGCGATATTTATGTGCTCCACTGTCCACTGTTAGTACACTTGTAGCCTACCACTCTATCTAGACTAGCTCGATAGGCGCAACTTCATAGTAAGAATCATACATAGCTAAAGACTCTTGTAAGTGTTGAACCACTTGATCTAAAAACTTATGCATCAAAGAGGACCACATGTATATCATTTAAATTTTTTCTACAACACACCTCACGTGTAGACAGGGTTCATTTTTTCTCATCAAAGTCTGACACGTGCACAATTTCATGGCGAGATTCGAACGCAGGACCTTTGCCTTCTCTGATACCTCTCTGACACCATGTTGAACCACTTGGTTTAAAAGCTTAAACTGTTAGAGAGTGCCACATGAATATCATTTAAATTGTGATTCAACACAAGTCCAAGAGATTACTCGGATCCCTAGTACTGTAGCATGCTAGAAAAATGAATATTATTTTGACTAGTCACAGTCAGTTTTAAGATGAACTGCATATGAAAATAGCTTTCAATATGGCAGATGAGACATTTTAACCACCCTTTTTCATTGCTTTCAGATGATACTTTACCTTGCAGAAGCAAGTCGGAATTTTGGGTGCACTGATATATTCAAAGAACCATCAAAATTCGCCTTGTCAGATTGCTATGAAGAACATTTTATGGTACCTTACCAACGGATTGTTTTAGTGACCAATAGACGAGTCATGCTGCTGCAGGTTGTCATTGGACACATTTAATTACATTCTTTCCGATTTCTCTTCTATCCTACTTCTAATATCTGTTTCCTCCAGATATTGAGTCCCTCTTTTTTCTTGTATTGGAAGTGTTTGGCTCTAGATAGGTTAGATGAAAAGCCCTGCAAGATCATGTGGGATGTGCCATGGGAAGAACTTATGGCCCTGGAGTTGGTTAAAGCTGGCTACCCCCGACCTTCTCACTTAATCATCCATCTGAAAAGCTTTAGGAGATCTGAAAACTTTGTTCGAGTCATAAAGTGCAATACAGAAGAAGAATCAGAGGAAAGAGAACCGCAAGCAGTTAGAATCTGCTCAGTGGTCCGTAAGACGTGGAAGGCACACCTGGCCGACATGGAAAGCCTGTCATTAAAGGTCTTTGCTGCATGATAGAATTTGTTTACTTTCAGGAAGCAAATATGTTGGTCCATGCAACAAGTGAAATAATGTTGTTCATATTTGTGAAGGTTCCTTCAAGCCAAAGACATGTGTCCGCTTCTTGGAGTGAAAATGGAGAGAGAGAATCTCGTAGACAGTACAGAGCCATTATCATGTCATCGGAAATTTCTTCTTCGGGTTCTGTTTCCAATGAACGGAGATTTGTCAAACATAGTATCAACTTTTCAAAGATTTGGAGCAGTGAACAAGAATCAAAAAGTCGGTGCACGTTATGCCGAAAGCAGGTGAATTGTATCTAGGTCCTTCATTGGTTACACATCACTGTCTCTCATTGTTGTTGCTTCTCTGATATTGCAATTGTATTCTAAAACATTTTTCATTACTTTCAGAGTTTGGAGGACGGGGAAATTTGTAGTATCTGGCGGCCGGTTTGTCCTGATGGGTAATTTTTCACCCTCTTGGAGATCACTCCATCTATAACAAATCAGTTTTTCTTCTTATAAACAGCATCTTGTCGGTTGTGTTTCAAGATTTATTCTCTAATAGTTGGGTGTTAATATCCAAAGCTTGAAAATGTATGTTGCTCACGAATTCAATCAGATAAATTATTCACTAGATAACACCCTTTTAGTGAGAAATTATGTTGTGTTCATATTGTGTTTATGCAAATACTTTGCCAATGGTATGAACAATATTTCTGCCCAGCATAGTGAGTTCCCTTTCATATATCTTTATTCATTTCCAGGAATGTGTGAGAATATGCTGTTTATACTCTTCGAGAACGTAGTTGCAATTCTCATGTGGATCTTGAAAGCAATAAATAAACATCCCAAAACATAATGGTTTGAGGTTTCATTTAAATTGTGTGAGGTCAACAACTTAAGTTCCAGAACAAAATATTTGTTTGCACTAATTTCTTGCACCTGAGGCGTGACACTGATCTTGGTTCTTATGTTCTCATATCTTTTTCCACATAATTTCTAAATTGTAGACTTTCCTGCTGTACCCTGAATTCTCTATCTGCAGTTGGAGCCATCCATATTTCCATCACCATCTCTTGATTTGGACATAGTATTTTTACTTTTCAGGTATGTCTCGATTGGTGATATAGCTCGTACTGGCAACCATCCTCCTAATGTTGCAGCAGTATATTCCAATTCTGATCAATTGTTTGCCCATCCAGTGGGTTATGACCTGGTAAACTCCCTTAAAATTTTGAAGTCGTGGAGTTGGCTTAAATTTGTGAAACATTCTTGGGGATCAATACAAAGAAATTTTTCCTGGTTTTCTCTTGTAGGATCTATGAGTTTTTTCTTCTTTTAGATTGTTTTTGTATGGAACTTATTGTTGAAATACATAGTGAGTAGGAAGATTTTGCTAACCTCTGCATTTGGAAACATTTTATTTACCAAAAATCTAGTGATATGTGGAGTTTAATGAACATTGTGATGCACAGCTAGATCTTGCGATGTGGAGTTTCTTCCTAAAATGAATCAAGTTAAATCATAAGACTGCAGTCTTGAATTTAATTTTGAATAAGCACGTAGCCTTTTGTTTAAGCTCCCAATGTCAAGTCTTCGGCTTGTGATATCCTTATGCAACATTTTGATTAGGTAGTTTCTTCAAGTGCCTGTTGTGCCTTTAAACGTGAACCTCAATTTCATCTTATTCTTGTATCATGTTATTAGTATTAAGTGAATGTACTGTAATTTCCATATGCCAAACTTAACTAGTTAACCAGGTCATGATGGTGGTTTTAACTAACTTGACTAGGCAATTCTACGATGATATATTCAATATTTTGTTTTGTGGAATATAAATAAATGAATGTGATACAGGTCTGGAGAAATTGTTCGGATGACTACAAAACTCCGGTAACAATTTGGCATCCGCGGGCACCTGAGGGCTTTGTATCACCTGGATGTGTTGCTGTACCAAGTTTTATAGAGCCAGAACCAAATACTGTGTATTGTATTGCTGAATCTCTTACAGAGGAGACGATATTCGAAGAACAAAAGATTTGGTCAGCACCTGATTCGTATCCTTGGGCATGCCACATTTACCAAGTGCAAAGCGATGCTCTTCACTTTGTTGCATTGAGACAACCTGAGGAAGAATCCGACTGGAAGCCTAAAAGGGTTCTTGACGACCCCCAGCTTTGAATGTATGCTTAACGAGCTTTACGGGTTGAGAATTCTATTAAAAGACGGAGCTTCCTTTGATTTTTTTTTGCTTTCATGGTGCTGTTTCCCGGGAGATTGAAGTCCTTGGCCCACCAAAGATAAAGCTTCTTTTTGACATGTATTAGGTCTAATATTATCAAAGGAATCAAAGGAGTCTATGAAAATAAAATTACAATCCTGTTGATTCTTCAGAAACTTCTACAATATGTTGTTAAACTTTTCAATCAAGTTATATTAATTTTTATCAAAAGTTTTGTCAAACGGACCTTAGACCTTAGTGGAGCTGTACAAAATTGTTTAATTATAGACTTTTGTGACATTTTCCTTTACAAAAATGCAGAAATTACATTGATTTCTCTATTTTTATTTTCTATAGAAATTAGGAATAGCTTAGTTTAACTGAAAATTTATGTTCTTAGTATTCTCGAAAAACTGTGTCGTTTAGATATCTTAGTTTTAATCGAAGTGCCCATAATCTTTATAGACTGAAAATTGATGATGGTGTGAACCACTTCTTTGCCAATTGCATCATCGAAGCATTACAAAGGTAATGATTGTAAATTAAAAATAGATAGATTTTTTGAACAATATATCAAATTGAAAAATTATTAAAGCTAAACCATAACTCCCACCACAAACTATGTGGTGGGTAGATATGAGTACACGACGACTAACGAACTTCATGTGATGGGTTTATATGAGTACAATCAAACTATTGATGTCGAGCAGTGGAGCTTTCACATTTTGGTTGACTAAAAATAAAAAGAATAAAACCCTATGCAATATCAAATCTTTGTGCACAAAATAATATAGTCCCAAAATTATTGTTTACAATTAAATTCTTGACTTTACACTCGAATTTTCATCTAAACGAACAAAATAATATAGTTAAATTATAATTGTACTAAAATAATATAATTAAATAATAATTTTGACCACTAAAATTGTACTTATTTTGACCACTAAAATCAAGGATTTAATGGACTAAAGTTTGAAGATGAATAAAGTTGAAGAACCTATGATGCAATTTTTAGAGGGCTTAACTGAAAGATAATTGAAAATTTGAGGACCAAAGTATACTGAGATGTAAAAAGTTGAAAGACCCAAGATGCAATTTTGGAGGAGTTAAATGAAAGATAATTGAAAATTTGGAGACCAAAGTGTAAAGATGTAAAAATTGGAGAACCTAAGATGCAATTTTGAAGGACTTAATGAAAGATAATTTGGAAATTTGGGGATCAAAATTTGAAGATATAAAAGTTGAAGGACTTTAGATGCAATTTTGAGGTATTATTATTATAAATGTATTTTGAAGTATTTTCAACTAGGTCTTTTATATTATGTAAGATTCATTGATGTTTAAATTTATTATATTAATTTAAAAAATTCAATAATTTTACCACGTGTCATCGAAACTTTACGCCACATGAACATTTATGTGACACGTTTGTAATTTCATTGAAACTTCAGTGAAATTAACCCATCCTTTAGTAGAAATTGATGCTATGTATTTATTTGTATTTTATTTCATTTTTCAATAAATTATATATATATATATATATATATATATATATATATATATATATATATATATATATATATATATATTTATATTATACTTATTGTTTTTCAATAAAATTAACTCTTTTTCAGCTTTTATTTTGAATTTTACCCGTGAGAAATCCTGAAGCGACTATTTATTGTATTATTATATTAACTTTGACTTGTCGCTGATAAAACAAATTATAATTATCAACTTTTACATACACAACTTCAAACAAAATTCGACATGAAATCCTCCTAATCTTTCATATTATTTTGACTTTTTATTAAAGAATGTTGGCGTTTAGAAAATGTCCTTAATTTTATATTCTATAATTTGAAAATTGGAATTTGAAAAAAGAAATACAAAGGGACAAAAAAAAAATAGAACAAAAAAATTGTAATCAACTCCCATTCTACCACTTCTTCTTTTCCAAAATCACCACCCCAACCACCACCCACCACCCACCACCCACCACCCACCACCCACCGCCTTCTCAATCTCACCACTATCCATCTACAACACGCCTCTTGTCGGCACTGACCACTATCCGCAAAACCACCATCACCACCACTTCATAAAAAATACCACTTCACCTCTACTAACTACCAAGTCAATTGATGAAAAGATTTAAGACAAATGGACAAAATTTTGCTGCTGCTCATACTCTAACTTCAATTGCAGTGGGTATTTTTTTAAAGCAAATACCCTTTAATGGCAATCCACTAACAAATCCAGAATCAATTTTGGTGAAGGCACTACAAATTTCGCTGTCATTTCATTTCAAAATTTGCTAACATGCAAAAAAACCATCAATTCATTATAGGGTTAAGTGGTTAACTGTTTATAATTGGTAGAGTAGATTTTGAATCGGGTTGGGAAGAAAAGGGGGATAAATATTGACCTTTTTCAATTTTTCTTTTTCTTCTTCTTTTTATGTTATTGAACTAAGGGCACAATGTTCATTTTATCCAATATTGACTTAAAGTGCTAGAAATCAAAAGTTCGAAACTACACATCACAAAATTCAAAAGTTCGGAACTTCCAATGTTATTTACTCACAATTCTACAATGATAACAAAAATATTTCAATACTTAGTCTGTTATTAATTACCAAAAAAAAAAAAAAAAACATGTTAAATAAAGAGAAAAAAAACCAAGAAAATGAAAGCATTAGATTCAGTTGCAACCACATACTGTTTTCTTGGAAAGATCCTTTTGAGTCATTCTTATCCTAATACCTAATAAAAGCAAAGAAAATTCAAGAATTCAAATATTTTTTCCATCCAAGAATTCAAAGATTTTTTCCATCCACATTTGTATGCAGTGTCTTCATCAACAGAGACTAAAGGGAAAGAAGCAAAATATGTGGGGTTGGGTGGCCTTTGGCATAACAATACCACCCATTGATTATCATTTAGATATGGCTGAGATTTCTGGCTACTTAATTTCCTAGCTAATTTTAATGATTTATGGAAACTGCACTTATCTTTCAAATATATATGATTTCTTTAACTTTTACATAAAACCAGGAAAGACTGATTTTGAAACTTTTAGATGGCACATGTTGTAAATATCTCGAGTTCCTAGCAAGCCGGCAAATTTTGAAAATTATAACATGTTCAGCACTAATTTGGTGAAGCTTTTTAGGAAATTTTGATTACAAAAATTTTGATAAAATGTGTAGCTAAAAATTTAATAAAAATTGTAAGTGTCATGGCTAAAATTAATTGTTGACTTTAACTTAATCTCTCTAACAGATTTTTAAACTCTACCAAACAAACTCTTATTATACCAAACTAGATAGAATTAAGAAGACAAACCCTTGAAAATTTTAACTTCCTTTTTATCGTACTTCACACAAGTTGGAAAAAGTGCAAAGGCTTCAAAGGAGACGACTTTGAAAAGGTAAACAGTTGTACACTTTATTCTGTTCAAACTAGAGCCCACCAAAGATTGTCTTCTTCTTGTATCCAAAGAAGAGATAATCTCTATAAATAAACATGGGTGTCCTTCATCTATTCCTACATTTCTTGTTTTAGCAGAAAAAAAACATGGCTTTAACACTTCGTTCTTCAACTTCTTTTATCAATCTTAAAGATAATAGAAGCTTTAAAACTCCAGATGATTTCTCCACCATGATTGGCTTTCCACAAATCAAGCCATCAACCCAGCTTCGAGCAAAACATTACATGTATGAAGTTCAAATCCCAAGGCTCGAAAGAATTGAACAAAAAGAGAAGCTTCACGGGATGGAAATTCCTCGTAGCCATAGTGGTTTGAGGGTACCTGTTTTTGTGATGCTGCCACTAGACACCATATCGACTGGCGGCAACTTGAACAAGCCAAGAGCGATGAATGCTAGCTTGATGGCTTTGAAGAGTGCCGGAGTCGAAGGAGTAATGGTCGATGTGTGGTGGGGATTAGTCGAGAAGGATGGACCTTTGAAATACAACTGGGAAGGGTATGCTGAGCTTGTAAACATGGTCGAAAAACACGGCTTAAAGCTTCAAGTTGTCATGTCTTTCCATCAGTGTGGAGTAAATGTTGGAGACTCTTGCAGGTAAGCAAACAACCCTCCTCTTCATTTGTCCATGAAGCCTCCCTTCAACTGTCCATAACACTCTGTTGCACTGATTAGCTAGTTCATGCATGCACCAAAACAGGTTGAGAACCAACTTGCTACTTGGGAAATTAGTTGAGGACCAATGCTGCAATTTTCCCATGTTATTATATATTTTTGTTTTGGATTACTTTCTATAATTAAAACTTTGGTACCTTTCTGATAGAGAAGTAATCCAGTAGTGATAATCCTTAATATTGGTATTCCATTTGCAGCATTCCTCTGCCCCCATGGGTGCTTGAAGAGATCAGCAAAAATCCCGACCTCGTCTACACAGATAGATCAGGTCGACGCAACCCAGAATATATATCATTGGGCTGCGATTCGTTGCCTGTTCTCAGGGGAAGAACACCAATTCAGGCCTATTCCGACTATATGAAGAGTTTCAGAGAAAGATTCAACTATTATATGGGAAAGGTTATAGTGGTAAGCATCTAACTTCCTCACAAATCCTAATGTTTATCTAGGTAAACTTTTCTTCATATTGCTTCATTCACTATAGAAAATGCTTAGTTCCCAAGCACTCACCATATGCATCAAACAGCCAACACAGAAATAGAGAGAAACTTTCAGAACATGTTTGGTGCACGACTAGATGGATAAGATTTTAGCTTCTTTGTTTCCCTAATTACCTTGGTACATGACTAGATGGATAAGATTTTAGTTTCTAACCCACAAATGAAAAACCAATTCCCTCCAACTTTAGAAACTTGAATTTGGTTTCTCTTAATGCAGGAGATACAAGTGGGGATGGGACCTTGTGGAGAGTTAAGATATCCATCCTATCCAGAAAGCAACGGAACCTGGAGGTTTCCAGGAGTTGGTGAATTCCAGTGTTACGACAAGGTAATTAATGCAATACTTAAATTACACTTTCAAAAAATTCTTTTTCTATGCATATTCCGTGTGTTGTAAGAATCGGTCCAATCTAGCCGGTTCAATTGAAAAAACCAAGAACTGGTCCAAGAGCTTAACACCCGTATGTTAAAAACCTGGATGTACAATTTCAATATGTACATAAATATAATTAGTTTGACCTCCAGTTCAACTCCGAATCAAACCCGCTTGAACCCTTTGACCCTTTACCCTTTACCTTTTCCGGGTCAATGCTCGGGCCAAGTTTTAAAACATTGGTCTTCTAAAACATTTCTATGTAAAACAGTACATGAGAGCTTCACTGGCAGCGACAGCAGAGGCAATGGGGAAGGATGAATGGGGACGAGGAGGGCCAGTCGATGCGGGACAATACAAACAATTCCCAGAAGAAACTGGATTTTTTCGAAGGGACGGAACATGGAACAATGAGTATGGAAATTTTTTCTTAGAATGGTATTCTGGAAAGCTACTTGACCATGGAGAAAAAATCCTGGCAGCTGCTAAAGGTATATTCCAAGGAAGTGGAACTAAACTATCTGGGAAAGTTGCCGGAATTCATTGGCACTATAACACAAGATCGCATGCAGCCGAATTAACAGCAGGATATTATAATACTAGGCATCGTGATGGTTACCTACCAATAGCCCAAATGTTGGGTAAACACGGAGTCGTACTCAACTTTACGTGCATGGAAATGAGAGACAGAGAACAACCAGAGCATGCAAAGTGCTCGCCGGAAGGTCTAGTTCGGCAAGTTAAGATGGCAACAAAAACTGCTGGAACAGAACTTGCTGGAGAAAATGCACTCGAGAGGTATGATTCAGGAGCATACTCGCAAGTTTTGGCAACAAGTAGGTCGGATTCTGGAAATGGACTCAGCGCGTTTACATATTTAAGGATGAATAAGCAGTTGTTTGAAGCAGAGAATTGGAGGATTTTGGTTGAATTTGTAAAAAGCATGTCAGAAGGTGATCGAAACAAGAGACTTCCAGAGATCGACTCGAGCAGGACAGACCTGTATGTCGGATTTACCAAACAAAATAATGTGAAGAAGATAAACAAGATTGCCCTTGTGTAAAGATATACATGCGTCAATGTAAAGACAAGTGCTCTATTTTATGAAGCACTAAGACGGATACAGACATGCTAACATATAATTTTTTATAAAAGTAGGACACAGACGTGGGAACATTTCTAGTGAAGTTATACATTATACATGTTATAATTTTATTCTACTCTTTCTGGCTTTGAATTTGAACTTTGGAGGTGAAATATTTTGAATGTAAGTGACTATTTGTTGTGAATGTAAGTGACTATTTGTTGTACTTTGTATAACTAGTGGAAAGAAAATAAAAATATTCATGTATCAAAAGTTGCATATGGTATATATAAACAAATCCAACACAAAGATCCGACAATTTTTCTCATATTATGTTGATTTTTTACAGTAGTTAAATATTTTCCTAGTTTGATATTGCAAAATTTTTAAAATGGGTTTGTCATGTCCCTCACATATTCAGTACATGTACCTTGCATGTTATAAATAGAAAAGACATAAAAGATATAGGATGCGCCACGTGCATGTCGGACACGTGTCTCGGGGAATCCAAGAGTGTACATTATGTGGCAGACACATACATGCTGCCCTAGGAGGAGTGCGTGTGCTTCACAAGCTCAATCAGTGAGTGAATAAAAAACCATAATAGAGGCATAAAGAAGAAAGTTGTAAAATTCATATGTTGTGAAAATTCACTGTTTCACTTCAGCCGAAGCCTAAGACATTGAAAACATAAAATTCACATTCTTCATAGCCAGTAAAAAGAGAGTCAATTTGCAGCTATTCAAATCTCTTCCCAGGAGGTTAATGCATATCATTATTCACAAGAATCACAACTTTTCATCAGGTTGTGGAAAAATGAGTCATACTCTGTGTAAGGATTAAAAAGACTGTATTCTTTCTCTGTACAAACATTTAATTTTTCTTCATATTGGTTGAAATACTTTTGGAAAGTTATATTAGTTGAAAAATAAAGCATGTGCAAGTTTCAATGTCTATGTAACTATTGACCATTGATTATGTATTTCCATAAAACTGATATTTGATCAATTATGCTCTAATTGTTCATCATATTATGTGCTTTCTACTACTTTGTTTTCTACTTTTTATTTCCTCATGTTCAATTGCACCTCATAATAAGATTGTCGGGCCTCAATAAGCCACACTCTGTTGCATTTTTGGGTACTTGTAAGTGGGCCAATCGATGAACTCTACTACTAGCGGAGTAGCAGATGTGAATATGGATCTAGATGTATCTATACTAGATAAGTCAAATGGATGCATCCAATAGTATCCATTCTTTTCCAAAAACAAAACTAGATTCATATTACCCTGTATCAAGGTCATCTATGGTCTATTTTCACATCAACAGGCAAAAGCATGTGAGCATACATAGACAGCTTATGTGAGAGTGCAATATTTAATGGCAGGGTAACATCCAGGATAAACCCTCGTGTACATTTCCAAACCCTATTCAACTTCTTGGCAACATCAACAAAAACTGAAAATCATGATTAAATTGCTCCTTCCAAGATAATGAATAATCCACCAACAGCATGAATAGCAAAGCTGCTATGGCATTTTTAAGTGTCGGGGTTTGCAAAAAAGTGAGCATTTGTTATAGTCTTGCTGAAAATATTTCATATGTATCTAGTGATTTCATAAAAGAATCAAACTATTTTTCTATCCAGCAAATTACATCACATGAAATTAGTATTTGACCAACATGAAAACATTCAATTATTCATTTAAAGCAAATGGAAGAAACATAAATACATGTTGTCAGTGACCTTTACAGAGAGCACTGGACCAAGCTGTAAGTACCTTAAGCTATGGACTTCGACTAAGCTCCAAGAAAAACTACAAGCGTGTTTCTCCCAGCTTACTAGATACTCCATTTTTTACACCTGCAAACACCGATTCAGACTAAAAATAATGCGATTTGAAATTCCAAAGTTTGCGCATTGAAAATAGAATAGCATAGCCTGTGCAAACCCTATTCAGAATCAGATAAATTTGAGAACATTTGAAAGCTGTGCTCAATTCAAAATTCAGATTTGATGTCTGAAAAAAATATATATAGTCTTTCTATAAATATCAACCCTTCAAGTTCACTTGCTGATTTTGAAAATTCTAATTGATTAATGAATCACTTTAGGCCATGTTTGGTTCATTGGTGGGATAAGAAAGGATAAAAAAAATTGAGGATATGTAATCCAAATGGGTTAGTCCAATTAGCCTATGTTTAGTTTATCAAAGATAATTCATTGAATAATAATGGCATTTTTCTTTTCCAAAAGCCCTCTCATCTCCATTCCTTACACCTAGAAAAACAAAAATCTAACATAACAACCTCAACACCATCACTCTTTAACCTTCCACACTAATCTAAATTTCTTATTATTTTCTTTTCTCCAGTTATCAAAATCGAAAATGCATTTAGTTTCATTATTAAAATATTTTTCTTTGATGGGAATTCTTAAAAACATTTGGAATGCCTCTAGTAAGCTAAATTCTTCTTTTTTTTTTTGCCAATCTTTACACTATAACAAAATTATTATTTTGTGTGATCAGATGTGAGTGTGTTTCTTCTATACCTACACTTTATCTTCTATACCTACACTTTAGGAATGTTGCGGCGGAGGAGACGAAGAAGCAGGATGAGAATTGGCCCGGCGGAGGCTCTCGATTAAATCACTGAGCTCCTTGCGTGCAGACTCTCTTCCGAACATGAACCCATACCTGAAACAATCAGCAGCATATAACTTTATACATTACCAAAAATAAAAAATAATAAAATAATAAAAACGAAAATTCGTGACAGAATTAGATGAAATTGTGCAAGAGATGGGAGATTTGGAAGTGAAAATTGCCAGAAAGAGACGGCAGAGAAGACGCCTGCGGTTGCTACTGTGTGTACGAGAGTGAAGCTCTTCTGCATTTTCTTCAACTGTATAATGTACACATATATATACTGTAAGTATATAATCATGAGCTTAGAAGCCTGTGAGGAACAAAATTAGGAGAATTGTATGACTCACGGCGACGCGTGTTACGGTTTGAGAGTGTGAGTTCGGCGTCGCCGCGGCGGAGTATATTATTGTTGATCTCAAAATGCGAAGGCAAAGGAGGTATGGATTTTGTTACTTCTACATCCCATTTACGCTTTTGGATTGATTTTGGAGCCAACTTCTCATTCTCAAACAATAAAAATTGATTTAGCCGCAAAATTTTTAAAAGTGACCTAGAGAAACCGCAAAATGACAGATTCCACTTTTAGGTTTTTTGTTTATATATTTAAATACCTATTTCACCCTTAATTAATTAAACTAATTTTTTGAATACTTATTTAAGAAATCGAATTGATACAAGTTGGATCATAAAAAATAATATCAAATTAATTAATTTTTGCACTATATGACTATACTTTTATTTTGTAATTTTTATAAAATTTAAAATTTATTAGGTTTTTTGTATTTTTATTTTAAAATAATAATAATGAATGCATTGTCTTGTTAAAAAAATATTTGACTAAGAAAAAAAATGGATTTTACCACTCGTGATATTAATAATAATACAAAATAACATTATTATAATCAATATCTTTTTTAGTAATTTAATCATCACATTCTGAATAAATCACTTTTGTTTACCAAATCTTTCTCAAATCTTGCTTTTGAAACATATAACAATTTTGAAACAAGAGTTTACCAAACACTTATTTGATTTTTTCTACAGCTGATTCTTTCTGCAGCATAGCAGAAGCTGATTCTATTAAAAGCACAGCAATACCAAACCAAACCTTACAAAGTGGGATAAGTGCTGAATGCCGGTTGCCTCAGCCAATTTTTCAAAATGGTACAAGTAAAATACTAAATATAACCCTTACTTCCCTTTTCTGCTTATATCTATTTCAAACTATTTTAAATTCATCTGTCTATGAAAAAAGAGAAGATTCAAAATTAGAATCTAACGCATTTCAATGTTACAATCCAACCCATTTTATTTGGATAAGAAATCTCATTTCAAATAAAAATTCATCCGTCTCTATCTTATTCTTTTTACTTACGGTAGAAATTGTGAATTTTGTAATATAAATTATGAAAATATGTATAAATCTGAGTATGAATTGTAATTTTTACTTTAAATTTTTTTGTAAATTTGAATTTATTTAAAGTGGGTTCACTGAAAAATCAATAAAAATGTGTAAAATTGCGTTAACAATTTTTTGACCCGTTAGAGCCAAAATTGGCACATGCATGTTAACAGATCTGTTGGTCTGTTATTAACAGACCAACAGATCTGTTAACAGGCATGTGGGTCTATTAAGAGTCTGTTAACAATTTGGTCTTAACGGACCGGTGCTTATGGTTCTGTTTAAGTGCGTGAACCATCTCTTAATCAATGGTCTGTTAACCGATGATATGTTAAAAGGTGGTTAGTTAACAAATGTTAGTAAGGGTATTTAGGTCATTTCTACTTAAAAGAGGACATTTAAACTTATTTGATATAAGTTAGACTTTTCTGCGATTCGAGGTGTTTGACAAGGCCATTTAGCCAACGCGGCCCACTTACGTCCTCATCGTAAGCAAGCAGTAGGATTTTGGATTGAAATATTTGACTAAAACATTATTTTTCATTTTTTTTCATTATTTTATTTTGCCACATAAACAAATTTAAGTAGGGGTGTAAGTGAGAATATACAAGTAGCAAAATCTAAGAAAGTATGAGAGTTCGCTGCTGTCATTTCAACTATCGATGCTAAGTTACCAAGGACATGTTTGGCTAAGCATAAGTATACTTAGAAGTTAGAAATAGGGATGGGCACGGTCCGTTTCCAAAGAGAATCGAACCGAACCGAAAACTAATAAGTATTTTATAAATAGAATTATTAGTTCCAATTTTAATTATAGAACCAAATCGGAACCAGTTCGGTTCTATAGTTAAATTTTTATAATTCCAACAACGATTTACATTCTCCTAATGCTCAAAACAAAACAATAATCTAACAAATCTTAACTTCCAGAGTTTTGAACACAAGATTCCATCTTAATACAAAATAGCAAGTCTAGTTCAAATTTAAAAATGCAAATACACAGAATTTGAAACATCTAAAAAAACACATATAATCTAAAACAATGAATCTCATCAATTTTTAACGAAATCATGTTATTTAACCAAAACAAAACATAGATTACAAATAAAAAGCATTGATTACTATGTCAAAATAGAAAAAATCAAACAAAAAATTGAAAAGAACAAAAAAAATTAGGAAGTCAATTTCAGACAGATTAAAACCCTTGCTATCATTTTCTTCTATCTGGTTTTTTTTTTTTTTTTGTATGATCATAACAAGGCACAGAGTCTTCAACCTTCTCTTCTTTGGATACTGATTTTTTTCCAACCGATTCAGTCATTATGACTATCATCCTATCGTAACTATCACATATCTTATTCTCGTATTCAGCAATAGATCACGTAACTACTCCGATACCATTTGTTATCGTTGAAGATCAATTACACATCAGCAACCACAATTCAGCTAACTCAAGACAATTCTTCTCCAAATACGGATAAATCATTCAATTTCATTTAATCAAAAGAGTTCAATACAAAATTAAAAGTAACAATAACTGGGTGAAAAAATAAAATTGGGAAATTAAGAGGAGAATAGAGAAATGATGGAGGAAGATTCAACTTTGCTAAATTTGTTAACCAAACAATACTGCAAAGATTCAGAGAGATAGATAGAGATGAGGATAAGGGGTAGGTTTTGCAACCAATTTCAATAATATTCTTTACTCATTTCTCTACCCATGTGCTAGCTATTTATAGAAGCAAGTAGAATATTCTAGAATGGCTAGGTGCAGGTGAGTGAGGTGTGCAACTACGACATCCCTTCTCCTTAAATTAACCTTGTCCTCAAGGTTAAAGAATTTGACAGATATGCTAATCTAGTGGTTTCCAACCAATTCAGTCATTATGACTATCATCCTATCGTAGCTATCACATATCTTATTCCCATATTCAGCGATAGATCACGTAGCTGCTCTGATACCATTTGTTATGGTTGAAGATCAGTTACACATCAGCAACCACAATTCAGCTAACTCAAGACAATTCTTCTCCAAATATGGATAAATCATTCAATTTTATTTAATCAAAAGAGTTCAATACAAAATTAAAAGTAACAATAACTGGGTGAAAAGATAAAATTGGGGAATTAAGAGGAGAATAGAGAAATGACGGAGGAAGATTCAGCTTTGCTAAATTTGTTAACAAAACAATACTGCAAAGATTCAGAGAGATAGATAGAGATGAGGGATAAGGGGTAGGTTTTGCAACCAATTTCAATAATATTCTTCACTCATTTCTCTACCCATGTGCTAGCTATTTATAGAAGCGAGTAGAATATTCTCGAATGGCTAGGTGCAGGTGAGTGAGGTGTGCAACCATGACATCCCTTCTCCTTAAATTAACCTTGTCCTCAAGGTTAAAGAATTTGACATATATGCTAATCTGGTGGTTTCCAACCAATTCAATCATTATGACTATCATCCTATCGTAGCTATCACATATCTTATTCCCGTATTCAACAATAGATCACGTAGCTGCTCTGATACCATTTGTTATGGTTAAAGATCAGTTACACATCAACAACCACAATTCAGCTAACTCAAGACAATTCTTCTCCAAATACGGATAAATCATTCAATTTCATTTAATCAAAAGAGTTCAATACAAAATTAAAAGTAACAATAACTGGGTGAAAAGATAAAATTGGAAAATTAAGAGGAGAATAGAGAAATGATGGATGAAGGTTCAGCTTTGCTAAATTTGTTAACCAAACAATACTGCAAAGATTCAGAGAGATAGATATAGATGAGGGGTAAGGGATAGGTTTTGCAACCAATTTCAATAAGGGGTAAGGGGTAGGTTTTGCAACCAATTTCAATAATATTCTTTACTCATTTCTCTACCCATGTGCTAGCTATGTATAGAAGCAAGTAGAATATTCTAGAATGGCTAGGTGCAAGTGAGTGAGGTGCGCAACCATGACATCCCTTCCCCTTAAATTAACCTTGTCCTCAAGGTTAAAGAATTTGACAACTATGCTAATCTGGTGGTTTTCTCAGAGGTCGAAGAAATACAGAAAAATGGAGAGAAATTGGGAGTTCTTTCAAGTGGTAATTTTGGAGCACATAAAATCTATAAAGAATGAGAAAACACAAAGAAACTTTGGGGAGCGAAAGAAAGAGAAAAACTAGGTAGCCATTGGAAATTTTCCTATAGGGATTAGTAAGAAGAGCAAGGAAAGTTTAGCTTTGAGAGATGTCACCGATGGGAAACAGAAGTGCAGCTGAGAATGAAGTAGCAGTGGTTGTGATTGACAATGGCGTAGAAGGGATGCTATGGCTGACATGGTAGGTTGTTGAATGGAAATTGGAGCCTCAATTTCTTCTTCCTTGCATGCATCCTCCTCATCCTTTAATATAATGTTATCGGACCTAATTTCAAAGTCTTCCTCTAGAGTCTTCTCCGCTTCTTCATTGCAATTTGAAAACCGTTTGCAGAGTTATGTTGAAAAGAGCTCCCAATCTACATATGGATGGTTGATATTGAAGCAATAAAACCAAACGTAGGCCATGCCTTCCGTGTAACTCTTAACAATCTCTATTTTCTTCTCATCATCAACCTGAAGAATTGGAAGAAACATCTCAGCTCTTCGAAGCCATTCTTTAGGATCTTCTCCTCCAAATTTTTGGAAGTCAATTTCAGGCAGATTAAGACACTTGCTATCATTTCATTTTATCTGATTTTTTTCTGTAAGATCATAACAAGGCACAGAGTCTTCAACCTTCTCTTCTTTGGATACTGATTTTTTTCCATCCAATTCAGTCATTATGACTATCATCCTATCGTAGCTATCACATATCTTCTTCTCATATTCAGTAATAGATCACGTATCTACTCTGATACCATTTTGTTATGGTTAAAGATCAATTACACATTAACAATTACAATTTAGCTAACTCAAGACAATTCTTCTCCAAATAGGGATAAATCATTCGATTTCATTTAATCAAAAGAGTTCAATACAAAATTAAAAGTAACAATAACTAGGTGAAAAGATAAAATTGGAGAATTAAAAGGAGAAGAGAGAAATGATGGAGGAAGATTCAGCTTTGCTGAATTTGTTAACCAAACAATACTACAATGATTCAGAGAAATAGAGAGAAATGGGGGAGAATGAGGGATAACGATTAGGTTTTGCAACTAATTTCAACAATATTCTTCACTCATTTCTCTACTCGTGTGCTAGCTACTTATAAAGGCAAGTAGAATATTCTAGAATGGCTAGGTGCAGGTGAGTGAGGACCATGACATGAAAATTGTTGTACATCAAACCTCAATCCTGAATGAAGAAGATCTTGATTTCTTGAAGCTCTTCTCACAAGCTCGTCTAAGGAGTTTGCAGAGAAATATTGGGGCCATTTTTCATACTTTGCAATTATATTTTGGAATATGAATGGACCGAACGTAATGGGTATTGGCCCACTATTGGATACTCTTTAGTGTTTAGTGTTTAGTAAATAAATAGTATACCGTTTTTCTTTACGATGAGATTCGACCATACACGCTAGTGCAAAATCTTCACATTCACAATAATTTTTTCTCAATAATCAATGCAAGAAAAATGAAAATATCTTTAGCCGCTTGTTCATTCTATCTATTGATTAAAACAACCATTTGAGAAAAATCAGAAGATGATTAATTGAGATAGGATTTTAATGAATTGAGCGGTTGAGAAGAATCTATTGAAAATTGAGAAATTGGGGATTTGTTTGAGGGAGTTGATTTTGAAGACGTTGAGAAGAATCTTGACAAGATTGAGAGATAAGGATTTTGTTTGAAAGAGATGAAGACGTAGTGACAAATGAGTTCTTTTTTCTGTCTGTAGTGGAGAAAACCTTCATACGTCGGTGACTATAGTATGTTGTTCGCTAAAATGTGTACCGCAAGTGCACGGGTCGCGTTCAAGTAATAAAGTGATGAGAAAGTGTCGAACCCACGAGAATAAATAATTTTGTTAAAATTCAATTCAATCTAGCTCTATTTTAAACACACAATTAAACATGTTGTTTTGATAATTAAACTACAAATTAAGAGTTGATGAAAATAAGCTAAAAAGAAAATTGCTAAAAGAAAATTTTTGGAAATAAAATCAAATAGAGAAACACACTAGGAATTTGATTTCACCAATTACACCACCTTAAAGTTTCATCATCCATTATCAATTCCAAAACGAGATCTTTCATGACAATCAAAGCTCCTAAAATATCTAACAATCTCTCCCAAGTATAGTCAAACCTATTTTCACACAAGACTCTCAAGCACTCATACCGAGAGAACGCATATGTAAAAAGGCAATGAAACTCAAGAGCACCCATTCGTGATTGCACAAAGTATGAAAGCGTATTTTTACATTCCATAAACTTTATATTGTTCATTAAATGTGCTAATTCAACATCCCGGTAGCAAAACTAGGTCACAAAAGTATTTTAATTGTGATCAATCATCTTAATACACAATAAAACTCGATAATAAACAACCATAAAAATCAAGAATAGAGAATCAACAACAAGAGAGTACAAGTTTAAAGCTTCATAAATAGATTCATCTCATTCCTAGTGAAATAAAATTAGTCCAACATCTTTACACAAACAAAATAAAAGATAGATACAAAATACATTACCGAGTTTAATGAAATTTAGATAAGTGGAGGATTAAACTTGAACCCATGGTTGTCTCCATTTGCCCAATATGAATCTTCTTTCATTTTCCTTTATTTCACAACAATAACCCACAATGATATACAAAATCAATGAAAACTCATTTTCATGGAGTTTTCAAACAGCCCCAATTTCTTCCTCTTTTCTTTTGAGAGATTTTCTCCATGGAAGAATGACCAAGTGTGTTCTTTTTCTGCTGAAAATTGACTTTTGTAATCCTAGAAGTCGAGTAAAATGAATTACCAAAATATCCCTCAAAAACTTGTAAAAAAAACGCGACTGACAGAAAAATGAGCCATGCGATCGCATGGCAATGACCAAAATCATTCTGCCAAAAAAATGGCCAGCAGTGATTGCTACTTGCCATGCAATTGCAGCTTGGCCCCTTTTAAATTGCAATTCTATTTCCTGTGCTTTATGGAATGCTGACTTCAGTCCTTAAATTTTTGGGTAATTAGCACAAAAAGTTCCTATCTTTTGAAGTCATTATGCAAAACGTCCTTACCTTTGAAATTTTAGTATTTTCACCCTCACATATACCTTAATTGGTGTTCTTGCGCAAAACGTCCTTTATGTCCAATATCATCCATTTATTGCCGTTATCTCATTTCCATTACACGATTCGTAACACCAATTAAGGATATTTATATCCACCTACATTCTACTATTCAAACCAAAGAACAGAGGTACTTTTCTCCTACTTCATCTTCCTAGATTCAGATTCATTTCTTTTCCCTACTCAAACTCACATATAATTCACTTATATTTCATATTGATTTCTTCACTTTCACTAGTTATCATCTTCGAAATCATATTCTTTTTCTCTTCAATTTTGTTTCAAAACCATTTTTCTTTTTCTTGGGGTTTTTGTTTTCAAGAAACGGTACCAATTTGTTTGAATGAAAAAACTATTCACTTTTTAGCTTTTAAATTATTTTATACCAGATTCTTGAAACCATTTGTATTTTCTTAAGTTTTTGAAGGTTTTATGGATTTTTAGTATTGATGTATTGTAGCTTGAAAAATGAACTTTATTAAGAGAACAATGAGAGGAGAAAACCCACCGATAACAGAGTAAAATTATCGAAGTTTGCTGATCAAAACCATGTTCCAAAGGGTAATAACAGCAACGTGAAGGAGAACAACAATTCCTTAAAAGTGAAGTCTTCATGGGGGTTTCACATTGTAAAGGGGTCTCACATTTGTTCTCAATGTATTTTACAAGCGAAGATATGTACGTTTTGCACAAAACATAAACAAAGGTAAGGATGATTTGCACATTTTCATTTAAAGGTATGGATGTTTTTCGCAACAACATTTACACATCAAAATTGGTACATATCAGTACAAGTGAAGCAAATCCCAACACTGCATTCTACACCACTAAACCATGCTTCTAATTTATGCAATATTACAACACGATTCTTACATGAGTACCCACATCGCTACAAGCCCACAAACAAAAAACAAAAAAACTCTGAAAATAGCACGCCCTCTTATCTAGTTGCAAATGGAGATCTTTGTTGTTCACATTCATTCCTAGATCTAAATTCTCTAATTGCAAACCGTCTTCCAGGATTTGCTTGCGTCTACAAAGTCTTCATCTCAATTTGGATTCTGCATCTGCACAATCGACTTGCCACTGCTCTTGCTGAAAAATTATATGATTTTTCCCTATTTTATATAAGAATTTTCACAACTGTTAAGGACTATGAACAGTAAGGCAAGAGGATGAGTGAAATATGTAGGTGGACAGAAATACCTTTAATTGGTATTACAAATCGTGTTATGGAAATTAGATAATGGCAGGAAATTGATGACATTGGACGGAAATGACATTTTGAGCAAGAAATGGTATAGGTGAGGGTGAAAATGCCAAAATTTCAAAGGTATGGACGATTTGCACAATGACTTCAAAAGATTGGGATGTTTTGTGCTAATTACCTATATATTTTGTTATCTTTCAGACAGGTCCTCCATAAATTGCAACTCAGGTCTTCCATCTTTTGACATATTTATACCTTGGTCTCCAAGATTCTCGATTTGCACAACTTTAGTGATTTTTATCCATTTTTCACGTGAATTTCTTCCAATCACCAACCGAGCCCAGGTTTTCACCTAAACAATCAAAATAACATAAATAAGTGGTAAACTACTTAAAAGAACTCACAAATATCTATTTTTAGTGGCCAAAATAAGTACAAAACACACAATTATCACACTCCCAAACTTGCATCTTTGTTTGTCATCAAACAAAAATTATCTACAAACATCATGCAAGTACACAAGCACAGTCAAACCATAAAAAGACTACATACACGTAAAAGGTTAGAGAGTTTGCCATCTTACCATGATCTTTTGAAACTTGCTTATAATTCATGAAAAGTCTACAAAAATGCTACAACAAAAGAAACTTTTCAACTTAATCCATGTTAGATGTGTGTGTGTGCATAGTCACTTTGAATCATTGCAAAACAAAAATTGGTGAATACCCAACCTCAATGGTCAAAATTTTATTTCAGTCTCGTGGGATGCACTCCTCCAAACTTGATATTTTCTCTCTAACCCAGGGTGTCTATTCAATAGTTTCTCTCAAATCACTCAATCTTTCTTGCTCAAGTTTGGTTGGGAATAGCCAAGGATTGTAACTACTTAGACTTGTGAAGATTCTCCAAAAAATTGAGTAGTTCAACAATCCAACTTTCACCAAGTAATTCAAACCCACTAGTCATCTAAATCCCAAAAAATAGTCACAATTGCTCAAACTTGCAAGATTTGCAATGAATATTTCATGAATATTTTTTTTTTGCAACCTCACTCCCTTAAACTTTCTATTTGACTCATGTAAAGAGCTTTAGGTCGGTAACTCTCCGATTTTAAGAAAGACCAAAGGGTACCTACCGGGCTTTGAGATACCCTAACGGACTTAATCACTCGAGTCAAAAAGGCTACAAAGTGGGGTAAGAAAATTAAAAATAGAGCAAAAGTAAAACCATCTTGAGTACAACTAACAAACTTTTATATGGAGATTAGATTCCAAGCATATGGTCATTACCGAGTTTCTGCTGGCTAGCCAAAACTACTCCACGTACATGTTCAACAAGCACAGAATCAACACACTCCTAAAGAGATACACCCCGCTCAAACTATTCCCAAACTATTCTTTTCATCGTAAAAATTAAAGAGATGATACGAAAGTATTGGACAAAAACCTTCAAGTTCCACAAACAACCTATTGAAAAACAAGTGCAACCAACATTTACATGCGATGAACATCATGAATATAGTGCTTGGAAAGTGTCTAGCATGGAATAAGTATATTGATGAAAAAACCACCAATAGCATTTATGTCTACAATCCATGAATCACAAAGAATTTCAACAAAATCACAATATTAGCTAGCAAGGCTCTCTAACAAGCATAACAATCAAACAAAATCCCTACCCCCAAACTTAAAATGTATATTGTCCTCAATGTAAAAGTAAGAATTAAAAAGAGAAAATGAATAAGTACTCCCCGAAGGTGGTTTGGTCGGTGATGGAGACTTCAAGTTGATTGAAATCATTATTTGGACTTATCAAGATTGTTAGAGGCGGCCTTTCTTCTTTTTGTGGACTCGTTGATGTTGGACCTGCCGAACAGGGACAACAAAATCAAAATTTACCCAATTTTCAAGAATAGAAAATATGCCTAAATATTACTGCAAAACTAATAAATTACATGCAATGCAAATAGTAAAGGAAAGAAAAATGGGTTGCCTCCTATTCAGCGCTTCTTTATAGTTATTAGCTAGACTTTTTGCAGTTGATTAGACAGGATTGGTGAGATAGATAATTGACTTTTCATTAGCAAAGTCATCACCCCAATAATGCTTCAACCTCTGACCATTTATTGTAAATGCCCTCTTACTTACATCATCAACCTCCACAGACCCGGATGGATACACTTTCTTAATTGTGAATGGTCCCGACCACCTAGAGTGTAACTTTTCTGGAAAAAGCTTGAGTCGGGAATTAAATAGTAGAACTTGTTGCCCAACCTCAAACTGTTTTCTTTGGATGTGGTTGTCATGCCATCTCTTTGTTCGCTCCTTGTAGATTTTGGAATTCTCATATGCCTCAAGTCGAAACTCATCCATTTTATTTAATTGGAGGAGTCCCTTTTTACCAGCTTCTTTCCAATCAAAATTGAGCTTTTTTACTACCTAATAAGCGCGGTGCTCCAACTCTACCGTTAGGTTACACGCTTTCCCAAATACCAGATAATATGGAAACATACCAACTGGAGTTTTGAATGCAGTGCGGTACGTCCAAAGTGGATCGTCCAATTTTTTGGACCAATCCTTTCTCGAAGTATTCATCGTTACCTCTAAAATTTTTTTCAACAATTTGAGATTTCGACCTGTCCACTTTTTTGAGGATGATAAAGAATAGATACTCGATGCCGCACACCATACTTAGCCAACACCGACTCAAATTAGCGATTGCAAAAGTGCTTACTCCCAACACTAATAATTGCTCGTGGAGTACCAAATCAAGTAAAAATGTATTTTCTCAAGAAGTTAACCACAACCCGACCATCATTGGTGGGTAATGCTACGGCCTCCACCTACTTAGAGACATAATCAACCGCCACTAATATGTATTGATTAGAGAATGATGGTGGAAATGATCCCATAAAATCAATACCCCAGACATCAAAAATTTCAAATTCTAGAATACTGTTGAGAGATATTTCATTCTTTCTTGAAACATTCCCTGTCATCTGGCATCGATCACATGTTTTCACAATTCTATGGGCATCCTTGAATAGGGTAGGCCAGTAGAAACCGGACTATAATACCTTTGCATCAGTTTTAGAAGTCCCAAAGTGCCCTGCATAATCTGATAAATGACAATGTTGTAGGATTTCCATTATCTCTCTTTCTGGTACACATCTTCTGATTATCTGATCTAGGCCCTTTCTCTAGAGAATTGGATCATCCCAAAAGTAATGTTTGATATCTGTAAAGAATTTTTTCTTTTGATGGCTAGAGAGATCTGGTGGAATGATGTTGCTGGCTAGGAAGTTGACAATATATGCATACCGTGGTGCTTCTTCAACCGCAAAGATCTGCTCATCGGAAATTCCTTATTTATCTCTCCATTGTAAGACTCTTCCCCAATCTCAAGTCTAGATAAGTGATCGGCAACCACATTATCACTCCATTTTTTATCTCTGATCTCTAAGTCAAACATTTGTAGTAGAAGTATCCATATGATGAGTCGAGGCTTAGCATCCTTCTTTGTAAAAAGATTCATCAAAGCAGCATGATCTGTATGGACAATCACCTTTGATCCTACAAGATAAGACCGAAATATATCAAAAGCAAAAACCACTGCAAGAAGCTCCTTTTCTATGGTGGCATAATTCAGCTGAGCATCATTCAAAGTCCGACTGGCATAATGAATTACATGAAAAAAAATTCCTTACGCTGCCCCAACACTATCCCAACTGCAAAATCACTGGCATCGCACATTAGCTCAAAGGGTAGACTCCAATCAGGTGTAACCAAAACTGGTGATGTGACAAGCTTTTCTTTAAGGGTGTTGAAAGCATGTAAACATTCTTCAGAAAAGTGAAAATGGGTATCCTTCTCCAAAAGGTTGCAACTCCAAAAGGTTGCAAAGTGCCTTAGTGATTTTAGAGAAATCTATTATAAAGCGTCGATAGAAGCCTGCATACCCAAGAAAATTCTGAATTTCCTTTACTAATGTTGGAGGTAGCAATTTCTCAATTACTTGAATTTTTGCTCTGTCAACCTCAATTCTCTTAGCTGAAATTAGATGTCCCAATACAATTTCCTCATGGACCATGAAATGGCACTTCTCTCAATTTAGGACAAGATTGGTTTCCTCACATCGCTGCAAGACCAAAGATAAATGATGAAGACACTCATCAAAAGATGCTCCAAAGACTGAGAAATCATCCATAAAGATCTCAATGTATTTCTCCACCATGTCCAAAAATATAGACATCATACAATGCTGGAAAGTAGCTAGAGCATTGTGATAAGTACAATTTTGTACTTATCTGGGCTCACAAAAAGGGATGATTATGAGTACTCTTATTTGTTTTCAGTTTAATTGTATGTTGTTTTCTTATTATTTTAGGAAATAATCAAAACCAAGTGTCAATCCGACGAAAAGAGAACAAAAAGAAGAAAATAGGACTTAATTGCAAAGATAAAGAGACTTGAAAGACTTGGCATGCAAATATAAAAGGAAGAAATCAAGAATGCATCCAAGATAATCATGTGATCGCATGGTTATACTTTGATGCGATCGCAGGACGCCCAAAATTTCAGCAGAAAATTAATTGATCAAAATTATCGCGATCGCACGCAGCTCGAACTATGCGATCGCAAGGGCATAACGGGCACCAATTTTGACAGTTTCCTGATAGGAATAGAATTCTACAACCCCAAATCAAATTCAACTACCTAGCACACGTCTTGAAGTCTTTAGAGAGCATTATAAAAGCCAGAAAATAGCCAGAACAAATGGGGATGAAATTTGGGGAAAGAACATACAAACGAAGAATTGAAGATCAAGACACGGATTGAAGATCATTGAGTGGGATCACGGGTTTTATTTATTTTTTGTTTTTCTTTCTTCGGATGATGATGAATTCAATTATTGTAATAATTGATGAAATCATGTCTGGCTAAATTTACTTTTTCTAGGATGAAGAATGAAACCTCGTGTTTTTAATTAATTAGAAGTTTTTCCTTTTTAGTAATTAATTCTTTTTGAGTTGATTATTCTTTATTCATTGTTTTCATTATTTTAATACTTGATCACCATTACGATATATTGTGATCTGTATTGAAGTCGAGAGATTCAATATAGATTAAGCACGTGGTATTGAATAACATAGGGTCCAATAATAGATAGAGATTACTATTATACTTTATGAAATCTATTTAGGTGTTCTTGATATTTTAATGCATATGTTTATGTTCAAACTTAATTAGAGATAATTAAGTTCGCATATCGTATAGAATTGATTGACCATCGAGAGAGGCTTTTGATTATTTTAGGAATGCCGATTTTCAATCCAAGGTAATTAAGAACTAAAAAGCAATTAACGGATAATTGATTATAAAGCATGTGGGTGTATTTGTAAATCCTAGTGTTAGTAAAACTCGAATTAGTTTTCATCATTTAAAGTTGTTAGTTGATATTTAAATAGGGATGGCAATTTAACCCGCTACCACTTTGATCTTGCCCGCCCCCTAAAAATTCGGGTTATAGGATTCGCACGGCAAGGCAGAAAATCTGCCTCATGGCGGGTCCAAGGGGTCTCAGGGTCCGCCCCGCCCCACCTCGAATGTATTATATATTTTTTTTATGTATAAAAAACTGAAGGAAAGCAATTAAACAAAATGAGTTCCTTGTTGCTTGAGAATCGAACCTAGGTTGCAGAGGTAAAATAAGTACACTTATCCACCGACCACAACCTTAATATGAAATTTTTTTGTTTACTAAATATATTATAACAAGTTTATAAATTTCTTTTTCTACTAACCCTAAATTAATACAATTCATTTTTTCAATCCAATTCCTCTCAACTTTCAAGCCAAGTTTCAAAGATCCGCCACTCCCATTCGCTGTTAGCACTCAAGAACAACCAACGACCACCAAGATCCACCAAAGAAGGCGTGACCTAGAGCCGCTATCCCAACACCCAACAACGTGACCCAGTAGCGTGACCCAACACCTCTGCGCCAGCGTCCGCACTCCGCAGTCGTCGCCGTCGATTCACCGCACCACCACGCCATCTCCATTTGCTTCTTTCATTTTCCAAATATAAAGGTAACTTTGTTTTCATTCTATGGTAAATAAAGGCTTTCATTTTTTACGAGGGAGTTGGGGAACTTTAGCATAGCATTGTTGATTATAATTTCTATAATCATCCCAGGTTTTATGATTCCCAGGATAAATGTAAGCAAACAAAAAATCTCTAGTTTTATGCTTTATTAATTTCTATAATTATTTGATTATAATTTCTATAATCATCCCAGGTTTAATTATTTGATTATTTAATCTCTAGTTGAAACAATGTAGTCAATGTTACTTCCCTTTGCTAATCTTATCTACTTATTGCACTTAAGTGTAGACATTTCGTTGCTTTGCTCGGCAGCATGTGATGAGTTGTTCAGTGATATAATCAGAAATTGTTTTGATAATATAATTGCTGTTGCTTTATAGTTTCCCTATTTTCATTGTAAATCAGAGTAACATCACTTTTATTTTCAGAAATACTTAAAAATTGAGTCTTACTTGTCTCAATCTAATTTTGTTTCCATTACTTGTGTTAATTGCTCCCTATTTTTTTTTATCTTTTTGTAATCATACTTTGGTATTGTATTTGTAGATGTCGAAACACGAACATTGTTCAATTGGAAGTACACATGGTACTCCGCAAGTACATCACGATAGTTCAACAGCGGCAAATACTAGTGATCCTCCATCATTATCGGTGGATCAAAATTCAAACAAAAATCCAATAAGCATAGATTTGGATGGAGATCATACAATGACTCTTGGTGTAGTGGGTAGAAAAAGGAAGTTGACATCTCAGGTATGGGACCATTTTAAGCTCAAAATGATTGACAATGAGATCAAGGCATTTGCAATTATTGTTCGGAAAGTTGGTAGGACATAGTAAAACGGGACAAATCATTTGAAAAACATCTAGTTAGATGTGTACTTCGTAATTGTAAGCAAACTGATATTAGGCAGTCAATATTGAACCCTACAAAGCAAGCGACTAGAAAGGTGGTTATGGGGACTTACCATTTGATCAAGAACATGCTAGGACAGAATTAGGCAAAATAATTATTTTACATGAATATCCGCTTTGTATGGTTGAGCATATTGGGTTTAGGAGTTTTGTGAAATCTATTCAACCTCTATTTAAAGTTGTGTCCCGGAATACTATTAAGAATGACATTTTGAAGATTTATGACTTGGAGAAAGTGAAAATGATGAGAATATTGGAGGACAACAAGAGTAGAATTGCTGTAACAACGGACTTGTGGACGTCAAACCAAAAAAGGGGTTTCATGGTCATCACTGCACACTTTATTGATGACGCTTGGAAGCTTCAAAGCCGTGTTATGAGGTAAATACTAAGCAATTCAAAAATAATATATTCATTTTTTGTCGATGTCTAATTAATGTTGTTGTTTGTTTTGTATCTGAGGTTCATATATGTTCCTTGTCCACATACGGCTTAATCACTATCTATCCCCTCATGCAAAAGCTTATTAGATTGGAATATTGATGGTAAGTTATCTACTCTCACTTTGTTGACAATTGTTCAACAAATGACACTATGATCAATATCCTTTTAGATAATTAAGCTCAGTAGTGATTCACTTTTGGCAAATGGTGATTTCTTTCATATGCGGTGTTCTTGCGCATATATTGAACTTAATTGTGAAGGAGGATTTAGAAAATATTGAGGGTAGTGTTGAAAAATTGAGATAATGTATCTTTTTTGGACTTCAACACCAAAAAGATGGAAAAAATTTGAGAACACTGCACGTCAGCTTAAAATTAGTTGTGGTAGAAAGTTGATACTTGATTGTAAGACTAGGTGGAATTCCACATACCTCATGCTTGACACTGCTTCTAAGTACATTGATGTTTTTTTCGTTTGAAGCAAAGAGAAACCCAAAGTATAAGTGTTTGCCTAGTGATCAAGATTGGAAGTTGGCCACAGAAATTTGTGATAGGCTAAAGTTGTTTTATGTAGTTACTTGAATTATTTTCCGAACTAAGTATCCTCTGAAATGAATCTATTTTTTCCAAAAATATGTGAAATAAAATTGTCAATTCGTACTTGGACTACTTCTGCTTATTCTGAGATTAGAATGATGGCTTTAAGTATGATGGACAAGTTTGAAAAATATTGGGATGAGATTCACGGGATATTAGCTGTGGCAATCGTTTTAGATCCTAGGTTTAAAATGATGTTGGTTGAGTATTATTTTCCTAAGATCTATGGACCTGAACGTGCAGCGGTTGAAATTGTCAATGTTGGTTCACTTTGTCGAAAGTTGGTATCTCAATATACAGTTGTTAATGTTCCTCAATCTTCATCTTCGTATTTTCAATTAAGGATTTCTTCAAGTGTTAGAGTAGTAGATGAGTCGAAGATTTTGATTTATTTGTTACAACAAAATTTAGCACTAGTAATGTCAAATCTGAGCTTGACTTATATTTGGAGGAGCCGGTATTGCCTAGGTGTAGTGATTTTGACCTACTAAATTGGTGGAAAGCAAATTCAAGCAAATACAATTCTTTACAAAAACTTGCAAGAGATGTCTTGGCCATCCCCGTTTCTACTGTGGCTTCTGAGTCTGCATTTAGTACGAGTGGTAGATTCGTGAGTCCACATCGAAGCCGACTACATCCGAAGACTTTGGAGGCATTGATGTGTGCTCAAAACTAGTTGTAGGCTGACATTCATGGTATAATAAAAAGTATTTAGTATTATTTATATTTATTATTCTTGACATTTCATTGTTGTTAACTTGATTTATTTTATGTTTAGAAAACTCTTCCGCATCGTCATCGTATACTGGATGTTGTTCTACTATTACTGAAGAGGAAATTGAGGATGAGGTAATCTTATTTATGTCAATGTACTATGTTGAAATTTATTTACATTATAATACTATTTAACATACGTACTTTTTTTACTTATTATACAGAAATTATTGGAATCCGAGTATGCTACAACTACGCAAGAGGAAGACTAAAGATTGTTTCATTGGTCTTTGTTGTTGAACTTTATGAATTGTGTATTATTCAAAACTATTTGATTTTTGTATTTGGGTTGTATTGGGTTTTATTGTTTATGTTTTTGTGTTCGATTGTATTGTTTATAATTTTGTTGTAGAAATTTGATATTTTGAATATGGGACAACTCACATGTTGTTAGTTTTTTTTTATTATCACAGGTTGTTAGTTTTAGAAATTTGAAAATCACATGTTGTTAGTTTTTGATAATCACATGTTGTTAGTTTTAAAATTTTGATATTTTGAATATTTTATAATTTTGATTATCACATGTTAGTTTTTGTTATTTTATATGTTTTGATTTATATCCGATTATTTATTGTGAGAATTCTTTATTCTTCTATTTTTTATAAAAACAAACTGTTGCTTGCAAGAGAAAAAAAAAAAAAAATTATTAGGGGCGTTATGGGCAGCGGTGGGGCGGGTCCCCCCGCCCCCTCCCCGCCCCGCCAATTGGCGGGGTGGGGCGGGGCACCCTAAAAATTTGGTGGGGTGGGGCAGACATGACCCACCCCGGACCCGCCCCATTGCCATCCCTATATTTAAATTTAATTGAAATATTTAAATTAGTTTAGAATCACACACACAAATCAAATCTGTGTTTTTCATATTGTTGTAAGTTGAATTACAAATTAATTGATCAATTTAATATCTAGTCCTCGTGGATTCGACACTCTACACATCAGTATATTACTTGTAAACGAATCGTACACTTGCGGGATTATAATCGCACAACACATTGCATAGGCCAAACGGCATCCTTCGATAAGCAAATGTGCCATAGGGACATGTGAATGTGGTCTTCTCCTGATCTTCTAGAGCTATCGAAATCTGATTATATCTAGAGTATCCATCCAAAAAACAATATTATGAATGCCCGACTAACCTTTCCAACATTTGATCGATGAATGGCAAAGAAAAATGATCATTTCAAGTTACAGTATTGAGTTTGCAATAATCAATACAAACTCGCCATCCCGTAACTATCCTGGTCGGAATGAGCTCATTGTTGTCATTAGACACCACTGTGATCCCTCCTCTCTTGGGTACTACTTGGACTGGACTAACCCAAGTACTGTCTAATATAGGAAAAATGATCTCCGCGTCTAAAAGCTTTATCACCTCAACCTTTATTACCTCTTGCAATGTTGGATTCAATCTTCTTTGACGATGTACTGATGGCTTAAAATCATCTTCCATGAAAATCTTATGCAGACAGACGGTAGGACTAATGCCTTTGATATCTGAGATAGATCATCCTATTGCAGTTTTGTGCTCTCAAAGAACTCGTAGCATCTTTTCCTCTTCCAAATCACTGATGGAGTTTGCAATAATAACCAGAAGTGTAGAATCATCACCCAAATAAGCATAACGTAAGTGAGGTGGCAATTGCTTAAGTTCTAACTTTGGAGACTTTTCAATAGATAGTGACAACTTTGTTGACTTTGCCTCGATCTCCTCAAAAGGTGGTTGCCATTTATAAGCTGGATGAGCCTCTAATTGCTATACCGTAAGTTTGGTTTCTTCTAAATCGGATGTCTCGGTGAAAGAATGGACCAAACATGTCTCAAGTAGATCTTGATGATGATATAATGCAAAAGATTCTGCCACCATTTTGTCTAGCACATCAACCCTGAAACAACTGTCGGAATCCATTGGATACTTGATTGCCTTGAAGACATTGAATATCACATCTTCATCATTTAATCTCAATATCATTTGGCATTTGTGGACATCGATCAAAGCTCTTCCAGCAGCCAAAAATGGTCTGCCCAATATCAGAGAAATGTCTTTGTCTTCTTCCATGTCCAAAATGATGAAGTCAACAGGAAAAAAAAATTTGTCAAATCTCACCAAGATATCCTCAATGATTCCTCTAGGATATTTGATTGAGCAATCGACTAACTGTAGAGAATTGTTGTTGTTTTTGCCTCCCTTAAACCTAATATCTTGTAGACAGAAAATGGCATCAAGTTAATACTTGCACCTAAATCACAAAGTGCTTTATCAAAATCAACATCACCAATGGTACAAAGAATAGTTAAAATCTCTAGATCTTTAAGCTTAGGTGGTAATTTGTTCTGCAAGATAGTACTACACTCTTCTGTCAATAGGCATAAATGGTACCATCTAAAACTGGTGGTCTAAACGGAGCTCCGTCCATATCTAAGTTTTTTGGATCACACTTATAGAAGTGTACCCGCTCTGATACCAATTGAAATTTATAAAACCTTAAATTAAAAAAAAATTAATCTTAATTAAATGAGCAGTGGACAGAACGCAGTCAGAACTGACGTGTTGTAATGAGAAACAGTTTTAACGAGTACTTGCATATTAAAGTGGTGTTCGTTTACCTAACTTGTGTATAGCGAAAGTTAAAGAATTAAATATGAACACAAGATGTAACGTAATAAACCCCTAAGGAAAATATCAACGGGCCCCCATGTCATGGGTAAAAACAAACCACTAATAATCTTGATTAAAAATACAATAGTATTTGGTTTTCGTAATTTCGTAAAATTAACAAAATAACAATCAAAAGAATATAGATCAACTCCATTTGATATTTCTTCTTCTGACTTGTTGATGAAGTGAAATCAAACCCACCGGTATTGACTTTATCACCACTTTCCTATTGTATTTGACCACAACCACCACTTGGATTAAGAACCTCCGTTCTTAACTTCATGCCAAATTGATTAATCAAGATATGGAATCGTTCGTTGAGCACCAATTTGTTTTTGATTCTTCAATGAGTTTGAAGAAAACCTTTTACTTTGAAATTAAATCAATAAAGCTTGATGTCTTATTCTTGCATGAAAATCAGACGACTATCACTAAGTGAACAAGAGCACAATTTTTTTTTCAAAGCTTAATTCCTTATTGATTTATACTCTTACTTATAGGTAAAGTAGTAATCATATTATGAATTATTTCTTACCTAAAAATCTACAACAAGAATGGTAAAACAATTAGTATGAAAGTATATATAAAAAGATATTCAAGATTTGTTGAAGGAAAGAATTTAGGAAACTCAAGATTATCTTTAAATATTTTCTTCCTAAACAAATTTAAAAGAATAAGAAAAGATCATTTAACCTACAAGTGAGTTGTTCCTGAAATTCACGTGATCAGGAAGATATATAAATAAGCAAACAGAATAAAAATGCAACCCTCTTTGTTTCGAAAAAAATTGCTTATTTCTCCGGTCGATCGAGCCCGGCGACGCGTGACCGTCAAAACAAAAATGTTAACCTCCTAATTTAACATTAAAAATCAGTAATATTAATTAAGAGAGCCAATATAAAAAGATGGAAAATTTTGACATATATTTTTTCAACAATCTCCCTATTTAGCGTTGCTTAATTACAAAAAAAAATAACTGTCGGATTTTTAATATAAATATAGTGTGTTACGGCATGTGAACAACTCAAAGACAACATGAGCATCAACATATAAGGGTTATTGCTCCCCCTTAGTGTGTAAACCAAAAACTCATGCAAAAAAGTTAAGCTCACAGATCATATGAGTGAACAATATATGCAAATAACACACATTAGATACAAACTTAATATTGTTCCCCCTTAGAAAAATACCATCAAAGTTTAATCATCAAACCACCATAAACTTAAAAATACTACTAGCTAAGTACCATCAAAGTTTAACCATAACCACAAACTTAAAAATACCTACTACTCTCTCTTTTTGTAATAAAATCGCCAAAGGAAATAGCAAGTGGGGAAGAGAATACAAAAGTAAAGCAGTTTTGAAGTGTTAATACAGTCATCCATGATCAGCCATAACTAAATAGTTAGAGAGTTAAAAGTCAGAGCCAGAAACAGTCAGTTCACGGAGGCTCTGGACTTCTTTGCACCAGATACAGATACTTTTGCATCTCTCTTGTGAATAGGAGTATCTAATGGAGCAACAGGTCGAGGAGCATCCGGCATAGGTACATTAGATGGAGGATCAGTTGTCCCAACTCTCGGATCGGTACCTGAATCTCCATCCGACCTTCGTGTGTGTGCGAGAGAATTGGAGTAACTATGCTTGGTATCACGACTTTTTATATGCTCATCGCCCAAATATTCAAGTTTAGCCAACACCCTACGCATGAAATTAAACTCATCAGAAAAAAATTTGGTTAAGGTGAAAAGTTGGTCTACTTGCGTGTTGACTAGCCCCATTTGAGTTTCCAGTGCATCCAAACGCCCAGACTGGTCCAACAAAGACAGAACGTGCCTAGAAACTCTATGAGTGGGATGTGGTGTTCCACCCAAATTTATAAATTCATGGACACCTAAAGCTGGAATATCCTCAGAAAACCTGTCCGAATTCATTGCAGGCACTTCTTGGTGAACAAGAAAGTGGTGGATGAGTGCTGGATGTAGTAGCCTGTATTGCTTGGCCCTCATCGGCCCTTCATAAAAAATTATGTCAAAAATCATTTTGACCCAATCAACTGTCAACCTCATCCCCAACTTGTACAGCATAACATCCATATCCCTTAAAATGTCTGATCGATGAGTTAATGGATCAATGTTGTTGATTAGTATCAACTGGAGAACTTTATATTTGGGCAATAATCGAAGCAGTCAGTTCTCCAGATTCTGGCCAGGTAAAGCCAGTCATTTCCTACGTAATACTGTCATTGGTCAATTATTCGTCACTTGTGACAGCCACGACATTCAACCCAAGCTAGTCCCTTAGAGAGTTAAGACTGAAGGTAACATGTCTTATTCGGACATAAACTTGCCACCTGAATTTATTGCCAATCTTTTCCAGATTTTTTGGAACATTGGCCATAAATTCCTTGACCAGAGTCTCATTGAACGGCCCAAAAAAATTTAACATATTATGTAGTTTATGAAAATCAACAATTTCAACCAAACCAAACGAACTAAATTCATGAATTGCTACCTTGCACTCAACGATGAACTTGCGATAGGAGGTAAATGAAAGAAACAGACTCTCAGCAACCTTAGACAGAAAATAGTAATTGAGAGGGTTAACAGAGTGTCTACCTCTAGTTAATGTTTCAAGTCTGAACATTTGTAGGTCTGAAGTTGGAGTAGGCAGTACTCTGTAGGCACCCCTGAGGTAGTGGTTGGCCTATTCTGACCAGCAGGTGTGGACTCTTTAGCAGCATCCCCAATTTTACCTTTCCTCTTTTCATCCATCATGGCTCTTCTTGGTGGATGAGGTGTTGGAGTAGACTCCGAAGATTTTTCAGAATTAACATCAAAATCTGAATCTGATTTTTGAGAAGGGAGGCTTACTTAAACCTTCAACGATTGGAGGAGGACGTTCAGACTCCTCATCACCAGTCACATCATCCTCACGATCGTCTTCTTCACTTTCATGAATTGCAGACCCATTATTACCAGTTGCAAATCCATCAATGTCATCTACTTCTTTCTCAGACTCTTGAGCACTTAGCGAAAACTTTCTTACTTAGAAAAGTAATTGGGTCTTTAGATGTTTGACGGGGCTGTGATTTAGAATGGCTGACCGGCGGCTAATAGGCAATAATGTCCATCAATTTTTCAGCCTGAGATGCAACAACCGCTAGAAAAATGTCCGAGTCTGAACTGGAGGGTTCCAGTCTTCGTATACTTCGCCGAAGACTCTTTACCGGCGATATTTGAGGCCCTATCGTTGTTTCAGCAGCATACACCAGAGCAACAATGTCCTTGGATGAACTTCCAAGATTTTTCTTTGATTTTGGCATCTAGTTCTCACCATTGTTTGAATCTGAAAGAAAAACTCAACACAACTTCGAACCCAAGTATTAGAGATGGAGATTGAGTTACGTACTTGAACACACACGTGAAGAAGATAAAAGAAAAAACCCTAGGTTGTGGTTTAAAAAGGGAAAATTTTGTAAAATTGCACAAAGAGTGAACGATTAATTTGGGACTTGTGCAAAGCAGTTACCAAAAATAAACTGATGATTGGCAGTTATGGACATAAAAACCTCCCTTAACCAAATATTTGAAATTAGAATTTATTTCCTAAAAAGCTATATTATGGAAAATGGAATTTTTAAAATAGGAAGATCAATTTTTAAAAAAAAATTCCTACGAAAAGGCCCACACAAGACAATCACACAAAATTAACGAGAATATTTAATGAGATAAAATTAAATATTTTATTTATGGGCAAATTTCATAGTCTAAAAATTATACAATCAGTCCAAAAATATCAAAATAAACAGAAATCTTCCAATCAGATATATGTGCATAATTAGATTCAATTATTTTGTCAGATTTATAACGTAAGTGTGTGATAGGACATACTAGACCAATCAATCATAACATGTCCTACTAAACCAAATTAAACATTATCAAAAAGATAAGTACATAGATGTATTTCAAACCAGTCATCATTTAAACATATCTCTTTAAATAAAAAATATGTGCGTGCTAGGAGTACCATAGCAATTTTCTTTTAAGTACCCAGAGTGTTAACTTTATTTTTATATTTTTGTTTTGTTAAAGCACTGAATTTATAAGTTCATGGAGTTGACTTTTTCACAACCATAGAGGTAGCCCTTTTCTACATGATTTATGTTCATTATCAAGGACGATTTCATACATCTATGGTGGTAGCCCTCTCCTCCATGAATTTGACTATTTAACGTAACAACATACTATAGTGCCGAGAGATATAGATACTGATCATAGGTCCACAACAAAGTACGAAACTACTTTAAAGATAACAGTCCAGTCATAGTAAGGCACAATCAAACAAGTCAATATATCTTCAAAGTGTGCTTATCTGAGCATATTTTACCATAAGTATTATGAGCATACTATACTGATTAGTTAATCCAAGTAAATCTCAATATTCATAAACCAATCATATATTTATTTCATATGCTATTAGTAAGAACACCCCTCCCATTTTTTTTATTTTTCTTTTAAAAATAAATGCAAACAAACACACATGATAAAATCAAACAAACAGAAAATGCTACTTCTACTAAGTATACATTTTTTTTTTAAATAATGCTAATGCATCAAGAAAATGTCCACGGCCTTTCGTAGAGTCTCAAATCTAGCAGAATCAAGGTCTTGGTGAGCAAATCAGCCGACTGATACTCAATCTGAATATGTTCCAAAGAAATTACTTTTTACTCGACCAAATTTCTAATAAAATGATGTCTAATGTCAATATGTTTGGTCCTATAGTGCTGAACATAATTTTTAGAAATATTGATAGCACTAGTATTATCACAAAATATAGTAACAAAATCCTGATCAATACCATAATCATATAACATTTGTTTTATCCAGAGTAGCTGAGTGCAACAACTACCAAAGAAGAATATACTCGAACTTTCCGCGAGAGATAAAGAAATAGAGTTTTGTTTCTTACTTAACCATGCAATGAGATTGTTACCAATGTAGAAACATCATCTACTCACGATTTTCCTATCATCCATATTTACAGCCTAGTCAGCATCAGTATATCCTGCAAGATGAGAGTTAGTATCATTAGTATACTATAAACTAAAATCAGAAGTGCAGTTAATATAATGAATAATTCGCTTCACTGCTGCAAAATGTAATTCTTTTGGTTTGTCCTGATAACGCACACAAACTCTAACACTGAATAATATGTCACGTACAGCAAACTGCCTATCATACTCCTATACAAGCTAGAGTCAACCACTTTGCCCTGGTCATCTCTAGAGATTTTCAAGGATGTGGCCATGGGGAGTTCTGACTGACTTGGTTTATTCAATATCGAACTTCTTTACCAGATTTTTAGCATACTTGGCCTGTGAGATAAAAATCCTTGTCCAACCTGTTTGATCTGCAAGCCTAAAAAAAAATTTAATTCACCAACCATACTCATCTCGAATTTATTTTGCATAAGTAAAACAAACTCATTGGATTTTGTTTCTGATGAAGAACCAAACACAATATCATCGACGTAGATTTGTGCAATTGTTAATCCAATTTTGAAGTGTTTGATGAATAAAGTTTTATCAGCTCCTCATCTCTTGTATCCTTGTTCTAACAAGAACATGGTCAATCGTTCATACCAAGCACGTGGAGCTTACTTTAGCCCATACAAGGCCTTTTTGAGTCTGAACACATGGTCGGGAGAATAAGGATCAACAAATCCCTTAGGCTACTCAACATAGACTTCTTCATTCAGAAAGGCACTTTTGACATCCATTTGGTACAAGTTGAACCTCATTTGACATGCCACAGATAGTAAAAGTCTAATAGATTCAAGTCGAGCCACAGGTGCAAATGTTTCATCAAAATCCACTCATTCTAGTTGAGTGTATCCTGTGCAACCAATCGTGCCTTGTTTCTGACTATGTTGCCATGTTCATATGATTTATTTTTGAATATCCACTTTGTCCCGATCACATTTGTGTCATTTGGCCGAGGTACAAGTTCTCACACTTCATTTCTGTCAAATTGAGCTAGCTCTTCATTCATTGCTAGAACCTAATTTTCATCAATAATTGCTTTATTTATATTTTTTAGTTCAATTTGTGAAGTGTAGCAAACATTTCCAAGTTCATTAGCAAGCCTCCTCCTAGTCATCATACCGTCTCCGGAATTTGAAAGAACATTGTCCAATGGGTGTGCTTTTTGTATCCAAGAAGGATGTTGCATTCTCGTGTTCTGTTCGTTATTTGTATTTGGTACGTCAGAACTTCTAGGAGCAGGGACAGAGACACTAGAACTTGATGCTGGAAGTTCCGTCTTTCTATCACTCTCTAGAACAGACACATGGTTGCCTTGAGTAAGTTAACATCCATCAACCTATTCTTCCAAGGTCTGAATATTAGGCTCCTGTGAATAAGAGGAAAAATTATCGGTGTCATCAATTTTTACATTAATTGATTCAATGATAGTCTGAGTACAAGTGTTATAAATTATGTAAGCTCGGATGTTCTCAAAATAACCAATAAACACTCCTCATCACTTTTTGAATCGAATTTACCCAAGTATTCCCGATCATTTAGCACATAGCATTTGCTACCAAAAGTGTGGAAATACTTGATATTCGATTTTCTTCCTTTCCAAATTTCATAAAGAGTTTGAGTGGTTCCCGTTCTTAAAGACACACGATTGAAAATATAGCAAGTAGTACTTATAGATTCAGCCCACAATTTAATAGGAATTTTTTAATATAACTCTAGTCGTCTCTTGCAAATACCTATTTTTCCTTTCCACAACTCCATTTTGTTCAGGGTTTTAGGAGCAGAGAATTCATAAAAATACTATTTTGATTACAAAATGTACAGAAATTAGCATTTTCAAAATCCCTTCCATGATCACTCCTAATTTTCAATATTTTTATTCACTCAAAATATTTTTCTGTTGTTAATTTTAGGTGCATAAATTTAAATCTTTCAAAAACGTCAGATTTTTCTTTTAAAAATCTACCCAAGTATATCTAGAAAAGTCATATATGCATACATAGATATATTTTTTACCACCAATACTTTCAATTTGAATAGGTCCCATCAAATTCATCTGAATTAATTCTAGTACATGAGATGTAGTAAGAAACTTACATTGCTTGTGAGTACTTTTTGTTTGCTTATATTTTAGGCACAAACCAAACAATCATTCAGATTTTTCAGTAAGCTTAGGAATGCATCGTACTGCATTTAATTTTGTTAGTCTCAACAGATCACTATAGTTTAAATGTCCTAACTGTTTGTGCCACAACTTGGTAGAGTCAGTTTTTGAAATATGGCAAGTAATTTTAGTGTCAAGAAGATAACATTTATCACTAAATCTAGTACCATGTAGATTACAACTACCATCATATTTCAAGACTTTACAAGAATTTTTTGAGAACATAACTAAGTGTTTATCATCACAAAGTTGGCCTATACTAATCAAGTTAGCTTTCAAACCTACAACCAAAAGTACTTCTTTTAACGGGAAGAATCCATCAATTAGAATAGTGCCTACACCTTCAATTTTACCGTGTGCTCCATCACCAAAAGTGACCAGACCACCTGTATGACTCTTGTAGTTAGTTAGATAAGATCGATTACCAGTCATATGTCTTGAACATCCACTATCAAAATACCAAGAGTTAGGAATAAAAGTTCTATAGGTAGCATCAACCATATAACAATTCAAATCACTCTTTTTAACCCAAATTTGTCTTACTTTATTGTTGCTATGGTGTCTCATTTGTCTATTAACCAATTTTTTACTATATAAACAATGAAAAGAATCGTGTCCTAGATTACCACAGATGCAACATTTTACAAAGTAATTTGATTTACTTCTCTATATTGAGAATTGATACATTGGTTGTATAACTGAAGGTGGTGACTGTTTTTTAGTCTTGGCATTGGTCAGAACCTGCATAGACAAGTCAGTCACAGTCCTGAAGGCAATGGAAGCAGTTTTGTCCAGAAATACAGCAGATTGTGTTTCTTTGACGAAATTGATCTGATTCCCAACTTTTTCTTTATCTTTTTCAACATATCCTAAACCTTCTTTGATGTTTAGAGTTCTTCTATAGCTTAGGATTCCGCTCAAGCGAGAGGCTCCAATTGTTAGTTGTTTGACCATTTCTTTTGATTTTTCTAATTTATCAAGAAGATTCATAATTTGATCGTCCTTCTCTTTTAAGAGATTGGTTAGAGTGTCATTTTTAGAATCAACTGCTACATTATCATCTTCCAAAAATTCCATCATGACATGCATAGAAAAATTCTTCTCATGTTCATCTTTTAATTATTTATTCACACTGATGCAGTTAAGACACACATGGTTTGGTTCTTCAAATGTTGTAGTCAAGGAATCAGAACCTGCATTCAATTTTTGCATGGAGTCAATACCAGAATGTAAGTTCACAGCGAGAGACGTTATCTGATCATCAGTAGTTCTGTCGTCCTCGTCTGAGTCTGAATCCTTTTCATCATCTTTACTCCAAGTAATATTCATAGCCTTATTGGTACGAGATTTCTTTAGAATATTTGCACATTTAGAAACAATGTGACCAAAGCCCTCACACTCATGGCATTGAATTCGATTGTCAGATCTATTTATAGATGTAGTGGGATTTTGTCTTGTGTTGTTCAAAAATTTCTTCTTTTGTTTAAGTGGGGTATTCAAGTTTTTGCCTTTCTGATTTCTTTTTAAAAATATTTAAAACTGTTTGGTAAGCATGGCTGTGTTTTCATCAGTTTCACTTTCTTCACCATCAATCTATTCTTCATCTTTTTCAATTTTGAAGGCAATACCAGATCTTTTTCTTTCTTCCTCCTTTGTAGATGTAGTTCATATGTCATCAATGATCTCACCAATTCTTCAACCTTCATTTTCTCAATCTCCTTACTTTCTTCAATGGCAGTTACATTGGAGTGAAAACGATCAGGCAAGGATCTGAGAATTTTCTTTACAACTTTCTCAATGTATAAGCTATATTGGTGATGTCACTGAGTTTTGCTTGAATTGTTCATCATCTCTCATGGTCAGTTTTTCAAATTCAAGAGTAAGAATTTGAAGATTGGATGACTTGACAATAGAGGTTCCTTCGTGAGCAATCTGTAAGATGTCCCAAACTTCTTTAGCAACCTGAAAATTAGAAATCAAACGAAATTTATTAGAATCTACAAAATAGAATATGGCATTTAAAGCTTTGGAATTCCAATTAGTATAATTAAAATCAATTGTAGCTCACTCGTCTGCCTTTTTCTCTCTTTCTACACCATTTTCAATAATGGTGAGAGTTTTATAGCCATGGACAATGGATGCCAAGCTTTTTATCAAGGGATTGGATATAAACTTGAATCCTAATTTTCCAATATGCATAATTAGTACCATCTAAAATTGGTGGTCTAAACGGAGCTCCATCCATATCTAGGTTTTTGGATCACACTTATAGAAGTGTACCCGCTCTGATACAAATTGAAAGTTATAAAATCTAGATTAATTAAATTAAAAACAATTTTAATTTTAATTAAATGAGCAGTGGAAACGCAGTCAGAACTGGTGCGTTGTATTGTTTCAGATTGAGAAACAGTTCTGACGCGTACTTGCAGATTAAAGTGGTGTTCGTTTACCTAACTTGTGTATAGCGGAATTTAAAGAATTAAATATGAACACAAGATGTAACGTGGTAAACCCCGAAGGAAAATATCCACGGGCCCCCATGCTATGGGTAAAAACAATCCACTAATAATTTTGATTAAAAATAAAATAGTATCCAGTTTTTGTAATTTCACAAAATTAACAAAATAACAATCAAAAGAATATAGATCAACTCCATTTGATACTTCTTCTTCTGACTTGTTGATGAAATGGAATCAAACTCACCGGTCTTAACTTTATCGCCACTTTCCTCTTGTACTTGACCGCAACCACCACTTGGATTAATAATCCATGTTTTTAACTTCACGCCAAGTAGATTAATCAAGATATTTAATTGTTCGTTGAGCACCAATTTGTTTTTTATTCTTCAATGAGTTTGAAGAAAACCTTTTTGCTTTGAAATTAAATCAATGAAACTTGATGTCTTGTTCTTGCATGAAAATCGGCCGACTATCACTAAGAGAACAAGAGCACACAAAAAAATTTCAAAGTTTAATTCCTTATTGATTTGTACTCTTACTTATAGGTAAAGTAGTAATCAAATTAGAATTATTTCTTAACTAAAAATCTGAAACAAGAATGGTAAGACAATTAGTATGAAAGAATATATAAAAAGATATTCTAGATTTGTAGAAGGAATGAATTTAGAAAACTCAAGACTATCTTTAAATATTTCCTTCTTAAATAAATCTAAGAGAATAAGAAAAGATCATTTAACCTACAAGTGGGCTGTTCTTGAAATTCACGTGATTAGGAAGATATATAAATAAGCAAACAGAATAAGAACGCAGCCTACTGTTTTTGGAAAAAAAACTGCTTATTATTGCAGTCAGTCATAACTGACAGCAACGTGACCAGTCAAAACAAAAACATTAACCTCCTCTTTTAACATTAAAAATCAGTAATATTAATTAAGTGAGCCAATATAAAAAGATGAAAAAATATGACACATATTTTTCCAACAAATTGCTTTAAGATGCTTCATTGGATTGGTCTCGGTATTGCTTGGTAATTGCCCTTGTTGCCTTTCAGAGAGAAGTTTTGCCATCTGACCCATTTGATTCTCCAAGCCCTTCACAGATGCTCTGATGCTTTGAATAGATTCCTCGATTCGTTCTTAAAATTTTAATCTTTTTGGTGTAACCGGGCCATGGCTTCTTCCCAACCTCCTTCTCGTTGAAAAATTTGATTGTTGTCTTGGCGCTTTGTTGATTTTGGTTATTGCTCCACGAAAAATTTGGATGATTTTTCCAAACTGGATTATATGTGTTGGAATAGATATTACCCTGCTGACTGGGATGATTCTGACCATAACATACTTGCTCAGTGGATGTCGAATAATTGGTCAACAGTAGGCAATTTCCAGTTGAATGATTTGCTCCACAACCATCCCACTCAAGATTAAGCGTCTGAATAGCATGAGCTGTCTGATTACGAGCTATTGTATCCATCATCTTTTTCTCCATAGCTGTCATTTGTGCAGAAAGAGCAGATACAACATCAACATCATGCTTTCCTGCTGGTCTTTTTGTTACTCCCCTATCAGCTGGCCAATTTGAACTTGTTTCTACCATTCTTTCAAATAATACTCATGTTTCTTTGATTGTCTTTGTGTTGATTGACCCATAATGGAACGACAGTGGAAAAGTAATCCAGCATAGAAGTATTGAATTTGCAAAGTCTTTTTGATATCATGATTAGGGCACTTTCGAAGCATCTCTTTAAACCTCTCCCAAGCTTCATGAAAGTTTTGTGTCTTGCTGCCTGAATATGGAGATGTCATGCTTCAACTTTTCAACTTTGACCGGAGGAAAGTATTTTGTTCATGAATTTTTGAACTAGATCATTCCAAGTGGTAATGCTCCGTTCTCTGACTTCTCTCTAGGCGGCGAAAAAGGAGAGTTATCTCCTCATGGCTTTACCACCCACAAAACCACCCGACCCACCACCTTCTCTACCGGAAAACAACACCATTGACGGCGGAAACACATCCCCAACAACATCTACTACAGAAATCAGACATATAGCAGCAGATTTGGGACAAAATAAATCTGTTTTACATTGGAAAACGCGAGGCACGCATCCCAATGCACTCAATTCGACATCTTATGATCAGAAGTTGGACATGGGACCATCACCAATGATCTCAGAAGCCCCGAAAACCCCCAGAATGGTGTCCCCAACGTCCAATTTGATCGGAATCAATACCTTGGAAAACGTGCAGCAGATTTCAATTCGTGATCCTGTGGGCCCCACCAAGCTACACGCGCCTGACCCACAGTTAGGTAATGTTATGCCGACCACTCGACCAAAATTTCAGCCTGATCGGACACCGGACGCGCCCGTGGGACCCAATTTTCAGACCGAACAGTCACTCAGAAAACAGGCCATATCTCCGTCTGTGGACCTCCAAATTGAAAACGCGCCACATGCCCAGAATCAGCATGAAATTCCGCACCTTCCTGTAAAAAATCATCGAATTCCGACAAGGTTGGTTCCGGGGCCCCGCACGGGGGGCCCCGACGGGTGGCGCGTGGGACCCACGCGCCGGCGCCAAAAACAGCTTGTTTGGCCAGTTAATCCACACCCAGATCCATCATCAGTTTTCCCACAGGAGGACCAGTCTGCACTTAATCAAGGTAGACAGACATATGCTTCAAATTGCTTCTCGGTCGTCCTACACTTTCACAAGCAGAGCGGAATGAAAGGAAATCTTTTTCTGCTATTTTAGCTGCTCCACAGGCTTCAGTTATTCACTCTATTACGCATAGGCCACCTGGGCTACATCGAGGTGAGCCGTCATTTATTTTGACTGTGGAGGAAGAGGCAGCGCTTTCTGAGCCATTCAAGTTTACACTTGTTGGCAAATTCTCACATCGAAAGCCTACTATGGCAAAGGTACGTGATTGCTTTCTCTCAAATTTGGATTCATGGTGATTATAGGCTTGGCTTGATAGATAGCAAGCATGTATTGATTCACTCGACGCATGAAAATGATTATAGTAGATTGTTTTTCGCGTTCTTTATATTATATTGATGGGTGTCCTATGCGAGTCCTTAAATAGAAATGTGACTTTGGACCCGATTGTGAAACCCCAATTGCTCATGTTTGGTTGTCCTTCCCTTTATTACCCGTGCATATGCGATCCAAGGTGTGATTTTTGCTTTGGCTAAGATTGTGGGTATACCTTTGCGTATTGATGAGGCTATCATGGATTTGTTGAGACCTAGTGAGGCTAGGGTCTCGTGTGGAGGTTAACTTAGAACATAAGTTACCCGAGCGGATCTGGATTGATAGGGGTGATGGTCGGAGTTTTGGCGGGGCGTGGTTTATGAGAAACCACCGTTATTTTGTTCTAAGTGTCGACATATGGGTCACTCTCTTGGTCGGTGTTGAGCGGTGGCACACCTTTGCTCCTTATCCCCGCTTGCTCCATCTGGGCCACCTCCTCCTAGTACTAGTTTGCCTCCTCCACTTACTCGGGATGCTTTCCGCTCCTCTTGTTACTAGCACCGCTATCGAGATTATTGACGAGGTCCGTAAAAGCTAAGGGTAAGGAAGTAGTTGTTGATCGGCCTCAGCAGGTGGGCCCCATGACGATCGAGAGCACAAATAGACGAAGTGTTGAGATCTCCACCTCTCGCGGGCCCCGCCACTTCTCTTGCGGGCCATAGCGAGAGGTTCTCGCTTTGGTGTTCTTGCAGACCCACACTTGATATAGTGCAGTGTTCTACAGTTGTTAGTTCTACTACTCTTATTTCCACCATTTCTCCAGACCACGACAAACGTGGGCCCAGACTCGCGACATGTGGGTCCCACTATTGATTTCTCGCATAGTATTCATATGGGCCCCTCTTTGGAGGCTCCTTTGCCTGCTGGACCCAGCCATCTCTCGACGGCCCCATCATACATTTCATCACTACTTCCTACTCCGATTCTCTCAGTTAGTCAGAGTCTGGATGTTTCTCGGCCAGTGGACCCCGCCATATCACATGTGGGCCCCACCACTGATCTTTTACAGACATCAGCTTTTGCCTATGATTACTCATTGCATGATAGGCTATTGACTATTGCGGGCCCTACCGGCAGCCTCCCTCTCGCGGTGGACCACTATCTTTGAGTCACGCCGATTATTGATCCTATCTATGGTTCCTCATTGCATGATGGACCCAAGCTATCTCTGTGGGCCCCACCGAGACTTTGGCTCATTCGAAATTCTTTGACCATTTGCTTGACCATATGCTTGCTTTTGCCACGTCTTTGGGGTATGTTTGGATGACACAATTGATTCTAATCCCGATACTAGCCCTCTCCTCGGATTGCCGAGATAATGTCGAGCTTCTTTTCTATCTATTTTATCGCCAGCCCCTCGGATACATCTTGTTACTGCTCGGATGGGTACACACCAACAGTCGCACTTTCGTAGGAGTTCACATGGTGATTTGGTATCGGTTTGGATGAGCGACAGGGGGCCGATGGTTTCTTTTCGATCTTGAGTGGGGTCCCACATAGAGTTATTGCTCCTCCGCTTTCTAGACCGATCACTCGGAGTATGTCGGTACTCATGGTTCCCTCTCGCCTTTGTGATGTCGGTCCTCATATGGAATGTTAGGGGTGCGTGCTTCAAGACTACGCAAGAGACTTGGGAAGCTTGTTCGATTACATCGTATTTTTTCCTCGCTCTTTTGGAGCCTTTCTTTGTTTGAGGATAGCTTTGACTTTGTTCGCCGCTCTGTTGGGTTTGATATCGGTGTCCGAACCGGTCGAGTAAGATTTGGTGTTTTTGGAATGTGGGGACGATCGTATGCGTGATTGTTGATCATCCCCGTTTCTTCATGTAATGATCGAGGATCCGAGATTGGCTAGACCTATCTTTTATCGCTGTGTATGCTTCATGTTCATTGTAGGGACGCAGGATTTATTTGAAGGACTTCACTAGGTTTCCCAGACCGTGGATGGCCCTCAGCTTGTTGGTGGTGACTTCAATGTCATTGCTCATGATGGTGAGCGGATGGGAGTCGATGCTAGTGATAGAGGAAGACCGATTTTGTGATATGATGATGGAGTGTGGATTGACCGATGCTAGATTTTTTACGGTAGTCCTTATACTTGGCATAATAGGAGGGTGTGGAAGAGACTTGACGGGGTTTTGATGAGTCGTGAGGTCGCATCCTTCTTTCGACAGTTCTGATTGAGGCATCTCAATCGGTCTACGTCCCGATCATTCGCCTTTGTTAATGAGTTGGGTTGAGGCCGAGGATGGGGGTGGGCTAGGCCTTTTCGGTTTCTCAATGTTTGGTCCCGTCATCATGACTTTATATCCTTTGTCTCTCAAAAGTGGTCATACCCGACCTCGGTTCTGAGGATGGTCGCTCTTTGGGAAAAGTGCTTTAGGATGAAGCGAGGGACTTCGTTGGTGGAGTAGAAATGTGTTTGGGGATATATTTCAGAGAATTAGAGATGCTGAGAGCAGGGTGGATGAGGCTGAGATGAAATATGATTTGGATCCATCACCTGCACATAGAGAACACTTACATCAGGCTCAGGCCCTACTGAACCGTGCTTTGTCTATTGAGGAAGGCTTCTGGAAACAGAAAGGGACTCGTTGGATGTGCGAGGGAGAGCACAACACGAGGTATTTTCATTCAGTGGTGCAGGGGCGCCGCATGCGGGCCCGTATACATTCTATTAGATCTCAAACGGGAGAGACTTTGTCTGCACACGAGGAGATTCAGGGTTCAGCTGTTTCCTTTTTCCAGGACCTCCTTTCTGCTCCCGCCCAGGCAACTGACCAAATTTTACGAGATATTATCCCCTCTTTGGTTACTCGGGAGGATAATCGAGGCTGAACCGACTTCCATCATTGGGTGAGGTTAGAGATGTAGTGTTCGATTTGATGCGAGATAGTGTGGCGGGTCCGGATGGGTTCACTTCTCATTTTTTCAAAGATGTTGGGAAATTGTCAAGGATGATGTTTTTCGTGCGCTGGACTTCTTTGATGGTGGGCATCCGCTTAGGGGATTCTCTGCTACTTCTATAATCTTGCTTCCCAAGCGAGACAACGCTTGTCGATGGACGTAGTATAAACCGATTAGTCTTTGCATGGTGTTCAACAAGATTGTCACCAAGCTCCCGAACTCTCGCTTAAGTGTTGTTTTGCCTCGTATCATCTCTCCACAAAGCAGAGTGGCTTTATTCGGGAAGGGCGATTGGTGATAATGTCTTGTTGGCACGGGAGATGCTCCATACATTGGATACCCAGGCCCGTGGGGGCAATGCCATCCTTAAGCTAGATATGGCTAAGGCATATGACGAGTTAGGCTGGGACTTCTTGATGACCGTGATGGAGAGATTTGGATTCGATTGGATGTGGAGGGATAGGATCGGGCGTTGTATTTACGAGTGCTATTTTTCATCTTGGTGAATGGCGAGGCCTTGTGGTTTCTTTCCTTCTTCTCGTGGGCTCGATAGGGGATCCCATATCTCCTTCGTTGTTTATCATTGCAGCATTACTTCTCTCTGGGGTCTCACTCAAGTTTTCCAGCCAAGATCCATCGATGGCATATATTCATAGAAGTGACACTCTTGTCTCACATCTTTGTTTTCTTGATGATATGATCATATTTGCCAATGGCAAAAGACGATCGATAAAGAGAGTCTTGCATTGTTTGGAGCACTATGAGAGGGTCTCGGCCGGTTGGTGAATAGAGACAAGAGTGGTCTTATTGTGCCTAAGAGGCACCTCCTTCTAGGATTCGATACTTGAGCACATTCTTTCTTCTTTCGGCGTCTGCACTGACTTATCACATACTTGGGCATACCACTTGTTTAAGGGGCGAAAGACCTTCTTATATGATGGTCTATTTCGGAAGGTCAAGAGCAAGATCTCGGATGGGCCTTTAGTCGCTATCTCTGATGGCGGGATTACTTTCTTGAGGTGTCCTTTCTTCCTTACCTCTCTATCTTCTTGATTATGCGGCCTCCCAAGACAGTGTTGAAGAAGTTAGAGTACATTTGCTAGATTCTTGTGGGATTCTAAAGATCGTGCTCACCGTATGCATTGGAAGAGATGGAAGGATATTTGCCTTCCTACTAATGAGGGTGGTTTGGGCTTGAGAAGATTAGAGGACGTGGTCCATGCTTTCTCTTTGAAGCTCGGTGGTTATTCGGATCACGCCAGATCGCTTTGGGCTCGATTTTCTTGGGAAAGTATTGCGAGGGCACATCCCTTACGCACCCATACCACATTCTCGCTTGCGGTTTGGAGGAGGCTAAAGGGGTGGGACTCACAATGAGTCCCACATCGCGCGTCACCGGGTCGGGGAATATATTCTTTTAGCACGATTGTTGGATGGGTGACATGACTTTAGCTCAAATGTTTCCTCATAGGGAGCATACCTCCGTCCGGTAGTTGAGTTTTTGATGATCTTTGGATGGGATATCGATAGACTCTTGTTGGTCCTTCCACATGATATAGCAATCCGGTTTGAAGTCTACCGCTTTGTCCGATGTTCTTGATAGACCTATGTGGAAAGACACCCCAGGATGGTAGGTTTTCTACCAAGTCGGCATGGCGACTTGTTCGCAGACCGAGTACTCTTGAGCCTTTTGTCGCATGATTTGGGCCCGATCATCACGCGAGACTATCTCTTTTTTTTGTTGGAGATTGTGGCGGGGTTTGGTGCCGGTGGATGTGATTATTCGAGAGGAGGATTCGGGCCACATGGCATCAAGGTGTCGATCTTTGTTCGAGATTGAGACCATCCGGCATGTCTTTATTGATAGCCACATGGCTCACTGTATGGCAGCACTTCTCGGCTATTTTTGGCATTCCCCTCAGGGTTGGAGAGATGCTACAGCATAGATTTCAGACTTGGAGATTCTCATGGCCAGTTTGTCAAGAGTGGCCATATTCGCACTATCATCCCTTTGCTGGTCTTTTGGTACATTTGGACAGCTAGGAATGATGCGAAGCATCGTAGGATTAGCATGGAGCCCAATCGTATCATCTGGCGGGTCTATCACACTATTTCTTTACTACATATGGGAAGACTCTTTCGATTTGTGCATTGGCGTGGGGACCTTGATCTTGCCCCACATTTTGGTTTTACTCTTACTTCTCCTACCCCAAATTTCCCCCTACTTTGGTTTATTGGCGTGCCCGTTGGGCTGGATCTACCAAGATCAATCTTGATGGATGCGTCGGGGATGGATTTGAGTGGCGGGGTGTTATCGAGATCACACTGGGTGTTGTATCGGGGCCTTCTCTCACAGCTACGGAGACATACTTATTTTGGAGGCGAGTTGAGAGCCATTTTACAGGCATTGAGCTTGCCCGACGGATGGGTCTTGTGGACTTATGGATTGAGGCCGACTCTACACTCATTGTTCATTGCATTTCACGTGGTGGGGGCCGTGGGTGATTCACCAATACTCGGGCGCATCCGACATCTTCTTTCATTCGATCGAGACACAATTTCCCATATTTTTCGAGAGGGAAACCAGTCGTCGACTCTTTAGCTTCCGAGGTGGGACCAACGACATTATCGAGGAGTATGGATCTTGGACTTGCCACGTCGTTCGCGTGGACTACTTCGACCCAGCGATATGGCCTTCCATCGCTTAGAGGTCTTTAGTTTTTGTTAGTTTGGTTTTCATTTGCTTTTGCTTTTTCTTTTCGAATTATGCACCTAAGTAGTATCTCTTTATTTGCTTTGTAGTTTGAGGAATTTTTTTCATTCGTTGTATGCTTGGAGGTCGTTCATATCCCCTTCATGTACTACCATTTTATATAAATACATGGTAGGGGCATCCAACCCCCACCACCGTCTCCGTAGAGGCCTAAAACCATACCTTGGTTGTCTTTGGTGCTTTGAATAAAAAAAAAAAAAAAGTGGTAATGCTCCATGTAGAATGTGAATCCAACCACTCTCTTGCTCCATCTCTCAAAGTATGTGGAAATAATCTGAGCTTGATAGCTTCCATGTTAACTTCTTGATATTCAAAGTTGCTTACTGTTTCCAAGAAGTGTGAGAGATACATGTGAGGGTTTTCATTTGAACGCCCATAGAACTGAAGAGTATTCTACAAGAGGTTAATGACATTCGGTCTCAATTGAAAATTATCTTTCCCATAAGCCGGATATGCTATGTTGGATTGGCTTTGAACCACAGCTGGAGTAATAATATCCCCAACGAGCAAATCATCATCATCTATTTCAACCATTTGATATTTGTCTTCTGCCATGGTGTTCACTCTCTGTCGTGCTTCTCTTTGTTCTCTTATTCAGTGTCTAAAAGTTCTTCCAATCTCAGGGTCAAACACCAAATTCTCAAGATTTTCCAAATTTTGCATCCACCAAAGATAAAAGGCCTAAAAGAACAGAGGTAGCACTGAAATTTTAAAAGGAAAAATGAAATATAAGTAAGAAAATAAAGCTAAAAATAACAAGGATCTAACTAAATAAATCAAATCTCCGGCAACGGCGCCAAAAACTTGTTCGCTAAAATGTGTACCGCAAGTGCACAGGTCGCGTTCAAGTAATAAAGTGATGAGAGAGTGTCGAACCCACGAGGATAGATAATTTTGTTAAAATCCAATTCAATCTAGCTCTATTTTAAACACACAATTAAACATATTGTTTTGATAATTAAACTACAAATTAAAAGTTGATGAAAATAAGCTAAAAAGAAATTTGCTAAAAGAAAATTTTGAAAATCAAATCAAATAAAGAAACACACTAGGAATTTGATTTCACCAATTACTCCACCTTAAGTTTCATCTTCCATTATCAATTCCAAAACGAGATCTTTTATGACAATTAAAGCTCCTAAAATATCTAGCAATCTCTCCCGAGTAGAGCCAAACCTATTTTCACACAAGACTCTCAAGAACTCCTACCAAGAGAACGCATATGTAAAAAGGCAATAAAACTCAAGAGCACTCATTCGTGATTGCACAAAGTATGAAAACGTATTTTTACATTCCATAAACTTTAAGAAAAATGAGCCATGCGATCGCATGGCAGTGACCAAAAACATTCTGTCAGAAAAAATGGCCAGCGGCAATCGCATGGTCATTTGGCCCATGCGATCGCATGGGCCACTTGTTGTGCAATTGCAGCTTAGCCCCTTTTAAATTGTAATTTCAATTCCTGTACTTTATAGAATGCTGACTTCAGTCCTTGAATTTTTTGTTATCTTTCAAACAGGTCGTCCATAAATTGCAACTCAGGTCTTCCGTCTTTTGACATATTTTTACATTGGTTTCCAAGATTCTCGATTTGCACAACTTTAGTCTTTTTTGCCCATTTTTCGTGTAGATTTCTTCCAATCACCAACCGAGCTCGGGTTTTCACCTAAACAATCAAAATAACATAAATAAGTGGTAAACTATTTAAAAGAACTCACAAATATCCATTTTTAGTGGCCAAAATAAGTGCAAAACACACACTTATCATATACTTTAGTAAAATATGAAGGCAAAAATAGTGGAAATTGCAACCCTTGGAATATAATTTCACATTTACTTTTTATATGTTTTTATTCCCAAATTATTGTGTGTGAGGTGTAAATAGTTTAATATTATATTAAAATAATATAACCCAACAAAATCCTCTCATCCCCAAATTACAGCACAACAAAATCACAATCCCAAACATTCCGTCTTCTTCTAATTACCTACATATCCTTGTTTATTCTAATTACCCACAGTATATTATTCCTAGAACGATGAATTGAAGAACAAGAAAATCTTTGCTTGCTTCTGGAAATAATGATGAGAACACGAAGAATCTTGGTGAAGAATATGAAGCTCAGGAAACAAGCTTTCTGAGGTACTTTTGTTGTGTTTGATTTGTTCTTTTATTTTGTAGGATTTTGTTAATTTATATATGTTGTTTGATGAATTTGAATTATTTAAAAAGAATAATAAAGTATTAAATGAGATATTTACTTTGTAGAATTTAGAAATGTTGATTTCGATTGTGACTTGAAGTGGGTATATTGAACATAAAAAAATTATTCTTGTGGTTTATGATCTTAAGAGAGTGTTGATTTTGGAATTTTAATTGTTTTTTAGTTTTTGAGCATATAAAAAGACAAGTCTTTTTGAGGGGATTGAATGAAGATTATTTAGCTCTTAATCCAATCAAGAAAGAGAATATTTAATTTTTTTTGTTTAAATTTGGTGGAATTTCTTAAAGATAAATGGATTACACATGTTTTTCAGTGAATTCGCATCATGATATAGTCTTCCAAATCAAGAAAGAACCCAATTTAAATGTGAACAAAATATGCTGTCAGAGTCTGTGGAAGCTAAAGCTAATAGGCAAACTCATTTACATTTGGTTAAGAGGCAACAACAGAGTCATTCAATCGGATTGAGTTCGACTTCGTTGGATATCAAAGCTAAAGCCGTTGAAGAGCATATCGTGATGCTTTTGGATGTTGGCTTAAGAAAATGTAGTAGTACAAGAGCTTGCTATGTTATATTGTAAGTTATAGCTCAAACAAGATCTTCTACCTCCTCTGTTCTAGTAGTTTTAGTATTGGTATTAGCATCGTTATTTTGATTACTATTATGATTCTCAGCATCAGGTTCATCTCATTCATTTATGTATGGCATTTATAGAAGTTTAAAGGCTAATAATGTATCAAGAAGCGAGACGAAAGTGCAATCAAGTGGGATAAGAATTCTTGACGTGTGTCCACCGTAATTGATGAACATATTTATAGTTTACATACCTAGAAACATTGTGCTACAAAATTAATCAAATGTAACAAATTAGCATTTTACGTAGAATTAATATGCATTCACAATTAAAATTACATTTCCGATTATGGTAGAATATGCAACAGCAAATGCAACAGAATTAAAATAAAATTTAACATAGTAACATCTACATAACGTAATATAATCATTCGTATAATTTGTAATAGCAAATGCAACATAAATGATTGAAATAGATGTTACATCTAACACAAATAACATAACATTTAACATAACAACATATAATGAAACGGAATAGAATATAACAGATTTTTGAAAACTCAAAATGCATCATTCCAACACTAGTAACATGGTATTCACCATTAATTATTGGCAACTTTTGTAACGACTAACACAACATACATATATCATCCCATGAAATAAAATATATTCCATGCAAACTTTGTAACAACAAACGCAATATAATTATGACATCCCATGGAACATAAACAAAATATAATGACACGTTACATCGTGAAGAACATTGCAAAATATTACAACCATGTTACTGATCGAACGTGATATTTTTCTCATACGTCAAGACATGATAAATTGATAATATATAGAAATCTGATAACAAATTACCAACCATAATGGATCAAAATCATAATATTCAACAATCACAGAAAACAAATTAATTAGAATTTACACAATACACACCGTTACGGAATTTGAATTTTTGTAGTTAAAATATACAATGTAGTTGATATTTATGTTGTTTGCAGGGAGAGATTTTGAAATATTTAAACAAAAATAAAAAATCGACTAATCATTGGATGATTAGGTGATAAAACTAATATTAATTTATCCATAATTTTTGGGATTGCAATGAATGACATTTTTCAGGGATTTGTTGCATGGATAAAGGTAATTAGAAAATAGCATAAATAAAATATAATAATGGATAAGATGCAGTATTTTTTGGAATATATAAGATGTGACAGTTTTTTGAGAAATAATATCATTTATGGGCATAATTGTGTAAATTTCCCGCAAAAATAAGAGTCGGGCTTGGGTTTTGTGGATAGGTTGAATTTTTTTTTAAAAAAAGGAAAAACTGAAAAACATTTGGCTCGTTTGGTTTCTAGTTCGGCTATTCGATTCTGGGTTTAGAACCGATAACAGAATCAGAACTAGTCGGTTATCACTTCTAATACTTACTACTCATTTTAAAATTTAAGAAGAATTAAACCAAATATATCAGTTCATTTCGATTCCAATTTGGGTGAGTAATTTCGTCCATACTTAGATAAGTTTTGTTTTTTAATATAATACAATATTTATGTTTTAGATAAACTGCATTTGTAAATAAAAAATTATGACTGGACTCCCTAATCTTTAATTAGAGTGGTTTTGGCTCGTCGCCTTCAAAATTAAGACTCTAACTTCTAAGTCCCAACATATTAAGTTTCTATGTCACAAAAATTGTCAATGTAAACGTAAAAATTATACATGCAAGTTACATTAAATCTATAAATATGGATCCCTACATTAAATTTTAAACTATTTTTCTTTCAATTGTTAGTCACGTGAAAGTTGGGTGTGATTTTAACATTCAGATTGACGGTTACCATCATGTGGTTATTTAAGTTCATATATTTAAATAGGGCGGAAACCATAACCTCACTTTTAAAGATTGGAGAGCTAAAATCATATTAATTGAACGGTTAAGGAGCATAGCCCTAATTTTATCATTTATTAATGTACCAAAAAGCAACAATATGTCAAACATATTAATAATTTAATATACATGTTTTGATACGGATCTCTAGATTCTATGCAATTATGTCATGTTAATAGCATGTAATGGATTTGATCTCTATCTCTACAGTGGAGAAGAGTTATAAAGTCATTAGACACTTGTCCAATAGCTATTGGACAAGTGAACCACTTTTCACTTGTCCAATTGCCATTGGACACTTGTCCAGTGGCCTTTATAACTCATCCCCACTGTGAGAGAGGAGATCAAATTTCTAGCATATAATGGCTTCTTCTCATAACGCAATAAGTGTCAGTGCCATATGTCTGTCGCATAGATAAAATTTATAGGCAATTTTTCAAGTTACTAGCCTGTCTAGCCATCTTGACATCTTCATGTCATTAAATCAAAACTTCAACTTGCTCGGCTTCTAATGCTCGCTCTGGATTGTTTAGAAGGTCATTCTTTAGTTACATATCATATTGACATCTTGGCATAGTTCTAGTATCAATCTACAAATGCTCAATCTTGAGTTATTTGGTTTCGAGTCCCTTGACCATATGAAGGCAAAGCAAGATAATTCTTGGAACTTCTATATATGTAATCTCTAATAGAAATATATATCATTTTCGAAGCTCATGGAACTTTTCTCAAGTTGTGGCATCAAAGATTTTAGTACACTAATGGAGTTGTTGGGCAGTCGAAAATTTTGATGACCTATACTGATAAACAGTAGTTGATTGCGGGAGCATCTTCTAGTACCACTTTGTGACATCCCAAATAATTTTTGTACTATTTCTTGTAACAATATGCATTTCACTTTTACCATTCAAAATAATTTTTAAAAAAGAGGATTGTTTATTTATTTATTTGAAAATATGGACAACTTTTATTTATGATAAGGAAAATAAAGATGTTACGTTAGAGGTCAAAAATCCTAACCATAGTCTCATGGGCGGATCTACCACATGGCGAGACCCCGCGTCCGCCCGTGCTGGAATTTCGAGAAAAAATGGTGTTGGTTTAGGGGCGGACCCACTAGATTTCATCAATTTTTTTTTTCTTCATGTTGTGGCAATGGCTGCCTGCGTGTATGTATATATGTATATAAAGCTTATTGGATTGAAGGAAGGAATGAAGGAAGGTGGGTCACGTGAGTGTGTGTGTGTGTGTGTGTGTGTGTGTGTGTGTGTGTGTGAGAGAGAGAGAGAGAGAGAGAGAGGAAGAGTATTTTAAATTTAAAATTACATTTATGGTCCTCAATTTTGAGAAATTAAAAAATAAGGTAATTGCATGAATAAATCTTCAAGTAAAAATTTATTATTTCTCTTTAATATGATAATTGTATAATTTGAAAAGTGGGTCAAAATTGAAGAACATAAAAAGTATTTATCAGAGCTTTTGCTCTTTTTTTTTTTATTTGCCATAGATTTAGTTTTATTTTAAACTTTTCAACATATGAAAAATCGTAAAGAACAATTATAAAAAATTTACTACATTTTGAATTATCGTTATTGTCTTATTTTAAATTATTTTTTACGTAAATCTTTATCGCTCCCACTGAACTTATGCTCTCTTTTTTTTTTGCCATAAATTTGACTTTATTTTAAGTTTTTTCTTATGCTAGTGTTGGAAGCGAATCAAATGTGTAGCTGATACTTATATTTCTAATAAACATCGGTGTTGATCGGTCAATCGTCAATACCAACCAACGTCCGCCCTAACTGAACTTCAACTCTAGATCCATCCATCTGCATAGTCTATAACAATTTAAAATTTAATCAAGAATAAGTTTCTAATAAATATGTGATGAACATATACATACACTTTGGGGGCACGAACTGCTTTTTCTGACGTGTCAAGCCAAGCCCAACACAACATAAAAGCACGATGCCCAGCACGGCCCATGTCGGGTCTCCTCTTTATATTTTAGTTTTTTTTTTTTAAGATAAAAAATTTCTGAAAAACATGAAATTTGATCAATCTCAACAGTGGGAATATGAAGATGGAATTGAGCGAGGCTCTCCATAAATGGAGTGAGTTGAGATATGTCGTTTCTTACTAAAATTTGAATAGTGTTAGTAAATAGCAAGTCGATAACACATTACACTACAAGTATCGTCTAGCTATTGAATAATGTTATTTATTAGTGGGCCATTTTATCCATTGTACAACACATTAAAATCTATCACAACTTAATTGAACAATGAATCATGAGACATGCTTACACAAACTTGTAATGATCACCATTAATTATTAATCTTGATATTTTCTAACAATACTTGATGTATTAAAACGTAAAAATTATAATTAGACAATAGCTAAAGAGACAACATATCTCAACTCCCATAAATATAGCTAAAAAGCCTAGTGAGAGACTCCTCCCTAAGGCATGGGGAAGAGAGATGAGAGGCTCCATAAATGTAAAAGAAAACTCACTTAAAGAAAACTCACTTACAGCCGGGCGTGTAGATAGAATTTTTTGAGATGGGGACTACTTAAAAAATAAAAATAAAAAAATTACATTTCAAAATCGAGCTGCTACTAAAAATTTACACTTCAAAACTTGATTTTTACAATCTAGTCCCCCTAACTCCTACACTGCATTTGCCTAATTTTTATTTGAATAACAATATTCATCTCTACTAAAGTACATCATCGGTCTATATAACAATGATGCCACTTCTACATTGTTCAATGAATTAAACTGCATCCCAACTTCATTAGATAATATAGTAGGAACCCCACTGGCCCATATAGATCAGTAATAAACTTCAGTAGAGATGGACATCATTACTCTTCCTACTCATTCTTGTGTAGTGCACTTCACTTCTTCTTCTTTTTTTTTTTTTTATTTAATCATCATCACTAGGTGCTACATTATCCAATGATTAAAAAAGTATTCTAACTTCATTGGACAATATAACAATAGCCTCATTGCCAGATTGATTGGTGCTAATCACCTCTCGTGATGAATAGCTTACTACTCTTCTTTTTTGATAAAGGTCATACTTACATTGTTTTGGCACCAACGCAAAATCGGCCAATTGTTTTCCAAGTACCAAAGTGACATAAATCCAAGAAAAAAAACATGTATGCTAATCAGCAAAACAGGTAACTCAATATGCAAAATTTTATTATGCTAAGACAAAAAATGAAATCTAGTTTTACAATCTCAAGGGAGGTCAATCTAAAAAGGCAGAAATAACAAAAGTTCATTATAGAGTAACCATCTCTCTCTACTAGCTATTTCATTTATGAAATTTAACTCTTCCACAGGAATGGAATAAAAAGAATAAAAATACCCAACTCTGGATGAGTTAATCAGTAACAAAAATGATTCCAAGTAGTTGCATTGGATTGAGTAGGAAGGAAAATATTTAGATATGCACAAAATGACTGTTTTGTCCTTTACATTCAAGCCCGTACCCTTCGGGCCATCTCTCTACCAGTATTAGCAACTTCTAATCTGCTTACTGGTTTATGTGAGGCAGACAGATTAGTTCTGGATGACTGAGGACTTCTCACATATGAAGAAGTTCCTTCTTCTGAATCTTGAATTGCTTGCTTCAAGATCTCGACCACTTCACTCATAGCCGGCCGATCTTTTGCGTTTTTATTTAAGCAGCTATCTGCCAACTTGGCGATTCTCCTGGCCGCAGTTAGGGAATATTGGTTTTGGAGTCGGTGGTCCATTATCATGTTAAATCTCTTACTATCGGCTGGGAAATGTTTCACCCATTCCAGAAGCTTCTGCTCCGCCGTTGGGAGTTTTATTTCCAAAGTCCGCCTGCCTGTAAGTATCTCATAAAGCACAACTCCGAAACTCCATATGTCACTCTTGATTGTAAGATGACCGGTTTCAATATATTCTGGTGCAGCGTAGCCACGTGTCCCAACAGGCTAATGACATAATAGAAAAAAGTTCTCATAAGACCACAAATACAAACTGATAAGTTCTCTGAGATAGTGTTGAAACAGACTTTTAGCAAAATTTCAAGTTGTTTTACGAAACTTCATTTTGTTTCAAATTGGTCACTAAACATAAAACGTTGTCTCAAGTTGGTTACTGAATTTAAAGATTTGTTACAATTTGATTCTATCCACATCCGTTAATTTGACTTACCGAAATTCTGATAGGGCAATCTAGTTATTGAACAACTTAGTTGGCAAATAACTAGATCATCACACCAGGGGCAGAACCAGGGTATGACAAATGGGTGGGTTAGGGAAGGGTGAACCCCCCTTACGGGAGTTCGGGCCAAAGCCCCCGAAATTTTTTTCTCAAACCACAATTACTTAGCCTATTTTAATGAGAATCTAATGTTTTTTTATAAGCCATAATCTTTAAAAATGTTACAAGAAGTCATTACACAAATATATTCAAGATCTAAAACTAGCTAAAGAAAGTTGTGCCCGACGATCTTTTACAACTGCGAATTTTTTTATAATAGAATCTATATCTATTTTATTAACAAGGTCTCTCTCAATAAAAACTGTTATGTAGTCGATGCACAAAAATTGTTTGATAATATAATCTATATCTATTTTATCTAAAACTAAACTATGTAGTCGATGCACAAAATATTTAAACCCTTTAATAGTGTTATATACAATTATATTATAATCTTATATTTAATAAAATGACATATAAGTAAGTCATACACAACAGGATAATATTACAACCAAGCTACAAAATACAATGATATTTCAACACCAAATAGTGGAAGGTGCAACAAATTAAAAAATTCAAGCCCACTTTCGAACTTTGAACTTTCTAAAGTTTGAATTTTGTGGAATTGGAAATAGCCAGTCTACAATGGTCCTAGTTTGGGTCATGTGGGTATTTAATTGGCCCGGAAAAAAATGAATTAACAAATTGAACTGGACTAAACTAATATAATTTTTTTTTTATTTAGAATTTGCATTGGGCTTTTGGATATGGGCTTGGGCAGCCCTGGACTACAACCTAGGGTTGCCCTCCCCCAAATCCGCCCTTGATCACACCACCTTTTCCTTTAGCCAAACTAAAGGAAATGGGAGGAGTAACTAAATTGTAATAAACAAGAAGTTCAATGACCAACTTGAAAGAAAATGGAGTTTAGTGACTAACATGACATTTTGCTAAAACGTTTAGTGACCATCAATGTATTTAACCATTCTGAGATATGATTTTCTAAAACTCTATGATTGTTAGGTAAACTGAATAAGAAATTGGGCCTATTAAGACTTTGAATCAAATCAAGTGAAAACTGAGATCACAGATAAAATAGAATCCTAACTGTATGTGAAAGTTGCATTTTCTTCACATTATAAAAAGCAAATTAGTTCAAACAAAACCAATCAAGCCAACCAAACAGCCACAGACACGTAAATCATTGCTCCAATAATTTCGCGGTAAATTTCCCTTCAACCCAAGTTAAGCATTCACTACTTACCGCAGTAGACACGTGAGTTCGGCCTCCAGTTGGACCTTCCCTTGCAAGCCCAAAGTCGGAAAGCTTGGGATTGAAATCCTTATCCAGAAGCACATTTGACGATTTGAAATCTCGATATATCACCTGCCCACACAGGATAAGAAAAATAGCTAACTTGTACCGTTATGGAAGGTGATATCCTTAAAAGTGCAAGAATTTCTTAGCTTGTTAATACATGAAAACTAAATGTTAAACAGAGTTCTATTCAATTACATTGACAAAAGTGAGAAACCAAAAAAATTTACCAGGTAAAAAACGGTACCTGAACTTCCACTCCCTCGTGCAGATAAGCCATTCCTTGAGCGGCACCAAGGATAATACGTAATCTTGTTCCCCAAGGAATTGTTGGCATTGCCCGGCTGAAAAGATGATCCTCCAAGCTCTTATTGGGCATGTACTCGTAAACCAATAAGCGTTGGATTCCTCTTTCTCCATCCAATGCGCAGTATCCTAAAAGCTTTACAAGATTGGGGTGATCCAAAACTCCAAGGAATTGGACCTCTGCAACCCATTGTTTATGGCCCTATACGATAGACGGACAATTAATTCACGAGTACATTTTAGAGCCTCAAGAAATATTTAAATCATCAGGAAATTATTTTAAACAACAAATATTAAATTTCGTGACTAGTGAAAGAGGGCAATAAGTTGGATGTTTTCGTGTAGTTGGCAGAAGAGTATTCTGAGGTAACAAAGTTTTTAGACTAATAAAGTACGTAAGTTGTCATAGCAGACACGTCCAAGGACAATTGAAATAAACTCAAGAACCCAAGTAAGCCATCGTGGAATGTGAATGTCGTAAGATATGCCCAATTATTGTTCCATATTGAAGACTAAAGACAGTAATCAAGCAAATATAGGTATTTAATCAGGACCTGATGATTTAAACAATCGAACATTTTACATTTTCAATAGTCTACACCCCTTCATAAGAAATCAAGTCCACTTTTTATGCTGGGTAATCATAGCTAGATGCACTTCATGGAAAATGCGTCCTTTCTGTCTTCTTAGTAAGTTTTTCTCTTGCTGGTTTGGCTAAAATGCTACATAAAGAAAATCCCAAATAGTACTTCTTATGCAGTTATTCACTACGTCTTTGATTTAACTCATAATGCTTGTTGCTATGCTCAACGTTGCGCAAAGAAACCTGTCTAAAAACATATTTATAGGACAATAATTCATAGACGTCTATGTAGGGAAAATAAAATTATCTGTGTGTACCCTCAAATGAATTTTCATATTTATAAGGTTGGGCCATAAAATATATCAGAATCAAGAATAACATTCCCTATCATGTTGAAGCCAAAATCCACACACACTTTTCCTCTTCAATTCCAATTTTCAAAGCACCTCACCATGTTTAGTTCCACATTCAAGCTAGTTTCAACTCTCATGTTCACTAAACATCATACATTTTTCACTCAGATGCAAAATTATCTGAAAGTTGATAATCCATTCCCTCAATGTCACAACAAACAACAGTTGCGTAGAAACATGACATGAAATAGAAACTGATCAATCCATAACATGCCAACTGTCGAATACAGTTTAAATAAAGAAATTTGTCTAATCTCTAAGCTTTGCTTTTAGACAAGGAGGTTCAACATGGTACCAGACCAAGCAAAAGTCTTGCCGCCACCCTTTCATATAAATTGTGCACAAATAAGGAATGAGAAATGAGCCCAGAAGGGGCATATTGAACACAATTGAAATGAATGAAATTGTCCAATCTCGGCTTAAAATTTTAGATGAAGTGGTTTAAGTGATATAAAAACATGCAAAAAAGGCCTATATTCAAGTCTCTCCGCAATCTATTTATAAAAATTGTATAAATTTGTCCGTCCTCTATCTTCTCAAGCTTTTAGATCAACACGAATAACAGGGACTCAAAAAGAAAAATGAAAAGGGAATTGTAGCTAGTAACAAATACCTGTAATCCTTGTGTATTGAGTTTTTTAATGGCAACCACCATGGAATCCCCCTGTCCATTTGGAGGACTAATCGTACCTTTATAAACACTCCCAAAACCACCTTCCCCAATCTTCAGCAGCCTGTTGAAATTTTTAGTTGCTTCCCTCAGTTCTGACACAGAAAAAACCCTCAAATTCTGCTCTTTTTCTTTGTACATTTCCGTTATGCCCCGAGGTGATGAAGCTGAACCAGTGGATTTACATACACGACTTGAACCCAAATTATCTGAGTTTCTTTGGGTACTCAATTCCGGCGCCGATCTCCGTTCCCGGGACTTCGACTTGTCTTTGAATATCATAAAACACTTCATCATTTTCAAAAAAAAAAAAAAAAAACAATCAAAAAATTAAAATTGCTCCAAGTCGAGAAGTTCCTTTTCTGCAGAAGCTTTTTGAAATTGATTAAATCAATTATATGTTCGATTCAGCCGAAAATGAAGCCGCTAAAAGGTGGGCAGAAAAGGGTATCAAAAGAAGAAAAAATTACAGAAAACAAAATTGAAGTGGGAACTAATTGCAGAAAGCGTGTAGAACAGAAACTAGACGAAATTCAGATGGGAAAACGAAGATGGAAAAAATGGCAATTGCGTTATAATTAAGGAACATGTATGTCAGCAAATTCCATACATGTGGAATTGCACTTTGCAAACAAATAATTAATTAATTATGAAGCAAATCAGATTAAAGTGGAAATGAAGGCGCTGAATTGAACATATTCCATCAATGGAAATTGAAAAACCAAACCATGATACATGTTTGCAGGGAAGAAAATGAAATTGAATTGCATTATAAATAAAGTGTATAAAACCATAAGAGTCGACGTACACATAATGAGTTTTTTAGGAAAATTTGGTCAAACTTCAAAGCGACAAGTAGCCGACTTCAAAATTTTCTTCCTTTTAAACTATAGTCACGATAACTAATATTAGACCGTATTGAATATAATTTCAACCTTATCTTTAAATATGTTGTAAAATTTTAAAGTATTCTTGACGTTATTTAAAACATACTTTCTTGAATCATATTTATCGGAAAAATAATTTTTACTAGTATACCGTTTTTTTTTTTTTAGAATTCGAACGTCGAGAATTTTAATGGATTGAAAATTGAAAAGAATGAGATACGTAGATTTTGGATTTGAGAGGATGAAGACGTAGAATGACAGACCAAAGATGTTTTTTTGTCAACAGTGCAGAAACATCCCTAAGATCGGTGAATTAGTGAAAATGTTCGACTAAAAATAATGTTTGGTAAATAAGTAATGGGTTAATTTCAGCAATAGTCACTAAAATTTATTAAAAATTTCAAAATGGTCATTGAAGTAATTTGTGACAGTTGACACTATTAAATTTCAACGTGGAGATAAATGGCACTAACTAGTACGTCACGTCAAACAAAGTCGTATTAATTGCAGTTAAATACATAATTATTAAACCCATATTTGTTCAATTCTAATAAGCAGTTAATTGGTGAAACTTCGTATTTTTTTTGGCGAATTTATTAAATGTTGAATATTTTTGTCTAACGTTACGTACTAGTTAATGATATTTGTGTTCATGTTAGAATTTAACTGTGATATGTATGATTTTAAGTTAACGCTTTCAATTGTGTGACTATTAATGTAACTATTATAAATTTGAATCACTAATATCGTAAGAAAAGTATTTTAGTAAATATTTTAAAATTTTTAACAAAATTTAGTGACTATTAATGAAATTAACTCAATAAATAATTTAAAAACAAATTTAATTTACTTTCGATTATGTTGTTTCTCATTACGTTCCTTTCATTTTCAGGTATCTCAATAATTTCATTTATTTTGGACTCAGACGCTGGACGATTATTCAACGGTTTGAAAGACTCTAATGGTAGAAAGATGTGAATATGCAAGAGAAGGATCTTGAGAGAATAGGAGTATTACCTAGTAAGTGACGAATAAGTTAAATATTAAAGTCAAAATCAACAATTAATTGTAAATACACATTTCATGATATTCACAATTTTTATCAACTTTTTAATCATATATTTCATTAACTTTTATCAAAATTTATTTTTAAAAAATCTAATATTTAACAAAATTAAACGGGTACTAAGTATTTTAACTTAATATAACACCCCCATGATTTGTTATTGCAAATCAGTGCGTACTCAACTTTTTCTATTCAAGAGATGACCTTTCTGTATATATTTAGCACTGTTAAAATTATATTTTAAGTGTTTATAGTTGTGGATCTTACAACATGTGTAGACAAAAATTATATTTGATATGTTCGATTAATTTAATTTATAATTTAAGCTTAACTAAATAAGCACTCAATTTTGTACGTGCCATTTTTTAAGTTTATATCGGACGAAATTTGTTAACAACGATTTGCTTGCTACAAAAATTTCGGTGTTACTAATAAAAAAATGGTTAATTTCACTGGCAGTCACTTATATTTCAACAAAATTATAAAACAGTTACTAAAGTTACAAAGTTTCAACGTCAATTACTGAAGTATAGCGTTCACCAAAGGTCATTCTGTTAAATTTGCAGAGTGAATTGATGATGTGTCGTCGTTAAGCGTTCATGTGACACAATCAGTTGATATTTGATAAAAATTGATGCCATGTAGACGCAATATACTAATAACAAGCTTGGCCTCCACGCCTAGCTACGCTTCACGCTTCGTCCTCGCCTTTCCCTTGTCTTGTTCTCACCTAGGTATCGCTTAAATTTGAAAAGCTTAAAGTTTGGCTTCCACGCCTAGCCACGCTTTACGCTTTTTAGAACATTGACTAATAACAATAAATTCAAACCGCAAAGGACGTACTTAAAATATAATGACCTAACTGCAGTTTCTGAGTAATCATATATGAATTGGAATTTAGTTGGATTAATCGGGTATTTAACTAATTAGGGGGAAAATAGGATTTAGGATCGTTTTTTGAGAAAATCGAGTTGTGCAAATGGTTTAGGATCATGTTTTAGGTGCATACTTTGTTATTTGAATTTATTTTTATTAGTACATTAAGTATACGTAGCGTCAATTTTATTAAATCTTTGATCGATTGTGTCTGCACATGAATGACAATGGTGACACGTCATCAATTCATGTTGGAAATTTAACAGAGTGACTGTATGTGAATGTGTTAGTATATTTCAATGACCGGTGTTGAAACTTTATAATTTTAGTGAGTGTTTTGTAATTTCTCTAAAATTTTAGTGACCGTAAGGGAAATTAATCCCAAAAAACTGATTAGACGTGATTTAGAAGAATTTATAAAAATGATATTAAATTGCTTATGAAAAAGAAAGCAGTGACGACAATAGAAGACCAAAGACTGAAAACGAAATTTCCGCGTTTTAGCGTTTTCTGTTGGCGGTATGAACGTCGGACCCGCTAAGAACTGAAAGGACACACTCACAGCTGGAATATTTAATGCATAGAATACAAGGTAACCAAATCTTGTCTCAAGTTTCAAAGAAGGATTAGGTATTCATTATTACGTCCATGTTTGATCAACTTTAAATTATAATTTTAATTAATTAAATTAGTCAAATACTCTATATTTTTATCTACATATTTTATAGAACTTACAATTTATTATTACTTATTTATTAACTACACATTTCATTGATCTCACAATTTATAAGTACTTAATAAATAATTTCAGTAATACCAAACATGCACGACATTCATGTTCTAAATGTCAGGGTCTAAGCATGATGCGTGAGGAAAAAATATCACATAATGGTAAGATGGTAAATTCTATTTTTAATTGTCCAATGCGGGGCCTAGACTGTAAAAGGCGAGCCTAGATGGCAAAAGGCGACGTCTTTTAATATTTTCTTTTTTTGTCCAAATTACTCTAAATAAAAATATTAATTATTTTACTAGTTAAATAAAAATATTAATTATTAATGGTCTTATTAAAATAATTAAAATAATAATCATATAAAAATAGTTATTAATGATCTTAAAATAATTAATAATAATAAAAATGAGAAAACGACTTATCACAACTTGTCAAAAACACAATTGTGTAATACTTTTTTGATGGTTTTTATTCATTGTAATTCTACAATATATAGAGTAGATACATAACCATTTACAATGAAATAATATATACAAAATAATAATGAATGGGAAATATTATCTAATTAAAGAGGGGGGAAATGCAATTACTTATTAAGAATATTGTTCATATCAAACTCTTAATTATAACCTCTTAATTTTAGCACTTTTCTTCAAATTTGAGCATGGATATCACGCGTGTATAGCTTGCAGTATATAAGATGCATATGACTTGGACAACCTTTGGGAAGACATGTGATCACTAATGAGATATCTAGTTTTGGTTTTAAGATGAGATTCATATTTAATGGGTGGTATACCAAGATTACAACGAGGTGGAAGACAATATTGAGACACTTGAGATTCAATATTAACATCATCAACAATTGCAGAATTAGAATTAGTAGATACCTCAATGGAATCTCAGGAGAAGATTGGCTCGGTGGTTGTGTTTGATTGTTAAGAGACGTTGTACTATCATGAAAATTATAATTTTCGACATTTGGAGTCATCAATTCAGCAATAGAGGGCCTTTTTCCTTTATCCAATCTACCGATAGTGTCATTTTCGGTTGATCAAAACAAATATGAGATGCAGTCTTCATCCGTAAAATTTTTAGACGGAGAATTATCCTCCATAGCATCTTCGAACGTCCGGGTGCCTTCATCTGGTCAACTGGTGGTATCACTTTTCAACGAATCCAAAAAAAAAAGAACTCATGTATTTCTTTAAAATTAATCACCTCTTCTCGATTCTTCCCCTAAAGTGATGAATAGGTAGTTGGTGGTATGTAGAATAATTCATTTTCATGGAAAATAATATTCATAAAGAATAAAATATCCTCGAAGATGAATCATAACACTTGAAGCCCTTTCGATGGATCTCATATCCTACAAAGACACACTTCAAAGTCTAAGACTCAAGCTTGAGTACGTTGATGTGGATGCAAGTGAACATAAAACCATACACTAAAAAATTCTAGGAGCCAAAAATACTATAGGTGGAAGAGTGCAATGATCAAAGAGGGCATCCAATAGTCATCTAAAATTGAGGACACTAGATGGCCTATGATTTATCAGGTAACAGATGAATTCATGGCTTCACCCACAAATGAGAGGGAACGTTTCCTCCAATCAAAAGAGACCAAGTAACTTTCAATAATTGCCTGTTTTTTAACTATGTAACACCATTTTGTTGAGAAAAATAGGAATCCACTGAGTGCATAAATTCTGTCATTTCTTGTTTAACGTATTCTTCTCCATTATCAGAACGAATAACTTATATTGAAATGTCAAATTGAGTAGTCACCATTTTATGAAAGAGGGGAAAAACTAAGCACACATCACTCTTGTGTTTCAATTGATAAACCCGAGTCATTCAAGTGCAATCGTCCACAAAAGTAACAAACCACATCATCCCATTAAGAGTAGAAATTAGTGCTGGTCTCTAAACATCTGAATAAACTAATGAAAATAAGAGGTTGGCTTTATTATCACCAAGTGAAAAATAGTATGTTGACTTTTTGCCATTACATAAGTTTCGCAAATAAAATTCGAAAAGTTACAACTACTAAACAAGAGGGAAATAATCTCCGAAAATAGCAAAAAGAGGGAAGTCCTAGTCTCCTATGCTCTTGCCAAATTTTATTTTTCATATTCAGTTATAAAGATACAAAAAGAGGACTTTGCAGCGGAATTATATGAACATAAACAACAATTGTGTTCAATTCCTATGATAAAGAAAAATAGATTGAAGGAGGCTCCGATACTATGTTAAAAACACAATTGTTGAATAATTTTTTGATAGTTTTCATTCATTGTAATTGTACAATATATAAAGTACATACACAACCATTTACAATGAAAATAATATATACAGAATAATAATGAATATAAAATATCCTCTAATTACAGAAAAAAAAAAAAGCAATTACTTAATATTGCCCATATAAAACCCTTACTATAACCCTTTAATTTTAGCACAACTAAATTCGTGAAGTTTTACATTACCATCTTGCCAAGTTTCACACTTTTTAGAACTTTGATTACAAAACTTAGAAATAAATTTTTTTTACGTTAAGCCATACAAACTAATATTATATCAATTCTCTCTCTGTCTAATTTATCTAGAGCCAAATTTATCATTTCTGAAAGAAGAATGTCAACAATTTAAAAATAAAAATAAAATAAAGTTGGCAATGCTATTCTTTTGGCTCATAGCTTCTACTTTTGGTCCAGAATTATTAGCTCAGCTATAAAGGTTTATCCTATACACCATCAATACCAAATAATGTCAAAACAAATTAATTGGAAATATTTCAATTTACTTCTTCTAACATGTATTATTATATTTTTATTTATAGTATCTAGATATTAATATCTTGACAATTGCTCTAAAACTCGTTTGATTATATGCTAAAAATTGCATTATATGTTAAGGAAAAGTTTCACATCGATTATACATATAATGAATAATTAACATATACGTAGATTTGGACTACTCTTCTTAACAATGTTGACATTTTAACATGGAACATCAGAACTTAATACAAACGACATAAGAATTAGAACTTACTAAAAACTATTAAAACTATATTTTAGATTTCGACTTCAAATGTAATAAATGCATACAAATTTTATTTTTTCTTTGTCGATTAATAATTAGTTTAGGTTTCGACTTCAAATGCAATAAATGCATTCAAATTCATTTTTTCTTTGCGGATTAATAACTTTTTTCTTCTTCTTCTTGGTCTTTCTCTTTGATTTTGAAAGTGCATTTAGTTCTCACTACATGAGAGTTGACTTGAATTTTCTTACCAAAACTATGATTTGACTTTATTAGTAAGTCTATTGGCACTACTTTTTAGTGTTTATCTTTTCAAATTTTAATGTGTTAAAAAATTGTAGTAAAAAATTAACAATTACTTTTAATTATGTATAATTTTTATTAATTTTTCAACTATATATTTCATCAATATTTTATCAAAATTTGATAATAATAAAAAAAGGTTCAATCAAGCAAGCTTTTAGTATGGTTTCACAAAATGTAAATTAATTTACATAAATCAAGATTTCATAATTTTGTAATCTTGATGGAAAATTCAAATTAATAAATGTCAGTGCAAGTCAAGATTGGGTAGAGTGATTTGAAAGGATAAGAAAATTTATGGTCAATTTTAATTCCCCAGATTTAGGGATAAACAATTGAAATTTCGTACTTGTTTGGTAATTATTATTTTTTTTTTATTATTTTTAAATTATAAAAGCATCTCCAACGCACTCTGCTCTATCGCGGTCTCACGTGGCAAGTAAAATAGATTTTACTTCCAATTCATGTGACACTACGCCTATAGAATGAGCGGTCAAATTAAAATTAATCTCCAATGCACTCCGCCTAAAATTAAATTTGTTGACCCACTCAGGTTTGTGTCTCCGCCTATATTTAGACGACTTCACTTTAATCTATAATTTAATGTGCCACATCGATAGACGGAGTCGTTGTCGATGCATTAGAGATAGTTTTTATTACTCCGCCTATATATACTTATGTGGTACGTCCAAAAAGTTATAGATAGAGTGCATTGAAGATGCTCTAAGTATTGAGTCTTACGTAAAGGGAAATTTGTACTTTCGCCATCAATCTGTATAGTTTGTTACTAATATACTCTCAATCTTTTTTTAACACCAGACATCTTCAATCTTTCACTTAATTGCAAATTAAATCCTTGTTGACAAATAATTACGAATTTGCACCCTCTTTAAATAAACAAAATAAAAGAAAGCAAAAAACAACAAAACCTAAGAAAAAATTGCAAAGAAAATCTCACAACTTTTCAAAAGTACAAAATATTTTCTTCATTACCTACCCTACCTCCACCCACGCACCCACCATAGCCATTACTGAGATTACAAAGGTTGCAGATATTTCTTAAGGTTGCAGATATTTCTTATATTACAGATATTTCTTATATTATAGACAATAAATACAAATAAATACATACACAGAGATGATTGATTCTGGTATACAGAACATTGATACCATAATTTTTTATCTTCTGTTGTGTAGAAAAGAAAAGAAAAATGAAGAATAAAAGCAATAGAAAAGTTTCTGCAAAATGGATTCCCATTTTTTTCATCTCTTTATTATTTATTGGGATGATCTTCACCAACAAGTATAGTTCAAGAAATTTCTGAGTTTTGATTTTTTTTTTTAATTCACTGCGAATTTTGATATCTATAATCTTGTTATTGTTGTAACCTAAAATAAAGATTTAAATATTTAACTTAATTTGATTTAATTTTCAATTTTTAAACAAATTCAAAACTCCTTAATTTCATGATTAAAATCAATTTGAATATATAAATTTTCATCATAGTAGGGGTTGAATTTTCTACTATAAAAAGGGTGTAGTTTTCATATTTTTAGACACATTACAAAAAACAACAAGATTAGAAAATCACTCTCTACACTATATTTATTTTCTTGTTTTTAGCAACTAGTTAAAAGTTTGTTCTTATGTCCCTTTGGTCGTGCCCATAGAAGGAGAATCGGCTGTGAGCTAAAAGGGTTTTATCTTGGAGTCGTGCAGTACTGACAATACCCGCATGAAGAGAAGACAACACGACTTTAGGACATCGACTTTCGCAACTCTCTAAGGCCAGCCATTTTTAATTCTATTTATTTATTTTCTGTTAATTATATACTAATTAATTTATTACACAAATCACTTATTTCTCAACAATTACTGATCTGGGTTTTACAGATTATGTGTTCCATTAGAAACCAACAATCAATTTATATCTCAATATAAATATGAGCAATGAAGATCGTGTATTACAAATAAAAAGGTTCGTCTTTATAAGTAAAAATTGAAAATTTTGAATTTTTTTTTTCGAGCATTGCATTACATTTGTATTTTTATGTTAAATTCTTATTTTATACTTTTTCTTTTTCTTTTTAGACGAAATTGAATTTATTATTATTATTATTATTATTTTGTTTTCAAGGCTTCAATTTTATTTTTTAGGTTGGGTTGTGTTGCATTGGGGGCGAAGGCGGCAAACGTTGTGGGTGGTGGTGGAGGAGGTGAAATTGACGAGGAAGACGTTTTTCTTTTTTTTTTTTTTTTACCATATTTGAAAGGGTTGGTGGGGAAGTAGATATTTTTTAACTTTTTGAATATTTAGGGGACTTTCTTTGTAATTATTCCTTATTTTTTGTTTTTCTATTGCTTTCTTTATTTTTCTTTATTTAAGGAGGAGAGCAAATCCGTCATTTAATGACTAAAATGAAGAAAATGACGAGATTTGTTACATAATTGAAAGATTGGAGATAGATTATGCTAAAAAAAGATCGAGAATACTATATTAGTAATAAACTACAAAAGGTAGAGACGAAAAATACAAATTTCTCCTTACGTAATGTGCAAATACAAATTGTGGGTCCTATATATTGTTATGTGGATAAAAGTGATATTTAATCAACTTATAAATATTTATAAGCACTGTCAAACATCATCGATAAAATTGTCAAAAAGTTAGTAAAGAAATAATCAAATTTTACCAAGTGTTTTTGCTAAATCACATTATTGTTAGAATAATGGAAAAAACGGAAGTTTTTGAGAGGTACATTTTATTAAATTGTGGCGTTTTGGTGGGCCAAATTGGGCCACACAAGATTGGATTTTAAAATTTAAAAATAGAAGTTAAAATATTGTCAATGTATTATCTCGTTTTATCTAACATTGTGTCTGTGTACAAACATAGTATTGCAGTCTACATTACTACATCTAAGCTTCTATGCTTTTGATCTCGAACAAATCATGGTATTGAATTATATAGGTTATGGGTTGGTTTAGATTCACCCGAGTTGGATGGTCATGAATTACATATAATTAATAGAATTTTAAATTCTTTTCACAAAATTCATATTATTTATATTTGTTTAATATAAGTAAGAAAAATTAAATTGTTCGCATTCGGATAGTATAATGCTTTTGAAAATTGTAATTTTTTATCATGCATATAAAATAATTACAAAAATATGAGAAAGAAAGAATTAATTGTTATGAAACTAGACAAAGAAGAGAGAAAAATATAATAGATGTGAAGTTAAATTGTTTATTTTATTATAACTATGAACCTATTTTTATAGGATTCCAAAGTAGGTTACAAAGAGATTTGGATACAATCAAACAATGCTTATCTAAATATACTGATAAGACTAAGTATCTTGATAATTCTAAATAGTCATCAATAATTATCTCATAATTTTACAGCACTCTCCATTTGATGACTATTTCTATAACCTATATTTATAGGATTCCAAAGTAGGTTACAAAGAGATTTGGATACAATCAAACAATGCTTATCTGAATATACTGATAAGACTAAGTATCTTGATAATTCTAAATAGTCATCAATAATTATCTCATAATTTTACAACACTCTCCATTTGATGATTATTTCTATAATAACTATCTCGTTAAAAACTTTGTTTGATAAAAATCCAGTGGGACAAAATATCAAACGAAAAGAAAAAAAAAAAGTACAGAAATTGTTAAAGTTTTGGAATATTAAGAAAATACTGCCTCATTAAAACCTTGACCAGAAAAACTCAGTGGAACAAAACCTGGACTAAAGAAAAAGAGTACAACTACTCCCCTAATATTAATCATTGAAAATCTTTGAGTCGACGCATCCCAATCTCGTGCACCAATTTTTTAAATGTGGATGTCGGTAATACTTTTGTGAATAAGTCAGCCAAATTGTCACTTGAGCGAATTTGTTGAACATCGATGTCACCATTCTTCTGAAGCTCGTGTGTATAGAAGAATTTTGGAGAAATATGATTTATTCTGTCCCCTTTGATATAGCTTCCTTTGAGTTGTGCAATACAAGTTGTATTGTCATCATACAATATTGTTGAACTATCATTTGTTGAAGGTAATCTGCATGATGCTTGGATATGATGTGTCATATTTCTCAACCATGCACATTCTCAACTTGCGTCGTGCATTGCAATAATTTCAGAATGATTTGAAGATGTTGATGTTGATGTCAATGTTTGCTTTACAGATCTCCATGATATAGTTGTTCCTCCACGTGTAAACACATATCCTGTTTGTGATTTAGCTTTATGTGGATCGGAGAGATAACCCGCATCTGCATATCCTACTAAAGACGATCCTAATTTTCGTGAATAAAATAATCTCATGACAACAGTACCTTTTAGGTAACAAAGAATGTATTAAACACCATCTCAATGTCTTTGAGTGGGTGCAGAGCTATATCTTGCAAGGAGATTTATAGAAAAAGCTATATCCGGTTGAGTGCAATTTGCAAGATACATTAATGCATCAATTGCACTTAAGTATGATATTTCAGGTCCAAGAGTTATTTTCACATCTTCAAGTGGGCGAATTGATCCCTTTTCACTTCAAGTGATCGAACGACCATAGGCGATGTCAATAGATGTGATTTATCCATATAAAAATGATTTAAGACTTTTTCTGTATAAGAAGATTGATTAACAACAATCCTTCTGGAAAATGTTCAATTTGCAATCCAAGACAGAATTTGATTTTTCCCAAATCTTTCATCTCAAATTCATTTTTTAAATAATTTACAATTTTGTTGAGCTCTTTAGGAGTTCATATAAGGTTTAAATCATCAACATAAATTGTCACAATTGCAAATCCAATATATGTTTTCTTTATGAAAAATACAAAGACATACATCATCGTTTTTATAACCTTCTTTCAACAAATATTCGCTAAGGCGATTATACCACATTTGTCCGGATTGTTTTAATCCATACAATAATTATTGCAATTTAATTGAGAACATTGTTCTAGAGAATGAATCATTTGCTTTTGACAATTTAAATCCTTTAGGAATTTTCATGTGTATCTATCAAGTGAACCATACAGATATACAGTTTCTACATCCATAAGGTGCATATCGAACTTATGTGACACAGTCAAACTTATTAAAAATCTAAATGTGATTGTGTCTATTACGGAAGAATATGTTTTCTTATAATCAATCACAAGTCTTTGTAAGAAGCCTTGGGCTACAAGTCGGGCTTTGTATCTTGTAATTTCATTGTTTTCATTCATTTTTCTTACAAATACTCATTTGTATCCTACAATGATTACATTTTCAGGGGTTCGAACTACTGGTCCAAACACTTTTCATTTTTCTAAGGAATTCAACTCCACATGTATAGCTTCTTTCCATTTTGGCAATCATTTATATTTTGACAATCTTTAATAGATTGTGGTTCAGGATCCTCATTTTGTATGATATCTAGTGCCACATTAAAGACAAAGATATTGTCCACGACAATATTATTTCGTTCCCATAATTTATGAGATAATAAATAATTTATTGAAATCTCATTATTTTTGGACACTTGTGGTTCTTCAGGAGTCAAATTATCAGTGTTTGATTGATCAATCATTTCTACCATTGTTTAATTAAAAGTTTTTAGTTGGATTTTCTCTTGTACCTTTTTCTTTCGAGGTACAGAGTCTTTGGCACCAACTGGTTGACAACGCTTTTGGCGTATTTGTGATTCATTTGCTATGACAGATTGTCCTATAGAGACATCAATTTTTGCAGGAGTATTTTCTGCTAGAACATATGACTTTGTCACTTTCTTTATATCAACGAATACATTAGGTAATTGGCTTGCAACTATTTGCAAGTGAATGATTTTCTCAACTTCTTGCTCACATTGATTACTGCGGGGATCAAAATGAGATAAAGTGTTTTCATTTCAAGAAATTTTATCTTATTTTTCAGGATGCAGTTTTCCTTCCAAAGTTGAGAAATTCATTTCATCAAAATGACAATCTGCAAAACGTGTAGTAAATAAATCACTCATTAAAGGTTCAAGATACTTAATAATGGATGGTGTGTCAAATCCAACATAAATTCCAAGTCTTCGTTGGAGACCCATCTTTGTAGGTTGTGGGGGTGAAATTGAGACTTGGACAAAGACAATCAAAAACTTCGTAGATGAGAAATATTAGGTTCGTGACCAAATACAAGTTGTAAAGGTAAGTATTCATGATAAGCAGTTAGTCTTATACTGAACTAGTAATGCAAAGATGTAATATAGCATGACCCCAAACAGATATTGGAAGTTTTGTTTTCATAAGTAAAGGCCTAACAATCAATTGAAGACGTTTGATAAACGACTCTACTAAATCATTTTGTGTATGGACATGAGCAACTAAACGTTCAACGACAATCTTCATTGACATACAATAATCATTGAATACTTGTGATCTAAATTCACCAGCATTATCAAGACGGATTGTCTTGATTGAGTAATCAGGAAATTGAGCTCGTAGCTTTATAATTTGAGCAAGTAGTCTTGCAAAAGCTACATTTCTAATAGAAAGTAAGCAGACATGTGACCATTTAATAGAAGAATCAATTAATACCATAAAATAATTAAATGGTCCACATGGTGGGCGTATCGGTTCACATATATCTCCATGAATTCTTTCTAAGAAAGTTGGAGATTCAACACGAACCTTCGTAATAGAAGGTCTAATGACTAACTTGCCTTGTGAATAAGCAGCACGTGGATAATCATTAGGTAAAAGAATATTCTAGTTCTTTAGAGGATGTCCATGTGAGTTATTAATTATTCAGCGTATCATTATTGCTCCTGGATGTCCAAGTCGATCATGCCAAAGTATAAAGTTTTTTGGTTCAACGAACTTCGAGTTCGTAACATTGTTTGATTCAAATGTTTTTTTGAATGTATAATACATACCAGATAGGAGTGCCATGCATTTTTTTTATCTGTTTCTGGCCAGATACAAAAGAAATTATGCAAATATATTCATAATTATTTTATTACATCGTCTCAATGTGGTATCCATGACTGAGGATACATACGATATAAGTTCCAAAGTTCGTTTAAAATATGCATAAACTTAAGTGGTGTTTCTTCATAAACACCAACACCAATATTCTTCTGGAATATTGATATTCATAAAGTTGTGATTATTAAAAAAATGAAACCAATAATTTTTTAGAATATTATTATGTAGAAATTATGCTTCTTTAGGAAACAATAACTTAATATTCTTTTTCAAGACATGTGCTCCTTCAAGAACACATTAAATTACTATTTAGACTATTGCTCTTTAGGATCAATAGCTCAATATTCTTCTGAATATTGTGCAAGTAATATTCTATCAGAATATTATAACGTTGTACTTTTTCGAGAGCTACAACAAATTATTTTAATAATAAAATTACGTTCTTCAGGAAAATATTAATATAATATAAATTTGTACTTTTTCAGAGCAATATCAAAATATTAATATATGTAATATTGTGCTTCTTTAGGAGTTATAATGCAATATTCTCCTAGAATATTGATTGAATATAAGGTCGTTGTTCTTCAAGAGCAACGACACAATAAAAAATAATTTGACGATTAAGTAAAAGTTTTCACTAAAAAAAATCGATCAGTTATTATATAATTCGCATTAATCAATATTAACATAACATGATTTATATGCTTACATTCGGGGATAAGCATTAGTTGATTAATTACTCATTTATATCACAATTTAATTATGTGATATGATATTCTTCGAGATATGTGCTTCTTCTAGAGCACAATAAAATATTATTTCGACTACTGCTCAATATTCTTCTAGAATATAAAAATTATAACATCATACTTTTCATGAGCAATTAATATTCTTCTGAAATATTTAAATTGTAATGTTATATTCTTCAAGAGAAGCTAATATTTTGTCAAAATATTATAACATTGTGCTTCTTAAGGGGCAACAACAAATCATTATTCTAAAATAAAGATTTGCTCTTCAGAAGCAATATTATAATATTCTTATAGAATATTCTATCTTATAAAATTAGGCTCTTCGGGAGCAAATAATATTCTAGTAGAATATTAATGTAATATAAATCTTTGCTTATTCTGAAGCAACAACAAAATATTCTTCTAGAATATTTATATGTTAAGTTGTGACATACAATACAATATTCTTCTGAAATATTGATAGGATTGTAAAATTGTGTTTCTTCAGAAAAGTACAATTAAAACAAATATTGTTTAAGAGTTGATAATTGTCTACAATAATTTTATATTAACATATATTCATAAAATATAATATAAATTCAACAATCAATCAAATATTCAATGGAATTGTATAAGCAAACATTTTGAGATTAGGAAAAAAAATGCAACTCGCAAGTTCAAAAACAATCGTCATTTAATTTGATCAAATTCTCACCCGCACTCAATTGTGGAAATTTTGAACCTTTTTTTTTCAATGGTTGAGTTTTATAGTGTATTAATTGGAAGTATTTGGGTGGTGACTATAATCATGATGATTATGAAAGCTAGGATTTTTAATGGCAATCACAAACTTTAATTTTAAACATGTATAATCATGATGATTATGAAACACACGTATTGGTTGGAATAAAAGAAATCAATAAACTGCACAAGGTTAGAAAGACTACCTTGTTTAAAAAGAGATTACTATCTTTCAATTAATTAATTTGATAATGGATCACATAGAGAAATCGTGATGATAACGTGTTATGAAACTAGACAAAAAAGAGAAGAAAAATATAATAGATGTGAAGTTAAATTGTCTATTTTATTATAACTATTGACATATATTTATAGGATTCCAAAATAGGTTACAAAAGTTGGATACAATCAAACAAAGCTTATCTAAATATACTGATAAGACTAAGTTTCAGGATAATTTAAATAGTTATAAATAATTATCTCATAATTTTACAACATTAATCACAAATATTGTTTATAATTAGTATTATGAGCCTTTTCGAAGCATATGTTGAAATTTGAAATGAAACAATTATTAAAAATCGATTTAAGGGTCTGGGTTTGTATAATTCCAATTAACATTTTGTTAAAAAATTGAAGTCCAAATCAATAATTAATTTTAATTACACATTTAATAAAATTCACAACTTCTAATCAAAATCAAACATTCCTTTACTATTTAGGTGCCTTTTAACATTGCATGGGACAAACATTGGTCTCTAAGCTCGATCTCCCATAGCCCGTGCTGAGGTTATCTTGTTCATCAATGTTTAGTGAGCGACCTGTTTGGGAGCTCTTGTTTGGATTTGCTTTTTTGAGTTGGGGTTTTGGCCTGCATTTCAACTCGATGAATTGTTTGACTTCTAGCCCCATCAAATTGATAGGCTCGTACCATACCCATCATCTCAAATGTAATAAAATATGTAATTTTTACTAATAATGTATTTCAATACGTACACTTTAAAAATACGATAACTTATAAAAGGAAATAATAATATTACATGCACATAATAATTTTAACAAACTCAAATTATGCCAATTCTTCCTCTCTCTATCTTTTTTTTTAGGAGAGTCAATATATCATTCAGGACGTGGCTCTTTTTCTAAAAAGAAACACACCCAAACATGTTCTTGTTGGAAATAGTTGACTAAATATTTATTTTAATCAATTTTGACCAAATACATATTTTAATGAATTATGATTAGAACATATTCTACTTCACGAGTAGATGATTATGGTATATTTGGTCTTACAAAACTATTTTCGAATGAATGAGAAATTTATTACCAAATGTTGACACCTTAAAATTTGAATTGTAAAAAGAAGTGGAAAACTTATATCTCACATTGGAAGAACAAAAAATTTGTGATCACTTTATATATCTCTAGTTTGACTATTGGGTTTGGACCCCAAGGAGTAACAATAGTCTTTGAAAAGAGAGGGATCTAGATTCTATTAGATTCGATCCAAAGATCCACATGCGTGCGCCGCCGGCCGCCCGCCAGGCTGGGCTCGGGTTCGGGGTCATGGGTCAAAAGATTGGGCTTGACCCATTATAATCTTTAAACTTCCAAACAATTGATTTTAATTAATTAATTAATCCAAAAGTTACTTGTTTGAACAAATGACATGTCTTTCCGGATTTATCTGTTCAAATGATAACTATTGAGGTTAAACTGACATAACTCAACAGTTGTGTCTATTCAATTGAACCTTTTGGCATGATATAAATTAGTCCCTCTAGTTTGCATAACATTCATTTAAATTTCCATACTTCTACAAATATTCTTTTCCTTCCCTGCATTTTTAAAAGAGAATTCGAAACTGTTTCTTGTGATTTGAAGTGCTATCATCACAAAAAGAGATTGTTGTACCTTAGGAGACGATTGTCATCAATCCATGAGCACTATAGCGGGACAAATTCGTCTTAAAGTCCATAGAGTCAAACTCTAGACTCGATCCACCCTTTCAAATACATTTTTAAAACTTATTTTTCTTCAATAAAAGTGTAGAATATAATCAGCACTATTAATCTTTAAACAATAGTTCTTAACTTTGAAAATTATTAATTAGCTCCATTGTTTGTCAAGGTTTGTACCAGGGTGGAGCACTTTCTAAAATTGACTTGACATAAAGTGAGAATTATAGTCTTGGCCTTGGTTTCATGTCAAATCTTGTCGGGAAAGTGAGAATCGAAGTACGGTAAAAGACTAAAAATTGTCAAGGTGCATGTTCACTGCAAAGACTAAGACCAAATGAAGCATTTGTTTTGTACCATGCATAAAAATGTAGTCCGTGTTGAGTGGGCCCATTTTAGAAACTTTAGATCGATTTACTTCACACCCTCTCTAAATTTGAGAGATTGAGAAAAATCTATGTTTGAACTTGAATGTATTATACAAACCCGGAGGGAGCCGCTAGAATATGGTAAAAGGTTGAGCCGTGAATAATTTTTTTTTTTTTTTAATGAACTGCAGCTCTACAGCATTTTCCAAGACAGGGCTGGGCCTGGCCCAGTGATGCCCAGCTTCCAAACACACTATTATTATACATGGCCACTTCACTACTGTATGGCTGATTTTCCCACAGTTGAACTTTTTGTCTACTTTCTGTACAAATAATAATATTTTAAAAATTTAAGAATCAGCCTAGCCTCTTCAAAAAAAGGTTTTGCTTAGTACGGGATGCATACTCACTCCAATAATGTTGTGAACGTGAAAGTGTGCACCACTTTTTTATTTCATGCTGAGTCACAAACAGCACCTAGAGAAATAAAGACGAGCTACATGTAGGAAAACTAACACATATAGTTCTTGTCGAGTACCTCAGTATACTATACTAAAATGTGTTTCCATAATTCGAGTGAGAATGTCATGGCGCAAAAGTAGATATAGTTTGGTATTCCATTGTTCCCTATATTGGTTATGTTATATATATTTCGTCTAACAAAAACTAATCGAGCTCCATTTAATCTCTCAGAAGCGGAAGCTAAATCAGTTGTAGGCTATAATGTAGAAAATGCACGGGATACCATCTTTAATAGTTCTCTGTTGGCAGAAGTCAATTTCCTAGGGTCTCGAGAACTCCATAACAATTGAATTTTCAAGTTAGCAATTTGATGGATTATCAATATGCTAGCAAACAATTAATCAAAATTTATTAAGCTCTTGTTTGAGGATGGTCAAACATATTTTTTATCCACATTTTTTTATCCAAGATCCACAACTTTACAATTTGTTTTTTATTCACACATTCTATAGGACTCACAACATATAAGTACTTAAAAAATAATTTCAGCACTATCAAATGTACACTAAGCACATGTTTGATATTGCTTAAATTATATTTTCAACTTGTCAAACTGGTCAATTATATTTTTTATCCACACATTTTGTAGAGACTCATAACTTACAACCCACTTTTTATTCACACATTTACCAACAACTTATAATTTCAGCACTTAAAAAATAATTCTAGCACTTTCAAACATACGCTATATAGTTGAAAAATAAATTTTACTTACATTTTTCTTAATATACTCCTACATTAAAATTATAGTACTTCATATTTATTGATAATAAGACACGTTAAATATATTATATTAGGTAATTAAGAAATATTATTATAATTAGGAAATATTATTATAATTTGTGACAAATAAATAAAGAAGGTTGACATATCTTTGTGGGATGGGAGAGTGGTTTTTAGGAAATTTTGATTTAAAAAAAATAATGAAATACATGGCTGAAAAGTTAATAAATGTTGTGAGTCACATAAAATATGTAGGAAAAAATGAGTTCAATAAAAAAAAAAAAAAGAGTTTAAAATAAACACTACCGAACATGCTCTAAGTCTTTATAATGCTATCACATTATTTATTGGAAAATTTGGCGTAAATACTCCATAACTTTTGCTCTTAGTGCGAAAATAATCTATACCATTTGTATTTTTGGCACAGACGCCCCTAACCTATATATTTTGGTCAATGTTCTAAAAAGCGTAAAACGTTACTAGGCATGAAAATCAAGTTTCAAACTCTTTAGACATAGGCGAAGCCTAAGCGAGGACGAGACAAGGACGAAGTGAAGGCAAAGTGTGAGACGTGGTTTTGGTGCGCAATTAGAACAATGGTTTTGGTGCGTTAGTCCTTATTTGATAAAAATATCAACATGCCCTTAATTTTATTTAGAAAAAATTGTAGTTGAGTTACCAACTTTTACAAAATGTGCAAATAGGTCTAATATTTTTATTTAATAATATTTAATTTAAGGGTTAATTACACTAATGGTTCCCCATTCTTTCAAGTTTGTAACGATTTCATCCCTATTCTTTTTTTTTAGCAGATATCATTCACATTCTTCCATTTATTCTCACAGAGGGTCCCCAAATCACTATTTTTCACTATTCTGACAATTATATGACAATTTTACCCTTTGACTTAAATAAATTAATATGATAGGAATAAAAAATACAATAAAAGTATTGCAATTAAGCCCTTAATATTTTTAAAAGTACAAATTAATCCTAAACAATTTTATTTATTCAAATTAGTATTCTTCCCAAACTCAAAAAAAATCACCCTTCCCCATCCCCACCCCCACCCGTCATATTCGATGGGCTCACCGGAACAGTGGCCATAGAATTTTGCACCCCATGAACAAAAACAGGTACATCATTTTGAATGGGCTCGGGCTGAGGCTTAGGAGGGCGACCATGCCTTCTTTTGGACCCAGCAGAATTGAGATCAAAAGGGATATTAACAGTTCATTCAACCCTTCTACTCGACCCATTCTTCTCCTTCAACCCCGCTATCACCGCCGTTATCATCTACCCAAAAGCAACAAAATAAAAATGAACTTCCATCCGAGAATAAATGGAAGAATGTTTTCATCTTCCCTCCGGACTAACGCGCTTACGCCTTTTACATATTAAAAAAATCGATCAACCACAAGGCGCTCAGGCTTAATAACCTCCCCACGCACTTACTTCCGCCGTGCCACTAGCGAGTTAGTGTAGATTACTCTCAAACGGGAGGTCGGTCCGAGGAGAGTGTGCATCATCATGCGGTAATGAACTCGAAAATCAGTAAAGGAGTATAGCCCCCGAAAAGAACAAGTGGTTGGGGAAACAACGGCAACTCCACTACATCGTCGGATTTTGGGGGGTTGGTGTGGTATTTTTTGGAAAATGAGGAAGCTTAGTAGAGAAGGGAGTTAGGTTCCGCCGCTATGGCGGTGTGAGAGAGAATGACCGAGTAGTTAGTAGATTTAAGAGAGATTTGTGGGAAATTATTGAAGAAGAAGAAGGCAAGAGTTGGGCAAAGCCATTTTCCAATTTCGATTGAAGCAAAGTGTATATAGAGAGCTTTAAGAAAGGGAAAAGGAATTGAAGTTACTAAGAAGTGTATAAAGAGAGCTTTTATTTGTACTTTTGAAAAGATTAATGACCTAATTGTTTGAATTTAGTTTATTTGAGTTGAAATTGTTGACTTTTCATGTTAAAAATGGGTTGAAAAGTCAAAAATTACACTGAAAAAAAAAAAAAAAGCTTTTTAATCTAAACCAAACACAAGCCTAATTGCAATGTTTTCATTGTATTTTTTTTCTATTATTTTAATTTATTTAAGTCAAATGGTAAAATTGTCATAGAATTGTCAGAATAGTAAAAAATAGTGATTTGGGGGCCCTCTATGAGAATAAATGAAAGAATATGGATGGTATCTACTAAAAAAAAAGAATGGAGATGAAATCGTTACAAACTTGAAAAAATGGAAACCATTAGTGTAATTAACCTTTAATTTAACGTATTAAATATATCATTATAATCATGTCAATTATATTTTTTCATAAGAGAAAAAATGTTAAATTATTGTTCTTTAAGTTTATGTAATTGTTGTGTCGTGAAAATCATGAATAAAAACTAAGATAACAAAATAACAAAATGACGTACATAATTTTATAATATTGAACCAATCTTATTATATTTTTATTTAATATAAAAATACTATTAAAAATTAATTTATGATTTATGTGTTCTTTATTTTCGAATAATAACAAAATGATAAATTAAATATGAAAAATACAATTAGAACTCTAATATTTGTAATTAATATACAAGTAGCTCAATTAAATAAAAAGGATTGGGTTTGTGAATAAAATTAACTTTTCTTTTTTCTTTTTTTGTCATAACCATAAAATTAAATTTTAAATTTTAAATAATAAAATTAATATATTTTATTTAACACAATTGTTAATAATTGTGACCTTAAATTTTAATTATTCTATAATAATTCATAAAAATATACAAAATAATTTAAGTATATTATAAATTTGGTCAACAAAATCTTAATTTAAAAAAAACTATCGTTAGTGTCTTAATTTTTTATAAAAAATAAAAGTAGTATACCCATTTGCATCTTTTGCAAAAATTAAAAAACCAACTACAATTTCCTCTGATTAAATTAAGGAAATATTAATCTTTTTCGTCAAATAAAAATCAATTGCACACCAAAACACATAGATTAAAGACGTTAGTGCCAAAAAACAAACGTTACAGATTATTTCTGCATTGAAGACAAAGATTAAAAACTATTTGTGCCAAATCCCCTTTTTTATTGCAAGGCTTCCAAAAGTAAGTTTATGCACCTTTTATTTTTACTTTTTAAATATTACAATTTGCAACGTTATTATATTTGTTAAGAGTAGGCCAAGAATGACAGCGTGAAATCAGACATTAACATGTTACAAAAATAACAAACAAGTGAAGCTTATTCAATAAAAGGGCATAAATGTGTAACATCACTGTAACCATCCAATGACAAGTCCTCTTTCCCTACCCATTTCATGGCTTTACATAGCCCACATTGGTATAACAAAAGCTTGTGCATAGATTTTCTACTTCAAAATCTTTAGTGTTTCTATATACAAAAGTTGGTAATAAATATTTCTCTCTCACTACCCGGTGTTCACAATTCTTCTTTCCTATTTACGCCATGCAAAAATTAGATTCCTATTACAAAGTAAAAACAGCGACATCATGAATTTAAATCTTTAGTGTTTCTATATACAAAAGTTGGTAATAAATATTTCTCTCTCACTACCCGGTGTTCACAAATCCTTCAAAACTATGTCAAAGCTGCCTCTTTTTCCCAAAGCACCGAGAAGATTCCCACATATATTCATTTATGCCAATTGTTAAAGTCTAACAACACTCGATTTATAGCAAATCCATAAAAGAAGAGTAATGATATTTATAGTCAGCGACCACCATATTCAGTCTATGTGACAATTATGTAGCATTAATTGATATGCCATTTTGAATGAGACCCAATTAATATGACATATCAATTAATGCCACATAATTGTCACATAAACTGACTACGGTAGTCGCTGGCTATGAATAACATTATTCATAAAAGAAACATTGCAAAGTCGAAAATTTTCAAAAAATGATCAAATTCGGTTGGGGTTGCTATTACTGAAAAAGTCCTTCCGGCCTCCACATGCGCACAAATCCTCATAAACAAAGAAATTTATATGGATTCTCAAGAAATAATCTGAAATAATAAGCATTGCTTCAAATGAAGATATAATTGATCTAGATTCGAGATATCACCACATTATATTAAAGTAATGTCCTGTCGGCCTTGGCAAATAATTTTGACTGCCAAAAGCATTACTCTCTACCATAAACAAGAAAAATACCTTAACAGGCTGGTAAAAGAAGTTCCAATGAAGCAATAACTTCTGACTTCACACACCCGAATGGCTTCTCATGATTTGAGCATCACGGCTTGTGGATCTTGAAACCAAACACTCTAGGAGCATAGCTCTGTGAAGACTTCTGTGGTTTGAGGTGTCCATAAGTCATCAGAAATAGGTGGGGAAATGTTGTTCCAAAATAGGCTCCATCGATACCTTCCGATCAGTTAAAGAAACAAATGATAGCAATTTCCAGACAATAAAGATTTAGAGTTCCAAATTTGGGAGGAGTAACAGATTGTACCAAATCAAACTTTGCAACTGCAATACAAGTCATTCTCCACGATTTGTTTCACTGGAAAATTCAATCATAATATAGAAACAAAACCGAGGCACACAAATTCATTCTCTTTTAGGCATGAACAAAATTGAGAGAAATCAAAGAGAATGGAAAAGTAAAGGAGGAAATAGTTTCAGCATTCACAGCCCATACATTCTCGTTTAGACATGTCTCTATGTTTGATTATTAATGAACCAATATAAATGAGTTTGGCAGAAAGAATCAATGGTCCAAAAGTTATAAATCAATCAGCCTACAACTGATGATATTTCGAGAGCCCCCCAAATCAATAAAGCATCCCCACCCCACCCCCCCCACCCCACCCCCCACCCCAAAAAAAAAATAATAATAATAATAAATAAAATTCAATAAAGCACCTAACAATGCTCTATCAAATTATTGCAAAATTGAAATAAAAGGATACTCTCTTGGAACCTGGATCGAGGAGTGTAAATATCTTCACACTTGGGACAATATATTTTCACTGTGCTTAGGCGGGGAATGTCCGATTCACCGACAGGTAGGCAGGGTTGTCCACAACAGTATACTTTTGGGCATCTCCCAAACTCAGCGTTCTTGTACTTCTCTAGCTGTGAAAGGACAACAATTGGAGGACAAGAAAAATTACACCAATAAAAAGGATTGAAAGAATGAAGCCAATATTGACAGAGATCGAAGTAAACACCAGAGATTTACTGCTCTAGGCTTACTATGAAATGAACCAAAATTTTCTGGACTGTAAATAAAGATTAACCAATTTTTATGTTTCCTGGAACAATTAAATAGGTTCTCTAAACCTAAAGATCCAAATTCTACTCTAACTGGGAAAAAATTTATAACCTAGGAGAAGTAATTTAATTCTAGTAGGTAAACCTAAAGTACCAAATTAAGAGCCTAACTAAAACCTAATGTATAACCAACTAAACTTCAAGTCCAATAAGAGCAAGAATACTAGTCCAAGGACTTGAAAAGAAATTAAACTCTTACTCCAGCATCAGGCTGCCAGAACACATATTACATAAAACATGAGGAACCAAAACAGTAATATTATGGAACCAAGTCTCACCATAGTGGCCAATCCTTTAGTTGTTAATATGTAACGGACATGTATTAGACCATACAGCATCTCGGCTGCAGATTCAACCAATTCATTCTGCTCCTCGGTAAATGACTCACCTACAAAATTTGGATGTTCCAAAATTCATGATCAAGTTCAAACTATATGCACAAAGAGCCATGAGCTTGAGGTCATATACTCATAGAGCCAGTGACCAGAAGAAAGTTGTCTATGATTTAGCATGAGATATATTAGTAATTGGGACACAGCAGATAAGATATGCCTCTGATGTGCAATGTGATTGCATTTTTAATTTCACTGGCTATTAAATACCGTTTTCCTTGAGATTTGTTGATAATAGACATCTCATTTTCATGTTTTGCATTTCCATATCCTAGCACCTTGTTTAAGCTTAGGCAGGATTTTGTTACTCCAATCGAATAAAACTTCTTCAAAGCATATTTACACTTGCCTTAAGCAGTAAGTAACTTGTAGTGTATTATTTAAACATGTCATCCACTCTGCCACATAAGAAAACTTTAGCAGAGTAAATGCTTTGTAATACCAACATGTTAAACCATTGATCTAAAAGTTATACTTAACAACATGTATATCATTGAAATCTTCTCTTCAGTACGCCCTCACACGTGTAGGCATCCCATCAAAGCCTGACACGTGCACAATTTCATTAAATGGGTGGCGACAAGAATTGAACCTAGGACTTTTGCTTGCTAAGATACCATGTTGAACCACTTGATCTAAAAGTAAAAACTATTAGAGGGCCTCGTGTATATCATTTAAATGTTGTATTCAACTTAACTTGTAAACAAAATGGAACCAGTTCATCTATTTGCAAAAAGCAATTAAGAGCAAATCAAAAAAAGCAATAACTTGCAAGAGATCTCAAAAGAAACAAATGTTGTGTTAAACTCATAAGCTTACTGATATAACCAAATCATAACTGGAATGTTTGTTTTGAACTTCTTAAAAGTACAGAAGATTTCCCCTATCAGTTGTTCTTGTAAGACTACACATGGAAAAATACTGTGGCCTAAACACTACTTGGTTCACAAACGTCAAGGAGAACACCTAACAACAATAGTCCATAATTCTTCAAAAGAAAAGATTCCAACTTTTAGGAATATGTATATAAATAGGCAATACTATGGCAAAAAAGAAAAAGAAAAACAACTGAATAATAAACTTCAAGAAACATTTACTATAACAATAATAATTCTTCTAACAAGAACATACCGAGTGAGGATTCAACATCTAGAATTAGATCGAGTGCATAGTCATAATAAGGAATTTGACTGCTTAAACCGCACAGGTTAAAGTCATCTTGGATGTAATCATCGTCAACCTCACAGAAGAACTCGTTCCCACGAAGATTGCAAAACCATGATATCCAACAAGTGTCATCCCCATCAGACCCACTTACATCTGACTCCTCACTGTCTGCCTCAGATGCTTCTGCTGTCAACACAAAGAGAAATGCCGGCAAAGATATAAAATAATTACAAATCTTGTGCAGAACCAAGAGGAAACGTGTGCCAAAACAAATACAGTTACACACTGATCAAAGTCACTTGATTTTCTATAGGCAGCCATGCTGAATCGAAAATGGAATGCACAAGGTTTTATCTTTTATGTCCATGGGCTTGGCACTGCCATAAGGACAACAAAATTTCTCTTTCATCAAAAGCAAGGAACTAAGTCCTATGAGCAACGACAGTCATGGATGAAGAATGAGCTCATAAAGGCCTGCTTGGGAGTTTTGGAATACCGTTATAAGAGTTTTTTAAAGTACGAGTTTTGGCGTTTATCATAGTCCAGTTTTGGGTATTTTTAGAAGCGGTTTTTAAATCAGTTAAACTCATGCTTGAAAATTTATTATCTAGCGGTTTTGAAAGTTCTTTAAAAATATGTAATTACATATATAATCATATATTAAAAGAGGTAGATATATGTAAACAATATAAAGTATGTAAAAATTTAAAAGTAAATATATATTCAAATGCAAAAAAATTCTATATCGTTTACATATATCTACCTCTTTTAATATATGGTTATATATGTAATATATACTACATTTAAAATAATTCAATAGTACATAAAAATATTATTGTTTGGAGAAATAGGCAAAATGTGCGTTTGAAGAAAAGATGAAGAATAAAGTATGTATTCTAAGTTTATGGTAGATTTAGAAATAATTATTTTAGAGAAGATAGAATTGAAATAATTTGAAAAACGCCAAAACCACCGATTTGGGAGATCAAAAAATACACCCCAATTTACACTACACCGGGTGGTTTATAGTGCCCCAAAAAATAATAAGCACCGATTTTTCCAACCTCTTGTAAACGGTACCACCCAAAATCGATAGAAAAAAACTACCAACCAAGTCCTAAAAGAATATGTAGAGAGGAATTTCAATTATACCTCATCTATCAAACCAATTATCTATACTATAGTATTCAAAAATAATTGTCCTATTTATACGTAAAATTCCTTACAGATTAGGGAAGGTACCAAAAAAACAAAATGGATTATTTATTAGCGCGTAAAACTAGTAATTATGACAAGAAAAATTAGACTATTTTGTATTTTTTTGCCTAAAATAAGCACATACTTATGGTAAGTCTTAAATGAAATCTCCATCACACATACATCATTAAATGCTTATAGGTCACTAGGTTAAACATGTGCAACAATGATATCTTGGGTTGCCAGTGCTCATCTTTTTGACTCTTTTCCTCAATTCATGTCTAAAGACATCAAGTTAAGAAAATACTATATTTATCACAACCAAAGTGACATTGAGAATGAAACTTCCGCATTTGCATTCATTCTTAAGTGAAGTGAACTTGAATTGGAAAAATGCAAATAGCCACTGTTTGTCTCTTGAACCGGGGCGGGGGGTAAATGTCACAAAAAATCAACAAAAATGCTTATGCTAGCTAATTAGGAAGAGGTCCAATTAATCAAATTAAATTATTAATGTTAAAAGGTGTGTAATTTAAAAGGAAGAAAAAGCATATTATGTTTCATGAAATTTCTTCTATGAGAGAGAAAGGACTTCAATGTCAGGAAAGGAAGGAAACATCCAACAATGAGATCAAATAATCTGCATTCTCTAATTTATTAAATTTTCTTGGGTGGAGGCACCAAGCCTGAATTGGAATATACACTTCTCAACGTCAAGTGCATTGGTGCTTAGGTCCCTTCATAAAGAGATTTGTCGTTCGCGTTCCCGAAAGCACCCCTCTCTTTCAAGAGGATTCAAGGCATGTCAAGCCCTTGGAAGGTTCTTATGACAGGTTATCATCAAATATTTTGGTTTAAGTTACACAAATTTTGCTAGAAATAGTGGTTAGCCAAAGGGAATGGAGAAAAAGATCAACAAACAAGTCCCAAATTTATTGGAATAAGGGTTAGTTCGTTTGTTATTTTCATACATATTCAACTCAATAAGAATGGTCAGCCAACCTTTCGGTTTTGCATTATGCAATTTTATGCATCAATATAACCAATCAAGAGGAAAGAGGAATACAAAAGTAATAACATTTTGATTACGACTATGAAGCACCATACTTAAGCATACTTCAGTCTGGTTATTTTGTTTATTTTATTACCTCAGATATCTTGGACACGCCATCAAATTATCATTAGGAACCAAATAGCCAAGGAGTAATCTTACATGCATTAAGAATTTGACGTGTTCGCAAAGCATGGCATTTTCCTTAAAGTCGAAAGAAATGATCTCTAATTTCTTCGAAAGAAATTTTTATTTAAAAGTATGTTTGCGTGTGCTTATAAGTACTTATAAACCGGTCAATCATCATTTTTATCCACACATTTCTTAAGACCCATAACTTTTATCCACTTTTTATCTACATTTCGTAGAACACACTACTTATAATCTACAAAAATCTTTACAATATCTAAATTACTAAGCTCTCCTTAAAAGAAAGAATATAGGGCATTTAGATAGTTTCGAGAAACGGATTGAAGCATAGGAGATAATACATGGCATGACTCACATCTAAGGGGCAATTCTTGTCGTTAGTATCTAAGTTGCACGGGCACGAACATAGACACGCGACAAGTGATTTTTCTAAAAAGTTGAACACGTTGATTTAAATTCTTAAAATTTTAAATTTATATATTATATCTTTATTTTTATACTTTTTAATATAAGAAACAGCACATGTCATGTCTAACACTTGCTCGATGAATATCTTTAAAGTATCCATCGAACATTAGAAATTTATAAAATATATAAAAAATAAGACACGACATGTGGCTTGTTAGACCCATGTTATGGAGTACTCGAAGATTGTTAATATCTGACACAACGCGATGTGTCAAACACAAACACACAACCTTAGTAGGAGTGTCTACGTGTCCGTGCATCATAGCTTTGGATCATTGTTTCAAAAAGTTTAAGCCATGAGGTGCGTTGCACATGAAGCTTTCCTAAATGCCTCTAATCTTACGCCTTAAGTGCCATTTATCAATGCTTACACCTCAATTTATTGAGACTTTTGTCGCGACTTACTACACCATTGCATGTAGAAAATTATAAAAAGAATGAAGAAAAGTTGATAGCGACGAGGAGTATACCAAATTGAAATACGTTGATATCCTCTTAAAGATCCTATTAGTAGTGATGATGTGGTAGACTTCTAAGTTGATACTACTTTAGTAGTAGATTACTATTTTGATAACACTTATTAATTGCTACTTTATTGATTTGTTTTATGTTTCTTGGCAAGTTAAAGTTTTAACTTTGCTAATTTGTTTAATTGTGGATTTTCAAAAATGGTTATGGTTTAAAATGAGCATATTTTTTATTTTGATATTTTTTAAATCATTTTATTCACTTGGCAAGTTAATATCGCTTCTTGATATCAAGACAAACACACCAAGTTCTTATTCAATTAGAAATAAACAATGACATCTAAAAAAAAGTTATAGATTTTCAATTCCAAAATGCATTTATAGTACATAATGCAACCAAAAACAATATTTATCCAATAGTTTAACAATATAAATGAATAATTATATCAATTCACGCCTTTTCAACTCTCAACTATGTGCCAGTTTACTCTAAGACATTCAATTGTAAGTAGTTTTTTATTCTCTATACCATAAATATGCATCTCCATTACATCAAAATGCCAATATCACTCGTTGCAGCAGAAAATCCAAATTAAGGACACTTCATTTCGCACTAAGCCTTCTACTTCTATTAACACTCATGATTTCCATCTTTTCTTATTCTTAAAGTTATTTGTTATTGAATCACTTCTAAACTCACAAATGACTATTCCCATTCATTCTTTCTAAAGGTGTGTTTGATTGAAGGAAGGTAGAAAAGAAAACAATTTTCATGTAAGTTATAAAATAAAACCTTCTCCCCCCCTAAGAAAATATTTTCCATGGAATTGAACAAAAATAAATTTAAAGTGGTTGTATCCTAAAATTCATTTTCTTTTTCCACATTGTATCAAACAGCCAAAATAGAAAATTATTTTCTTCGAATGTGACATTTTTCATAGAAAATGTGCAATCAAACGGACCCTAAGTTTCAAATCACATGACAAATGAAAGTGCATCTAACACAACCGACGAATTCATTGTAATCTTTGGTCTACTACACTCCTAAATTATTTGTCAAAACATTTTAGTGTATATTACAAAAACACTCCAGGTGTAAGTTACTACATCACAAATACCTTATCTACTTTCAAAAATTTCATAAACCTCCCATGTGATTTGCATTCCACAGCAAATTCACCCAACCATCTTTATACTGTCTTTATTTCTCTTTTTTCTCGTTTCTCAAGATATTTTTTCATATTTTTCATTTACATGAGACCATCATTTTTATTTAAGGCTTTATTTGATTTTGCTTAAAAATTTGGTAAAATGCAAATCAAAATCTATAATTAATTTTAAAAATACGTTTCATATGACCTATAATTTTTATCAACTTTTCAACCACACATTTCATCAACTTGTATCAAAATTTACAAAAAAAATCTAATTTTTAACAAAATCAAACGGGCACTAAGTCAAAAATCAATATAACTTTTGTGATTCTTTTGTAATTCCTCACATAAGGATCCACAAAATACTAGATCCCCACCTACAAGCAAATTGTTATAAAACTCCAAAATTGCATTTTTATTTGATCCAATTTCCCTTTTTATTACATATAGAAGTCAAGTTTTGGCCTCCATCGTCCATCCAAAGGATGTGTGCATTGTTTAAAAAGGCTATTTTAGACTTACGCCTCGAATTCAGCTTCACATAAGGTTTTCATAAAGCACGTCAAAGCTTACACCTTGAGGCACATTTGTAAGCCTTACGCCTCAAGGAGACTAAAATATTTGCTCATTTGTCTTGCATTTTTTGGACATTTTGTTATTAGCCTTAACTTTCCAGGCTACTTATTTATAATCTAGAATAGTTTACGAGTCTTTTTGTTTTCTTTTTTCTTTTCTGTCTTTACACGAAAGGGAAGAAGAAGGAGAATACACGATAGCTAGTGGAGGATAATGACAAAGAATGAGAATAAACTAATAGTGATGTGGAGGAGGATGTTGATGATTCCCTTAAACATCCTATTATAATTTTATTTTGTGATTACTAACTTGAGAACTTATTGTTTGATACTTTACTAATTTGTTTTGTATTTGTTTGCATGTGAAACTTCTAAATTTGTTGTTTACTTACGAACTTTTTAAGATGATTTATGATTTATTATGATCATATTTTTATTTTGTTATCATTTTAAATATTTTATTGGTTTATGTTGAGGTTACACGTCAAAGCTTACGCTTTGCCCTATAACAATAAAATGTTTTGTTACCCTATTAAACCTTTTTTAAACTATTGTATCAAAAAGCTCAATGAATTGGGAATTCTCTATTGGTCCACGTCATTTTGGAACAAGCAAATCATTTATATAATGCATTTCTTCAAAAAAGTCCAATCCTGCATCAGCTGGTTGCTCGGCCTTAGTCTTGGGCTGATCTCACACTTCAATCAACCCCTTCGTACTTCGATTCAATCAATCGATTGATCAAGAGGCTAATCTCTTTTTTTTTTTTTTTTTTTGTTTGGGCTGATAGCTAAAAGAAAGTCCGCACTTTCTCTTTTTCAATGGGCATAGCATTAGCTTCAATTGAACAAGCTCAACTTTGAAAAAGAAAGGTGCTGAAGAACTATTTATATAATTTTTTTTCATATACAATAGATAACTTGTTTGTTTACAAATAATCAATGAGCACAAACAAAACTTTTTTTTTTCTTCACTCCCTTTTCTCCCTTATAATGTTAAACCTTGTTCTTCGTATCTTAGTGATAATTTCTTTAATTTTTATATACTCGTAATGTTTATACCATATTTAGTTTATGAAATTAAAGTACACTCTTATCAGTTATCATAATACTAGAAATGGAACAAAGTTAGGATTGAATAAGGCTCAAAGTTTGGATTTCTTTTGTTCCTTTTTCTAGTTAAAATTTGGATCAATTTTGTTCATTTTTAAAAATAAAAAACATTAATTTTGACAAAACTATTATTTAGATAATCACTTTGAGCACAAAGAGGGAAAAAATGGATTTCTTCTTAGCTAAAATATATTTTTACTAAATTATAAATTAGAAAAAAGAAAAATGATCAAGAAAAGGAAAGCTTTAAATGTAGTATAAATACAAGTTAAAATAGGAAATGTACACTTGTCTTTGCCTACATAGAAGATTTCCATAATTTTTGAAAAGGCACTACCTCCAACCTAGATTCATGAGTTGACCCTTCCCCACCCATTAAATCCAACCTATGCATTTAAACTACAACCATTTGTTCCCAAAGCCATCTAAGCCTAAATAAATATTTTCCACAAAGAAAATGCCAAAGCACTACATCTATCAGGTCCAGTTCTGTCATACTATGGCTATATAAGCTTGAAATAACAAATAAAAGGGAACTCAGAAAATTCATCAAAGCTTCTATCTTTGTTTCTTTGTAATTTTTATAATGCAGATAAAATATTGAATTCAACCAAAGTGATGAATCCAAGACATATAACAAAGTGATTGCATAAGATTCATTATCAGAATATCAACTTCATCATTCTGCTAGTCACGAGCCACAACGGAAGAAGAAAAGTTTTGTTAGCATAATTTTCTGGTGTATTGCTTGATTGGTATTCTATAGGCAAATGTTAGTTATGCATATAGAGAAATCTGTGTGGGGACAAAGGCAATTGACACAATCTCTTGTATGCATAAAACTGTCATGGCTCGCTTCTATACAAAATGCAACATGGAGCACAACCAGCAGAAGATAGCAGTCCTATGTCCCCATTCCCAAAGGCACCCCTCACTTTCAAGAGGATTAGTGGGATGTCTCCTCCAAGTGATAAATGATTGATTGCAAATATTTATTATATATCTTCACTCGAATACCAATAGCAAATCAATAGATAAGCAAACAAGGAACATACCATCTTTAACTTTAGACATCAATATTAAACCGGGATAAAGGCAACTCAACATAAACTTCCTCAAGACACACCGTGTACTTTAAACAGTCATGTCACTTTCTTGAATTGTTAAGGACCCAATTAACTGACTACTTAAAACCAATCAGCATCCGATCAATATAGCACTCAAGCGAATACATACAAAAATCACTTCATTAACAACAATAACAAGATCCTCAACTGTCAATCAACGGCCATCACAAAAACTCAATTTTACAAACAAGCGTGTCAAGGCACATATAAAGTATCGAGAGAAAGGGATAAAAGGGTTAACCATCAGAGCATTTCGCCATATTATCCGGGGCAGAAGAGCGAGACAAATCCTTGGATTTGAAGGCAGCGCGGGGATCCTTTCCGTTGATTCCCCCCCTCGCAAAGACAGTAGATGATGAGGAATGAGATCGCTCCATTTGCTTATCTAGGGCTTCCTGGATTCTCTTCAGATTCGCCGCGTGACCCATTTCCCCCTTCCCGGCTGCTCCTCCTCCTCCTCTTTCTCTATACATAATAATAATGTGCGTATATCACGTATTCACGTATATATACGAGAAAATTAATCTCCCGATTGCGAGAAAGAGTGAAGAGAGAAAAATTAGGGGTTTTGTTTAGGGGAAAAAGCGGGAGAAGATTATCCCATTCTCTCTCTATCTCTCTCTGATTTTTGTAATTTGATTTTGTGTATATATATGTGTATCTATATGTATGTATATGTCTGTATGAGAAGGTGAGGTGGGGGAGAGTTGATAACGTACAATGGTCATACGTACCGGCGGGAACAGCTCAGCTTAGCTTCGCAGCGCTCTTTGTTAGATTTTTTGAAAGGGGAGGAAGTTTAGGGTGCAATTATTTCATAGAGTTTTTGTGTGTAGATGAGCACGTGGCGGATGATTAAAGATGACTTTGGAACGTTGATTTTAATGGGAGATCTCCAGGGACTCCACATTAATAAAGGAAAATTAAGGCAAATGGTAATAATTGCATTTTTTTTAATGCTGCAATTATTTTTAAATATTAATAAATTGTGATTTTTATAAAAGGTTTATTTCGGTGTAGTTATTTTTTTCAAAAAATGAATTTTTTATGGCTACTTTATTGATTTTTCAAATTTTTTTGTAATATAAAAAGTTTGAAAAGTCAAAAATAAGAAGAGCAAAAAAATTGAACTTGTTTGGAAGAGATTTTAATGGGTTTTCATTTTTCATTTTTGACTTTTAAGATAAAATGATCAAATGACCCCATTTTCTAGTCAAATATTACGGCTTCTTTAGAAAGTAAAAGGTCATTTCAGTCATTTTATCCCAAAAGTCAAAAAATAAAAAATAAAAAACCCATTAAAATCTCTTCCAAACAAGCTCTGAGTTTTTTTGGAAAAAATGGTTACCGAACAAGCCTAAAATGTGTATATAATAAGTATATAGTAATTGTGGATCCTACGTAGATGAAAAGTATACTTGATCAATTTGATTATCTAAAATTATAATTTAAGCTTAACCAAACAAACACTTAAAATGAGAATATAACAAAAATTTTTGGTTAAATTTAAATTATAATTCAAGCTAGTCAAATTAATAAAACATAATTTTTGTCCAAATATTTCATAGGATCCACAATTTACTAACCACTTATTATCTATGATCTCACAACTTATAAATATTTAAAAATAATTTCAATTTCAAATATGTATTTAATATCATCAAAATATTTTTTAAATATTAGTTCAGTTCATGTTTAGTAATGATAAAATTATATTATAAATATTTATAAGTTATTAGTTATATAGAATGTGTGACTAATAACTAATAAGCAATAAGTAAATGATAAGTCATAAATTTTACAAAATATATGTATAAAATGGGAGTGTGTTTCCATAGCCTTGTATTTAGTTTTGGACAACAAGACTATCAACAATTTGTATAGAAGTCAAGATATAGATCATTGAGTTTGAGTTCTCCAATGATTTCAAGACACCACTTAGACATAACAATTGCTCTAGAAGAAAAACCAAAGAAGTATGTTTCATTTCTCTCTATGTTAGACAACTATATATCTTGAAAAATCCACTGTGAGGAACTGATTGTTTTAGCCAATCATTATTTTGTTGATAATATGGAGCTTCAGTCAGTTTTGTGAAAGAGATAGCATTTGGTGTTGATGACTTTTTATACAAACTCAAATTCAAGTTGTAGCCTTTGTTAATTGGTCTCCAAATATCATTTATCGAAAATTTTGGACAATTTATAAGACGGTTATATTGTTCTTGCATTTTGTAAATAATGTCTCTTCAAACTCGACAATATTATTCTCTTGATTATTATCTATCAATACAATATCAAGAGTGGATTTAAGAATTTTTAGAGTATGGACTATTACTGAAAAAAAACATTGCATTTTAAGATCGGACGATTCTTAAAAAAAAAAAATTATACTAATATTTTTTATACTATAAAAAACGATTTTTCCCCGCCCCACCTGAATCCGCCCACAATATACAATTACAAGTTTTCATGATTGATTCTAACATGTTTTTGTTGTTACGTGTTTCTTTTGTCTTATTGCATTCTCCAATAATGGCATCCAATGTACAATGAAGGCTCCGTTTGAGATTGATTTTGGAGCCCAACTTATGATTCTCAAACAATAGGCGTTTGGCAAAAAAATTTAAAGTGATTATAAAATAATCATTTCGGCTTGGCAAAGAATTTTTGAGATCCAACAAAATAACGAAATTTTTATTTTCTTTTAAATTTTTTATTTATATATTATTAAAATACCAATTTCACCACTAATTAATTAAACTAATTCTTTTAATACACATTTGAGAAACTGAATTGATGCAAATTAGATCATAGAAAATAATATAAATTTAATTAATTTTTACACTAAATGACTATACTTTTATTTTGTAATTTTTATAAAATTTGAAATTTATTAAGTTTTTATTATTTTTATTTTTAAATAATAATAATAATAAATGCATTGTCTTGTTAAAAAATATTTAACTAGAAAAAAAACTGAATTTTACCACTCGTGATAATAATAATAATACAAAATAACATTATTATAATCAATATCCTTTTTAGTAATTTAATACCGTTACATCAATAAATCACTTTTGTTTATCAAATGCTCAAATGTTACTTTTGAAACATACAGCAATTTTGAAACAAGATTTTACCAGACACTTATCTGATTTTCTCCACAGTTGATTCTTTCTGCAGCACAGAATATTCTATTAAAAGCACACCAATACCAAACCAAGCCTACTAGAAAAGATTGAAAATGTGTACAATATTAAGATAGCGCTTTTTAATCACTAGTTAGACATGCGTACGTTGTACGTATTTTTACAATAATATTGTCAATTGTTAATATAATTAAAAAATTGTTTTTTAATTGTTAATAATTAAAATGTTAAAGTAGCAATTCCAATAAGAATAAAAAAAACACGGTTTTTGATAATATGTTTTATTGTATTGTTCAATGATGTTATTTTATTTACATTTATATAAGTACAAATGCAATCAGATATGAGTTTTATATAGTGGTACTACAAATAGTAAATTGAACTCAGTGAAGACTTTTTGGTGATTTGAACTTTGATGATTGACGAACATTTGATATCAAATTTTATAAAATTAATAACGTATTAATAGGGATCTCCAAGGATATATTTTAAGAATAATAAAATTAATAATTATTGATTTTATTGTGAGAAAATTTAATAATTGACTATATAATATTGTACTTTTGTTGAAGTGGTAGCTCATTGTAAACAATATTCATTTTGTGTGTTCTTTTTTTGTAAGGTGTATCTGATTTGACAATGTAAATGAAAACAGCATAAACGATAGTAAGAAACAAAAATAAAAGAAGTGTCAATGCTTGTATATGTTTTGAGAATATTGTTAAAAATTCATTTTCGAAAACAAAGTTAAATTTATAACACAAAATTCAAAACACATTTTTATCGTTTTGAGTATTTGCAATGAAAACATGGAAAACACTTAAAACAAGGAAAACAAAATTTATTTAAATAAAAATTTATATAAACAAAAATTTTAAAAATATAAAATTTTAAAAAAAAAAATTCTAAAAAATAAAATTCTAAATACTAAAAAAATAATTCAAACCATTATTGGTTATTTAAATTAAAAACATTTAAAAAATTAATTTAACTAAAAATAGATTAAAATTCTCAATCCATGTCATTAATTTTTATTTTTTTATTTCTTATTTTGTTAATTTATTATTTGTTTGTATTTTATTTTTGTAAAAAAAATATTATAACATATATTAAAAATAAGGATAATTTGTAATTTTGGTCTCCAACCTTTCAAATCTGTAACTAATATACCCCTAACCTCTTTTTTAGCACCAGGCATCCCCAATCTTTCATTTTATTGTAAATCACGTCCCCATTGACATATTTTGATGATTTTGTCATCCTCTTTAAATAAGCAAAAATAGGAAAAAGATAAAACAAAAAAAAAGATTTTTGCTTTCAGCTTTTTATTTATATATTATTACAATACCAATTTCACCACTAATTAATTAAACTAATTCTTTTAATATTCATTTGAGAAACCGAATTGATGCAAATTAGATCATAGAAAATAATATAAATTTAATTAATTTTTACACTAAATGACTATACTTTTATTTTGTAATTTTATAAAATTTGAAATTTATTAAGTTTTATTATTTTTATTTTAAATAATAATAATAATAAATGCATTGTCTTGTTAAAAATATTTAACTAGAAAAACTGAATTTTACCACCGTGATAATAATAATAATACAAAATAACATTATTATAATCAAGATCCTTTTTAGTAATTTAATACTGCTACATCAATAAATCACTTTTGTTTACCAACCGCTCAAATGCTACTTTTGAAACATACAAATTTTGAAACAAGATTTTACCAAACACTTATCTCGATTTTCTCCACAGCTTGATTCTTTCTCGCAAAGATTAATATTCTATTAAAAGCTACACCAATACCAAACTAAGCCTCACTAGAAAAGATTGAAAATGTGTACAATATTAAGATAGCGCTATTTTAATCACTAGTTAGACATACGCGACGTTAAACGATTTTTTACATAATATTGTCAATTGTTAATATAATTAAAAAAAATTATTTTTAATTGTTAATAATTAAAATGTTAAAGTAGCAATTCTAATAAGGATAAAAAAACACGCTTTTGATAATATGTTTTATTGTATTGTTCAATGATGTTATTTTATTTACATTTATATAAGACAATTCGCAATCGATATGAAGTTTTATATAGTGGTACTTACAAATAGTAAAATTGAACTCGCGCCAAGACTTTTTGGTGATTTGAACTTTTGATGATTGACTTAACATTTGATATCAAATTTTATAAAATTAATAACGACATTAGGGATCTCCAAGGATATATTTTAAGAATAATAAAATTAATAATTATTGATTTTATTGTGAGAAATTTTAATAATTGACTATATAATATTGTACTTTTGTTGAAGTGGTAGCTTCATTGTAAAACAATATTCACTTTCATGTGTTCTTTTTTTGTAAGCGTAGATCCGATTCGACAACGAAACGAAAACAAAGATAAACGATAGTAAGAAAAACAAAATAAAAGAAGTGTCAATCGCTGTATATGTTTTGAGAATATTGTTTAAAATTCATTTTCGAAAACAAAGTTAAATTTATAACACAAAATTCAAAACACATTTTTATCGCTTTTGAGTATTTGCAATGAAAACATGCAAAACACTTAAAACAAGGAAAACAAAATTTATTTAAATAAAATTTATATAAACAAAAAATTAAAATATAAAATTCTAAAAAAAAAATCTAAAAAATAAAATTTCTAAATACTAAAAAAAAATAATTCAAACCATTATTGGTTATTTAAATTAAAAACATTTAAAAATTAATTTAACCTAAAAATAGATCAAAATTTTAATCCATGTCATTAATTTTTATTTTTTATTTCTTATTTTGTTAATTTATTATTTGTTTGCATTTTATTTTTGTAAAAAAATATTATAACATATATTAAAAATAAGGATAATTTGTAATTTTGGTCTCCAACCTTTCAAATCAGAATTAATATACCCCTAACCTCTTTTTTTTTAGCACGTGCATCCCCAATCTTTCATTTTATTGTAAATCACGCCCCATTGACATATTTTGATGATTTTGTCATCCTCTTTAAATAAGCAAAATAGGAAAAAGATAAAAACAAAAAAAAAATTGCAAATAAAGTCTCGTAACTTTTAAAAAACACAAAATAACTTCATACCAAAAATCCCACCCACCCCAGCCCACCTAGAACCAATGGTTGTATCCTCCCATTCTTCCTATCCGCTGACTTTCATGCATATGACATGAAGAAATTCCACCCAAATGAAGAAGGCGAGTTGGCCGTGGGCTGTGGCCGTGGCAATGCAGCCGGGTGCAAACAGCAAGGCGCTAAGGGCGTATGGCATAGGAGTTCGTCGTTGTGGCTTCGGATGTGGTACTTATTGGACGCGGTGGGCTGGTGAAGGCGTGAGGGGAGGTAGTGGAGGAAGATGATGGTTGGTGTTCATGTTTTGGTGGGAATAGAGATTAGTCTCGCCGGTGGCAAACTGAATAAGGGCGAAGTTGATGGTTCTGAGTGACCGGAGATACATACTATGAGCTGCTGAAAAGCTTGTTTTGCTTTCACAAATTGCTTCATGTACTTCCTTCGAGCCTTTCTTGCCTCTCAATTCTTGAATAACAACAACCCATCTTTTTTTCTCAAATCTTTCTCTCAAATTTTAGACATAAGTTACTATTTTATCATAAAAAAAGTCAGATTCAAAAAGAAGGAGATGAGAAATAAATGCTCATAAAATACTTGTTATTTTTTTTTCCATTTTAAATTACACCTCATGCTTTTTCTTGTACATCTCTCTCTTTCTCGCACAAATACACACACCATTGCAAATTTCTAGCTGAGCTTAATATTGATTATTTGATGAATTCTTTTTTAACTGTCAATGGAACTTCTTTGAAAACTCTTCCCCTTTTCGAAGTTAACGATGTTTAGACACTTCTTAGCGGTATTTTAACAAACAATCAGACATGTGTGGATGGACTTCAGGCAATAGCCTCAGCCTGGAGCGTAAGGGAAGGGATTTTATCGCCATTGTCGAATGATACAAGGTTGTTCAACGTTTCTTAAATCCTTTTCACAAAAGCCTGGGTTCCTAATAAGAAAAAGAAACCTACACACTCACACTAGACTCGAAAACAGTTGACATTTCAAAAATGGCAGATTAGACTTTAAATGTCTACAAATTTCAATCTGTAATGTATTTCTTGATGTTATAGTGGAAGTGATTTGGCGGTGGTGGGCGGTGGGGCGTGATGGGGTTTTGGACAAGATTGAGTTATTTTGTGCTTTTTAAAAGTTATGGAACTTTATTTACAATTTTTTTTTTGTTGTTGTTTTTATCTTTTTTCCTATTTTTGTTTATTTAAAAAGGAGAGCAAAATTGTCAAAATATGTCAATTGGGACATGATTTGCAACAAATTGAAAAGTTGGGAATGCCTGATACTAAAAAAAAAAAGTTATGGATAGATTTGTTACAGATTTGAAAGTTGGGGACCAAAATTAAAAATTACCCTATAATTTATTTCAAACACACGTCTTATTTTGAATTTGACAAATTCGTCTCTATTTTGAGAAGAAAGCGAAATCCATCAGTCCATGCACAAAACTCTGATGGAATCTATTCAAAATGACCACTTACGCACCTAAAAGCATATGTTCGGATCTCTCCACAAGAAATAAAAGTTTATAGATCAAAATCGCGTGATGAACATAAGTTAAGGATGATTTGTGCCAAAATCCATTTTTGTTGGCAATCATTGTAGTTAAAGTGACATTTTCCTTAATTAAAGGGAGGCAAATGATAATTTCCTTAAATGGAAAACTTTCCATACAACTTTAGGGAAATTGGTGCAAATGGTCATTAATATTTGTCTTTATTGTGCAAATGATCTTTAATTTTTATTTTTTGGTGAAGCAGTCCCTAACCTATGTACTTTTAGTACACAATTGGTCCTTATTTGATTAAAAAAATACCCTTAATTTTAGTTTAAAAAATTGTAATTGGATTTCTAACATTTGCAAAATGTGCAAATAAGTCTATTATATTTATTAAATAATATTTAATTTAGCATATTAAATATATTATTATAATCGTATCAATTAAATTTTTCCCAAGAGAAAAATATAATATTATTGCACTTTAGGTATGTGTAATTGTTATGTGATGAAAAACTTGAATAAAAATTAAGTTAAATAAATAACAAAATGTCGTATATAATTTTATGACATTGAATCAATTTTAGTTATTTTATAATAGTTCGTAAAATATACAAAATAATTTAGTATATTATCAATTTGTTAGTTTTTTTTAATCTTAATATATGTAAAAGAAAGATAGTCAATGCTAAAAGTCAACACATTTTCCTTTCCAAAACGCCTCTCACGTAATAATAATAATAATAATAATAATAATAATAATAATAATATATATATATATATATATGCAACCCGGATAGGGGTGGTAAAAAACCTCGTCGGATCGGCTCGTAAAAGTTCGGTCCAGCTCGGGCTCGTCGAGAAACAAACACGAGTTAGGGCCGAGCTCAAAAAAAAAGTGGTGGGCTCGTGGGAATGAGCCCACGAGCCCAGCTCATTTGGGATCGTGGGCTCAGGCTCACGCCAATAGCCGGCTCGGCTCTAAGTAGCTCGCCAATCCAAGTCACAATACTTTTATTTTATTTTTTATTTTTTGGTTTTTATTTTCATTATTTCCTATAAATACCTATATTCTAAACTCATTTTTTCACACTTCAATCTCTTATCTCTCATTGAATTATATACTCAAAGTTTCAATCTATTAACAATTCTCAAATTACATTCTCTCAATATTAGTGTTCTAATTAGTATCTAGTATCTCATTATCTAGATATTACTCTATAATTTTAAGTTGTAATTTTCTACTTCTACTAATTCTCTGCATTTCTAGTTTCTACTATATCTTCATTTTCTTCTATTCTCTTTATTATATTATTCCAAATGGCATACAATCGAAGTGATGATAATTTCAATGGTCTTAATGATATTCAAATTCCAGACGATATTCTTAATCAGTTTGGTGGTAGCACTGATCCAATTGATTTGGAAGACTTTCAAAAAGATACCGATACACAAAGTATCATAGGCTCTAGCACTAAACGAAAAGCCACCAAACAAAAGGCTAAGTGTTGTCAGCATTTTGAGTTGGTGCCGACTGGTAAACTAGTGAATGGAGTCACTGAGTTCAAAGCACAGTGTAAACACTGTTAGGAAAAGTTTGCTTGGCACAAGGGGATATGCACTACCTATCTAAACAAGCACTTCAAAAAGTGTCAATACAAACATGGAAGTTTGGATACAAATCAGGCACAACTCTAGTTTGGCTCTCCAGAGCCGTGTCCAATAGTCCCGCTTGCCAACAACCGGATATACTCACAAGAACTCATGCGCCTACCTAAGGATCAAGAATTGATAGCAAATGTCGAGTTTCCACTATGCTTGGTGGACAATCCCATTGGACGTCATTCGCTCAAAAATAACTACAACCAAGGTAATGCTAGTATTTCTAGAAATACACTTTGTAAAGACATTATTGTTAGATATAAAACAAAGAAATAAGTTATAATTAATGATATTAATAATTATAATCTGTGTTGTATCTTTACATCAAACTTATAGACAAAGTTGTAATAAAAATGATACATGGTTACAACTCGACACTTATATTGATAATAATTGATAATGCATAAAAAGTAATAGCATTTAAACAAATAGGCTATCCTCATAATGGAAATAATATTTATCAAGCTTTATTAGACGTGTTAAATGAATTTAAATGTGATTCTAAGGCCCGTAGTGTTACATTTGATAATGCAGGCCCAAATAATATAGTAATTGAAAAATTAATGCAACATTGTAGTCCAGATTTTGATGGTATTTTATTTTATATTCGTTGTGTATGTTTAATTTAATTGTACAAGATGGATTAAAATTTATACAACCTCAATTTAAAAAAGTTAGATATGTTATTAATTATATTTCGGTATCACCATCAATAAAACAAGTTTTTGCTGCTCTATGTACAGAAAATGGGCTGCAATCAAAAAGTTTTGCAACTGATGTTGCTAATAGATGGAATTCAACATATTTTATACTTAAATCATGTGAAGGTTATGGAGATTGTATTACAGTCTATTATAATGACCGACACTCACACGACTCATAATATGATTTAGAATTACATGATTGGAAAATATGTGGTCATATTAGAAAATTTATAAAAAAAATTTACGACGCAACAACTGCATGTTCTAGTGTGTATTACCCAACTACTCCACTTGTTTTAAATCATTTCTATTATATTGCTAATAATTTTAATAGGTATAATATTTTTTCTCTTTTTATTAGTATTATACATGTTATGGAAGCTAAATTTAATAAATATTGGGAACAATTGCCTATATTATTTCTATTAGCATGTATCATGGATCCTCGACTTAACTTAGAGGGTACGAAAGTAACAATAATGACAATTTCAGATAAATTAACTTACGAAAATCCAGTCACGTGTGCTAATTTAGAATAAATTTTATGTTCTATGTATGATGTTTATGCTGAAAAGATCGATACGAACATTGTATGACCTCATAATCTAACATATACTTTGTCATCAACTGATGACATTGATTTATGGAGTTACGTCAGTACATATAGGAGTGGTCCAGGACCTCAAGGTCAACAATTAGTTGGTTCTTCTTCTAGTTCTCCTCTTCCCCGTTCTAATGATTCGCATGTAGAGTTAGTTAGGTATTTTATGATGATGTGCTTAGTATGTTAGATGACTAAGAGAAAAAACTTTTGATATACTACGATGGTGAAGACAACATCATCGTAGTTACCCAATTCTTTTAAAAACAAAGACGTGATCTACTAACATCTCTCCTTATCAATCAGAGGTTCAGGAGGTCGCATTTAGTACAAGTGGCGGGGTTTATTTGATATCGGTCAAGACTCAAAATCGACATTTTAGAAAGCTTATCGTGTCTAAAGGATTGAGATGATCACCGAACTTCTCGAATCCAAGACAAAGTAGACGAAATAATGTCCAGAAGAACTTGAAGATTTAAATATGGATTAATCATATTCGTAGTAAGTATTATTTTGCATTAGTACTTATGTATTTGATATTTTTTTCTTATTTTAATAAAAAATTGTACACGTAACATCTTGTTTGTCTACTTTTAAAGTAGCCGATCTCAAACCCGAAAAATGAAGAGGATTTTAAATATTTAATTTTTAATATAAATGATTATCGATATGGTAGTTATTTTTTATTTTCAAATTTTAAAAAACAAAACAAAACACAAAAGAGAGGAAGGTATTAAATCTTTAATTTTAACATAAAAGATTCTCGATATTGTATTTCTTTTTTATTTTTAAATTTAAAAAAAATTAGGGTCGAGCTGAGCTCACCACGAGCTCGGCTCGGCCGCATTTCGGCCGTATTCTCGTTGCTTACCCACCTCTCGCGGGACCAAATGAGCTCAAAAATTGGGGACTTAACCGAGTTCGATGGTAGCCGAGCTCGTCTTTTATGGGCCAAGCGGACTCGGCTTGGCCCATTGCCATGCCTAAACCCGGGTGAGATTTCCAATGATTCATTTGTTAAGTAATTGTCCAGCTTTAGTTAATTAATTAGCAGTATTTATATACAGTATAAATAGTGCTGCCCATTCAACTTCTCAATATTTTGAATTTCTCTATGATATTTGATAAAAATGAATAAAATTATGAATTGACATTTTAAATTAAAAATACACATTTTCCAAAACAAAAGATAAATTCACTTCAATTATTAGTAACAACAAATTTGAATGATACATTCATTTACCAATATAAGATTTAGAGTATGTAAATATTAATAATTGTCTAAGGTGACATAGGAAAATAATAAATTTATGAATATCATTAACGCAATTTACATCTTTACAATTTAGAAAATCAAATTTAAATTATCTTAATCTTAATATATATAAAAGAAGGATAGTCATCAAAAAACTCAACATATTTTCCTGTGCCTAAACGTCTCCTCATGTAATAATAATAATATATAAATATAAATAAATATTAAATTAAATTAATTAATTACCCAAAATTTGATAATTAATAATCAGATTTAATGTGCAACCCGGATAAAATTTCCAATGATTCATTTATTAAGTAATTGCCCTACTTCATTTAATTAATTATCAGTATTCCAATATAGTATAAATAGTACTACCCGTTCAGCTTTTTAATATTTTGAATTTTCTATGATACTCGATAAAAATGAATAAAATTATGAATTAACATTTTCAATTAAAAATACACATTTTCCAAAACAAGATAAATTCATTTTAATTAATAGTAATAACAAATTTGAATGATACATTAATTAATGAGATTTCCAATGATTCATTTGTTAAGTAATTGCCCAAATTTTAGTTAATTAATTATCGATGTTATATACGAAGATAAATAGTCTTTGCCCATTCAACTTCTCAATATTTTGAATTTCTCTATGATATTTGATAAATATGAATAAAATTATGAATTGACATTTTAAATTAAAAATACACATTTTCCAAAACAAAGATAAATTCACTTCAATTATTAGTAACAACAAATTTGAATGACACATTAATTTACCAATATAAGATTTAGAGTATGTAAATATTACTAATTGTCTACAAATAGAAAAATAATAAATTTGCAGAATATCATTAACGCAGTCTACATCTTTACAATTTAGAAAATCAAATTTTAAATTATCTTAATCTTAATATATATAAAAGAAGGATAGTCATCAGCAAAACTCAACACATTTTCCTGCCCAAACGTCTCTCACAGAATAATAATAATATATAAATATAAATAAATATTAAATTAAATTAATTAATTACCCAAAATTTGGTAATTAATAATCAGATTTAAAGTGCAACCCGGATGAAATTTTCAATGATTCATTTATTAAGTAATTGCCCTGCTTCATTTAATTAATTATCAGTATTCCAATATAGTATAAATAGTACTACCCGTTCAGCTTTTCAATATTTTGAATTTTCTATGATACTCGATAAAAATGAATAAAATTATGAATTAACATTTTCAATTAAAAAATACACATTTTCCAAAACAAGATAAATTCATTTTAATTAATAGTAATAACAAATTTGAATGACACATTAATTAATCAATATAAGATTTAGAGTATGTAAATATTACTAATTGTCTACAAATAGAAAAGTAATAAATTTGCAGAATATCATTAACGCAATCTGCATATTTACAATTTAGAAAATCAAATTTCAAATTATCTTAATCTTGATATATATAAAATAAGGATAGTCACCAACAAAAGTCAACACATTTTCCCGTTCAAACATCTCACACGAGAATATATATATATATATATATATATATTAAATTAAATTAAATTAAATTAAATTGCCTAATATCCAAGAATTAATAATCGATTTAACGTGCATCTCGGATGAGATTTTCAATGATTTATTTGTTAAATAATTGCCCAATTTTATTTAATTAATTATCAGTATTTCAATACAGTGTAAATAGTACCGCCTGTTCAGCTACCCAATGTTTTGACTTTTCTATGATACTCGATAAAAATGAATAAAATTATGAATTGACATTTTCAATTAAAAAATACACAATCTTCCAAAAATAGATAAATTCACTTTAATTATTATTAATAACAAATTTGAATGATACATTAATTAGTCAATATAAGATTTAGAGTATGTAAATATTACTAATTGTCAACAAATATAAATTTTCTTTTGTAGAATATCATTAACGTAATCTGCATCTTTACAATTTAGAAAATCAACTTTCAAATTATCTTAATAACTTAATCTTAATCTTAATATATATAAAAGAATGATAGTCATCAGCAAAAGTCAACACATTTTCCCGCTCAAAACGTCTCTCATTTATATATATTACATATATATAAATAAATATTTAATTTAATTAATTAATTACCCAATATCAGGTAATTAATAATCGATTTAAATTGCAACCCGGATGAGATTTCCAACGATTCATTTGTTAAGTAATTGCCAAACTTCAGTTAATTAATTGACAGTATTCCAATATAGTGTAAATAGTATCGCCGTTCAGCTTCTCAATGTTTTGAATTTTCTATGATACTCGATAAAAATGAATAAAATTATGAATTGACATTTTCAATTAAAAAATACACATATTCTAAAACAAGATAAATTCATTTTAATTATTAGTAATAATAAATTTGAATGATAGATTAATTAATCAATATAAGATTTAGAGTATGTAAATATTACTAATTGTCTACAAATAGAAAAATAATAAATTTGCAGAATATCATTAACACAATCTGTATCTTTACAATTTAAAAAATTAATTTGTAAATTATAATATTCAAATAAGTAGGTTATTTAATGAGCGGCGCCAAAAATTAAGCCGGAAATACTTCTTAAAATTTGAAAATTATAATCAAACCTTCCCTTAAATTTTTTTTTCCATGTTAACTAAGAAACAGTTAAAATTAGTTACAATTTACAATATATATATAAATACACAATCTGATATTAAATAGATACGAAAACACATTCATTTGATTTAAATAATTGGTAAGATTTAAACTGTTATTGTAGCTGAAAAATCAATCAATCTAATAATATTTGTGTCGATTATTAAAAAAAAAATTATCTATGCACACTAAAAAATTATTTTTCAAATTATAATAGAAAATTACTCATTAAGTTTTAATATTATATTTTATAATAATAATAATAATATTATTTATATTTATGCACAGTCAGCAAAAAATATAATTAAATCAATTGACAGAATTTTAATATTTTATAATATTAAAATTTAATTAATTATCCAACATTAAGTAATTAATAATTCAGTATTCCAATACAATTTAATCAGAATGAGCTTTCCAATGTTTCAATTTCTTATAATACTCGGTTAAAATGAATAATATTAAGAATTAACATTTAAAAAATTACATATCTTCTAGAACAAGATAAATTCACTTCAAAACACAAAATAGATGAGGTTATGTGTTCCAAAGTCTTAATTTATACATGATTTAAATAAGTTATGTTTTAAAAAAAAAAAATGAAACATCAATGCACGGGAACTATTTGCAATAATGCAATAGTTTCTTAAAAATGGACTTATTTTCCCACAAATTTTATATGCTTCCCATAGTGGGTTTAAATAGGTTGCAGTTAAAAAAAACATTAATAAACGAAAAATATATAATTGTGTTATATTATCAAAGTATCTGATTTATTGATTAAAAATAATAAGTTGATTAAACTAATAACCTAGATATGATAATTTCAAAATTAAATTCATACGATTCAAAGACCGTCTCAGATTCTAGATTCTCAAAAGGGTTCTAGACAAATGACAGGTTAAGAACGTTAAATAATCAACATTAAATTTTATTAATTTTTTATTATATGATAATTTTTTATTACATAGGCTTAAAACGTTAAATACTTAGATTCTGCTCCTAAATGTTTTATTACATAATAATATTAATTATTTGTTTGTCTTTTAAATTAATTATAGTTGTCTATTTGTCTCAATTTACAAATTTAGAATTGAGTGATGATGAAATAAAAAAAATTATACACTCGCAGAGATTGAAAAACCATTACAGAGAAATGAAAATAGTCTTCGAGAATTTCAAACAACGCACTTCTCTCAGATCTTTGATGTTTCAATTTGCAGTAATAGACTTATACAAGATGAATGCGTTATGATAGAAACACCCTGGCTGAAGAATGGGAAAAAAATTGTTTATAATCTCACAACCGAGCAAAATAATGCATTTGAAACAATAATGCAGCCCGGATGAAATTTTCAATGATTCATTTGTTAAGTAATTGCCCAATTTCAGGTAATTAATTATCAATATTCCAATACAGTGTAAATGGCACCCCCAGTTCAACTTCCTAATGTTTTGAATTTACTATGATAATCGATAAAAATGAATAAAATTATGAATTAACATTTCCAATTAAAAAATACATACCTTCCAAAACAAAATAAATTCACTTCAATTATTAATAATAACAAATTTAATGCTACATTAATTAATCAATATAAGATTTATAGTATGTAAATATTACTAATTGTCTAAAAATAGAAAAATAATAAATTTGCTTAATATCATTAACGCAATCTACATATTTACAATTTAAAAAATCAAATTTCAAATTATAATATACAAATTAGTGAATTATTTAATGAGCCACGCCAAAAATTAATTAATTGTCTCATACGCCAGAGTCAGTGTCAATCTTTCTCCGTATGGGATTATATCTGAAAAAACCAGTGTTTAGTGATGAATAACTTTATGTTGCATTGTCTAGTGTTACAAATCGTACGGGATTGAAGATGTTGATTTGTGATAAGAATGGACTGCCAACCAATTTGACCACTAACGTCGTTTTCAAAGAGACGTTTGAAAAATTGGATTATCTATGTTGTTTTGTTTTGTTTTTTTTAATATCAATGAGTAATCAAACGTTATTTATATGATACTTTTTTTATTTGAATGTAATAAATAAACAATACACTATTTTAAAATCACTATCATAAAAAACAAGTACCGTGCATCGCACAAGTGATATCCTAGTTTTTATTAAAAAAATAAAAGTATCGTACCCATTTGTACTTTTTGCAGATGTTAAGAATTCAATTGAAAATTTTTCTAATTACAAATAAGTGTATATTTGTCTTTTATATTAAATAGGAACTAATTGCGCACTAAAATACATAGATTTGGGACTTATGTACTAAAAAAAAAAGGTTAGGGACCATTTGCACAATAAAAGCAAAGATTAGGGATTATTTGCACCAATTTCCCTACAACTTTATTCTAATTAACTTTCCATTCAACTTTATTCCCAGACAGACGGACACCTGACACCTCCATAATCCCAAATTGAAATTTCTGTCCTTTCCCACGCTTCGAAATCGCGCGTGCCCTAACACTTTTGCAACATTGTCCTATTTCTCGTCCCTTTTTGCCTCCCCGGTGTTTCCAAAATTTCTCTATACAATACACATTCCCATTGTGCGTGAACACATTTTTTCTCGTTAAAGGCGGCGTTTTCCGCCACCTTTTTCTTGGTAAGTGCTGAGATTTCCCTTCTGTTTACGATTTTGTTGGTAAAATCTTTTGGGAATTTTGGCTTCTGAGTTTTTTTCCCCTCAAAATTCTCGATGGTGATTGATTATGGTCAATTTTTTGTTTTCCTTTTGAAACTAAAATAATCTGTCTTTTTGAAACAAAATACCTTCTCCTTTGCAGATTTTTGGCCATCGCACAGGGCTTAAGGTAGGCGTTGGATCCTTATTCCTTTGTCTGGGGAAAGGTGGTTGGGGTTGTTTGATGAAGGATCAAATGCTGTTTTCTGATTACAAACTTCACATTTATTATAAAATCTTTGTTTGAAAACATGGGTTTATTGATTGGGACATTTGGTGTTTTAATTTGTGCGAAATTTGCAAGGTTCAGACGGTTTTGATGATCTTGTAGTGAATCTCTAGGCGCTTGGCGCACTAGTCTATTGGTGAAGTTCTTCCTACAGTAAATGGGCTGTTTTAGTTCTAAGGCAAGAAGGAAGTTTCCTGGACATGAAGACCCTGTTTTGCTTGCTTCCCAAACAGCTTGTAAGCTGGTTTCTTTTGTGTTTTGATTATTAATATATGGAGAAATGCTGAATATCTTTCATTTCAAATTGAGAAAGTCTTGGTGGTTAGGTTCGTGATAAAACGTGAGTTTGTCGTGCTAACACACAAGTAATTTTTAGCGAGGTTATAGATTTTATACAGGCATGCAGGTGTTACGTCATGGATTTACAGAAAGCCTTTTGCTGATTCTCTTGCTGGGGCAATTGACTTTATATGAATAAATGAGTTGTTTGATGGCCTCTTTTTAGTTACCCTCTCTCTAGTCTTGGGTCTGGCTTGATCTGAAGATCTATTTCTTCATTCTAGCTTTGTTCATTTTTGCCTTCGAACTTTTAGAATCACTGCGTGCTACTCCGTTAGAGTTCTGTTGTTATTAACATTAATACTCTTTTTTATCTTTGTGAATGCTTCTGTTTGTGCATGCATCTAGTTGAAAATTGCAGAGATAATTTATGCACGAACATTAACTGTGTTTTTGTGATGTCTTTTTTTTTTTTTATTGTTGTATTTATAATAAAAAAAAGTAATATATCTGTTCTTGCTTTTGCAGTTAGTGTTAGTGAAGTTGAAGCACTATTTGAATTGTATAAGAGCATTAGTGCCTCTGTGATTGATGATGGCCTAATAAATAAGGTGATTTTCACTGAACATCAATCCTTTGTACTTTTCATACTATATTGGTTCTCGTGCTTCTTGTTTCTGGCATTTCTTTTCCTCATAAGAATACATAAACCATTGGTTTTTGAAGATCTTGTACCTCTATGACCTGTGTGAAGTAAATGCAATTGCAATAATTTCATGCAGCCTTTTGCATCACTTGGTATTGCTCATGCAAATAATCAGTATTTGTATGTGTCTATGCTCTATAATTTGTAAGAAGTCTGTTCTTGTAGAGCAATTATCTGAGATCATCTGCAGCACACTAGATAAAGTTGTGTAGAAAAGTTGGGAACTGCTGTTTTTCTTGTCAAATTGTTTACTTACATTTATATTGAGCTATTGTTGAACTTTATGTGAAGATGTTAATAATGATTTATAAACTATTGAAATAATTTTGGATGCTCAAGTTGACACTTGTACTTGTTACAATGTGGTGGTTTTTGCTTGGTATTGAATGTTTATCTGAATGAGTATATCTAAATGGAGGTGGCACCAGGACATCGGTTGCTTTCAAAATAATTATTCCACGAGAAACTACTTTATGATCTTTTTCAGTTTTCTATTCTTCTGTTGGACTGTGATTTTAATATTGAAGCTTGTTTTACATTATTTCTGTCTTTCTAATTTGATATCATTATTGCTCCTACAGTCCTACAGAAGAAATAATAGCAAAACCATACGCATTGTACTAACTATGTGAATTATTTTGTGCCTAATGACATGTAAATATGAACTCGATACCATTTTCAATATGCAGGAAGAATTTCAATTGGCTTTGTTCAAGAACAGAAAGAGAGAGAATCTTTTTGCGAATCGGGTACAATGCTGCATAATATTGAGGTTTATTGAGTTGGCTGACTTGTCTATTAACCAACCAGTAAATGCTGAGTTAGTCTATTGTATTAGATACTGGAATATGAGCTTTGTTCTTTTATTTCATTTCACTTTTATTATGTCTTTTTTTGGATGACTTAGCGGTAGAGAACCTTCAGCAAATCGATGTTTCTGTAGAGAGCAATTTATTTGTTGATTGTCTTGAAAGGGTATAAATGCACTTAACTGAAGCAATATGAATAACGGGTAGTGGTTTGTTTGGCTGACTGGGTATTTGAGGAGTTGATCCACCAAACAATTCTTCTCTCTGTCTTAAACTAAATGTCTTCATTTTCTTTATTGGACACCCCAAATTTAGGGTTTGCTCAATATAATTCCATTTTGTATAATCATAGACAAAATTAATAACATATGTATTACATATCCAAAGACGTGTTCTGAAAATTACATAAAACTCCCGTCAAAATAATCATATCTAGTCAACCAACAGAGTATATTTGAGACGGTGAGTAATGAGTATTTCATTAACTCTTAAGTTCTTCATTCCTCTACATCGCTAGGCATGAGAAAGAGCTAAGTTGATTTGTTCTCTTGGTTGTATGGGGGAAAGAACTTCCTTATTTTGTGACAGTTGCTTCTCTTTGAGTAATTTAGTGGGACAACCTGGGATTTTAATTTGGGGTCTCGGATCTTCTGAAATCATGATTACGTTGTCCCAAGATGTGCATGACCGAGAACTTTCCCAACTCCTAAAGCGTCTTCTGTTTTCTTATGTCAAAAGAAGAAGTATTGATTGGCTTTCCTTGTTTCTTTGTTTCTTTTAGCTGTTGATATGTTTCTGCAATATAATATTTGACAGTTCTGTTCTGCTTGCAGATTTTTTATCTCTTTGATGTCAACAGAAAAGGATTTATTGATTTTGGTGACTTTGTTAGATCACTCAATGTTTTCCACCCAAATGCACCTCAAGAAGATAAAATCAATTGTGAGTTTGAAAGAAATGTTACAATAGTTCATGATTCCTATTTTCCCCCTTTATTCACCTTGTAGTTTATCGTGCAGAAACTTATGATAACTCTTGAATTTTTTGGAACAATGCAGTTACATTTAAGCTATATGATTTAGACGGTACAGGATATATTGAGCGCCAAGAGGTAGTACAATTTTAATTTATCTCAAGTTTCATTATACGAGACGTGAAAACAATACTAAAGCTACGTTACTTGTACCCTTTTATTAAGGTCGAGTTCCCATGTTGGACATTTGACCCTTGGACATGGGTGTGGTACAAGAATTTACATTTCAAACATAAAAATGGTAGATTTTCAGACGAACCAATAATTGATCATGCACCAATGTCCAACCTTTCGAGTCCATGTAATGTAGCTGTAAAATCTTCATCAAGTCACCTACCTTTGTCAGTTATTGCCATCAAGCTTCCCCTGGTGCCAACTCCAAACCCCTCAAAATGGCAAAAAGAAAAAATAAAAAAATGAAAAAAAAATACAAGCTACTCCCATCATCTCTATACCCTTGTTGCCATTAACCTCCTCTGTACTTTTTTCCCGTCTCCAATCCCATTGCCCACTTTCCTTACTGTTGCTACTACCAGACCAAATATTTCACTAACAGTTCCCCCTGTTACCAATCCCGTCAACCTTCGCAGTATTAGTATTCTTTTCTTTTTATTGACACTGATTTGCAGACTGCTTCATGGTATCTGATTTTCGTAGGTTAAGCAAATGTTGATTGCACTTTTATGTGAGTCTGAATTGAAGTTGACAGACGACAGTATTGAGATAATACTTGATAAGGTACACTATCATATCTTACATGATTTTTTCTGGACACAAACACCTTGTTTTATAACTGGCTGAAGGATTGCAGTTTCCACTTATTTTTACCAGGAAATTATAAAAGTAAAAGAGAAGCAGGAAGAAAAAAAGAAAAAGAAAAAGGGTCCATTTATTTGATGTCTGATCTTGTTGTATTTTTTACACCAGACTTTGTTTGGCTTGTTAATTGGGTAGTGTAGAACCCTAGCCTTCCGTTCTTTAATGGGAGTTTTCGAATATCATTTTTCTAGATTTCCATGGTCTTGCATTATAGGGGCGGTGTGTTTAGTGGTTAGATCGTGTCGTCAATGTGTATATCCTTTTCTTTGTCTGGTATAACTTTTAGTCTAAGTTTTGTTGAATGATTGTGTCACAGTACTTCATTCTTTTCTTATTATATTACTTCCTTGAACAGACATTTCTCGAAGCAGATGTAGACCAGGATGGAAAAATAAACAAATCTGAATGGCGCAATTTTGTGGACAGAAATCCTTCATTGATGAAAATAATGACACTTCCGTATTTGAGGTATCTTGATGTTACTCTTGGCTAAGCCTAAAAAAAGGGTAAAGTTACTTTTTGTTTTTGCTGCACGAGGATGAGCTTTTAAAATGATACTTTTTTCGGGGGATTTATAGTTCAAAAACTCACTTTTTAAGTCTTTCCTTACTTTTCACGAAAATATTTTCTACATATTTCTTTAGGCTTAGCCAAATACGTTGTTAGTATATTTACACACTTGGTACATTGAATTTTGAGTTGTGATTAAATGCAGGGATATAACGACAACATTTCCGAGCTTTGTTTTCCACTCCGAGGTCGATGAAATCGCTACATAAATTAGAAGACATAGTTTAGCCGTTTTATTTTGAATTTACCAGAAGCATACATTAGTTTTAAAGAAAAAGTGAGCACTTGTGGATGGATATATGGTGAGTAGAATCTACATATGCTTGTTGGAGGTTGTGGTTGTTTTAAATGGGCCTCTATGCCATCTATTATGTATATTCTAACAGGCATATCTGCTTTCTTTACCCATTTTTAGTGTTGAAATATGATTTGAGGCTTGTTCTATTGAACTGGAATCTAACGAGGACTTGTATTAATTATGAATTCAATTAAATCTAACCTTAATTGAATTATTCAAATTTTGAGTTGTAATTGATTTTTAACTAATTCTAACTTCATTAACTAATAAGCACGTTGAAAATTTTGGAAAAGTTTTAAATATGAAAAAAGGCACTAAGATTTTAATTTCATCTACACTTATATGCTTTAATAAAAAAATAATTATGTAATTGATAATATTTTGACAATCCATGTTCTCAAACTATTTGATAGTCTCTCGAGTTGAGTCGAACTTATTTTTTCTTATGAGCTTGTATCTTTACATCTTTATCAAACCTCTATATAAGCAAAAATGTATTTAGAACAAACATCATTCAAAGAACACATATCATATATAGATCATGGTGGTATATACTTTTATCTCTTATCGGAATCTATGTTACTTTTTACTTGATCTAGAGGTGCATATCACCTCTTGGTATCAACACAATTCATAAATTATTCAACTAATGGCCAGATAATTAAAAACGGTAAATCAATAACAAATAATCAATTAAAAATTATATTTGAAGTAAAAAACGAAAAATTGAATTAAAACTTAAAAGTACAAGTTACATTGTCATTCTACCAATTGGAAGTTTAAGTACCACATATCAAAATATTCAAACACATAGACTTCAAAACTCTGCACTTATCTTCTTCTTCTGCTTCTTTTTTGTTGTCCAAAAATTTAGAAGTAGAAATTATGTGTTTGCGTAATTTTTCTTCCAAAAGCTCCCTTATGAAATATAAGGGTTCTAGTATATATAGGCACAAAAGTAGGATGTAAAAAATGTGTAAAACTTGACCTAGAAGTCCCCTAAGTCTACTTCCATAATTAGGATAGGAAGCTCAAATCAGGAATTCACTCAAGCAAGAGAATTTCCCGCTTGTGCAACAGAAATGTGGAATTTTGCCCCAGGCCTCTTGCTCGAGCACTCGATTGCTAACATTGTATTCCACGTCACTCAAACTTGGAGTATGGAATTGCTTTACAAGATGTCGACCTTCTTGTGATCATTCAACACTTGATCTCAATGGCCAGACTTTGGGCAAAGGTCATAAACCTATTTAGTCAACAAAAGAGAGAGAGGTTCACGACGTTGATACTCTTATTTCGTCATTATTACCTCGTGATCTATCTCTAAGCTTCTTTGTCGAAGAGGGAAGTGCCGTTTTCTACTTGAAACTAGGATGTGTTAGAAATTTAGAGTCCCACGCACAATCCATATGTCATCCAATTCGCAATTGTGGTAGATAAAATTTTGGGTAGCTTTGACACAAGTACTAAAGTGCTCTAAAACTCCGTCTAAATAAGGACGGACTACTCTCGGACAAAACCATACGTCCAACAACCGGCCCCACACCATTGGAAAATGCCACCACAGCCTCCAAACAGCCTTCAACCGCGGCTGCTCTATGTTTCAACCCTAGCGCTACCGCCCAATTGAGTGGGCCCCAAGCTGGTGGACCAACACCATGTCTTCGCCGGCCTTGGGCGACCCCAACCATGCCTTGGGGATTGAGCCCAAGGCCACGGATGATTCATGACAACCTCAGGATCCATGTGAATTTGGCACGCATTGCGGCTCAATTGGCTCAATTGGTGGGTCCCACCTCATTGGACGACAAATGTTGGATCCTACAGACGCCGGCCACTCCATTCCGACCTCAGGTGGTCGGCCAATGGATTCAATTCTTGTCGGCAGCAAGCGTCCTTCTCAGCTTGCGCGCTTGCGAGCCATGCGCCTTCTCCCGGACCACCACGTGTCACCCTTGCTGCCACCGGTCATCTTTAACCACTTGTTTTGCCACAAAAAGCTCAGTCTGTACTGAATTCAAGAAAATTAACTTATGCCTCAGTTGTCACTGATCGACAGAATATTTCTTCAGCTGAGCTTAGTTTAAAGAAGTCATTTGCTTCTGTCCTTCAGTCTTCTCCTGATTCTACTTGTCACCAGTTTGTGGCTAAGGAGCCATATTTGCATCGTGGTGAGCCCGCTTTGGTTATTTCTTCTGATGAGAAAGCTTATCTTTCTGAGCCATTCAAGTTTACACTTGTTGGCAAGTTTTCGCACTGTAAACCAAAAATGGTGGAGATACGTAATAGTTTTCAGAAGTTTAGTTTTTGCGGTGATTTTAAACTTGGACTTATAGATTACAAGCACATACTGATACACTTAATGCATGAGAATGATTATAGTCGTTTATTTTTTAAACCACTATGGTTTATTATGGGTTGCCCTAAGTACTTAGGTGGACTTGTGATTTCTACCCTGATGCTGAGATCCCTATTGTCCCTGTATAGATATCTTTTCCTTTATTGCCTGTTCATTTACGTGCAAAGGAATTTTTATTTGCTTTATCTAAAATTGTGGGGGCGCCATTGAGGATTAATGAGGCTACTGCTGATTTATTGAGGCCTAATGAAGCCAAAGTTTGTGTTGAGGTGAATCTGGAGCATAAGCTCCCAGATAGGATTTGGATTGATCGGGGTGAATTCCGTAGTTTTTGGCAGTCTATTGTGTATGAGAGATTGCCACATTTTTGTGCTAAGTGTCGTCATATGGGCCATATTATTGATCAGTGTAGGGTGGGTGCCCCACCAGTAGATACTGTTGTTACTTGTTACCCAGACTACTAAGCCTTTTGTTGCTTCAGCTCCTAAGCATGTTGTTACTCTGGCTCCTAAGCTTTTTGTTGTTCCGGCTACTAAGTCTATTGATGCCCCGGTGCCTATTGTTGATAGGGCCGGGAAGGGTAAGGAGAAGGAGGTTGTTGTTGAGGTTCCTCGGCAGTGGGTCCCAGTTGCTATACCACATCCAGCGGTTCACATGGGGCCCACCCATCTGCCTAGACCTGCTATTCCCACCATTGTGGCTTCAAAGCTCTTTTATGATGCTGTAGATCACATGATATCCGTTTCTCGTGAGTTTCTTATTTTGTCAAAGCCGGTGCATCCAGTTTTTGATACTGATCAACATGTCAGTCCACGCCTCAGTGTAGATGCTTTGATTCCTTTAGATAATTCTAGCTCTATTCAGATAGATGTTCATCAGTAGGGAACTTTTGCAGGAATTCTTCTGATGACTTGGTTGGTTTTGATGACCGGCAGGAGGCCGATGGTTTTACTGCAGTTCAAATGAAGAAAAATCTAAAAATTACTGATATCACGAGCCTAGTCAAATGGGTGACTCGTAGTCAGACAAGTGCTTCGTCACAGAGCCAGTATTTTTTAATGAGTGTTATCATCTGGAATGTGAGAGGTGTGGGCAATATTGCCACTCGTTGACGACTTAAAAAATTGGTTGGCTTCATCAGGTGTATTTTTGGTGGTGTTGGAGCCATTTGTTTTGAGGAAGAACTTTGACTTTATCCGATGATTTCTCTCTTTTGATGTGGGATTACAGAATGTGTCGGATAAGATTCGGTGTTTTTGGAATTTGGGAACTACTGTTATTTCGATTGTTGATCATCTTCAATTCCTTCACATTAAAGTTGAGGATCCTAGATTAGCCAAACAATTGTTTATTACTCTGGTATATGCTTCTTGCTCGCCGGTTGGGATTAGAGATTTATGGGTGGGTCTTTACCAGCAGGGGCGGAGCCAGGAATCTATGTTGGGGGGGGGGGCGCAAAAAAATCTCTAAAAAGGTAATATACGAACAAAATTCATATTCAACAGAAAAAATCACAATACGACATTACCTATTGAAGTGGTGCTCGACAATCTTTTACAACATAAAATTCATCTATAATAGAATCTATATCTAAATTTACAGTAAATTCTCGTTCAATGTAGAGTGTCATACAGTCAACAAGAAAATCATCCTCCATTTTGTTCGAATTGCCATCTTCACATGCTTCATTGCTGAAAATGCTCGCTTAACAATTGCCGTAGAAACATGTAGAGTTAATACAAGGCAAATCAATCGAGTCAACATAACATAATGATCCGACCTTCTGCTTGCTACCAATTGCCGGCATAATTCAGAAAGTGTTGGTACTTGAAACCGATGTTCAGAAATTACATCAATTTGATAATGTTGCAACTCAACTTTCAAACAATAAATATCTTGAGATGTAAAATTTTGAGGATAAAACTTCTTTGCGAGCTTGCAAATATTATCCATGTTAAATTATTCTAAAAATTTTTAGGATCCAAAGCAGCACTGAGAGAAAGGAGTTCTACTGATATATCATTAAATTTTGTATTTAACTCCATCAATAGGAAATCTATTGTTTTATTGAAAACATCAAAGTGGTGATGATGCTCAACTGTGGGATGCTTACGGCCACGGTAACGACCAACCATATATAAACTTTCAAAGTCAGGTATATAAATATCATTTATTGAGCAAAAAGTTTTCACTTCCTCAAGAAATTCTTTCCAACTATCTTCTCTCAATGCTTGAAGGACAGTTTTTGTAGTATAGACAAATCTCATAGCACATAAGATATGTTGGGTTTTTTTTTTTTGAATGGGCTGACAAAGAACATTAGTGATTGACAAAATTCTACGCATGTAATGGAAAACAAACACAAATTTGAAGCTCATAATATTTTTGTATACACCACCAACTTCTGCCCGACATCTTGTATTTGGAGAATGTTCACTAAAAGACTCAAGCACCTTGCAAGTTTCAACGTACATTTATATCAAGTTCGTTACAGAGTTGTAATGAGAACTCCAACGAGTAGCTTTCGATCGTTGCAAATTACCAATCTGATTAGCTCCACTCCCTGACTCGCATTCTCCAATTGCCAACAAATGCTCAATTTTTTTTGTCTTTGTGCAGTTTGTAACTCATTAATACGCTTAGGAGAAAATGTAATAATATTAACAACAACGTCCAAGTGAGAAAAGAATTTCTAAATATCACGGACATCCTTAGCTGTAATTGGTGGGCAAAACAGTGGACATAATATGCGTATGGACAATCTCTAAGAAATAATGCTTGAAGTCCATTCCATGCACCTCTCATATTACTAGCACCATCATACCCTTGGCCTCTCATGTTTTGAACTTGACGGTTGTGACGAACAAAAACATTAGATATTTGGTTTTTGAGATTCAATGAGGTAGTGTCACTAATACTTTTGATCGCAAAAAAATATTCTGTCAGAATCCCATCTTTGTTGACAAACCTCAAGATAATAGCCATTTGCTCTCGTTTAGATTGATCTTGTGCTTCATCAACAAGAATACAAAATTTTGAATCCCCAACTTTCTGACGAATTATATGCTGTACTTTGTTGGCCATAATGTTCAAAATCTCTTTTGGAATTTCAGGAGAACAGTATGTAGTATTTTTGGGAGCATTGCCAAGTACAACTTGTCCAATTTTTGTATTCATTCTTCCAAAAGCATCCACCATTTTAAGAAAATTTCCATGGTTCAATGAAGACGAAGATTCATTAGGACCCCTAAAGGCACAACCTTGTAGTGCTAGCCATCGAACACTAATTATTGTGGTTTTTAGCCGCAAATGATTTTTCTGAACTTCTTCTCCAGATACGACATGCATTACCTTGTCAATATGTTGAAATGGTTTCATTAAATCTTCAGCTCTTCTCCTATATATATTATGATGTGATGAAGGTGCTATACCAATATGAGTAAGAAATGCTCATTCTTTTCCTTGGCTAACCCTCTTCCAACTATTAAATCCAACCGTAACTAATGACAAAATATTTGTTGGAGCATTGTCATTTGTAGTAAAAACAATATGCCTTATCTATTGAAGGCGAATATTCTAACCAATTATAATGATTATACCAGTGTTTCTGAAACCGACGTTTCTGCGTTCCACATTGTTTACTCAAATATTCTAAAAGTTTCGGTTGATATGGCCCAGCCTTTAGATATGCCTGTCTAATATGATCTCGTTCATTAACTAGATGTTCACATATTTACTTCCTTTTTCCCGAATTTCTTTCAATACAAGTAGATGGTTCCAAATCAAGATTAGAAGATAAAGGGGGTTCCATTTCAAGAGATGAGATTGGAAGAAGAAGCACAGTAGAAATCGAAGTACCCTCAGATGGATCTCTTTTTTTAAAGAAAGATAACAACGTTTTTCCTTTCTTGGCAGAAAGTTGTTCCATTTCAAAATCTAAAATTACAAAAAATAAAATCAATATCCCAGCCAACTATCTAACAATTCAACAATATTCAACATATTCAATATCTAACCAATCAACTATCGAACACCAAATTCAATAAATCATAATTCAACCCATTCTCTATTATAAACACAATTCAAGTTCAAAAAAGACAAGCAAAGTACATATCCTACGTAGCTTGTTGCAGCGCCAAATTGATTGTAACTTGGAGTTGGAGCAATCAAGTGCAAGCTTAATATATAGTATCAACAACAAATGTTAAGCCTCAAGTTTAAATTATATATTGTAGTTAATTGGAATGATATTCATATTTTTGTCTTGTCCAAAAAATATCAAATTATCAATTGAAAGTTGAAATTAAAAAAATTAAAACCAATCTCTTGCGTGCTGCGTGCTTTTTTCAAGAAAATTGAAAAAAAAATTCATTAACTGAAGCTTGCGAAATTCAATGACTAAATTACAAACAAAAAAAATACATAAGTTTAATTACTGACTGGACTCTTGTGCAAACTGTGAAATCTAATTACAAAAAAAAAAAAAACATATATACATACATGATACATTTTCAATTTCTTATTCAATAAACACAATAAATTCTAAATAATTTAAACATTCTTTTCACAAAATAAAATTTTACAAATTTCTGTAAAAAAAAAATAAAAAATCCTTACCACTCTTCTTCTATGGCGAAATTTCTTCTACGATGTGGGTAATGGGTTGGGGATCTAGAATAAGGGTTTTAATTTTTTTATTTTTGATTTTTGAGATACCAATTGATGCAAAGAAAAGAGGCGGAGAAGAGACGACAAAAATCGCTGAAGACTAAAGTTGGATGAATTGATTTATTCGGACATTATGTTAATTGGATTTGGGGTTAGCATTTGGGCTTGGGCTTATATTAATTACATTTGGGCTTTATTTCTGTTTTTTTTATTTATACAAAATGGGCCAAATATTTGAGCCGCCCTAGACTTCAGCCCAGGGCAGCCCTCCCAATTCTGCTATTGTGCACCAGATATTCCTTTATGTGGATGGGTCGTGGCTAGTTGGGGGAGACTTTAATGTGATCACTCACAATGATGAGCGTACTGGTATGAATACTTGTGATAGGGGCACTTCAGACTTTGCAGATATGATGATGGATTATGGTTTGACAGATGGAGGGTATTCTGGCAGTCAGTACTCATAGACAAATGTGAGGGTTTGGAAGCGTTTGGACAGAGTTTTGATTAACTCAATGGTTGCCTCTTTTTGTGCTCGATTTTTGTTTCGTCATTTAGAACTGAAACACATCTGATCACTCACTCTTCTGATCCAGTGGTCTTATGACGATGATTTGGGGCGTCGTCCTTTTCGATTTCTCAATGTTTGGTCTAGGCATCACAATTTTATGAGCTTTGTATCTCAGAAGTGGTCATTTCCTACCCATCTTACGGGAATGGCTGCTCTTTGGGAGAAAATTTTTAGGCTCAAACAGGGCATTCATTGGTAAAATCGACATGTATTTGGTGATATTTTTCAGAGGGTTAGGGATGCAGAGTGTAGGGTGGACGAGACAGAGTTAGACCATGACAGAGATCCTTCTCCTTCCCATCGTGATACTTTGCATCAGGCTCAGTCAATTCTGAATTGTATTTTATCTATTGAAGAGACCTTTTGGAAATAAAAGACAGGGGCACGTTGGATTTGTGAGGGTGATCATAACACCCGATACTTCCATTCTATAGTTCAGGGACGACATAATCGAGCTAGGATCCGGTCTATTACTTCAGCTTCGGGTGAGGTGTTTGAGTCTTCTGAGACTATTCAGCCTTCAGCAGTATCTTTCTTCCAAGAGCTTATGTCGGCTCTTCCTCAGCTTGACCCTATTCAACTTAGGTATTATACCTATATTGGTGTCAAGTGAGGATAATTTACAGCTTAATCAAACACCTACTTTGACTAATGTGCGAGAGGCTATTTTCAGTATTGATCCAAACAGTGTCGCCGGGCTAGATGGGTTTTCATCTCACTTTTTCAGGTCTGTTAGGACATAGTATCAGATGTTGTATTTCAGGCAGACTTGGACTTCTTTGTTGGAGGGCACCTACCTAGGGTTTTGCAGCTACTTCTATTGTCTTGCTTCCAAAGCGGGACAATGCCTGTAGGTGGTCAGAGTTTCGTCCTATCAACTTATGTACAATGTTTAATAAGTCGATTACGAAGCTGATAAACTCACGACTGAGTATTTTACTTCATCAGATCATCTCAGCTCCTTAGAGTGGATTCATCTCGGGACGGCTCATTGGGTATAATGTCCTCTTTGTACAGGAGTTACTACATACACTTTATACGAAAGTACGATGGGATAATGTTATCCTTAAGTTTGATATGGCTAAAGCCTATGACCGCATGGATTGGAGCTTCTTGATATCCATTATGGAGGGTTTTAGGTTCGATGCTCTTTGGATTGATCGAATACGAGATGTGTATTTCAGAGTGTCGATTCTCGATCCTTCTTAATGGAAGACCATGTGGTTTTTTCTCATCATCTCGGGGGCTCAGACAGGGTGATCCCATATCTCCATCACTGTTTATTATTGCTGCAGATTATTTTTCACGACTACTCACTCAGCAATATCAGCATATTCATTCGATGGCATACAGACATGGGGATGATGCTCTTATCTCTCATTTGCCCTTTGCAGATGATATGATTATTTTTGCCAATGGCCAGAAGCAGTCTATCAGATGAGTATTACAGTGTATTGAGCATTATGAAGGGGCTTTTGGAGAGTTGGTAAACAAAGTTAAGAGCAGAATTATCTTACCTAGGAGATTTTCTACTAGTCAGATAAACAGGCTGGAGAATCTGATAGGGTTTCGTCATCAACAATAGTCCTTCACTTATCTTGGTGTTCCTTTATTTAAAGGAGCCATGAAGATCTTCTTATATGATGACTTAATCCAGAAAGTCTGGAGTAGGATTTCTGGCTGGGGAGGCTCCCAACATTTGGGTTGGACGGATTACTTTGATTCAATTGGTGCTATCCTCTATTCCACTCTATCTCATTCATACTATGAAGCATTCCAAGACTACCTTGAAGAAGTTAGAGGAAATATTTGCTAGGTTTCTTTGGGAGTCCAGAGACGATGCACACAGATTACATAGGGAGAGATGGAAGGACCTTTGTATTCTTACCAAAGATGGTGGACTGGACTTTAGGAGACTACATGATCTTGTTGATACATTCTCCCTAAAGCTCGGTGGTTATTTAGATCTCAGCGGTCATTATGGGTTCATTTTTTATTGAGTAAGTATTGTCAAGGTACCCATCCATTGCTGACTGTTCGCTAAAAATGTACCGCAAGTGCACGGGTCGCGTTCAAGTAATAAAGTGATGAGAAAGTGTCGAACCCACGAGGATAGATAATTTTGCTAACATCCAAATCAATCTAGCCCTATTTTAAACACACAATAAAACATTTTGTTTTGATGATTAAACCTAGAATTCAAAGGTGATGAAAAATAAACTAATAAGCGAAATATTAAAAGAGAAATTTGTAGGAAATAAAATCAATTAGAAGAAAATACTAGGAATTCGACTTCACCAACTATTCCACTTTAAAGTTTCATTTTCCATTATCAATTCCAAAATGAGGTTACTATGGCAATCCATGCTCCTAAAATGTCTAGCAATCTCTCCCAAGTAGAGCCAAACCTAATTTTACACAAGACCCCCAAGCATTCCTACCGAGAGAACGTATATGTAAAATTGCATTAAAACTCAAGATCATTCAAAATTGATTGCACAAAGTATGAAGAAGTATTCCTACATTCCATAAACCTTGTGTTGTTAATTAAATGTGCTAAACCTAATTTCAACCTCCCGGTAGCAATTAAGTCACAAAGGCATTTCAATGGTGATCAATCATCTCAATACACAATAAAACCCAATAATCAACAACCATAAAAACCAAGCATAAGGAATCAATAACAAGAACAATGCACTTTAAAGCTTCATAAATGGATTCATCTCATTCCTAGTAAATAAAATTAGCCCATAGTATTTACAAAGACAAAATGGAAAATAGATACAAAATACATCACCGGGTTTGATAAAGTCAAGAGAAATGCAAGATTTAGCTTGAGCCCATGGTTGTCTTCATTTGCCCACTATAAACCTCCATCCATCTTCCTCTATTTACAAAATACACACAATGATGTACAAAAGTCAAGAAAACCCATTTCCATGGAGTTTTCAAGAACCCTAACTAATTTCTTTGTGGAGAGCTTGCTATGGGAGAAGGAGTATGAGAGAATGGGAGAATGTCTTTCAAAATCCGTAAAAAGCGGCACTTTAAACCCTAGAAATCGTGAAGGGTAAAATTACCAAAAAGCCCCGAAAAATTGAACAAAAAATCGCGGAGATCAGAAATGAACCATGCGGTCGCATGGTTATAATCCATGCGATCGCATGGAAGAGCCACAAAGCTCTGCTTTGAAAAAATGCGATCTTGCGATCGCACCACCACTAGGCCCATGCGATCGCATGGGCCAAAATCCCAAATGCCGTGTTTTGAATTTTGATTAATTGCACTTCGGTCCACGAACTATATGAGATGTTGACTTTAGTCCTTGAAGTTTTGGTTGTCTTTCATATAGGTCCTCCATTAATTGCAACATTGGTCCTCCATCTTTAAACATAGTTATCTTTTGGTCCCCAAGATTCTTGATTTGCACAAATTTAGTCCTTTTGCTCATTTTTCGCGTGGATCTCTTCCAATCACCATCCAAACTCGCGTTTTACCTAAATAAACAAAAGAACAAAAATAAGCGGTAAACAACTCTAAAGAACTCACAATTATCCATTTTAAAAGGCTAAAATAAGTGCGAAAACCGCACTTATCACACCCCAAACTTGCATTTTGTTTGTCCTCAAGCAAAATGAACTAAAACGACATGCAAGCACACAAGCACAATCAAAATATAAAAGGACAACAAACACGCTGAAATATTAGGGAGCTTGCCACCTTACCATGATCTTTTGAAGCTTGCTTATAATTCATGAAAAATCTACACAAATGCTAAAAGTAAAAGAAACTTTTCAACTTAATCCATGTTAGATGTATGTGTGTGCATAGTCACTTTGAAACAAAAATTGGTGAATACCCAACCCTCAATGGTCAAAATTTCCTTTCCTTCTCGTTGGATGCACTCCCCCAAACTTGATATTTTCACTCTAACCCGAGTGTCTACTCAATGGTTTCTCTCAAGTCACTCAATCATTCCCGCTCAAGTTTGGTGAGATTTAGCCAATGATTGTAACCACTTAGGCTTGTGAAGATTCTCCAAAATTGAGTAGTTCAACAAATAAACTTCCACCAAGTAATTCAAACCCACAAGTCATCTAAATCCCGAAAAGTAGTCACGAGTGGCTCAAACTTGCAAGATTTGCTATGAAGATCTCATGATTAAAATATTTTTTTTTTTTTTTGCAACCTTACTCCTTAAGCTTTCTATTTGACCCATGTAACGAGCTTTTAGGTCGGTAACTCCCAGCTTTAAAAGAAACCAAAAGAGTACCGGGCTTTGAGATGCCCCAACGGACTTAATCACTCAAGTCAAAAAGGCTACAAAGTAAGGTAAAAGAATTAAAATTAGAGCAAAAGTATAGCCATCTTGAGCACAACTAACAAACTTTTATATAGGGATTAGATTCCAAGGATATGATCATTACCAAGTTTCTGCTAGTTAGTCAAAACTACTCCACACACATGTTCAACAAGCATGGAATCAACACACTCTCAAGGAGATAAATCACGGCTCAACCATTCCCAAACTATCCTTCCATTTGGACGAATTAAAGAGATGAAATGTAGGTAATGGATAGCACCGTTTGAATTCTAAAAATCGCTTATGAAGAACAAGTGCACTCAACATTTGTATGCAATGAACATCATGCCAAGAGTGCTAGAAAGGGTATCTAACATGGAAAAAGTATAATTATCGAAAACCACAAGTAGCATTTATGTCTACAATCCATGAATCACAGCAATTTCAACAAAATCACAACATTAGCCGCAGGCTCTCTAACAAGCAAAAACAAGCAAAATACCTAAATTAGCCGCAAGGCTTTCTAACAAGTAAAAACTCAAGCAAACACCCCAAACTTAAAATGTACATTGTCCTCAATGTAAAACTAAAAATCAAAAGAGAGGAGAAAAAGGAACTCCCCTGGGGTGAATTGGTTGGTGATGGCAACTTCAAGTTGGAGAAATCTTTGTTAGGACTAATGGAGATTGCTGGAGACTAAATTTCTTCTTGTTGTGGATCCGTTGCTATGAGGCCTGTTAAACAAGAACACAAAATCAAAATTCATCTAATGTCCAAGGAATTAAATCATGCCAAAAAAATGGACTATTAGCAAAACAAAAAGTAAGGGAAAGAAAATGGGTTGCCTCCCATTCGGTAACTTCTTTATAGTCATTAGCTAGACTTATAGCACAAAATTAAGCAGATTGGTGAGATAGACAATCGATTTTCCTTTGGAAAAGTCACCACCCCAATAATGCTTCAACCTTTGACCGCTCAACGTAAATGCCCTCTTGCTTTCATCCTCAACTTCCACAGCTCGGATGGATACACTCGCTTAATTGTGAAGGGTCCCACCACCTAGAGCGTAACTTTCTGGAAAAAGCTTGAGCCGGGAATTAAATAGCGTAACTTGTTGTCCAACCTCAAACTGTCTTCTTTGGATGTGGTTGTCATGCCATCTTTTAGTGCGCCCTTGTAGATTTTGGAATTCTCATATGCCTCAAGTCGAAATTCATCCATTTCGTTTAATTGGAGGAGTCTTTTCTCACCGGCTTCTTTCCAATCAAAATTTAGCTTTCTCACCGCCTAATAAGCACGATGCTCCAACTCTGGTGTAAGTGACATGCTTTTCCAAACACTAGACGATATGGAGACATACCAATAGGAGTTTTGAATGCGAAGCGGCAGATGCCCAAAGTGCATCGTCCAATTTTTGGACCAATCCTTCCTTGAAGCATTCACCGTTACCTCCAAAATTCTTTTTAACTCTCGATTGGAGATTTCGACTTGCCCACTTGTTTGAGGATGATAAGGAGTGGACACTCACGATGGCGTACACCATACTTAGCCAACACCGACTCGAATTGGCGATTGCAAAAGTGCTTACCCCCATCATCGATTATTGCTCGTGGAGTACCAAACGGGTAAAAATTTGCTTTCTCAAGAAGTTGATCACGACTCGGCCATCATTGGTGGGTAATGCAACGGCCTCCACCCACTTCGAGACATAGTCAACCGCTACCAATATGTATTGATTAGAGAATGATGGTGGAAATGGTCCCATAAAGTCAATACCCCAAACATCAAAGATTTCAACTTCTAGAATACTTTGTTAAGAGGCATTTCATTCTTTCTTGAAACATTCCACGTCCTTTGGCACCGATCACAAGTTTTACAATTACGTAGGCATCTTTGAATAGGGTAGGCCAAGAAAAACCTGGACTGTAACACCTTTGCAAAGCAGCTTTAGAGGCCCCAAATGCCCGGCATAATCGATGAATGACAATGCTTTGTAGGATATCTATCATCTCCTTCATACACGCATCTCCTCGATTATCTCGATCTCGTCCCCTTCGTAAAAGAATCGAATCATCCCAAAAGTAGTGCTTGATGTCTGCAAAAAATCTTTTCTTTTGATGGCTAGAGAGATCTGGTGGAGTGATGCTACTGGCAAGGAAGTTGACAATATCTGCATACCACGGTGCTTCCTCAACTGCAAAGATTTGCTCATCAGGAAATTCCTCATTTATCTCTCCACTTCGCGACTCTTCCCCAATCTCAAGTCTAGATAGATGATCGGCGACCACATTTTCACTCCCCTTTTTCTCTCTGATCTCTATGTCAAACTCCTGCAGCAGGCATCCATCTAATGAGTCGAGGCTTAGCATCCTTCTTTGCAAATAGATGCCTTAGAGCAAGCATGATCTCAGATGAACAATCACCTTCGATCCCACAAGATAGGACCGAATTTATCAAAGGCATAAACCATCGCAAGAAGCTCCTTTTACGTGGTGGCATAGTTCACCGAGCATCATTCAAGGTCCGACCGGCATAGTGAATCACATGAAAATTTTTATCCTGCGTTGCCCCAACACTACCCCAACCGCATAATCACTAGCATCACACATTAGCTCAAAGGGTAGACTCCAATCGGTGTGTACCAAAAGCGGTGTTGTCACAAACTTTTCTTTAAGAGTGTTGAAAGCATGTAGACACTCTTCGAAAAAAGTGAAAAGGAGTATCTTTCTCCAAAAGGTTGCAAAGTGGCTTCGTGATTTTTGAAATCTTTAATAAAACGCCGATAGAAGCCTGCATGCCCAAGAAAACTCCGAATTCCCTTTATCGATGTTGAGGCGACAACTTCTCAATTACTTGAATCTTTGCTTTGTCAACCTTAAAGCCCTTTGCTTGAAATTAAGTGCCCCAATACAATTCCCTCCTGGACCATGAAATGACACTTTTCCCAATTTAGAACAAGATTGGTTTCTTCACAACGCAAAAAACCGTAGATAGATGATGAAAACACTCATCAAAAGATGCTCCAAAGACCGAGAAATCATCCATGAAGACCTCAATGTATTTCTTCACCATATCCGAAAATATGGATATCATACAAATACCGAAAGTAGCCGGAGCATTGCATAGGCCGAAAGGCATCCTTCTTTAAGCAAATGTCCGTAGGGACATGTGAATGTTGTCTTCTTCCCGATCTTCCGGAGCTATCGAATCTGATTATATCCGTAATACCCATCCAAAAAGCAATAATGTGAATGCCCGGCTAACCTTTCCAACATTTGATCGATGAATGGCAAAGGAAAATGATCCTTTCGAGTTGCGATTGAAGTTTGCGATAATCAATGCAAACTCGCCATCCCAGTCTTCGCTACGGTTGGAATGAGCTCATTGTTGTCATTGGGCACCACCGCGATCCCTCCTTTCTTGGTACTACTTGGATTGGGTGACCCAAGCGCTATCTCGATATAGGATAGATGATCCCGCATCTAAAAGTTTTATCACCTCGACCTTGACTACCTCTTGCGGTGTTGGATTCAATCTTCTTTGACGAATCGATGGCTTAAAATCATCTTCCATGAGAATCTTGTGCAAACAGATCAGGGACTAATGTCTTTGATATCCGAGATAGACCATCCTATTGCGGTTTGTGCTCTCGAAGGACTCGTAGCAATTTTTCCTCTTCCAAATTCTCGATGGAGTTTGCAATGATAACCGGAAGAGTAGAATCATCACCCAAATAAGCATAACGCATGAGTGAGATGGCAATTGCTTGAGTTCTAATCTGGGAGGCTTTTCAATAGATGGTGGTAACTTTGCCGACTTTTCTCCAAGCCCTTGGAAAGGTGGTTGCCATTTATAAGCTTTGGATTTGCCTCTATTTGGTTCACCATGGGCTTCGCTTCTTCCGAATTGAAGGCCTCGGTGAAAGAATGAACCAAACACATCTCAAGCGGATCTTGAGATTGATTTAGTGCAAATGATTCTCCCACCATTTCGTCCACCACATCAACTCTCAAACAACCGCCGTAATCCATTGGATATTTGACCGCCTTTGAAAACATTGAACACCACCTCTTCATCATTTAACCTTAATATCATCCGCCTTTGTGCACATCAATCGAGCTCTTCCAAGGCAAAAATGGTCTCGCCCAATATTAGAGGAATATCCTTGTCTTCTTCCATGTCCGTAATGATGAAGTCGACAGGGAAAATAAATTTGTCAACTTTCACCAAGATATCCTCAATGATTCCCTTAGGATATTTGATTGAACGATCGACTAACCGCAAAAAACTGTTGTTGCTTTTGCCTCTCCCAATCCTAATCTCCGTGAGATGTAAAATGGCATCAAGTTAATACTTGCACCTAAATCACAAAGAGCTTTATTAAAATCAATATCACCAATGGTACAAGGAATAGTAAAACTCCCGGATCTTTAAGCTTAGGTGGCAATTTGTTCTGCAAGATAGCACTACACTCTTGGTCAACATCACCGCCTCGTGCTCCTCTAGCTTCCTCTTGTTAGATAAAATCTCTTTCATGAATTTTGCGTAGCTAGGCATCCGAGCTAGGGCATCGGCAAAAGGATGTTGATTTGCAATTTCTTGAAGACTTCCAAGAATTTCTCAAATTGCTTATCCAACTTGTGCTTTTTCGGTCTTTGCGGAAATGGGATTGAGGCACATATGCTTTCACTTGAGGAGTTGCCTTAGTAGATGGAGTATCCAAATCTTTTCTTGACTAGCATCTTGTTGTGCATTAGCTTGGTCCCTTTGTTCATCATCAATAGAGGTGTCTTTGTCATGAGTGGCAACATTTCTTTTGACTTCTATCTCGAACAACTGAACCCCACTTCTTGTAGTAATTGCTTTGAGTTGCTCTCTTGGGTTAGTTTCGGTGTTGCTCAAGAATTGCCCTTGTTGTCTTTTCGATAGAAGTTTTGCCATCGGCCCATTTGATTCTCCAAGCCCTTCACGGATGCTCCGATACTCGAATAGATTCCTCGATTCGTTCTTGAAATTTTAACTCACAGCGTGCTAACCGAGCCAAAGCTTCTTCCCAACCCCTTTGTGTTGAAAATTCGATTGTTGTCTCGGAGCACCTTGTTGGTGTTGGTTGTTGCTCCATGAAAATTCGGATGATTTTCCAAGTCGGATTATACGTGTTGGAGTAGATATTACCTTCGATCGGGATGATTCTCGAGCATAACAAGCTTGCTCGATGGATGTTGAAGAACTAGTCAACGATTGGGCAATTTCGGTTGAATGATTTGCTCCACAACCATCGCATTCAAGAGTAGGCGTCTCGAATAGCATGAGTCACCCTGATTGCGAGCTATAGTATCCATCATCTTTTTCTCCATGGAGGCCATTTGTGCGAAAAGAGCGGATATAACATCAACCTCACGCATCCCCACTGCCCTTTTTGTTACTCCCTTATCGGTAGGCAATTTGAACTTGTCTCAAATCTTTCAAACAATACCCATGCCTCTTTGATTTTTTTTGTTTGATTGACCCATTTGAGGATCGATCAACAATGGAGCGACAATGTGGAAGTAGTCCCAAGCATAAAAGTATTGAACTTGCAAAGCCTTCTTGATCCCATGATTAGGACACTTCAAGCATCTCTTTGAACCTCTCCCAAGCTTCATGAAAATTTTCCTTCCCATAAGCCGGATATGCAATACTAGATTGGCTTTGAACCACAAATGGAGTAATAATGTCCCCACTAACAAATCATCCTCATCAATCTCAACCATTTGATCTTCTTCGCCTCGCCATGGTGTTCACTTACTATGTCGTGCTTCTCTTTGTTCTTCTTCTTGATTATCGAAAGTTCTTTCAATCTCGGGGTCAAACACCAAATTCTCAAGAGTTTCAAAATCTTGCATCCACCAAAGATAATATGCCCGAAAAGAACAAAGGTATACTTTGGAACTTTAAATGGAAAAATAAAATAAAGATAAAGAAATAAAGCTAGAAATAACAAGGATCTAACTAATTAAATCTATCCCCGGCAACGGCGCCAAAAACTTGTTCGCTAAAAATGTACCGCAAGTGCACGGGTCGCGTTCAAGTAATAAAGTGATGAGAAAGTGTCGAACCCACGAGGATAGATAATTTTGCTAACATCCAAATCAATCTAGCCCTATTTTAAACACACAATAAAACATTTTGTTTTGATGATTAAACCTAGAATTCAAAGGTGATGAAAAATAAACTAATAAGAGAAATATTAAAAGAGAAATTTGTAGGAAATAAAATCAATTAGAAGAAAATACTAGGAATTCGACTTCACCAACTATTCCACTTTAAAGTTTCATTTTCCATTATCAATTCCAAAATGAGGTTACTATGGCAATCCATGCTCCTAAAATGTCTAGCAATCTCTCCCAAGTAGAGCCAAACCTAATTTTACACAAGACCCCAAAGCATTCCTACCGAGAGAACGTATATGTAAAATTGCATTAAAACTCAAGATCATTCAAAATTGATTGCACAAAGTATGAAGAAGTATTCCTACATTCCATAAACCTTGTGTTGTTAATTAAATGTGCTAAACCTAATTTCAACCTCCGGTAGCAATTAAGTCACAAAGGCATTTCAATGGTGATCAATCATCTCAATACACAATAAAACCCAATAATCAACAACCATAAAAACCAAGCATAAGGAATCAATAACAAGAACAATGCACTTTAAAGCTTCATAAATGGATTCATCTCATTCCTAGTAAATAAAATTAGCCCATAGTATTTACAAAGACAAAATGGAAAATAGATACAAAATACATCACCGGGTTTGATAAAGTCAAGAGAAATGCAAGATTTAGCTTGAGCCCGTGGTTGTCTTCATTTGCCCACTATAAACCTCCATCCATCTTCCTCTATTTACAAAATACACACAATGATGTACAAAAAGTCAAGAAAAACTCATTTCCATGGAGTTTTTCAAGAACCCTAACTAATTTCTTTGTGGAGAGCTTGCTATGGGGAGAAGGAGTATGAGAGAATGGGAGAATGTCTTTCAAAATCCGAGCGGCACTTTAAACCCTAGAAATCGTGAAGGGCAAAATTACCAAAAAGCCCCTGAAAAATTGAACAAAAAAATCGCGGAGATCAGGAAATGAACCATGCGATCGCATGGTTATAATCCATGCGATCGCATGGAAGAGCCACAAAGCTCTCTGCTGGAAAAAATGCGATCTTGCGATCGCACACCACTAGGCCCATGCGATCGCATGGGCCAAAATCCCAAATGCCAGGTTTTGAATTTTGATTAATTGCACTTCCAGTCCCTGAACTATATGAGATGTTGACTTTAGTCCTTGAAGTTTTGGTTGTCTTTCATATAGGTCCTCCATTAATTGCAACATTGGTCCTCCATCTTTAAACATAGTTATCTTTTGGTCCCCAAGATTCTTGATTTGCACAAATTTAGTCCTTTTTGCTCATTTTTCGCGTGGATCTCTTCCAATCACCATCCAAACTCGCGTTTTTACCTAAATAAACAAAAGAACAAAAATAAGCGGTAAACAACTCTAAAGAACTCACAATTATCTATTTTAAAGGCTAAAACCGCACTTATCATCGACTACTATTCTTTACTCTGCTTCAGCTCTATGGAAGAGGCTGGAGCACATAGGCCCACAGGTGGACAAAAACATTGCTTGACAGTTAGGGCGTAGGCAAATACTCTTTTGGCATGACTGCTGGATGGGCGAGTCTACATTAGCTAATCAGCACCCACACTTGACACATTCTTCTGTCTAGGTTAGATAATTATTTGATAATATTAGATGGATCATTGACAGACTTCTTCAGCTAGTACCATATATTATTGCTGAGCAGATAATGAGCATTCCTATCACTGCTGAGGTGCACGATCAGATTATGTGGAAGGATACTTTGGATGGTAGATTTGCTACCAAGTCTGCATGGTAGCTAGTTAAATGCGGGACACATTATTATGGTACATATCTGACATGAATTGGAGTTCTATTTTTCCAACGACTGTCTCTTTCTTCTGCTAGAGACTATGGCAGGGTCTTATCCCAATTGATGTTGTGATTCAGAGGCGGATTGAGAGTCATATGGCTTCTCGTTGTTAGTATTGCTCGACTATTGAGATTATTTGGCATTTATTTATTGACAGTTGTATTGCTGACCATGTTTGGCGCTATTTTTCTGACATTTTTTTCATATAACCCTTCAGCCGATGGAGGGTTTTCAGTATTTTTAAGTCTTAACGTTTCTTGGGTCAGTTTGTCAAGCAGGGTCATATTCATACGATCATTCTTCTTTTGATTATCTAGTTTATTTGGACTACGAGGAATGATGCGAAGTATTGAGATATCTCTATGGAGCCGAGACGGATCATATGGAGAGTATACCATACTATCTCCCTACTACATACATGCTGTTTATTTCAAGTTATTCATTGGCGATGAGATATGGATATTGCTCCTCTTTTTGATATCTCTCTTACTACTCCATCACTTCCCCCATGTGTTTTAGTTTAATGGCGTACTCTACCAGTGGAATCTTACAAGGTCAACACTGATGGATGCGTCAAAGATGGATTTGCGAATGGAGGGGGGATTATTAGGGATTCATTAGGTCAGTGTGTTCGTGCCTTCTTCTCTTCATATGGCGAGTGCCCTATTTTGGAGGTCGAACTCATGGCTATTCTTGATGGTATCATTCTTGCTTGGAGGATTGTACTATCATATTTATGGATTGAGGCCGACTCTACTTTGGCCATTCAATGCATCATCAAATGTGGAAGACTTTGGTCTATTCAGGCAACTCTTTACCACATCAGACATCTCATTACCTTCGACCGTGATACTACTTCTCATATTTATCGCGAGGGCAACCAGGTGGCTAATTTACTTGCTTCAGAGGTTGGGATCGTCGTTGTTATTTTGAGTATATTGTTCAGGACTTACTGCAGCAATACCGTAGCTTAGTTCAAATTGATAGACATGGACTTCCTACAGTTAGCGGTCTATAGATTTTTTAGGACTTATTGTTTTGGAGGTAGTACCTCATTATTTATTGTTTTATTGTTTATTCATTTATTTATTTGTTTTAGCTCTTCTGATTTGAGGTCTAGTTTCATGCCACCATATCTATTTTTTATGAATTATTTATTTATAGTTGGAGTATTCGAACCCCTCATCCTTTCCTGGTGGAGGCCTGACAATCACACTAGAGATGTGATGGTGTGTTGAATAAAAAATAAATAAATAAATAATTAGTACATCGGGTCACTTAGATTAAAAAATTACAAAAACTGACAATTTGCTTGAAAATTCAAGAAAAACAATGGAGTATTGAACATGATTCATCATGAACTTCTGAAAAGAAGCTCAAGATAGCAACAAGTAAGTAAATTATAGTTTTTCAAGAATTAAAAGTTTTGGGTTTATATTCCGCCTGATTGCCAGCTATTTCAACTCGAAATCAGTCTTTGTTTACCTTTTTTTGTACTTGAAATTGATTTTTGTTAATATGGGTACACTTGATATATTAGATGTCGGTTTTATATAAAATTCTTGTAAAAACCTTAAAAACTTCAAGTGCCATCACATTTTAAAATTAACAGATTGTAAGAAAATCATTTCAATTTAAAAATAATAGTCAAAACATATCATTTTAAACTTTTATGACAAAAGTTCAAGTATAAAAAAACTAAAATTGACATTTCCACATAAGGGGATGCGTTGATAAACCAAGAATAATTGGTAATTCATATTCATGCTTTGTACATCTATCTTTCGTGAATAAGACATAAGTAAAAGCTCTATTTACAACTTTATTCACTTGGTGCTCCACTGTCACTCTGTGATGGTGTTAGTTTTCTAAAGATCCTTTATTCTAAGGATTAAGTATCTATTATGGCTATGTGTCTATAATGTAAGGTATACAAAAGTTTTCAATTTTACCCTCCATTTTCACGATGATTGAGAAAAATCATAAACTTACTAATGATAAAATTTATAATAAAACTTATTATTCATCTTTATTTTTACTTTCATTTTACCATGGAAAAACTTTCCTTGATGGCATGGCATTATCAATAAATATTGTAGAATCCACCTTATTTGACAAATCCTGACAGCACCAAACAATATCTTTGGTAATTCCTCCCCCGAATGCGCTTCTACCAAGAAACCCATGTCCACTGCCACCGCCGTAACACACCCCAAAGCCAGGCACAAAATTGTGTTGACAATTGCTGAGTTACCAATATCAACATCTATTTTAAGATAATTATGTCATTTATGATAATAAAAATTCAAGGCTTTTACCTAATAGGCACGCAGAGTAATTTCCTACTATAGTTTTGATGATACATGGTTTCTTCACAATTTTGTTTACTATCTTAAACATATTGTTGTGAAAAGCATCTGACCCATGAATAAATTGATACAATAGTGAATTAGAGTGATGTGTGATGATTCGTGTTGAAGACTAGTGTTTCCAATTAATTATATTCAATTCATGAAATGAAGGAATGAGTGTAGATGTATAGGTGAAGAATTTTAAAAGCCTTAATTAATTAAGATTTAATTGAACCAATATCAAATAATTTTTTAAATTAATCAAGGGTAAATTGGAAAATCTAAAATATGAGTGAGAATATTTGGTCCAAAAATATTTATCCCTTTTAGGACCTTTTGGATGTAAAGGCCTTAATTAATTAAAATTTTATTGAACCAATTTTAAAGACTTTTTAATTTAATCAAAGGTAAATTGAAAAATCTAAAATATGAGTGAGGATATTTTGATTCAAAAATATTTTTCTTTTTTGGGTCTTTTAGAGAGAGAGAGATATATATATATATATATATATATATATATATATATATATATATATATATATATTTATTTATCGATAACTAGTTTAATTTATTCAATTCAAGGTCTGAATCCGTTGACTCCATCCAATAAAGATGCAACGCAGGGTAGTATATATTAACCGGAGCCTGATCTCCTATCCATGGTGGGTAGGAGATATAATGTCCATCAGTGAGGTGGTTAAACATGATTGGTAGAAATTATGAGTGTGGGGCAATGAACTATCAACCGTGTGATGCCACCTCAGCGTTGATATTATAAGTGGATAGGAGATCAATCCCTTATATTAACCTGTCTATATACATAAAGAACCGAAAAAAGAAAGAAATATGCTTTTTGTTGCCCACTTTGCCTATTTACTTTATTCATCGATTATAAGCAAATATTTAACTTATAAAATATGCATTATACGATTATATCTTTTATGGTGTAGCCCAAAATAATTTATTTATATCAAGAAACATGTTAAATACAAAGAAATAGTGCATGTTTGCAAAGCTTAAAGTTATTAACTTATAAGTAAATAAGTAAGTTTTAAATTAATAGTTTTTATTGATTAAATTTGAAAATATAAAAGTTACTTATTTCAAAAATAACTTTCATTTACTGTCAGAATAAATAAATATATTTATTTTTAAGTAAAGAAAAAAGTAATATAGCACCTCTAGAAATAAAGTATTGTCATCGTAAAAGAGTAACAAAATAGTCGTAAATACTATTTATGACGAAACACACCGTTTTGGTATATGTTAGTCATAAAGAAAGCAAATAAAAAGATGACAACGTGCTTCTACCATAAATACTATTTTCTTCGGTTTATAGATTTATATATGCACAAGTAAAATTTTGGGGATATTTTTTATTTTTAAGTACTATTCCAAATTTAACAAAATTCCATATAAGGGTTGAATTTTAGAAGGAAATCATCATACGTTAATAAAAGATATTTAAATGTTTTTAATAAGTGTAATTTATACAATTATCTTGACTATTTAATAAAGAGTTTTCCAGCAGTTCTAAATGTTTTAGAGTTGATATCTATTGAGTTTTAATTCATTTTCATAATTGTATGACGAAATTCTCGAACTCGAGTTACATTGGTAAAATCGACTAGAAAATGATAAAAAAAAGTTAAGGTTTTGAAGTGAAGATGAAGAGCTAAAAATTGGAGGACAGGAAAACTAAAAAAAAAGAAGATATTTTTAGATAATAATGAAGAGTGGAAGTGAATTATTAAACACTCGAAGACAAAAGTGAAAGAAGAAGATCGAAGTAGTTGGAGAAACTAAAGCACAAAGCTTCATACAAAGATCTTCACAAAGCAAATAATATGCTATTGAAAGATAATTGGACTAAGGGTCCAATGCTTTTTAACGGATCGCAATTCGAATTTTCTTACGATAAGTTATGGCCAGTTTAATGCAAGTTGCGCGAATAAGAATTTATGTCCGCTCAAGCGGACAACAGACGTTGCGCGCAAAATTTCTTCATTGTGTCCACTCGAGGGGTAGAATGGTATGCCTGAGCGGGATTTGGTGTTGAAATTTCATCTTCCAACTGCTCGAGCGTCAGGTTTGCTGAAGTCGCGAAATTTCTGTTTAATCATAATTTTGGGGTCTATTTTGTCAATTATTGGGCATGAAATCAACCTTAATCCAAGCCTATATATATGACATCTCTTTTACATGATAGGAGATGAATTTTGGGAAGGAGATAAAAACACAACAATTTTGCAATTAAAGTTCAACAAATTTGGTTTTCTTGAAATTCTAGCAAAGAGGAGGAATAAGATAATTCAAGTTCAATTCAACATATTCACGAATTCAAGTTTAATCTTCCATTTTTCATTTCATTACTTCAAATTAGGATGATGTATTACTATTCAAATTTGTGTTCTTGTAACTCGATGATGATATGCTAAATCTCTATACACTAGGATGACGATGAAACTTCGATTTTTAAGTTTTGGTCTTAAATTCTTGTTTTGTTTGAATGATTGCTATGGATTTAATTGTCTTCAATTACTTGATCATCAATTGAATTGAACTTGTGAGTTATTTTATTTCCAAGAGGTCTAAAATAGGTTTAGAACATTGTAGCTATTGTCATAAAGTCCGATAGAGAATAGAGATTATGCAACCTTTTCTTATCATTGTTGAATATTGTTGTTATTACGTTTTTTTGCACATTCGCATCATTCATAGAGATATCATAGGGTCATATGTAAAAATTAGTTTAATCGAGAGAGATTATTAAACATCTTATGATCTTCAAATTAATTCATGTTTTGTCAATCACAAGAATTGAAGTTAAAGTAGAAAAAAAAAGATTGGATTCCAAATGTTGGTGCATCATTAACTTGATTTTTCTTTTCTTTTCTAAAACTTATCGATTGACTTTTACTTGTTTATTTAGATAATTTAGAAATCGTAGTTTAAAACAATCTAAATCATTGAAATATGTGTATATTCGATTAAAGTTAATTTTAATTGTCAACACTAAATACGCAATTCTCGAATTAACAATACAATCAACATTGTTTTGACTTTCGAGTTAAAGAATTTAATTTTTTTTACCAGAATTTAATATGACAAACTCAAAGTTTTTAAAAGAGAATTTGCAATTAATTCTATATTAAATTGATATTAAGAGTTTTAATTATTACAATTTGATATGTAAAACACAAATAATAATATTACAATTTATTTTTAATACGAAAATTGTTGTAAATTTTACAATTTTATACTACAAAAAGTAAAAAGCAGTGTAGCTCTTTAGGATATTGACATCAATTGTCTCTTTTGTTATTGTTATTGTTCTTTTTTAGTATTATTATTATTTTTAAATATGATTAAAATTTTAAAATATAAAAATAAAATAAAATAAAATAAAAATATTTAAAGTATGTTAGAAAAATTTGGGGGAGAAGACCATAATCCTCTTGTCGTGTGTGTGTGTGTGTGTGTTTTTTTTTTTTTTTTTTTAAAATCTTAGTAACACTGACAAACCATAATTTGCTTTTGAAAGATTGCTTATTTGTTAGTGATGTTTTTACTGTACTCATATTTAATTAATTGAAAAGTACTTATATTGAATTAATCACCAACAATAGATAAGTTTTCACCATTACTTACGATATAAAAGACTCTATGGGGTGTATTCAAATTGAGACTTTTAAGTATTTAAAAGTTTAAGAGTATTCAATGTATACTTTTTAAATAAAACTCTATAAAAGTATTGGTTATTGAATAGACTTTTAGAGATTTTAAAAAAGTCTTTAAAAATTCACTGAGTATTCAATTAAAACTATTTAGTAGTTTCTTTAAGTAATGAGATATTCAAATTGAGAAGGACTTTTATAATTCTCTATTTATTAGACTTCTAGAGATTAGAGACTTTTTGGTGGAAAGTATAAATAACAAATCTAAAAAAGAATCTCCCGTCTACCGTAAAATTTGCAAAGACTCTAGAACCCTAAAATAAATAACACATATTTTCTTTCACTTCTAAACTTTTTCGTATCTCTTCTATTAAGGTTAAAATTTACGGTGATCAATTAATTTATATGTAAATTATATCTAGAATTTGCAATAATAAAAAATTTGAAGATATTTTGCGTGATGAATTTACAGTAACAAAATAAAATTACATCTCATGGACATACTAACATTTCTCTCATTCAGCACCTCTTTTACTTTCATTTTCAATTTTATATGCACGTGTAAACATTTAAGCAGATAAGTAATTAAATTATGATTTTAGACAATGAGAAAAAGAATAGAAAAAGACAATAATGGAATTGTACTTGAAATATTGTATTGTACTTTGATTATTTTAATGTAATTTAGCCAATAATTGATGTCCACTTTACCTTTGGTGCACAATTTTTTTTTATCTAATATGTCAATTAATTTTTTAACTATATATTTTTAAATGAAAGTCTTTAATCAAAATCCTTAGATATATCTAAAAAAATTTTTATTAATTTTCAACAAATTAATAAAAGTCACTTAAAAAGTCCACAAATTTTACAAAACTCACCCACTTATAAAAGTTCATAAAAATCTTAAAAAGTCCCAATTGAATACAATCTTCACCATTTTGAATAACCATATCTCATTTCCTCAAATCGCTATCAACTCTATTTCTTATCGCTATTCACTAGGTCTTCAAATCTTTCATTTTCAGCTCTGTTTATCATCGTTATTCACCGTCGTTGTAGGTCATTCACCAACTTCTATCAATCTCAATTTTTTTCATTTTCAACACGAGTAACACATTATTCTACTCAATTTTTATTTTTCTACAATCACCATGTACTAGCTGAAAATATTAATTGTTTGTAACTATAATTCTACTAAAATATATTAAATTAACACTAGTATTAAAACACCCAAATTTCAAATTCAGCCACCTCAATTTCTCAGGTCAACGATACCTCAATCTGCCAGATAAAGGAATCACAAGATCACTGAAAATCATCTCTGAATTCTGGGTTTTGTTCTTCAATCTTGAGAAATCTCAAAAATAATCAATGGGTCGGAAACCGAATGACTCCGAACCTACTCGTTGGGCCTCTCTGATCCTGCTTTTGATCGGTTTGGTCTCTTGTTCTATGGTCTACATGTTCATGTTATCAGTTTTAAAACCATCAGGGCTAGAAAATAATTCAGATGTTGAATCATTAGCACTGGCCAAGTCCTATGAAAATGGTCAAAAGTGGGTTATCGGCATAGAGAGTGGTGGCGCTACTGGTGGGTTGTGTTGTAAAGGGATTGATAATTTGGAGCTGTGGGGGGCTGCTGTCAAATGGGGTACAGATTTCAAATTCAATTCTTCTGAAGGATGTTGTAATGCTTGTAAAGCCATGTGTACTGGAAATGATGGGCCCTGTCTCTGTGATACCTGGGTTTTTTGTGGGAATAAGCAGGCTTGTGGGGAGAAATTCGGTGAGGTTGGTTGGAATTTCTTTCTTATTTTAATTTCTTTTTAAAATCTTTTATGTACTTGATCGGTTGAGGATAGATATGGTTATGTATCAAATGGTTTGTGTGCTTTGAATGTTTATGCTGGTTGCAGAATTGGAAAACCTTAGATGTATAATGTTGTGTTGGACAAATTACAGTTATATGAAAAAGAAAAAAGTAATTATAGTTGAGAACCAAATACGTAAATAGTTAGCTTAAGACATTGATCTCTCGCTTTAGTATAGTAAATTCAAGTTTTATCAATCCAACCATAGATCTTCTACCAATCAACATGATTTAGCTCATCGAACCCTTAATTGTTTAATAATCAATGTGATCTAGCTCATTGAACCCTTAATTATCACTGTCATCAACTCTATGAAACAGTTTTTTTTTTCAGTGTTGGTTGAAAAAGCAGAAGGATTTACTGGCCCCTGAAAGGCAGGAAGCAGGAGACCAAGTCAAGTGGACTTCTGGCCTTGTCTTTGGAAGAGGAGAGGTATATAACATCACTAAATTGTCTTGATTATTTTTCTTACTATTTTCTATCATCAACCAGTAATAATTTATTAATTTGTATCATTATATTTATACAGAGTAGATTTTCTGCCCGACCTAGAATTTGGTTTATTATAATATGTACTGGTGGTCACTATTTGGTTTTAGATTATGCTCATATCTGTCTCTGTGTTAACAATTGCTGCTTTCTTTGATGCTACTTGTTCTCATCCTCTCCCTGCGCTTCCCCTTTTGATATTTTCCTAATAAACCATCAATAGTGTAGTCTTTTGTTTCTCCTTGATGCTGGACTCTTGTGGATTATGTAAATTTTCTTCACGAATTAACTTTTCATTTTCCCTTTTCTTGTTTAAGGGTATTATTGGCTTAGAGACAGAACATGGTACTCTTCACATCAAGGTACACATTCATGCCCTCTGAGTAAGTAAACAGGTCCTAAAGCTATTTTCATGGTCAAATGATTAGGAAGACATATGGTTACCTAACCAGATTTATATCATTGATTTAATTATGGAGTGGTTTCTTGTACATCTGGATCACGTCAAAGAAAGAACAATTTTCAGTGGCTAACCTTTATAATCTTGTATTTATGCATAGGGACATTTCGACACCAATGAAAGAAAAAATTAAATGATTACTATGGTAAACTCTAATAAGCTGTATACTCTTGTATTTATATGTAAGAGTGTAATTGTGCACTTGCATGCGAAGACAAATTAACAGCATTCATGTAAGCGTACTGCATAGAGAGGTTTACCGAACTATCAATGTAACTAGTTTTCTCTTTTGATCTTAGTTGATATTTGCATCAAATGAGTGGTCAAAGACTGTCATAAATTAATTACTAACTGATAATAAATGAATTAGACTATTTAAATTATGCAAGGAACCTCCTTGAGGTTGTGCTGAAAAGGTTGACGACTGTGAACCAAGAAACATGTCAAACACATTAAGTTTGCCTTGATCAATAGAAGGTTTAGTGCCTTTTTTGGTTGCATTTGTTAGAGAGGATTTTCAGTTGTCCAACATAAATATATATGTGAATAGATGAACTAAACTAAGTGCATCATATTCATGCTTCCAACTCTCTTTAATATAAAAAGACAGGAAACAATACCAGAAACAATTTTCATATTATTTTATCCAAAGCATTTTAAATGGTTTGATCCACAGGTTAGAAAATGGCTAAATTTACTTTCCTGAAATTTCTAAAAATGTCTTTAAGAAATGCAAAATCTTTTGAGAAATACTCTCAAAAGGGTCTGAAGTTCAATAACTAAGCCATTTTACTTTATATCCATTAGTCATCTGAAGAAGCAACAAGCGTTCTCAATCAAAAACAAGTGAAGCATAAGGAAGAATTGAGGGAGACCAGAAGAGACTTGAAAGTTTAGAAGAAGATAAAGTGTTTTGTTCAATAAGAGTATGTTTGGTTTGCAATAGTGGACATGACTGAGTGATATAATTGACAGGATTTTAGCTTTTCTTTTTCATTTCTTAATGCTATTCACTACTATCCAATCCACCTTACAAAACATGCTATAAAGTAAAGTAGAGAGGGAGAAAATGGGCAGAGTTCTCTTGGATGTTATTTGAAATGCTGCTGTATTAATTACATTTTCTTTTCACTGATGAACTTCATAATCTCTGTGCAGCTTCTGCCAGACTGTTCTCCACTTTCCGTTAAATACATCCTAGAGTTGTTGGCATTGCGCCATTGTGCAGGTTGCCATTTCTATCGAGCAGAAAGCCGGGGTCAATCTTGGGATGCAAAAGGAAAACACATCAAAGATGTAAGAATTAAACATTGTGTCTTAGTCTCGTGCATCCCTGGGCATTGTATTTGCACATGTAGTCTTGACCACTAAAAGGAATTTAGGAGTCCGTTCTGTTCATTCATAGGCATCATTTTGATTCATATCACATGCCTGGTTATTATGTTTCATTTGTCGGCGTCATTTAGTGTCTTTTCACACATTCATGGATAGGATGTTTGGCTTAGCTTAAAAGTAAGTCAAACTTATATTTATGTAAATTTTTATTTCTAAACATGTTGGATATGCTACTTTTCTTAATTGAAGTAAAAAAAGTTACTTATATTGACAACGAGCCCACCACTTATTTCCAACTTGGAGCAACAAAAAAATTATTTATTTTAAAACTTACTTATTTACTTATAAGTAATTTTTTTAAGCTTAGCACATATGCACTACGTGCATACATATAACATTGCATAGACATAGGATCCATGAATCTATAGTACTAGACCAGTTTTAGAGGAAATTAAAATCGTGTGAAGATCCTAGATATTATTGGTTTTAATCTCTTTCACCTTATTCCTTTTATTTATCCTCTTTTACATGTTTTTGGTTAAGATTTGTTTACCATGTTACTATCTCTTTATTTCTGTTTGTATTTTTGTTTTATGTGTCAGAGCTTCGGACGGCATCTTTTAGTGACTGATGATAAGTTGTTATTTTTTACGCCACTTTAATTTGTTTGGAAAAAATCATCTGATTATTCTATTTGCTAAAAATCATTATAGAGATGAACATAGTACTGCTGAACACCACAAACTATTTTCTAAATAGAAAAATAATGCTGTTCTCCATACAAATAACAGTTAATGGGTGATATAAGTTGAAGTCCTCTATTTAGTTTTTGAGTGTTGTTTGAACTTAATCAGTACAAATGTGGATGCAGATTTTACCTTCATCCAGTATAGATTTGATCTTTCGATACAAAATCTTCAACTAGTCATTTGAATTACTATGTAGATGCAGATTCGCTTGTTCCATCCCCCCTGTTTTATTTTTATGCTTTTCGCCAAATCACATGTATTAGATCTCTGACTGATGGCCTACTTTATCTTTTTAGGCTTCCTTTGGTCCTCCATTTGCTCTTGTTCAAGGAACTCTTGAAGCCCAAGGAATGACATTCAATAAAATCCCATCCGAGTACTCTCCAACCATACGAAGGGGTTCAGTAGCATGGGTTGGCTCCGGTCCTGAATTCTTCATAAGCTTGGCAAATCACGAAGAATGGAAAAATTCATATACCGTATTTGGTTCAGTACTTCCAGAAGACTTGATGATAGCTGAGAAAATTGCTCAGCTTCCGACAAAGTCAGATGTTTGGAACAACATTAATGTGTCAGTTTTAGAAAACCCTGTACCCCTAAGGATTCAAAGAATGAAGACCAGCTTGTCGTAATCTAAATGCTGGTTAGAAGATATCTGAATTGAGTTTTGCTGATGTTGTTAGTTCACCCTTTCCTTTTGATAATGTGTTGTAACATTGGATTTTTCGAGTTTTCTAGATATAACAATGCAAATGTATGTTATTGCCATTTTGAAGTTGAAGCTGAACAAGTTGGGGCCATTTGTTGCACTGCTTCCTTTTTAGAAGAAGTGATTCTTTTCTGGCCAATCCCAAAGAAATGATATCTTTCAAGAAACCTGTGGATGTTTGAGCAAAGAGTTCTAGGCCGTCTGGTGGGCCGAACGAACATGTCAAATGTGGGTCTCTGGCTCATCCACATGGGCACCAATATGCACTTTTTATGAACTGGTTATGAAACTATATTTCATGCTTAAAAATAATATTGAATAACATCACTAATAAATTTGCAGTGGGTATTCAAAACTTACCATTGTGTCGGCCAAGCTTGACTCATGTTTTGGTGGTTTATCACCGATCATGGAGGAGGTTTCTTCCATTCTTCTGACAAAAAAAAAAGCTTTGTTCGTTACTACGTTTTCATCCTCTCAAACCAAAATCCATCTCTCTCTTTAATTCCTCAATTTCTCCATATTCTTCTCCATGTTCATCAAAATCAAACTCCTTTTAAACAAAACTCTCTCTCTCTCTCTCTCTCTCTCATTCTTCTCAACTCCTCAATCCATTAAAATCCTCTACGATCGCATTTTACTGCCAAAAAAAAAGAGAGAGGGTATACTAGTATTTCTGTACCTAAATGGAAGGTGGGTTATCGCGAAAATAAAATTCCGATGTACGTGATCAATCTTTTTTTTAAAATTGAATTGTATACATTAATTTATATTTTGTAAGTTATCCCGTGTAATCGTAGTTGACACGATTACATGAAGATCCCTGTGATTTTTCGCCCTTCAGAGTTCAATCCGGTCCCATCTTGATATCAATTCAGTCTTATTTTGGGATCTATTGTATCCAAATTTTCAACTAGTGGGGTTTTTCTATACATTCTCAAACACCATGAGGTCCAACCATAAATTCAGAAAAGCATGGGGAGTGCAACGTTAATTACAAAGTCAGCTACAAAAGTAACCCCTCCAATTGTGCGGTTGAGGATAGCCCAATAGATCACCATGTGCTGAACTAAGCTCGAATTCGCTTTCCCTTTCATTTTCCCCAGACAGCAATTCCAAAAATGTCGATGGCCATTTTTTCATCGACTCCTCCTACTCAGCTCCCAACTCTCTCTCCTCCCCATATAAAGAAGACCCAGTTATTCTACAAGCCTTATTTTTCTCTGAGACCCACGAAAAAGCATCAGTATTTGGTACCCATTTTTGCTAGTGCTGATGAGGGGTCTGGAGTAGCTGCTGTTACAGTGGAGGATGAGAAAGCCTCTGAAAATCCCGTGAGTGCTGGGGAGAATCTGGGTTCTAATGGGTCTCCGCCGCTGGCCGCTGAAGCTCCGGAGCCGGCTACGGCGGAGGTGGTGGAGAGTGCGAATAAATTTCAGGACCCCAGATGGGTTGGAGGGACTTGGGACTTGAAGCAGTTCGCGAAAGGTGGGAAGACCGATTGGGACGCTGTTATTGATGCTGGTGACCTCTCTCTCTCTCTCCATGCTGCTATGCATGCATACATACATATAGACATATACATTTACAATCATTTTGTTTCTGGCGTTGATAATGTGAGAGAATGATTTATCGCTTTAGGAAGTGGAGGGGACAAAATAATTGGTTATTTTATACTTCTATCTGGGAAAACGGAAGGCAAAATAATTGGTTATTATATACTTCTTTCTTTGGGTTTTCGAGACTTTTTTTATCCTTGCTAGATGATGAGCTATTGTGTTAGGATTTGACTTGGTATTGTCCTAATTAAAATAGGAATTGGATCTTATTATCCCACATTGAATAGGATTTGATTTTTCTACTTGTAATGGATTGATATGAATCCCACGATGAATATAGATTTCAAAAGGCTCTCCTTTTTTAGAAAAACTTCCGTAGGACGTTCATATAGTCCTACGTGATACGCCTAACCACTTAAATGTCAGACATGTGGCTTTTATGTCCTATATTTTTTCCTTTTTTTTTAAACTCAAAGAAAATTCATTAATACTAATACAAAACAATAAAGTTACAAATACTTGAATATAAAACTAGAACCTCATTATAATAAAGTGAAATATATTAGTGTTTTGTATTAACACTAATGAATTTTTTTTACTTAAAAAATAAAAATAAAAAAGCAATGAGTATTGAATTATTATATTTGACTTTGAAGAAATTTATTAATATCTAAAATCATTAATTTATTGAATATTAAGTTTAGACCTTTCAAACGTAATTTAGGTGTTCAACTTAAATCCTTAGCGAGAACTTGATGCCCAAATAGCATTCGGATAAAAAATAAGACTAACATAATATAAAAAATTAAATTTCAAAAAAAAAAAAAAGAGAAAAAAATAAAGTAAATTAAATTTTACGCAATTGACAAATGTCATCATTTGAGTAGGTGAGTTAGAACAAAGCAAATAGAGAAAAATCAAATAGAACATAAATGACATATGTCATCATTTAAGTGGTTAGGCGTACCAAGTAGGATTATGTGAGCGTCCTACCGAAGTTTTTCTCTTTTTCCCCTTAGTATTTTATTTATCATATCTTAGGTTTGAGATAGTTATGGACTGTCTGGGATCCTTTATGGTCTCACCCGGTACTAATGTTTTGGGGTGTATTTGGGGGGTTTGGGGGGCGAGAGAGTTACCGTGTTATTGTTATAATTTTCACACTGTGGAATTTCTTTTTACGGCCGTGGTTTTTCTTTGGTTGTGGAGTTATCGACGTTATTGTTATAATTTTCACACAATTGAATTTCTTTGGTTTGTGTTGTTGTGTTCATTCTCTATGTTTATTTCTCATTATTCTTGATATTTTCTTGGAGGAGGATCGCGGGGGTGAACAGGAAATTGGTCCAGATTCCTAACATATTGTTAGTGTGAAATGAATCGTGTTTGCTTGATGTTGTGAGCCTTTAGTGTGTTCTTTATATTTTTGCAAGTCTCTATTTTTATAACTACAGTGGATATTCAATATTGTGTTCCCATTCTTCATGCACCGGAGATGTTAAGTTGACTATAATCCGGTATTTTTTCTTTCACTTAGGGAAATGTTTTCAACTTTAAAAATCAATTGTGTTCATTGTACCTGTTGATTGTTGATATTAGTCATCTATCAATTATGTTTGATTGCCTCCTATTACGTTTGCTCAAGAGCACAGAATTATTTATTCTTCTGCATTATCCCAAACTTTGTTTAGATTGGTGTTTTTCTCCTATAAAAAAGTGGCGGTTTTCACAGAGAATTTGTTGGCTCTATAAAGATAAGAAATGATAATATTTGCCCACAAATGGAGGTGGTACCAGTTAAGGATCTAAATATGAAGGTAGGATGACTTGGGTAGTTTGGACATGTATTGCATAAAATTAAAGAGGCTCTTGTTCAGTAATGCGGTCTTCAGGTTAGAAGGGAGAGGGGTATACCTAAATTAGCATCATGTTGTTAATGATCTGCCTGCTTTGGATCTTTTAGTAGAGTGACAAATGGATGCATATAACTGTCCCCAAATTTATTTGGTATATGATTTAAATTTTTTGTCGCTCCGTTCACCAATGTTGCTGCACACCTCATGTTGTGCATGCTGATTTGGGACTCTTGTGAGTTGAATTATGTGCTCAAAACATTAAGTTTAACTGACTGAGGGGAGGGTGTGGTCACTAGATCAGAAATCACCCATTATAAACTGCTTAAATATCTATACTTTATGTTTACAATTGGAATGTTTTGGCTTCCATGGAAAGCTGGGAAATGGTGGAGAAAGAGTGTCTGGTTGTGGAGCGGAAGTTATTAAACACCAGTTTCCATTTTGGCAGTCTTAGAGCCAACTAAAATAACCTTCCTAAATGTTGTTTTCATATTGGAAATATAGTCGTTCATATTATCTTTTGCCTCAAGTTGAATTCCAATATAACATTGGGCTTCATAAAGTTGTGTTGAACTTTTATGCATTATTTTCCTTGTCAGCTTGTCCAAACACTAATTAAGTTCTTCTGATTTATTACTTGTCTTTATGGATGTCAATTTTCTTATTTACAACATTATATGTGCTAGCTCATGCTAATGTCAGGTTAAAAGTTAAAACTTATTGCTTGAAGCTGCTTTCTTTCATATGGTTGTGAGTTTGTAATATTGAATTGAACTGGTTAAAAAAGCTGTTTTTGGTCGCTCGGAAATGAATTAAGGTTAAAAGTTATTGCATGATTGGTAGTATTCATGCTCTACTATTTATTGTCCGTGTATCTGTCATAGTGTTGACGTCTCGAACATTTCAAAGCTCCCAGGGATGGTTAAAAGCTGTTTTGGCTTAGATGACCTCATTTTGCACTATATGTATGTATTCTTCTATAATGTTGTTTTCATGCATTTGTTCAAGATATTCATAATACCTAGAGATCACTTGATTTTCAATGGAGTATGTGACTAATTCTTTGCAGAAGTGAAAAGGAGAAAATGGATGGAAGATAATCCTCAATCATCAAGTAACAAAGACCCTATTGCTTTTGACACCGCCATTATTCCATGGTGGGCATGGATTAAGAGGTTCCATCTTCCAGAAGCTGAATTGCTCAATGGTTGGCACATATCTTCCTTCCCTTCCTTTATGGCATGTTTGGTGCACACAACGGGATAAGGGCTGGACAATATTCAACAAAAAAAACAAAACTAAAATCTTATTTATTATATTGTCAAGTCTTATCCAGTACTACGTACATGTACAAGTTCTAGAAATGTATTGAGTGCAGGAATTTTTGGACTAATGATGTTAAACTTTTATGCAGGTCGGGCTGCAATGATCGGCTTCTTCATGGCGTACCTTGTAGATAGTTTGACCGGGGTAGGTCTTGTCGACCAAATGGGCAACTTCTTCTGTAAAACACTGTTATTCGTAGCAGTAGTGGGTGTCCTGCTGATAAGAAAGAACGAGGACATCGAAACCATTAAGAAATTGCTGGAGGAGACGACATTTTATGATAAGCAGTGGCAAGCAACTTGGCAGGATGAGACATCAAGCAAGTCTGAAAAGAACTAGAGAAATTGCAGCATCTAGCTTTTAGTTGACAGAGACGGGGCTTTCTGAGCATGTTTATTAGCTATATTTGAGAATCTTTAATTTTGATGGCTGATTGAGTAATGCTTTTTTTTTTTATATATATATATATATATATAAACATTGTATTAATATCTTATGAGCATATGCATGTTTTAGATGATTCTCAGCTGATTAGTTTTGAATCAGTGGGCATAATCGGTACATAGACAAAATCGAACAACATTAACAAAGAAAAGAAAAAGAGAGTTAAAATCTTAGTTGCCAAGACATTAATATGTCTTATCACATCATCTTATAATATTATTATTTTCCAAAGACAATGATTCTAATGCCTTATTTTCAATAGACTAGTCCGTGTTTATTTTTATGTTTTCCAATTTCTTCGAAGGTTTTGAATATGATGGGACTAGGTAAATCAAATATATGCAATTTACAATAGTATTTTAAAAAGCGTAAAGCGTGATTACATGCGAATGTTGAATTTCATGTTTCTCGGACTTAACAAGAGCGAAGCGTGATGCGTGGTTAGGATGTGGAGGCCGTGCCTTGGCGAGCTTTCTAAAACGGTGGGAAAATGCGATTTTCCTAAATTAGGAAACTGTGTACAATTGTGAATAATTAGAAGTATCTTATTATTATGGTAATCAATGATCTTTAGAGATTTGTAATTGAGGATTTTTAGGAATTAGTTTTGATATATATTTTTTATTCTTTTGGTAGTTTTCTTATTTGTACTGATTGGTCCAGCTATATAAACCCTTGTAATACAGATAATAAATTAATGCAATTCATATTTTTCTAATTTCGTATTTTGTGTCATGGTATCAGAGCTCTAGGCTCGTTATTCTGAGAATTGTATTCACTCTTTTTCTTGTTCATCCTCTTTTTTTACATCATCAATCACACACCGATTGATTATTTTTTGAGACTATTTGAAGAACTATGATAGACACTTTAGCAACTAGCAACCCTTCGAAAACTACAGTGCTCAAAAGCAACAATCCTCTGTCAATTGGAGAATTGCAAAATATTCAAGTAGCCTACAGATTGAATGAGAATAATTATCTAATGTGGTCACAATTAGTTCATACATTTTTGAAGGTAAGAGGCAAATTGAGTCATCTACTTGGTACTGGGCCTAAAAAAGGGGATCCAACGTTCGATGCTTGGGATGAACATGACTCAATGGTGATGTCCTAGTTGTAGAACTCTATGGTTCCACAATCAGTGACACATGCATGTTTTTGAACACGGCTAAGGATATATGAAAAGTCGTTAGACAGACTTGCTCCAAAGTCCGTGACGCTTTACAAATCTACGCAATCAAAACCAAGGTCGTTGCCACCAAGCAGGGAGATCAATCAATCACCGAATATTCAAACCTTTAAAGGGTTTGTGGCAGGCGATGGATCATTATCAGTGCATCCAGATGAAGTGCAGTGAAGATGCGGCTGTTCGTAAGAGGTTTGTTGAGAAAGACTGAATTTATGATTTTCTTATCGGATTAAATATTGAGTTTGATGCAGTAAGGGTGCAAATAATAGGAAAAGAAGACCTGCCATTATTAAATGAGGCTATTGCAATCATCCTTGTTGAAGTAAAAAGAAGAAGAGTTATGATTGACACATCTAAAGTGGAGAGTTCATCTTTAGTATCTAAAAACATGAACTTAAAGAATTCTAGCATAGAGCAACATGCTGGTGAAGATAATAGACAGGGAGATCTGATGAGATCATCGAACAAAGACACTTAGGTGCACTTTTTTCAAAAAGCCCGTCATACAAAGGACAAGTGCTGGAAGCTTCACGGTAGACCTCATAATTAAACTCAGAATTGGTCTGATCGAGGTGGACATAAACATGTATATATGGCGAAAACACATCTAGTCAATGAAGACAATCCCTGCCCTCAAGAAAAGTCGTCTGCAAAGTTCAATTGTGAAGAAATTGAGAAGTTAAAAAATCTGTTGGGTACATTAGGAAAGCCATCTAACACATGTATTTGCTATTTGGCGTTCACAGATATATCTTCCACTTCTCATGTTCTTAATGCTTCAAATGAAGTCTCTTCCAATACCTGGGTCATTGACTTAGGTGCTACAGATCATATGACTTGTTCCTTACAAAATTTATCTAATATATCCCATGTCTTAGTAATAGAAAAATAACTATAGCACATGGTTCTGTAACGACAGTAGCTGGTCAGGGAGATATTTTTCTAAGTAACTCTCTTACAATTAGAAATGTTCTCCATGTTTGAAAATTATGCACCAATCTTGTGTCAATCCAGAAACTCACCAAAGATTCTAATTGCAGTGCGATATTTTGCCCTCATTATTGTATGTTCTAGGAACAGGGAACGAAGAGGATGATTGGACATGCTAGAGAAATTGATGGTCTTTATTATTTTGAAGAATCAATTGGAAAAGCTAGAGTTGCGGGTTCTTTGCCTTTATCATTACTTTCCGAGTCATTTAAATTTAATAAAGACAAATTTGGCTTCAACATTTTCGTCTTGGTCACCCTTTATTTAGTATTCTTAAACATGTGTTTCCTTTATTGTTAAAAGAATTATCTGTTGAAAGTTTTCATTGTGATGTGTGTAAACTAGCAAAACACAAACGTGCTTCCTTTTCAATTAGTAATAAAAGAACATCTCTTCCATTTACTCTCATTCATAGTCATATCTAGGGGCCTTCAACTATAGCTAACATTTCTAGGGCTCGGTGGTTTGTTTCATTTATTGATGATTGTACACGGGTGTCTTGGATCTTTCTCCTAAAAAATAAATCAGATGTGAGCTCAGTATTTCCAACACTTTACAATATGGTCAAAACTCAATTTGGTAAATTAAAAGATTTCAATCTAACAATGCTAAAGACTATTTCAATCAATTTTTGTCTCCTTATTTCCAAAAACAGGGCATAATACATGAATCTTCATGTGTGAATACACCCCAGTAAAATGGAGCGGCTGAACGAAAGAATGGTCATCTCTTAGCTATGACAAGGACCTTTATATTTCAAAAAAATGTTCTAAAACAATATTGGGGGAAGCTTTTTAACCGATGCTCATCTTGTCAATAGGTTACCAACAAGGGTTCTTGATTTCGAAAGTCCTATAGAAATTCTTAAGAAATTCTTTCCTAAAGTATTCGGAGTGTTTCCTTTGTTCATATACATGCTCAAAACAGGGGAAAACTTGATCCACGGGGATCTTAAATGTGTGTTTATTAGGTATTCATCTACTCAAAATGGTTACAAATATTATCACCTCCCAACAAGAAAATTCTATGTGTCAGCTAATGTCACATTTTTCGAACCAGGAAAACAATATTTTGCCAATCCTTATCTTTAGGAGGAGACCTTGTTCAAAGAAGATAAAGATAGAGACATGTTTCTCATGGAGTTTCCAACCGAAATCAAGCTAAACAAAGTTCTAAACTCTTGTCCAAACACTCGGTCAAATATTCAACTAGAAATATAACTCCGTACACCCATGTCACAGAGAATGGTGAATAAGAAGCAGGCTCATGACTCTACTCGTCCATTGTTGACTTATTCAAGGAAAAAAGCATCAATCCCTCAATCAGTGCAAGTCCAATCACCTGAATCTCATCCTATTGAGGTAATTGCTAATCCAATCTCTCATAGTAAGAAGACCACTGAGATTTATTGAACAAAATGATCATGATATTCTTATAGCCATCTGAAAAAGAACTAGAACATGTACCCAACATCCTCTACACTTGTTCATGTCATACATGAATTTATCTCATAACCACATATCCTTTCTTACTAGCCTAAACACATTGTCTATCCCTAAGACTTTAACAGAGGCATTAAAGAATAATAATTGGAAAAATGCTATGAAGGTTGAGATGAAAGTTCTTGAAAAGAACAAGACATGAGACTTGGTGAAGTTGCCTAAAGAAAAGGAACCAGTTGGGTGTAGATGGGTTTTTGCTGTTAAATACAGGTCAGATGGATCTCTAGAAATATGTAAAGCAAGATTAGTTGCCAAAAGGTATACTCAAACCTATGGCATAGACTATCTTAAGACATTCGCTCTCGGTTCTTAAGATGAATACGGTGAGAGTATTGTTGTCATTAGCTGCTAATTTGAAATGGAAGCTACACCAGTTTGATATCAAAAATGTCTTCTTATATGTTGTTCTTGAAGAAGAAATTTATATGGAGATTCCTCCTGGATTAAGCTCTGGTGGAGGTGAGAATATGGTGTGCAAATTGAAGAAAGCCTTGTACAGATTAAAGCAATCTCCAAGAGCCTGGTTTGGAAGATTTACCAATGTAATGCTTAGTATGGGATACAAACAAAGCCAGTGTGATCATACATTGTTTGTGAAACATTCAGCATTATGGGGAGTGATTGCATTGCTAGTCAATGTAGATGATATTATAGTGACAGGAGATGATTTGAAAGGAATGAGAAGCTTGAAGAACATGTTGATGAAGGAGTTTGAGATCAAAGAACTAGGTAAGCTAAAGCACTTCCTCGGCATTGAGGTAGCTCATTCTCAGCAAGGGATCTTTATATCACAACAAAAATATGTGATAGATTTATTGTGATGAGACAGTAAGTCGAAATGTGGTCAAGCGTAAACACCCATAGAGTACAATCATAGACTTAGTGATGATCCAGAAGATGTGGTAGTAAATAAAAGCTCATATCAAAGACTCGTGGAAAGACTAATTTATTTGTCACATACCCAACCCGATATAGCTTAAGCAATGTGTTGTGAGCTAGTTAATGCACAATCCTAAGGAGTCGCATCTCAAAGCTGTCTATCGAATTTTGCAGTATTTAAAAGGCACATCAAGAAAAAGGAGTCTTATTTAAGAAGGGAGAAAGACTGACTCTTGAAACCTACATAGATGCTTATGTAGGATCTTTGGTTGATAGAAAGTCAACGATGGATTATTGTACGTTTCTTGGAGGAAATCTCGTGGCTTGGAGAAGTAAAAACAAAATGCCATTGCAAGATGTAGTGAAGAAGCCGAATTTAGATCAATGGCACTTGGAATATGCAAACTATTATGGCTAAAGATAATCTTGGAAGATCTGATCTAATTTGTACACCGTTTATTCTAACTAGTAAGCAACTAGCATGCATACTCACCAAAAGACTGTCTAGTGCAACTTTTCAAGGAATTAGCAAGCTGATCCGCTCACCAGCTTGAGGAGAGTGGGGGGAAAATGTGATTTTCCTAAATTAGAAAACTATGTTCGGCTATGAATTATTAGGAGTATATTGTTATTATATTAATCAACGATCTTGATTTGTAATTAAGGATATTTAGGAATTGGTTTTGATATGTATCATTTATTCTTTTGGTAGTTTCTTTGCTTTAGCTATATAAACCATTGTAATACAGATAATAAATTAATGCAATTCATATTTTTCCAATCACCTAATTTGTGTCAAAAACACTAATTGACAACAATAAAAACTATATTTTATTTTCATTCAATCAATTCGAACACGACATCTTCAATCCTTCTTGGTCCTCCTTTCATCGTTATGTTTACTAAGTAATTTAATGTAACTAAATCATCAGCAACTATTTAAATAAAATAAATGCAACATAAAATAGTGAAAAATAAGGAGTAATAATTAAAGAATCACTTTTTTAATCAACATTATTACATTTGAGTATGCAAGTATCAAAGAAAAATGTATGTTAACCTATCTGTATACTGTCGCACACCAAAGTAGTACCTGAGACACATGTGAAATAGCTCCTGAGGGACTGAAGTTGGCTCAAGCCACATTTGGCTTTTAATTCCATGTCTAAGTAGTGCAAACATGGAATCTACAATAAACAATATTGCAAGCTCTACATCAATAGCACTATTTACAAGTCAACTTAGATGAATTTCAATCATTTTTATCCAAAACATCGAAATTTTCATGAGACCTAGACACCGAAGCTCCTAAATCACCATCTTCCCAGTCCACAAACCAGTCATCAACGCCCTACGGAGGCCACCATCTAGGTTGAGGAAAATTTAAACCCCGTCCCTTAATAAACTCCTAGAAATCCACATCCTCAAGAGTCACCATCCGCATTTCAAACAACCCCGCCTTAGATCTAGACAGCTGAAACTCCTAAATCACCATTTCCCAGTCCACAAATAAGTCATCAACACCCTACGGAGACCACCAGATAGGTCCGGGAAATGTAGCATCCAGTCTCATAGCTATCTCCAAGAAATCCTCACCCTCATAGTCACTGTCTACATTCGGAGCAACCACCTTAGATCTAGACACTGAACATCCTAAATCATCATTTTCCCAGTCCACAAACCAGATCATGAACCCCCTATGGAGACCACCATCTAGGTCGAGGAAAAGTCAAACCCCGTCTCTTAGCTATCTCCAAGAAATCCACATCCTCGGAGTCACTATCAACACTCGGAACGACAGGCTTCAAAACTTCCAATAAATCATTGAAAAATCCATTCTCCATCCCTACATTCCCTACAACCTTCCAGCTTCCATTATTCTTATCTTTACCCTTCATTGATAATGGCAACTCACACGTTCCACCAACACAACCGTCAACTCCACAAACTCTCTCCTTTCACTTCCTATCAGTACTACCACCATTAACATACTTGAACACGTCGATTCTTTCCAAATTCATACAAATACCCAAATCTTTATCTCCACCCATCTCATTACACACCTTCTCATCTTCTGTAACCTTAACAACCTCCTCATGTTCACTATTTCGTCCCATGCAACCATTTTCACTTGCCTTAACAACCTCTTCAGGTTCACTAGGTTTTCCCAAATCACAATTTTTTCTCACTCTAACAATCTCTTCACTTGCCCCAGCTACTCGCAACTCAAGAGTTTCACTGAACCCCTTGGATTCTCTAGTTTTTTGTGCATCGCCATTTTTCCCAACCGTAACATCTTCCTTGCACATCTTCTCCACCGATTCATCGCCCAAATTTATGGTGGTTAGTTCATCGCCAATTTCTTCAGTTTCCAAATTGATAACCTCGGTATCGTTCACATTCTTTTCTCCTTCAACTTCGATTATAGCGGGCTCTGTTTCACCTATAGGCATGGTTTCACCATCCCATTCCAATTCCACATCCTCCTCAGAAACCACTTTTTTCTCCGACACGAAGTCATTGTCCAATTCCACCTCCAAAAATCTATTTTTTCAATTCATTAACCCCATTTACCAAAGTGTCCTCACTTAAATCAACTGTCCTTAAACTGTCACTCAAATCCACAGCTTTGGGTTCTCCAGCGTCGACAATTTGGTCTTCAGAGGAGGAGCGGGCGTGCTGCTCCGGAGGGGTATGGAATTTCATTTCATCATCATCCTGAGGGGTACTCTTGTCAATTGAACCATTATCCGGGGCCGAAACCATGAAGATTCCGGTGGGATAGGAAGGCGTCGGAGGCAGAGACGGAGACGAAAAATCCAGGTCTGGGTCCGGCTCGGAGTCCACGATCCGATCGAAGGGGCGCCTCCCATTTAGCCTCCTGGGAAGATGTAGGTCGGCAGTGCTTAATCAGCGAGTCGAATCGGTTGGGTTTCTCCGCTTCCATTGTTGCTGCAAAAGTGTAACCTCGGGGTGTTAATTTTAGGGTTTTTGTATTTGTCAATTGGGGATTTTGCAGACGGTTGATTTTCCCGCCTTTTATATTCCTATTATACGATCGTGAGTTTTCCCGCCTATTTTAATCAACGGTCAAGACGTACACCCCATTTGTGAAGACGTCGTCGTCAAGTAGAGAAACTACTATCACACCATCACATTCGAAGTAGATAAAGTAAAAAATCAAATGTAGATTAAATGTTTCGGAATATTATTAACATATAAAATAAATTTATTTAATCACACTTAGTACTAAACATATTTTTCAAAATTAAGTCAATGGTTCAACGATTCAACCGGTGAATGTTAAATCGAAAGTCTTGCTAAAATATTTTGAATTAAAAAGTAAATAATGAATATACAATAATTTTAAAAGTTTAATGGCTTATAATTTAAAAATTGATATGAAGTAATTCCTTCAATATTTTAAGTCAAATAAAATACTATTACAAAATACAAACCAATGACATGTTATGATCAACTCATTTGCGATCCGGTCCAATTAAACGTCCGAACCATTGTTACAATCAGCGAACGTTTGTAGTCAATTAGTTCGTTTGAGCTTAAAAACAATAATATGTACATAATTAAAACATGTATAAGTACAATCACAATTATTATTTGAAAGTCACATACTTCATATTCCAATTTTGATATTTTAATATCGGTCATATAGTGTGTTCTTGTTAACACAACAAGCTATCTTTCAAAACAAAACCAAAGACATTATCTTAAATTTCAAATAAGAACATGTTTGATAAAACTTTTGATAAATATTATGATAAAAATTGAAAATTAATTAAAATTAATAAAATCGTAAATCCATTATGTTGTGATCTCAATTAATTATTGACTTTTTTTTAAGTTAAATCAAATGGACCTAAATCAAGAGGCAAAAGAGATAACATAGTTTAGGGCTTCATTCCAATGAGCAATGCCTCAATCATCACTATCAATAATTTAACTTAATTAAAAATACCACATATTTGTAAATTCATGTGCTGTTTTTGGTAAATGAATATTTTTCAAGTAATTGTGCTCCACCAACAAAGATCAACATGTTCAGTCTCATGGCACACAGCTTTGTTGATTGCATTTAAATAATTAAATTCTAGGAAAATACTCAGTTCAAAGCGATAATTTCTTACCAAAAGAAAATTATCTCACAAGTCAACAGTTTCCCAGCAAGCATAAACTCTTCAAATTACCATTTTTTCTGCGATATAATACAATCTTCTGTCAACCTATACAGAAAAGACCCGGGATATGTCCATCCCTTTTCGTTTCGAGTTTTGTGTAGGTTGAGGAAATAGAAACGAGGAAAAGAAGAGGCAATCATCAAACCTCATTTGGACCCGGTTTGCAAAACGCAGCACCAAAACAGCCCCGGTGAAATACAGCAAGGTCAGTGCGACAAGTGCCGTGCCATCAGGGATGAGCAAGATGTGGGTATACTGAATTACTACTGGTACTTGCTTGCTTAGCAAAACTTGAAGTCGGGAGGAGTTCAGCCTGAGGGAAAGAGCTGTTGTATGGCACATCCAGCAGTAGATCCTGTTCCGAGTTCTCATCAGCAAATTGCAACATGTCCAAACCCCTGGAGCCATTATCATTTGGCAATGAAAGCAGATTCTTTGGGCCATCATTGTACATTAGATCCTTGTGTTCATAGATGGACTTCATCAACACCCTTCTCGGGCTCTTCATCACTGTCCTCGCTCCTGAAACATATTGTTTCTTAGAGGTCATTGCTTATGAAGTTGGCTAATCTATAAGTAGTCTTGTACACTGAATTCGATTTTACAAACACCTTCGTCAATCAGAAAAACTCTAACTAGTGAATAGTCCTGAGTCCAAGGAAAATAGACTTCAACAAAAATTGGGACTTCATGTGTGTTGATCAGGGGACAAATGAGATCAGTTCGTTTTCAGTTTTAGTGTATTCAGATTCAATGAGTTTTAGCATGATTTAGGAAAACAGTGGTACAAATCCTGGCGACTTGCAGGCATGAGATTGACTGGGAACGAACTTTGACAAGGAATACCATGTAATTTGCAAAAGCAAATACACATGGTAGAAGTTAAAAAGGTGGATTTTGCATTTAAGCGAAATGAAATTCGTGGTGTGAGAATCTCTAGTGAAGTTGAGAAGGATTTAATAACCTGGTGCTGAGCGTGCAATTCCATCTGAATACCAAGTCCGTGAACAGTGACTAACATTCCAACAACTTTCATGCATTGGAAAGATATATTTTTACGACTAGACTATTCATTTACAATAAATCGTAAGATTTGGACATTACTAAAGACCTCGGTTCATCCATGTCATATGGACATGCAAGCTTAAGAACATCTAAACCTACACAATCTTGTGTAAGATCCTCCTGTCTGGATTCCAGCTTCCTTCTGATTAAGAGGAATTAGTAGAATAATTCTGAAGCAGAAACATGCCAAACAATTAAGGGGATGTTTGACCTCGACTAGACTAGACATTACAATGCACAAGATTTCAAATGCATTTTTCTTTCTTAATACAGTCTAGCCCACCTCGGCAAACATGCCATGAAAAGATTTTCAGTTGTCCCATCAAATGAAAAATTTATGCGTGGCTTACCTAAAAACTTTTGTTGTTGTCCATCTTGTGATCTTTTAACGTTTTCCGAATGACCGTTGCAGCTGCACCAACTCCTCTCACTTCAGACTTACTGATAGAATTTTTGCCTTTCCCTCCCTATGTCAATAACAGGATTCAAAATCAATCAAAATTACCTTAATCCAAAAGACATACTTTTTCAAATGCAATATTATTCTATGAAACAAGTTCAAACCTTAAGTAAGCTATATTGTTCCACCCACTTCGATTTTGTCAAATTGCACAATGCAAGTTTCTTCAAAGTTCTACGATCGTCTGGTTTCACTCCAGAGAACGAGTTATCAAAAACTCCTTCAGCAAGAAGTTTCTGGAAGGATGATATGTTCTCCTTGAATTGAGGACTACTGAACATACTTCTAAGACTGGATGTAAAAGCAGGGAATATTATCAGCATCAAACTATGAATTTGCTGCTGTCAGTTTAAATATAATAGTTCAGTATGGAAATTTTCTTATTAAATATAAAATGGTAAGAATCTACAATTTAGAAGAACATTGATGGCATGTTTGTTGTACTGGAGTAGGGAACTGGATAGGTGTAAGGAAGAATACTGTGTACGAAATATTCCCTGAAGTAGAGATGGCTATTATTAGAGTGTTCTCAATGGTTAACCTACCAACCAACTGATATGTTTTACATGCTTCATTATGATGAGCTATATTAAGTATTAATGATAAAAACAACACTTACCTATCCGGAGCTGCCGAAGTGTCAATTGAAGGTAAAATCTTTAGTAATTGACGCTGTTCATCATTTGTCAAATAAGCCACAAACTTGTCGAAATTCAGAATATCCTGCACCAATATGGATGTCATCATAACAAAGTATCAGGCCTTTATTCATGCAAAAATAAGCAGAAAACTGATTAGGGTTTAGAATGGAAGTAAAGCCATATTCTCAATACCTGGAATCTGTCATGAAGAATCTATAAGAACTAGTATGAGAAATGACAATATCAATGAAGTTTCTAATCTAGTCTACGCATTACACACTCAATCAAAAAGCTCAGAATTGTGAGATAAATTTCATGAATGTGGACAAATTTGACCTGGTCGCCCGGACATACAAGAAAGATGCAACCATAGTAGTAGATAAAGACTGGTTAACATGAGTTTGCTTCTGAGATATCCAAAACATATTCAGAATCACAACTTACTCTCAGGTCTATATGATGTAGCGGTGAATTATGATTTGCCAGCAACTGTAGCTTTTCAAGTTGATTCTCGTCTCTGAAAGTGGAATGAAAGCGAATAAATGGATAGATAAAATGCAAAAAACTGATGCAGAAGGTCTCAGAAGTTGTGCAGGAACCTACAGACTCGAAATATCTCAGCTTATGTATTAGTATCACATATCCATGGTTTCCATTGTTCCCTAGGTGGAAGCATCGCATTTATAAATTTCAGCAATCTCAACTCACAAGCATCCCTGTGAATCAAGAAAGTACCTTTTAATTTGTTCTGGATCCATTCCCTGTCCAGCAAGCTTCTTGACTTTCTCGATTTCCCGACTTGATAAATTAACACCCTTGTCATTACTATGTACAAGAGGGGTTGTTGACCATGAATAAGCCTCGTTCATGGGCTGTGCCTTGTTATCAATTGAAAGGGAGCTAGCTTCTGATTCTTCTTCTCGAGCTATTGAGCTTGGATGCCGAATGAGTACACTTCCATGTCCAAACTCAACAGACACCATAGGTTTGTCACTCTCAAGAAGCAAATCCTCTTCTGAAGATCCAGAGAAACACGACGACTGTTGTTCATGCCATATGGTATATAGATCTTTTGTAAGCTTCTCGACCGGAGATGGCTTTGAACGACTGACACAGGTTCTCTTCCTTGAAGGTACTATGGTGTCCCATACATTGGACTGTGATGGACCTGTTCAGATGACAAATTGATAAGCTTTACATTGAGCCTAGAATATGAAACTACTACACAATGCAAGAATTTAATAGCAGCTTTGTATGTGCAACCACAACAATGGCAGATGTATCTTCATGCTTGTATATTTCAAATAGAAATATACAGTATGCCAACTAAACCATTTGATTAGGTGCTTTATTCTTCAGTTAAATTCTGTTTCAACTTCAACATCTTATTCAGACATGCTTAACATGAAGCAATGAGTTACTTCCCCTCATTGTTAAACATAGTGTTCGTTCAATTTAAATGACTTGATTCGACCTGTTCAGCCAAACTTAAAAAGAAGTTAAAGTTTCTTTTAAGCTTCTTTTCTTCAAACATAATTGTAAAAGTTGTTTTCTTTTACTAACAAAATTTCTTTTCTAGAGACTAGAGAGTAAGTCTTAACTTACTCTCTAGAAAAGTAACTTTTAAGCTTAGCCAAACATGCTTGTTCACTTTCCAGAAAGACAATGACATAGAAACAATATGGTTTGGAGTTTGGAAAGGGCACGGGGATGGCATTTGACTCGAGGGCTTTTGTATGTATATTGCATACACAGAGAACAACAAACCTGTCAAATCACCTGCATCAGCTGTGCCGTATTGAACACAGCTCTCAGAGTTCGATATGGCTGAGCCAGAACTTGATCTATTACTTGTATCTTCATCTAACCCTTTGCGGAATCCCGGGTTATAGTCAGGAGGAACCCCTCCATGTTCAAAATTATGATTATCTTGCTTTCGTTTGAGAATGTTTGCTTTCTCATGCATAGATATGTTCTTCACCTTCAAAGCCTTATAGTCCTCAAAGTCACTAGGTTCTGCCCTAGCATGTAGAGGAAAATAGTTTGCCAATGTTCCCTTTGTTCTCCACCGAGAACCACATGCATTGCATAGTACTGGTTTCTCAGGGGGGCCATTACGCCAAAGAGGGGTGCCTATTGAACAAATTATAGTATCAGCAATCCAACCGAGAAGCAAATTAAGGATGGTTATTAGCAGATCATATCACAATGGACAGCAACAATAACAAACTAAGATTTATTTGCAAATCAGAACACAAAAAGAAGTTCAATAACTATTATCACTCTTGAGACAAAGTATTCCTGTTCAGAATGGAATTTAATTTTAATTTGCTGCTCAAAATGCTCACAGGGTCAAAGAACAAAAGGATGACTTTATGTCAAACCAATGTCACTCTTTTATTGAGTTGACAAAAGTCTGAGATATTTGATGCCTATTCATTAACAGCACTTTGAATCTAATCTTCAAATTGGATGGCCTTGAAATTCCTCAAATTGAGCTAATGAATCAATTTTATACGGCACCCTTTTAAGTCCTGACTGCTGGAGGACTAATGCTTAACAGAAACAGGTTTTTTCTTAACTTTGCCTGCAATGATAGTCCTCTAACAAGTCAATGAGAAGTAGAGGCAGGTATAAAAGTTAGTGACTGTTCAGAACAGCAGTAGAAGAAATTTATGGCAAGTCCAAAAAGATAGTTGAATAGAGTTTCCAGCAAACATAGAAATTCCATTTTAGGTTGTTTATGATTAACCAGGAAAAAATTTCAACAAAGGCAGAAGATTCAGAATACAAAAATGAATAGCTAGCTGATGAACACACTAAAGGAAACCTAAATGGTTGAAAATATATACTCTTTAATGATATTTAAATGTTAATACACTATAAAAATCATCAGCAAGTGGAAAACAAATCCCACATTGTAAAGTTTACATCCCAAAATATCGGGATCAAGTTAAATTGGTTAGCAATATGATCAAAATGAACTTCAAACTTTCCTTGAGACACAGGTAGATGATTAATATGAATGAGATCGGTATCATTCTTTGCCAAAGACAGACATGGGAGAATAGAACAAATAAACACCCAATGCAGTTTAACACTACTAATTAAGAACAGAGTTTTGCTAGAATAAAAAAGGAACTCTACATTCACTGATCATATCAGGAACTCAGAAGCCAATAAACAACCATGAGATAAGCAAGCATTGTTGTTTGATTCCACAAGCGATACATTTTAATTGCAATAGAATACAGAGTATATTAGCTTAATTTCTGCATTTACACATGGTTCAAGAGAGTCAATTTCATAGTAAATTATAGGATTTCCTACTCTAAGATTCAAAGGATTTGCAGCTGTTAATAAATCAAAAGAACAAGCAAACAAATAGAAAATGATGCATAACAGAACATATGACTGAGAATTGTTCATTGTCCAGTTACTTTCTTTTATTTCAAACAATTCATTGATTTCACTTATTGAATTACGAATTAAATATCATGAAACCTTCTTCAGAACATTGAAAAAATTAAAAGGGAATTCATTTTTCTTGAATACTCAAAGAAATTATTGAAAAAAAATATGTTGACAAAAACAAACACTCACTTGTAACACCACAGTGATAGCAAGGTCCTTGCTTTCCCATGTCTCCCTATTTCTTTTTTTCCTCCTTTATTTCAAAAAGATTAACTTTTTGATAAATTCGACAGAAAAAAGCCACACAAAAAAAAAAAACAAAACAAAACAAAACAAATTTTCTGTGGAAAAAAATGTACAAGAAATATATAGGTTTGGTTATTCTTTCAGCCCTTTTATAGCATATATGCACTGTGTTTGTATGATGGATTTTCTGCAATAAACCCAGAGAAAATTCTACAGAAAAATAAAAATAAAAAAATAAAAAAACCCAAGAACATCCGAACAAGTCTGTATCTCAAAATCTCACAATAACCACTAAAACAGCAGAAATTTCAACAAATATTGAAGAAGAAAAAAGGTGGGTTTTTCAGCTGAGAATCATTATAATACAATCCAATAAAAATTAAAGAAAAAAATCATGGTAGGAGGTTTAATAAATGGTTGGGAAAGGAAGATGAAATGGGGGTTGTTTTATGTAATGTGAACTCCTCTATGATATTGTATATCAAGAAAATGTTTCAACTTTTCTTTGTTATTTTACATTATTTTATGTTATTTGTTTATCTTTTCCAATTCCCTTTTCACTGTAAACACATAAAAATTTCATTTGTTTTTTTAAACTCTCGACAGACCCAAGTGGTTGAGTTGAGGGATGTTACTACTGTGTCATTTTTCGAAAATTTAGTACACATTTGGTAAATAATTCTAAAATAATTTATATAATATACATAATTTTAGTTTAATATTATCTAATTTTTCTTATCGAACTTGTCATTTATTGTGATTTTTAATTTTTATAGTTATAAACAAAATAGACAATATAATAAATAAGATTGTAATTTATTTTTTATTTTTTATCGTGATTCTTTCTACTGAACATGTCGTAAATAATTAAAAATAATAACTTCTAATTTTCAAGATTTAATATGAATTTTATTTAGTTTATTTTATTGCAAAATTAAGAAAACCCAAATTATGATTGAAAAAAATAAAAATAAAAAATGGCAAGAGAACAAGAAAATAGGAGAAAGAAACAATAGAGAGTTTGATTGGACTTTTTAATTATTTTTCTTCTGTGATCAATTTTTTCCTGATATACAGTAATTCAGATAAATGGGAAATTAAAATTAGAACCACGTGTGGTGCTACTATATGTTAACACAGTCACCTTTTTAGCCATTGATCTGCTTTGTTTGTGGGTCCCATATGACGTGTCATACGCTGACCTTAGACTTCCAGTTTCGTTTTTGCCTCATTTGGGTCAGTGAGATCCATTCTGCATATAGTTACTATATATATATAGGAGGTGGGCATATTTGAGTTTGATCCCGTTCTTATGAAAAACGCTTCTATAAAGTGGTGATATAGTGCCTGGATTAGGCATTAATTGTAGTATTTATTGTCCACATGACATTATCACATTGATCACTTTTAAAAAATTGACAATTTTTTAAATTTTTTAAAAAATGATCAATATCGTGATCTGGCGTGTATAAGAGTAGTATAATTAATCTGCGATGTGGTCTTATATATTACCACTCTATTTCTATATACAAATATATGTAAAGTGAATTGAACTGGACTAGATTTGATGGAATTTAATGATCATATAATAATTAATTGAATTTACATATTACACAGAATTACTGATTTATTTTACGGTTCTCTTTATATCTCAATGTCTCTTGTTGAAGACGTTTGCAGTGCTCAACTTATTATAATTTAAATTACACTATTATTTTATAAAGTTTGCTATATTTTCACATATATAAATCTATATAAAAAAATGTTGTTGTCGATATTAAAAAATTATAGTCTTACAAAATTTAATAATTACAACAATCGTAAAAGTAAAACCTAATATAATATTCTCTTAAAATTCGTTAACAACTTTACAACTTTAATTCTTTGTTACCAACGACAATTAATAAGTTGTTATTAGTTCAATTATATATTATCTTTCGAACCATATATGTTATTTTCGTTAGAGATTTATGCAAAATTTATTAATAAATGTTTTGTCAAAACATAATCAAGACTTTTCATAATTATGCCAAATTATCGACTCCAATAACTTGCAATATAATATCGATTTCTAGTTACGATTTTATCGACCCAAAAACACGAATTAATTTTACTTGAGAGGGAAATACTTAAAAAATGTAAAATTGAAAAGATAAATGAATAAAAAGGAGAGGTAGGAAAAGGATGGGTCCGTCCGTGTGTGGAAAAAGTGTACAATTTGGAGTTTTGGACGGCCAAAGGGCAAAGGCTCAACAATTAGTGAGTCAACAGGGAACATCATCCCTTGATATCAGGTTTGCTATTGCATCTGAACCGTCAATTCTATGCACCATTAAGAATATGTTTGTTGGTCCACTAACTATTATCTTATTGGATCATTTATATCTCGTTTGTATGATAAGGAGAAAAAAGGAAAAACAGAATAAAAGAAAAAGACGTGTGACATTTTAATTGTATTAAAAATCGTTAATATTTACTTATTATTATATTTATGTTCTCGATTTTTTTTAATAGTATATTCTTATCGTTAACTTTTCACTAATTACCATATCTTGTTCTTGATGATGGATCTTGTCCAAAAAAAAATATCAAGAAGACGTAAAATGATTTATTTGTCAATCGTATTTTTAAATAAGCAACAAAAATAATAATACAAAAATACGACTAAATATCTTTCCCTTATTTTAAAAGCACGATAACAGAATATTTAAACGAAAATCGTCATCAAGTACAATATATACTAATCAATGAAAGATTGAAAATAAGAATGCGATTAAACAAATTTGAGAACCTAAGTGCGACAATAAATAAATATTAGAAACATTTAATGCAATTAAAGTGTAATGCATTTATTAAAAAACTATTGTGTGTATATAATTAGCATAAAAGAAAATAATAATTTCCACAGATTGATAACCCTATATATGAATGTATGGTTAAGAATTGTTTGATAAATGTCACTTATTGTTAAAAAGTCTCGTATTTTTAGTTGATTTTTAATGAGTTCGATTAACTTTGGTATAAACAAGATCACAGTTGTTCAACCCTAAACAAAAGAGTTCAAGTTAAATCTTAAACGAAAAGATGATTTTATATTGATACGTCGATTGAGTTTTGATTGAAATATCAAGTTTGATTAAAGTTTCATTAACCTACTCCATTTGTTTATTCTCGAACCCTAATGTAAATCGTGTCCACTTAAATTAAAACATTAATCTAGAATTATAATAGCATTTTCAATTTTAACAATTGATGTAGAATCCAATAGTAATGTGCATTTTTATATATTTGAAGTTTTGAGCTGTTTTTTAACTTAGTGCATGCTTGGCCAAGCTTAAATGTAACTTAAAATTAGTTTTATTTAATTATTTATTTTTGAACACATGATTTTCTTATTCATAAGTAAAATTACTTATTTTAATAATAAAATATATATTTTTAAGATTATTAACTTGTTTTTAAATTCGATAAAAATTACTTATATCAAAACGTAGTTATTAACTTATATGTAAAATTATAATTAAATCTTTTAAGTCTTACCAAACAAGTACTAAAGCAAGGAAAAGAAAGAAAAAAAAAAGCATTTAAAGAGAATAGAAAAAGAAATAGTAACAAACTTACGTTGACTTGAACATGTCATTATGATAACATAAAATAATGGTGTGAATTAAATAAATAAGATAATTGAAATTTAATTACTGGTAAGACTTTTTAAAAATATTTAAATAACTACACTTTTTCTATATTTGCATTTTAACTACTTTATTGTATAATCTTCTACAATAAATCTTTGCCACAATTGTATCTATCTCTCTCACTTATTTTTTTTTTTTCTCTTTTCTCATTTCACTCTCTTTCTCCACATTTCTTTTCTCTCTCTCTACATAGTAGATTTTTTTTAAGATGTCAAGATTGGAGATCTTTCTCATATATAAGAATCAACTTTGAAATAAATAATTTATTTATTTTAACTTTTGACCAACAAAAAAAAATTAAGAAAACCCAAATTATGATTGAAAAAATAAAATAAAAATGGCAAGAGACAAGAAAATAGGAGAAAGAAACAATAGAGAGTTTGATTGGACTTTTAAATTATTTTTCTTCTGTGATCAATTTTTCCTGATATACAGTAATTCAGATAAATGGGAAATTAAAATTAGAACCACGTGTGGTGCTACTATATGTTAACACAGTCACCTTTTAGCCATTGATCTGCTTTGTTTGTGGGTCCCATATGACGTGTCATACGCTGACCTTAGACTTCCAGTTTGGTTTTGCCTCATTTGGGTCAGTGAGATCCATTCTGCATATGGTTACTATATATATAAGGAAGTGGGCATATTTGAGTTTGATCCCGTTCTTATGAAAAATCTATAGAGTGGTGATATAGTGCCTGGATATTAATTGTAGATTTATCTGTCCTACATCATCACATCGATCACTTTTAAAAATTGACAATTTTTAAATTTTTAAAAATGATCAATATAGTGATACCACGCTGATAGAAGACCATAATTATGACGATGTGCTATATCACCACTCTACTTCTATATACAAATATATGTAAAGTGAATTGAACTGGACTAGATTTGATGGAATTTAATGATTATATAATAATTAATTGAATTTACATATTACAGTAATCATCGATTTATTTTACGGTTCTCTTTATATCTCAATGTCTCTTGTTGAAGATGTTTGCAGTGCTCAACTTATTATAATTTAAATTACACTATTATTTTTTTGCTATATTTTCACATATATAAATCTATATCAAAAATATTGTCGTCGATATTAAAAATTATAGTCTTACAAAATTTAATAATTACAACAATCGTAAAAGTAAAACCAATATAATATTCTCTTAAAATTGTTAACAACTTTGCAACTTTAATTCTTTGTTACAACGACAATTAATAAGTTGTTATTAGTTCAATTATATATTATCTTTCGAACCATATATGTTATTTTCGTTAGAGATTTATGAAAATTTATTAATAAATGTTTTGTCAAAACATAATCATGACTTTTCATAATTATGCCAAATTATCGACTCCATTAACTTGTATAATATCGATTTCTAGTTACTATTTTATCGACCCAAACACGAATTAATTTTGATTGAGAGGGAAATACTTAAAAATGTAAAATTGAAAAGATAAATGAATAAAAGGAGAGGTAGGAAAAGGATGTAACTGTCCGTGTGGGAAAGGTACAATTTTGTTTTGATTGCGGGCAAAGGCTCAATAACGAGTGAGTCAACAGGGAACATCATCCTTGATATCAGGTTTGCTATTGCATCTAGACCGTCAATTCTATGCACCATTAAGAATACGTTTGTTGGTCCACTAATCATTATCTTGACCCAGATCATTTATATCTCGTTTCAGGCTGATAAGGAGAAAAGGAAAATAGAGAATAAAAGAAAAAGACGTGTGACATTTTAATTGTATTAAAATCATTATTATTTACTTATTATTATATTTGTGTTTCTCGACTTTTTTTAATAGTATGTGCTTATCGTTAAGCTTACGGCGTGATGCTTGTGCTCTTTATTACCGATGATGGTTCATAATAAAAAAATATGAAGATGGCGTGAAACGATTTCATTTGTGAATGTTGTTTTAAAGCCTAAATGACAAAAAATAATAATACAAAAATATTTACTAAATATCTTTCCATATTTTAAAGTTACCTATAACAGAATTCTTTTGGACGAAACCACGTGGCCGTAATGGGCTATACTAATCAATGAAAGATTGAGAATAAGAATGCGATTAAACAAATTTGAGAGAACCTAAGTGCGACAATAAATAAGTATTAAAAGATTCTTAATGCAATTAAAATTGTAATGCATTTATTAAAAACTATTGTGTGTATATATATAGCATATAGCATAAAAAGATAATAATTTCTACAGATTGATAACCTATATATGAATGTATGGTTATGAAATTGTTTGACAAATGTCACTGACTGTTAAAAAAGTCTCGTATTTTTAGTTACGATTTTAATAGGTTCGATTAACTTTGGGTATAAACAAGATCACAGCTGTTCAACCTTAAACGGTAGTTCAGTTAAATCTTTAAATTAAAAGACAGTTTTATATTGATACGCCGATTGAGGTTTGAGTTGAAATATCAAGTTTGATTAAAGTTTCATTAACCTACTCCAAACATTTATTCTCGAAGACTTTGGGGCAAGTAATCAGGTTCCCACTTAAATTAAAACATTAATCCAGAATTATATAGTATTTTCAGTTTTAAATAATTGACCTTGAGATCCATTATTAATGTAGAAATTTCATATATTTGAGTTTTTGAGCTGTTTTAACTTAGTGCATGCTTGGCCCAGCTTAAATGTAATTTAAAATTAGTTTTATTTAAATATTTATTTTGAACACATGATTTTCTTTATTCATAAAGTAAAATTACTTTATTTTAATAATAAATATATATTTTTTAAGATTATTAACTTGTTTTTTTTAAATTGGTTAAAAATTACTTATATCAAAAAACGTCAGTTATTAACTTATATGTAAAATTATAATTAAATCTTTTAAGTCTTACTTCAAATGATGCTAAAGTAAGGAAAAGAAAGAAGAAAAAAAAGCACTTAAAGAGAATAGAAAAGAAGTTATTAAATAAACTTACGTTGACTTGAACATGTCATTATGATAATACAAAAAGGTAATTGGCAATCAATTAAATAAATAAGATAATTGAAATTTAATTACCTGTAAGACTTTTTAAAAGTATTTAAATAACTACACTTTTCTACATTTGTATTTGGGCTATTGTATAATTCTCTACTGATAACATCTTTACATCTGGTGTCATCTCTCCTCACTTATTTTTTTTTCCTCTTTTCTCATTTCACTTTCTTCTTCTCCTTTCTTTTCTACCTAACGCTACATGGAATTTTTTAAAGACGCCCAGCGATCGGAATCGCTCTCGTATAAGATCCAACTTTGAAATAAATACTTTATTTATTTTTAACTTTTGACCAACAAAAATGTTTGTTTACCCTCAGAATTCATTTACTTTCAATTAAACTTAAGCACGTTCCTATTGGGTTACTATACTTTGTAATTTTTTATTTTTATTTTTGAGTTGTCCAACAAAATAAATTCCAATCCTAGAAATATTATTATGAGTGGTTATATTGTTATTTGGCTGCTTTTTTATTCATTATACTTATATTTTTAATATTACCCCAGCGTGCTTGAATCTTGCTTATTATAGTAATTATGTCCATATATATTTTTCAAGTAAATTCTTATATTCAATCTTTCAATTAATTAGTTTATCTCATCATTAATGATTATATACGTCTGTTTAAGTGATTCGAAACGAAAATAATATTTTGTCGCATTGTATTTATTGTTTTTTAAAATTGTGATCGATAAATAAGTGGGTTTTGGATAGAAGCTTGGTATCGTGAGATAAAGTGTGCTAATTAATGAAAAAAGCGATGATAGAAATGGGAAAAAATTAGGGATATAAGTGCGATAACTTCAAAAGATTGAAGACATGAAATAGATATTGTGTAACAAATAAAGAATAGAATACATCGATTGCTCCAACTTTGGATTTTTATTTGCATCGTATCATAGGTGTTTAATTATTGGCGATCCATCAACCCAACTGTTTATATATGATTAGCGCTCAATGTCTGTCATGTCTTTATATGGTGTAAGTGATCAATGTCTTAATATAAGGGGCGTACGCTTAGTACTATAAAAAAGGCCAATGGATACTAGAATATAATATCAATGATACAAAGATGAAATAAAGTTTAGGATGAGATATTAAATGACAATTTGTCTCTAAATAAAAGGTGATATGTAAATCATATTATTACTTCTTAGAGCAAATAGAAGAATATACCGACCATGCTCGTCTGGTGATTGAGTATCATCGCTAATTAATTCAAACTATATATATATATACCAACCTTATCTAGACACGCTTAACACGAAGCCAAGGAGTAAAGTGCTAGACAGCTAAATCGAGTGACCCAGTTCCGCATTTCCACAAAAAGTTCAATTACTGATAATTGAAATTAATTCTCCGTGTACATAGTGACACGTCAACTATCTGTTATATTTAATATCTATGTATGATTCAAGCAGTAATTTTAATAAATATTTATTTAATTACTTTGTAGCAACTTTTTAAAAATTCTACGCGATAAAAAAAAAAAAAAAAAAGAGAGGACAAATAAGAAGAGAGAGAATAAAATAGATGAGAGAGATACTCTGATTTAATGAAAAAATGAATGAAAGTGTATCAATCGCTGAATTAGGCAGTACCAGTGGACGTCCTCCTACACACACAACAATTGGCTACATCAATTTTGTCTACTCCTACCTCATTACTGCAGAGTGAGGATGAATATTTAAAATGAGCAAGCGTCGAAGTAGTCCCAATGAAGTATAATAGAATAGCTAAAATTGAAAGTATATTGAAATTTAGTAACTGATTGAAAGTTTAAGAAACCAAAATTGAAATTAAACTCTCTCTCTCTCTCTCTCAATCAGCCAATGGATCTCACACTGATACAGCCTCAATAAAGCTAACTAGTTGTCTTGGGTAAGCGCATGACACGTTGATAGGACCCACATAAATGAAAGAAGATCAATGGCTAAAAATGATAGTGTTTCCAATCATAATTTGGTTTTATTATATTTTGGGAATAAAAATAAGGGATAATTTTGAACAATATATTACCACCTAATGAAGTTATTGTGAAAAAAGCATTCTATCACTTTTCTGATTATAATGGTGGACAGTTGCCCAATCCTGAATTGGTTTTTATTATATATTTTGGAATAAAATATGGATAATTAGTACAAAATGTCATTTTCTTTTCCATTGAGCTATTGTGAAAACGTCTATACTTTCTAATTTTGGCAATTTCACCCTCAATTTACTCAATTTATTGGCGCAAAGCGCCACGCTGGCCCAAAAGCTGCCAGCTATCTCGCCTTACCAACACGTATCTGTAATGACAACTTAAGGATAAATTTATTGAGCAACATTTTTCACTTTTCCTACGTAAGCGAGATGAAAAGAAGTATTTCGTTTCTTTCAATAGGATGAGTATGAGCTAGAAGAGGATATCGAGGCTCGGTGGGGAGATTGTGGGAGACCGAAGATCAGGAGGTGGATTAGAGATTCGAAAACTGCATGTATGGGTTCCTTTCGCACTGAGGACGAAAAATATGTGTGTGGGTTGAAAAGGTACAAATGTGTTCTTTATTTTCATCCGGTCTTATTTTTCAAAATGAGCATGAACTTCAGGCGTATCTGATCATCATTTTTCGCTCGCTCCCTTTTCGAGCACCGTTTTTAAGCTAGAGTGGTGCTTGGATGGAGGAATAATTCGGTGGCTGACTACGATTTCAATAGGATGAGTATGGGAAAGGAGGATGTTCTGAGAGCTTCGTCTTCAAGGTAAGCCGTGGCGATCTAAAGGGGCGTGAGGGAAGAGTTCGAATCGAGAGGGTGGTGGAGTTAAGCGGACTTCTGGAACTCGTCTACTGATGATGTGGATATGGGTCTATCTTGTGCGTGGTCCTTTTATCAAAGAATCATTTTCTCGCAGGCTTCATCTCATGCCATGAGTCCCACCGGAGGATTATCTTCGTAGGACGGGGTTCCATGGAAAATGAAAGGGTTAAAGGCTGAGAAAAGATATATATATTGCTTTTGAGGAAAAAATGAGGAGAGTTGATTGATAGTGATGACACGTAATTGAAAAAATGGCGGGTGGTCGTAGAGGAGGAAAGTGAAAAATATTGATGGACAAATTTACTCTTGAGTTGTGCTCGTGAATCAGACAACAAAGCAGTGAGACCAAGTAGCTTTTTACTCAAAAGACATTTTGTACAATAAATCGGTAGGTATAAGTGAAATTGCGAAAATTAGAAGGTAGTAGCGTTTTTTTCATAATAACTTCATTAGATATGGAAAACAAGTACTAAAGCAAGGAAAAGAAAGAAAGAAAAAAAAAGCATTTAAAGAGAATAGAAAAAGAAATAGTAACAAACTTACGTTGACTTGAACATGTCATTATGATAACATAAAATAATGGTGTGAATTAAATAAATAAGATAATTGAAATTTAATTACTGGTAAGACTTTTTAAAAGTATTTAAATAACTACACTTTTTCTACATTTAGACGGCTTACTAGACACCTTCTACAATAAATACTGCCACAATTGTATCTATCTCTCTCACTTATTTTTTTTTTTCCTCTTTTCTCATTTCACTCTCTTTCTCCACCTTTCTTTTCTCTCTCTTGCTACATAGATTTTTTTAGAAGATGTCTAGCATTGGAGATGCTCTCATATAAGAATCAACTTTGAAATAAATAATTTATTTATTTTTAACTTTTGACCAACAAAAATATTTGTTTACCCTCAAATTCATTTACTTTCAATTAAACTTAAGCACGTTCTAATAGGGTTACTTCTACTTTTGTAATTTTTTATTTTATTTTTTTTAGTTGTCCAACAAAATAAATTCCAATCCTCTTAAGTATTATTATGAGTGGTTATATTGGCGCTACACTTTTTTTTTATTTGTTGTACTATATTTTTAATATTACTCAAGGTCTTCAATCTTTGTTTATTATAGCAATTATGTCCATGATATTTTTTCGTTAAATTCTTATATTCAATCTTCAATTAATTAGCTCATCTCATCATTAATGATTATTTATGTCTGTTTGCGTGATTTGAAATGAGAAAATAATATTTTGTCGCACTGTTGTATTTATTGTTTTTTAAAAATTGTGATCGACAAATAAGTCGTTTTGGATAGAAACCGTTATCAGAGATAAAGTGTGCTAATTAATGAAAAAACGATGATAGAAATGGGAAAAAAATTAGGGATATAAGTGCGACAATCTCAAAAGATTGAAGACCTTAAAAAAATTAAGATATTGTGCAACAAATAAAAGGGTAAATTGCATCAATTGTTTCAACTTTTTTTATTTCAGACTTATATCCTCATTATTTAATTATTGGATCCATCAACCCAACTTTTTATATGATTAAGCGGTAACGTCTATTGTTTTATATAATTAGTAGTCGATATGCCTTTTACATGGCATTTGTTGTTGCTAATTATATAAAAGGCCATGTATGATGGATGTCAAAATTTAATAATCTTGATGATACAAGACAAATAAAGTTAAAAATGAAGAAGATATCTAATGACAATTTATTCCAAATAAAAGGTGATATGTAAATCATATTATTATTTCTTAGAGCAAATAGAAGAATATGCCGACTACGCCGTCTGGTGATTAGGTATCTTGTCCTTTAATTAAATTCTATTTCAACATCTTATTCAGACACGCTTAACACGAAGCCATGAGTAAAGTGCTAGACATTAAATGAAATGACCCAGTTCCCATTTCCACAAAAAGTTCAATTATGATAATTGAAATTAATTCTCCGTGTACATAGTGACACGTCAACTATCTGTTATATTTAATATCTATGTATGATTCAAGCATTAATTTTAATAAAAATATTTTCAATACTAGACACTTTTTAAAAATTCTACGTGATAAAAAAAAAAAAAAAAAGAGAGGGACAAAATAAGAAGAGAGAGAATAAAAATAGATGAGAGAGAGATATACAATTTAATGAAAAAATGAATAGAAAGTGTCAATGTAATGTTTAAAATTAGGCATTTTGCATTGGACATCCTTCTACAATAAATACTGTCACATCAATTTTGTCTCTCCTACCTCATTACCAAGTCAGATGAATATTTAAAATAGAAGTTAGCATTGAAAATGATCTAATGAAGTATAATAGAATAGCTAAAATTGAAAGTATATTGAAATTTAGTAACTGATTGAAAGTTTAGAAACCAAAATTGAAATTAAACTCTCTCTCTCTCAATCAATAATGGATCTCACTGATACAGCCCTAAATGAAGCTAACTGAAGGTCTTGGGTAAGCGCATGACACGTTGATAGGACCCACAAATGAAGAAGATCAATGGCTAAAAATGTGACAGCGTTTCCAATCATAATTTGGTTTTTATTATATATTTTGGAATAAAAATAAGGATAATTAGCACAAAATATCACTACCTATTGAAGTTATTGTGAAAAACGTCTATACTTTCTATTATAATTTGACAGCGTTTCCAATCATAATTTGGTTTTTATTATATATTTTGGAATAAAAATAAGGATAATTAGCACAAAATGTCACTGCCTATTGAAGTTATTGTGAAAAACGTCTATACTTTCTAATTTTTGGCAATTTCACCCTCACCTACTCAATTTATTGCGCAAAACGTCATGCCGTCCAAAAAACTGCCGTTATCTCACCTTACCAACACGATTCGTAATACAACTTAAGGATAAATTTGTCAAGCAACATTTTTTCACTTTTCCTCTGTAAGTGAGATGAAAATAAGTGACTCATTTTCAATAGGATGAGTATGAACTCGGGGATATCCAGAGGCTCGAGTGGGAGATTGTGGAGACGAAGATCCGGAGGTGGATTAGGGATTCGAAAATCTGTGTGCGGGTTCCTTTCGCACACAAGACGAAAATATGTGTGTGGGTTCTTCGAAAATTATAATGTGTTCTTTATTTTCATCCAGTCACTTATTTTCAAAAATGAGTATGAACTCGGGCATATCTAGTCACTCATTTTTTCACTGTTCACTTTTCCAGGCACCCATTTTTCACTTAGAGTGGTGCTTGGATGAATTAATGAACTCGGTAGGCGACTCAATTTCAATAGGATGAGTATGGGAAAGGAGGATGTTGCGAAACTCGTCTTCAAGGTAAGCCATGGCGATCTAAAGGGCGGAGGAAGAGTTCGAATCAGAGAGGGTGGTGGAGTTCATGGACTTCTGGAACTCGTCTACGGCGTGGAGATAACGGTCTATCTTGTGGCGGTCACTATCAAAGATCATTTTCTCACGGGCTTCATCTGCCGCCATAGAGTCCCACCGGAGGATTATCTTCTTCGGGGACGGTTCCATGGAAAATGAAAGGGTTAAGCTGAAAAGATATATATATATTGGTTTTTGAGGAAAAATGAGGAGAGTTGATTGATGATGATGACACATAATTGAAAATGGTGGGTGGTCAGAGGAAAAGTGAAAAAATATTGATGGACAAATTTACTCTTAAGTTGTATCATGAATCGTATTGGTCAGGTGAGATAACGGCAGTTTTTTGGACGGAAAGACGTTTTGCACAATAAATTGAGTAGGTAAGGGTGAAATTGCCAAAAATTAGAAGGTAGTAACGTTTTTCACAATAACTTCAATAGATATGGACGTTTTGTATTAATTACCCTAAAAATAAAATTCATAATAAATATGGAATGTGGGAGTTTGTTTTTCATTTAAGGGTAGGAAGATTATACAACATTAATCGTATTTATACAGTCAAATCCTATGTTTAGAATCTTACTTATTATACAGTCGAAATCTCATTTATTTTTTAAGCTTACGTAAAAACGAGACGAACTGCAATTGACTTAAATGAATACACACTAGTTAATAGAAAATAATATATTCTATAATTTATATTTATCATTTCAACCACTTATTTTGTTAATAAATATGTGTTCAAATCAATGGAAAAATATCATTCTTCCAAACTCTTCCTCCTTTAAACTCAATATGTCAAACAATTCCATTTGACTAAAAACATGCTTAAATAAAACTTTTACTTCTTTTTAAGTTTAGTCAAACATGCTCAATGTCTGTTTGTCCATGCTTAAATTATAATTTAAATTAATCAAATTGGTTAAATATATTTTTATCTATATATTTCGTAGGACCTACAGTTTTCAACTCACATATTATCTAATATTTCATAGGACCCACAACTTATAAGCACTTAAAAAATAATTTTACCACCACCAAACATTAAGTTAATCATCTGTCACCATTGGATCACTGAATTGGGTTAAATTAAACTTCAACGACCAATTTAAAAAGAGGGATCCAATTGAAACTTCCATAAAAGTTCAATGACCCAATTCTGATAGGGTGGACTTGTTTTCCCTTATTTGCTATTGCACTTACTAAATTTAGTAATGGTTTGATTTTGTTTAAAAAATTGACAAAAATGCGATTTAAGTTACAATTTAAGTCGGTCGAATTGATTAGACATACTTTTTATTTATACATTCAATAAGATACACAACTTATAAGTATTTAAAAAATAATTTCAACACCACCAAACATGCACTAAACATGAATCCAAGCTTTGCATTTTATTTTAAATTAGATTAATAGTCGCATGATGATTTTCAATCAATTTTGACGAGGTTGTGTTTGATTGCATTGGCACACACAAAGTCAAAACATTTCAACCTCGAGAGGGTTCAAGTGGTCTAACAATAAAATGATCTTGATTTTGTGTTGGATTGAGTCTCGATTGAAATATCTAAGCCTCGTTGGAGATCAACCTACTCCAATTTGTCTATTTTCAAACCATAATTTTAGTAGTATCCACTTAAAATCAATGCTGTAATTGTTAGAAATAAAATCTTTATATCTTTAATTACATATACATAATTAAAAATCATTATATCATGCCAAAATTATCAAGTATGATTAATTCAGAGGAATATGTGTTTCCATTGATGTTGAAATTGAGAGGTTAGATCTTCGCAGTCTAATCACCTCAATAATGCTCAATAGAATCTCATCATGTAATGATGTAGAAGAGAAGAGCAAAGTTGTTATTGACTCGGGGACCACAACCCTATTTATTATATTCTGTATATCCTAGTTCAATTAGAAGTCCATCAATCCTAATTGGACTAGGATTCGATCTCTACACATTGCAAAGCCTGTACTCAGTTCAGATATTTCGAGGGCCCAATCAGCATATCACTAATAGCCCTATTAATTAGATAGCTTATATAATTGCAATACAATATGTAGCACATTAGAGAGATAAAAAATTCAACAATCTCCCACTTGAGCTACATATGTTATACGAAACAATTATATTTTAAACTTTATGTATACACTTAAATTGCTATCTTTCTTGAAACATCTCCATACAATCTAGTCCATCTACTATATCAGCATGAGATCAAAGCGGCATTTGTCACATTAATCGGTAACTAAACCCATCAATGATCATCATACCAACATATTCAATGACATAAATCGAGTATGGATGTGTAGCATGGAAATTACATGCAATGTGATCTTAACACATGTCTATTTCCAACTGGTCCTACTTTATTCTTTAAGTGAGATCATACCAAAGCTTTTCAATCTTAATGTTAAACCACAAATGGAAAGACCAAATTCAGAGATTGGTAAAAAACCATTATACTTTATTCTGCAGAAAATAATTATAAAGTGTGTCTATTAATGAAAAGCATCAAAATACAAACTCCCACTAAACCAACACATCATCAAACGATACAACACCCGTATGAGCTATAAGCTCGTGAAACACCTTGGGCAGTAAACCCTTGGTGAGCGGATCCACAATTATGGAGTTTGTGCCAATATGCTCTATAGACACCTGATTACTCTAAACTCTCTCTTTAACAACAAGAAACTTGATGTCTATGTGTTTCGACTTCGTAGAGTTTCTATTGTTGTTGGAATATAGCACAGCCGATTTATTGTCACAATTTGTCTTCAATGGTCTTTCAATACCATCTACAACATGCAACCCAGTGACAAAGTTTCGCAACCATATCCCATGATTAGATGTCTCATAACAGGCTATGAACTTTGTTGTAATGGTAGATGGAACTATGAGCGTCTGCTTAACACTCTTTCAAGATATAGCTCCTCCAGCCATCAGATAAATATAGCCCAATGTGGATCTCTTACTGTATTGGCATCCAGCAAAATTGGAATCAGAATACTTAATGATCTCCAAATGATCTGACTTCCAATAAGTGAGCATGAAATCTTTTGTTTTCTGTAAATATTGCATAACCCTTTTGGCTGCTTTCTAATGATCTATCCTATGGTTACACAAATATCTGCCTAATAATCCTATTATGAACGCTATATCCAGATGCGTACATACTTGAGCATACATAAGACTCCCTATAGCCGATGCATAAGGAATCTTTTGCATTTCTTTCACCTCAACCTCATTCTTGGGGCATTGACTGAGGCTGAACTTATTTCTTTTAGCAATGGGCGTATCTCTTGGTCCACAATCTTTCATGCCGAATCAACTAAGTACTCTTTCGATATAGCTCTTTTGTGATAACTCAATAATACCCCGAGAGTGATCTCGATGTATCTGTATGCCTAATACAAAAGAGGCGTCCACAAGATCTTTCATTTTAAAATTCTTAGTTAGAAATCTCTTGGTTTCGTGCAATAAGACTATATCGCTGCTAGTTAGCAGTATATCATCGACATATAATATTAGAAAATATATTTACTCCCACTGAACTTATGGTACACACAATCATCAACTGTATTTACCTCAAATCCAAACGAGATAATGACTTGATGAAATTTATAATACCATTAACGAGAAGCTTGCTTGAGACCATAGATGGATTTCTTCAATTTGCAGACATTCTCTTTGATCACCCGACACAAAGTTTTCTCGGCTGCACATATATATATCGCTTCCTCAATATCACCATTAAGAAACGCAGTCTTTACATCCATCTGATGTAGCTCCAAATCAAAATGAGCTACTAATGCCATTACTATCCTGAAAGAGTCTTTTGATAAAACTGGAGAGAAAGTCTCTTTTATAATCAATGCATTCTTTCTTAGTGAAACCCTTGACAACAAGACGAGCCTTTTATCTCTTAACATTGCCTTTTGAATCCCTCTTGGTCTTAAATATCCATTTGCAACCAATGGGTTTCGCACCTTCAGGCAATTTGACGAGATCACAAACGTCATTGTCTTTCATGGTTTTATCACATCTTCCATGGCATTAACCCATTTTTGAGAATTAGAACTCTGTTTAGCTTGATGGAAGTTGATTGGGTCATCTTCCACCACTCCTATATCAACCTCATGTTCTTGGATAAAGACGATATAGTCATCCAGAAACGCCATTCTCCTTTCTCTAGTTGATCTTCGCACTGGCATTTGTTCTTGAAGTTGTTAAGTTTGCTCATCAAGAGAACAACTTCATTTTGGATAGGAAAGTTGTCGACATTGTCTTGATAATCCGAATTCACTTCTTGAACAATGTCAGTAATTTGATCATTGTCAATAGTGATAGCGGTAAGAGAAACGAGTTCCTCTTCAAAGACGATGTTCTTAACTTTATCTTTCCTGCCAAACTCAACATCCTCGAAGAATTTTGCATTTATAGTCTCCAAAAAAGACCTAGTCGAGGGATTATGGAATTTATAACCCCTAGACCGTTCTGGATATCCAATAAAATAGCAGCTTACAGTTCTTGAGTCCAGTTTCTTTTCACTTAGCCTATAAGGCCTCGTTTCAGTTGGACATCCCCAAATGTGCAAGTGCCTTATACTAAGCTTCTTGTTGATCCAAAGTTTATAAGGAGTTTTAGTTACTACTTTATTTGGAACTCAGTTAAAGATGTATGCTACAGTCTTTAGTATTTCTCTCTATAAAGATTTTGGTAATGAATAATGACTAATCATTCTTCTTACTGTGTCATTAATAACTTAAAAGTCTCTATAGCCTCAATCAAGAATCGCTTTGTCGTCGACAACAAAGATGAATCTTTCAAAGATCAATTAGTCGTCGACTCTGCCAGTAACCCTCAGATAGACACACTTATGTAAGTGGTAGCACCAGAATCCATCCACCAAGTGTGTCTAGTTACAGAAGCTAAATAAATTAACTTCAGAACAAACCATAGCGAGAAGTATACATTTCTTAACACGCCGTGCAGCGTAGTTGGGACATTCTTTATTTCACGTGTCAACCCTTTTTTGCAAAAGTAACATGTGAACTCCTTATCCTGTTTTTTTTGTACTTTATGTTGTGGGCCCCAACTGCATCTTACTTTTTCCTTTTCTTTTTATTGTCTTGATGAGTGGTTGATGAGTTACTACTTTCAGTCATCTCACGCTTAAGTCTTTTCTCGTCTTGCACACAGTAAGATATGAGCTCATTAAGAGTCCATTTATCCTTTTGGGTATTGTAACTCACTTTAAATTGACCGTATTATGTAGGAAGAAAAATCAAAACCAGATGCACGAGCAAGTCCTCAGACAGCTCTAACTTTAGTGCCTTTAGTTTGGAAGTGAGATTAGACATTTCCATAATGTACTCCATTACGTTCCTTTTTTTCTTTATACCTTATTGAAATAAGATGATCCAAAAGAGGACTTGTTTCAGCCTTTTCGTTTTTGGCAAAAAGTTTTTCAATTTCTTCATGGAACGTCTTAGCATTTTCCTCCTTAGACATAGAGCCCCTAAATATTTCAGAAATGGAATATTTCATGATCATAAGACTCATACAGTTAGAACGATCCCAATTTTCAAGTCTATTTTATCCTGAGTAGAACTTTCATCAATGAGAGTAGGAGGTCGCTTACGGTCAAGTGCAAGGTCAAGATCCATGTGACCGAGAACAATCGTAACATTCTCTTTCCAATTCTTGAAATTTGTGCTATTAAGCACAGGGATGAAATTAATGTTGGCAGATATTGTATAAGCGTGTCGAAAACGAGAGAATATTTCAAGCTCACAATTAATGATTATGTCATATCATACGTATGACAAATTATATGACGGTGGGCCCATTACAAGATACCTAGCACAACATTGATATTTAGTCTTTGGACAGAAACATCAACTTGTAAGTGGTACTCTCTGTGTAGTAATCAAATATTGATAATTAATCTGTCAAACAATAAGTCTTTCTTTGGACCGACTTATTGTCCACATGAAAACTTTATAATTGTCACATATTTATTACCATAGGTATATATGCCATTTGGCCAAACAGTAACCTTCATTTGAGCTGGACATTGTTTGCATAAACAACAGACACACACATCTTAATATTCTAAATTAAACAAATCTATGCGATAGATGTTACTTTGGCAACGATATCGTTTCAATTGATTTATTTTGAAATATAAGACGATTAATTCAAGGAACTGAAGATATTTTAAAGATTAAACTCGAAAATTCTAAACTTTAAGGGCCTAAGATTTTAAATATGAAAACTTGAAGGACCTAAGATTTAAAATCCAAAAAGCATGTATTTTATTGGTAAGCCCATCACAAGATACCTAATACAACATTGACATTTAGTCTTTGGACAGAAACATCAATTGTAAGTGGTACTCTCTGCGTAGTAATCAAAAATAGATAATAAATCTATCAAACAATAGGTCTTTCTTTGGACCGACTTATTGTTTATATGAAATCTTTAGAATTATCATATATTTACTACCACATGTATGTATGCTATTTGGCCAAATAATAACCTTCCTTTAGGCCGGTCATTGTTCGCATAAGTAACAGATATACTCATCTCTATATTGCAAAATAAACAAATCAATACAATAGATGTTACTTTGGCAACGTATTGTATTAATATTATTTACTTCGAAATATAAGACATTTCAATCAAGAATTTTTGAATTTTCGAAGAAAAAACTTTAAGATTTAAATTTGGATGACATTAAAGTTGAAATTTTAATACTTTAGGGATTTAGAATTTAGGATTTATGGAGTTTTGAGATTGAATCCTAAATTTTAAAACTTTAATGGCCTTTCTTTGAAGAAATTTTAAACTTTAGAGTTAAAATTGCAAAATTTAAAGTTTTAGTGGCCAACTTATGAAAAATTTCAACTTTAAGAGCTAAATTATTAAAATCCCATAACTGTAGGGTTAGATTACTTAATATTTAAAACTTTAATGCTTAGTTTTAAATTATCATAACATGAGGGATTTAAATAATTAAGTTTTAAACTTTAGGGACTTGATATGCAATATAACCTAAATCTCCAAAATTGTACCATAATCCTTGAATTTATCTAATTTACATTTAAGGTCCCGTTTCCAAAAATTGTAGCTAGGGTTTGAAACCCTAGCCGCCAGCCACCGCCGCTCCAGATCTCGCAGGAGGCGGCGTCCACCCACATCAGCAGCACCGACGGGCGTTGCAAACTTCAGAATCGCCCGCGGCGCTGCAAACCGCAGCTCCAGCAACGTCGGCGCGGCGCTGCGGACAGCAGCTCCCGCGGCGCTTTTCTGCTTCCAGCAGCGCCTTCAGCCAGCGCTGCTTCCTCCTTTCGCAAAGCCTCCCGGCACTGCTGTTCTAATCCTAGTAGCGCCACTGCCTTCCCAACAGTGCCGGTTTCACAGCACATAATTAGGAACTGAAAATCATAATTTGTCAAGAAAAGCAAACTCACTTCCTCTCTAACTTCAAACAATTTTTGAAAATTTTCAATACTGCATATACAGTTCAAGCGGTGAGAAGCTGGGATGGAATTACTTATTCAAACATTGCACACGCTGTGAAAACGATGAGAAAATTCCAGGTAATAAATTCACTAAATTATCTAATCTTTAATTTCTTTGGATCTTTATTTTCTTCAATAAAACAATCTAAAAAATTCCTACATATAATGATTTTTACCCAAAAAATTCTTTATGTGCATATTCATTCAAAATCAAATATGTATAGTTTGAGCATTTAACAAATTGACCAAAATAATTATCATATTGATAATTCAATATGATATTGGCTCTGATACCAATTGTTAGAAATAAAATCTTGATATTTTAATTACATATACATAATTAAAGAATCATTATATCATATCAAAATTACCAAGTATGATTAATTCGAAGAATACACATGCTCCATTGATGTTGAAATCGAGAGTGTTGGATCTTTCGCAGCCTAATCACCTCAATAATGCTCAATGTAATCTTTTCTCATAATAGTGTAGAAGAAGCAAAAATTGTTATCGACTCGGGGATTAACCCTATTTATTATTGGGTAAATTCAGTAGGGTCATTTTTGGTGACTTATGCCTAAAGTCATATCTTTCAAACTTAATTCAATTAAAGTCATATTTTAGAGCTAAAAGACCAACATACCCTTAATTGTAAAAAAACGCTAATTGTGAGTGGTGATACTGCTTTTTGTAGTGATCTTGTTTTGTTGTTGTGATCTTGTTTCTTTGTGATCTCGTTTTGTCGTGATATTGTTTTGTTGTGATCTTCGTTTTTCCGTGATCATTGTTAAACCTATGATTTTGTACTACTAATGAAACATTTTAAGAACAATAGTATTCTCGTGTTTATTCTCTCTATGATTAATTCTTCTACCTACCATTAAACACCTTATAAATTTATACTTATCTATCCAATGAGAATCTATGTCCTAATTGAATCTCAAACATATTCAAATTCAAGGGAAAAATTAGAAACATTGTTTATAGTTTTAGATGAGAACCCTTTGCATGACTTCTCATTAACTTGAGAATGATTGGCGGTCTTCTTTTTTTCATTTTAAGATTCTTCCCGAAGTATGTGTTTGCTTTTAAGGACTCGGATATCTTGGAAGAGCTTTAATTTGCTGAAAAAAAGGATGTACATTTAGCCGTGATCTTGTTTTAAAGAATTTGTGATCTGTTTTGAAAAAAAAAATTAAAGATTGTCATTTTAAGTTAAAGATACGACTTCAAACGGGTAAAATCCATCATAGGCAGTGTGTGAAGCGGTGGTCTTGACCGGCCTCACGAGACCATTCCGAAAACATATTATAACAAAAATTCTGAGCACGTGTGCAAATTCTATGATCATTTCTATTGTGATACTGTTTTTTGTGATACTGTTTGAATAATACAATATTAAACAACACACATGACTATGATATCATGCTTTTATCTTTGATACTGTTTAATTAGTCATATGTTTTGTTTGATACTGTATTATACAAAACAGTATCATAGATTAAAACATGGATTAAAACAATATCAATCTATATTAATATGCACATTACTTAAACAAAACATTATCATGGATTAAAACTAAGACATTCAAACAGTATCACTTATTCAAACCTTGCCATAATTAAACAATATCAAAGATCACATAGATTCAAACAGTATCACAGGATAAAAACAGTATCATAGGTTAAAACGATATCAAAATATACTAATTACCTAAACAAAACGGTATCATAGATTAAAACTAAGACATTCAAACAATATCACATGTTCAAACCTTGCCATATATTCAAACAAGATCACGAGATTAAAACGGTATCAAAATATACTAATTACCTAAACAAAAAGCGGTATCATGGATTAAAACAAAGATTATCAGATTAAAACTAAGACATTCAAACAATATCACAGTGTTCAAACATTGCCGTAATTAAACAAAGATCAAAGATCACATATATATATTCAAACAATATCACATATTTAAAACAAGATCATGGATTAAAACATGTTCCAAATGATAGTGAAATATTATGACAAAGTTTCAATCTATTAAACCTTGCCATAATTAAACAGTATCATAGATTAAAACTAAGACATTAAAACAATATCATGAATTCAAACTAAGACATTCAAACATTAGATGATGGAACATTCAAGCTCCTATTTACAACAATTCTATGTCCATTTATATTGTGATATTGTTTTACGTGCGATTCATTTTGTATAGTACAATGTCAAATAACATACCATGACTAAACATTAGATGATGGAATATTCAATCTCCTATTTACAACAATTAGATGGTGGAGCATTCAAGCTCCTATTTACATAAGATAGTAGAGTATTCAAGCTCATATTTACAAACATTCAAGCTCATATATACAACATTCTATAACTGTTTACATTTGTGATCTTGTTTTATATAATACAATATTAAGTTGCTATTCTATAATACAATGATCAACAACGAATGGTACCTCATTGTTTATATAACTCGAAAAATGCTCATTGTTTACATAAATGCTAAAATACTCAACCCAAATACTCAACCCAGTTAATCATATTGGTCACCTCTTACAAAGACGGATAGATCAATGCTAATCTGTTAAGACATTAAGAATAGAGTACAACCACGTAAGATGAAGAAATAAAAAGCATACAAACCAAAGATAAGGATTCAAACACCGTGACCAAAGTCCATAAAACGTTATCCACTACGGATATTTCAAGCCACCTGGAAGCTCTGCTACTCCACCATGACGTGAAGTTCTAGAAATTGATATCCCACCACCGAAAAGTCGACCAAACCACCTCCCTATACACATGTCTCGAAAAGTCTCTTATTGTAGTAACTTGTCATTTATTTTGGTAGTTTCACGCCTAACATCTTCACCAAAAAATTGCCTAAAAAGTGATCTAAAATCTTCACTAAAAAAGTGTCTAAAAGTGACAACTGTGCCTTAGAAGCACTGTCTGAGAGGTCAATTGGAGGAGATGGAGTCATGGGACCTAAGATTTAAAATCCAAAAGCATGTATTTTATTGATAAGCCCATCACAAGATACCTAAGACAACATCGACATTTAGTCTTTGGACGTAAACATCAATTGTAAGTGGTACTTTCTCCGCGAGACATATATGTTCATTATTTAGCCAAACAATAACCTTCCTTTAAAGTCGATCATTGTTCGCATAAGTAATGTGATATATTCATCTTTATATTACAAAATAAACAAATCAATACAATAGAAATTACTTTGGCAACGTATTGTATTAATATTATTTACTTCGAAATATAAGATATTTGAATCAAGAATTTTCGAATTTTCGGAGAAAAAATTTTAAGATTTAAAACTTAAATGATCTTAAAGTTGAAATTTTAATACTTTAGGGATTTAAAATTTAGAATTTTGAAGTTTTGAGATTGAATCCTAAATTTAAAAATTTTAATGGCCTTTCTTTGAAGAAATTTTAAACTTTAGAGCTAAAATTGCAAAATTTAAAGTTTTAGTGGCCAACTTATGATAAATTTCAACTTTAAGGGCTAAATTATTAAAATTCCATAACTGTAGGGTTAAATTACTTAATATTTAAAACTTTAATGCTTAGTTTTAAATTATCATAACCTGAGGGATTTAAATAATTAAGTTTTAAACTTTAAGAACTTGATATGCAATATAACCTAAATCTCCAAAATTGCACCCTAATCCTTGAATTTATCTAATTTACTTTTAAGGTCCTGTTTCCAAAAAATTGCAACTAGGGTTTGAAACCCTAGCCGCCAGCCACCGCCGCTCCAGATCTCGCAGGAGGCGGCGTCCACCCACATCAGCAGCACCGGTGGGCGTTGCAAACTTCAGAACCGCCCGCAGCGCTGCAAACCGCAGCTCCAGCAGCGCTGGCGCGGCGCTGCGGACAGCAGCTCCCGCGGCGCTTTTCTGCTTCCAGCAGCGCCTTCAGCCAGTGCTGCTTCCTCCCTTTGCAGAGCCTCCCGGCACTGCTGTTCTAATCCCAATAGCGCCACTGCCTTCCCAACAGTGCCGGTTTCACAGCACATAATTAGAAACTCAAAATCATAATTTGTCAGGATATACAGTTCAAGCGGTGAGAAGCTGGGATGGAATTACTTGCACAGAACAGGAAAACTAATCTTTGAACGTGTAAGCGAATACATATAGATAATACATGTAAGCTAAAATTCCCTTATTTAAACATTGCACACGCTGTGAAAACGATGAGAAAATTCCAGGTAATAAATTCAATAAATTCTTTAATCTTTAATTTCTTTGGATCTTTATTTTCTTCAATAAAACAATATAAAAATTCATACATATAATGATTTTTAGCCAAAAAATTCTTTATGCGCATATTCATTCAAAATCAAATATGTATGGTTTGAGCATTTAACAAATTGACCAAAACAATTATCTTACTGATAATTCAACATGTTATTTGCTCTGATACCAATTGTTAGAAATAAAATCTTTATATCTTTAATTACATATACATAAATAAAGAATCATTATATCATACTAAAATTACCAAATATGATTAATTCGTAATAATACACGTTTCTATTGACAATTGAGAAAGACCAATAACGTTCAATGGAATCTCTATCTATAATGGTTAGGTTAGGAAGAAAAAAATTGTTCTTTATTATATTCTATATATCCTAGTTCAAATTAGAAGTCCATCAATTCTAATTGGACTAGGATTCGATCTCTACACATTTCAAAGTCCGTACTCGGTTTAGATGTTTGATGGCCCAATCAATGATCACTTAATAGCTCTATTAATTAGATAGCCCATATAATTATAATACAATATGTAGTCCATTAGAAGATAAAAAATCTAATAGTAATAACAAACCTCTCTTACCCCCATTTTATTGAGAAAGTCATGAACTAGCCTTGGTATATTGGTAGGTTTTATTGGAAACCAATTCAATTTGGATTTGTTAGTTGCATTATTTTTGGGTTGGGGTGGGGTGGAGTTGGATTGGGGGGGGGGTGGTGGTGGTGAGCAGCGATTGGATTTTGACATATATCATGCTATGTTGTTATAAATATCTTTGACACTATAAAATTTTAATATTTAATATTGATGAAAATTAATTTATCTTTGTAATTATATGTAATATATATTGTGTGTGTGTGTGTGTTTTTTTTTTTAATAATAAAAACTGACTTTGACATTACTTGTATATTAAATTTAAAATCAGTGCAAAGAGAAGAGAACATAACCGCATCACCTCCCTAAGGCATGAGGAAATAAAGACAACAAAAGATTGCAAGAGAGTAAATTTGGGAGTAATTACTAAGGATGAATACAATTTGATTTGAACGGTTTTTGACTTATTTTCTTCTTGAACGGTTTACAAAATTTTTAAATTAAACTAAACTATTTTTTGCAATTTAATTTGATTTCAAACCAAGATTTTAACTACATAAAAATAATATCTTTCAAAAATATAAATATATTAATCTAAAATATCAGCACAACACATAAATTGAAGCCTTATTAACATAAACGTTAAATAATAATACATTGATCTTAATATAAGATTAAAACAATGAAATAATACAAAATTTCAATCTTAAAGATTATTCATCCATCAAGAGCAAATAAAAGCAGGCCAGCAATTAAGTTTGTTGAAGCATGAAGTATTGAAGTATTGAAGTATTGAAGTAGTAAAACACTTATCTTGAGAACAACGAATACCTTTTTTTTTTTTTTTAAATGAAATGAATGGTTAGATTTGGTTTCAAGCGATTTTTAAATATTGAAACTTAAACCGAATAACTTTTAAACGATTTGGTTCGTTTCAAAATTGAAATATTGACGGGTCCACATAGACCAAAACCAATGATTTCGATTCCACTTTATAGTTTGACGATTTTTTTTTTTTGGGTTCACCTTTAGTAATTACTCCCATTTTAATTTATTCTATCTATCTATTTTTAAAGGTATGTACGTCTCTATGAGAGTTAATTAATTATTTTTGACATTATCTTTTACTTTTTTTGAATCAATGTCCAGATCGAATTTTATTTAAACAAATAGCTAGAGAATCAATTTTGACACGTGACAAATACAAAGATGTTTTTATCTAATCTAATCTGCACAAGGCTTTGAAAAGAAAATCAACCCCTAGTTCCCATAAAGATGTTGACAAATCTAGTATGATTAATGAGGATCGAGAAGGTTTGGATTTGAAAGTTGCAACTGCGATACGTCTCTGTTTAATCAAAAATGTTCTTACAAGTATTCAAGGAATATTTACTACAAATGAACTTTGGGAAAAACGTGAACAACTATATCAAACAAAGTATGTCAAATAAGTTGTTCTTAAAATAATAGTTTCATTATTTGCGAATGAATGCATGTACAAAAATCTTAGACCACCTGAATGTTCTCAATGTGATCGTTTCTGAACTGGAGGCTATTGGAGTTAAAATTGATGACGAGGATAAAACGTTAAGACTCATCTGGTCTCTTCCATCCTCATATGAATATATCAAACCAAATTTGATGTATGAGAAAGAAATTGTGAATTTTGCAAAAGTTACAAGTAAATTGATTTTTGAAGAAAGAAGATTGAGTGATAGAAGTAATATTTCATCCCAAAGCTCGTTACTTTTTGCTAAAAAATTGAAGAATAATAACTTTATGAAAAGAAAAGTAATTCACTATTGGGAATTGAGACAAATTCCCGTTTTGCCTACAAGATCTTTGTTCAGAAAAAAATATCAAAGAAAAAAAGTATATAAAGATAATTTTTTTATAGATTATCAAAGCTTTCTACTATATGAAAAATCGATACAATTATACATAATTTTCTGCTACCCAAATCCCCAAGTATCGTAGAAAAAAAAACCTAAATTATACTACATCCTCAATTTCTACTATTTGTACAAACCACAAAGTGAACAATTCTAGTACTTGTTTGGTTTTTTTTGTTACATTATAAGCAGTTGGTCTTGTAAAATGTGTTGATAAAAAGTAGATAAAAGTTATGAATCCTACAAAATATGTGGATAAAAAATATTTAATCAATTTATAAATACTTATAAGCACTCACAAACATGCTTAAAAAGACACTACTCAATTGATCGTGCCAATTTAATTTCTATTTTTTATTTACAATAGAAAACCTTTTATTTTAGAACTTTTGAGGCAACAACCCCAACACCATTGACTTATAGAGTCGAAATAAGTGAAGAAGCAAAGCCAAACATTTATGCTGCCATCCGAGGTGATTCCACTCTCAGTACTCCGATCGTCGGTGGAGATCGTGAAGAGAAGGGTGAATATGGAAGTTGGGAAATCTTTAGGGGATTAGGGGTCTGATTTTTCATTTTGCGTGGGTCGGAAATTGAAAAAAAAAAAAAAACGATTTTTTTTTTTGGTTCTTCAATTTATGATTTACGATTTCGTTGATTATTAATATAAGGAGAAATTGAAGATAACAATGGGATGTTAATGGAATTCACATAATTTCAGAAATTTGCTTAGCACTTTCTTTAAAAGTGCTTAAATTGATTTCTACTAATTATTGCTGACTGTATAAGTTCTTGTTTCTTCTTAAAGGTTGAATCTCAATCTTGAGAGCTTCCATCACTCCTGCCCCTGAGTCCTATTGAAAAATATAAATCGTAAAATGTACCTTAATAAAATAAGATTGAGAACTTACTTTTTAACTGCATTTACAAAAACCTCTTCAATATCAAATGTATGAATCGAACCCCCACCCTGCAACTGCCAACGAAACTGAAATTAACTCACTCTCGCATTTCAACCAACTAAATTATATCCTGAGAGTAGATTTTGTTTCTTCTTAGTTTATGTTACCTTCGATTGAGTTAAATTTTATCACGTCTCATAGCATTAATCTTTATATATATTTCGTTGTATTTTCATTTACCAACACACTATCTTCAAATGTAACAATGAACCCCAGAGTTATTCCTAACAAAAGTTGAGATCTTGCTTGACAGTTATTTTTATGAGTTTCCTTTTTGTAATTTCCGAGAAGTACTTCAAGTTTAATTTATTGAGCATTGAGAAGACCCATAGTCCATACACATTATCAAAATAGCAAATTACGTTGTTGGTCCCTAACTTATTAAGTTTGTAGCAACTTGATCTAGAATCTATTCCTTTTTACAGACTCTCGTTAAAAGACAGTGATAACTTTATTTTTAATTAAAATAAAACAAACAAAATAGACAGGAGAAGGGGAAAAGAAGAGAAAACCTCCTGCCTGCACCAACCCAAAACCGCCCATCTGCACCCAGCCGCGGACCGCAGTTGACGGCAGTCATTAGTGTCCAGGTTAAGATTTGCATTGGAAAACATAGGTTGCCTCATCTCCTTTTCTGAACGAACGTGACGACATCTGGTTCTCTCTGTGTTTATCTCACCTGGCAAAAGCTATAGAATAACTTGGCCATTCTAGCCCGATGTCTAGAAGTGCCATCAAAATATGCAAACTTGTTCACCGAGATGCTTCTCAATAATGCAGTGTTCTACTCCAGATTAGTAGTCATTGAGGTTTCACCAGGTAGGATGCCCATATTTCATCTGCTGGAGGTGGTGCTTGGACCCAGTGTCCTGGTATACGGCTGCATAAGAGTTTTCAGAAAAAGTGAAAAAGACAAGTAACTCAGAAGTTAAGGTAATGAAGTCTGCAAGCAATTTTGGACATCTATCATCATAGGAACTTGTATCTACGAATAAGTCGTGTAATTTTCTTTCCCCCATGGGATAGGGGTATCGGGGAGGGAGGGTCAAGGTTTGTATTTAAATTTTAGACATGTGACGGATAATAAATTTCGTGCAACTTCCTTCGAGTGGAGTGATGTGTGTTGAAAGTGACGGAAACCATTGATAGACAAAGAAAAAACGAGAGAAATATGGCACATAGAAAGGAACAGAAACATAGTAAATTATGAGACAATGAGATTGTAAGCTTGGTTTAGAACCAAAACAATTTTTACTCTCACCTTCCTCCGGGTCGTATATATGCATCCCATGCTCGTCGAACCTGCATGGAAGGATGAAATCACCTTAAGTCAGCAGATACAAGTCCGATGGTCTTAATGTTGAATTAGACAAGTAGGTCAACCAGCTTGCAAGATACAACGAAAAAAGAAGAGATCATAAACTTGCAATTGCATGTATTTCAACTATTCTTGTGCTTATGCATATACTTGCAATCTCAGCTTGTATCCAACAAATTGTTATAGCGTGATTGAGAAGAAGATTGGATAAAACTGAACAGTGTTAAGAAAGAAAAATATGCTAAAATCATGTTCATTATACTATCTTGTCTTGTCCAATACTGCGTACCAAACATACAGTTACAAGGAAAAGAGGGGGAACAAATCGCAAAAGGATGGCAATATTATGTCACTATATGCATAAGTTTTCATCACACCTATATGGCATGAGACCAGCTTCTCAACCCCATGAGGAAGAACAATACAACAAAATAAATTAACAAAAGACCAAATGTATCTTCGGAATCACCTCAATGAGTGTCCCCATATCAGTATTGCTGCCGTGATAATAATGATAAAATTCCATTGGTAAATTAGCAACAGTATTATATGCAACGCTGGAACCTGGTCCTTCCAATCCATGTTTCCCAGATTCCTTAGTAGAAACCAAAATGGAGTCTGTTTTATTTTTACTCTCCATTTTCTGGTCTTCTTTTCCATTATCTCGACTGTTATTACTATAGAGGTCTTCTGAGTCAGGTGCATGACTTTTAATGGTTTTTCTAGATTCCTCAGCCGTAGCAATGGCGTCTTTTGCAGCATCTGTATCAACTGCAGCCATTGCTTGGCGCTCTTCTTCCTGAACTGCAGCTTTAACTTGTTCAAGAAACTTGTCGTCTTCTTCCGGAAGAAAATGACCTGCATGATAACAGCATTGAATTAAAGAAGTAATCACCTGTGGATAATGTAAATTATGTAGTTAACTTAATGTGGGCTTCAAGAACAGAAGCAAACGGTGCTATTCCACTCTTCCGTTAAGGTTATGAAGCAATGGGGTCTTACCCTCTCTTTATGTGTTGTGTAACATTCAAATATATTACCGGTATCCCACCATCTGCTAGGCTGACCCCAGGCAATAAACCAACATTCACACAAAAGAACAGAGGATAATAAAACACGATAGGAAAGAGAGACAACATATTTCATTGAATCATAGACCTATATCCACGAGCAAAACAGCAATTCCACTATAAATAAGTGGAGAACAATACAGAAACATAGATAAAACTTTGTAATTCCAAAACCCAGAATTAAGTTAAAATGGATCTTCCAAAAACTAAACCTAACATCATATTATATGTGTAACAAACTCAAGCAATAGCATGTTTGGGGGGTTAATTATTTCATTGGTCACTGAACTTTCCCCATGTTACTACTCGGTCATTGAACTTCAAAGTATTTCCCCAAGGTCACTCACCTTCTAAACGTGATACCCGTCTATTCTGACTGATTCCATTAAAATGGTTGACGAAAATCATACGTTGCAGGTCAACGCCGTTAACTTTGTCAAACTGGGATCATTCGTGTTGTCAAATAGTCACTCAACTTTCCGTCATGTTTTTCCATGGTCATTGAACTTTAAAATGTCAAACTGGGATCGTTCGTGTTGTCAAATAGTCACTGAACTTTCCGTCATGTTTTTCCATGGGCATTGAACTTTAAAATGTTTCTCTGACCACTGAACTTTCCCTCGTGATTCTCCATGATCATTGGGAGGCGCATTAACCTCATGCTACAACTATTTGCTATTGAAGGGATTTATAACATTCTTATAACATTGAAGATAAAGTCTCCACATTTATTGTTCATCGATGTGATTTAATTGAACATTGGGTGTAACCAAACCAAAAGTTCATTCTACTCTACTCAAAAGTTAGAGCAACAAGGTGATGATCAATTCCTAACAACATGCCTAAATCCAATACACAATTCATGAATAGAACTAAAGAAAGTCGAACATATATAAAGGAAAAAAACTATACAAAGGAACCACCATTTAAATCAAACCAATTTGGTTTGGTTTAGCTTGGGCGATTGAATGGTTTGGTTTAGATTCAGAGTATTATCAAACCATTATAAGCGGTTTGGTTTGAAATTAGGGACTTAACCTAGATTCAATGTAGTAACACACATGGAAATAGAACATAAAACTATCGAGAGATTGAAATGATAATTTAGAGATGACCTCTTAAAAGATAAAGTTCTCTCACCCATACGAATTGCAAAAAGTATTGCCGGAGCGATTACGCCTAGGCCAAATCTTCTCCTACACTATTTAAATTTAAGTGACGGCTCTTGATGGGACAAGCCTAAAGTGTCTAGAGTTTTCTTGGAGAGGAGAAAGGACCTAGCCATAACTTGCATATACATAAGTTCCACCCATCATTGAAACCTAACACAAATACACCCATTCATCTCATCAAGACGTGGGTCTAGACCAATGAGGTGCACCAAGCCCAATAATCTATTATGATCACACACTCCAGACAACATTAAGCTACAATCCAATTTGTCTTAATACATTAAAACTCCAATCAATGTTAGCACAACATCAGAAAATTCCAACATGAAAACGTATCAAGAATGGACAAAGGAAAGGAACTCGATGTTCATAAATTTTGCATGTTAATTATTCCACTTTTTATAAGTACAGTGACCACGGAGAAATATTTTAAAGTTTAATGACCATCCAATAACATAAGAGAAAGTTCAGTGACCATTTGAAAACACTATTTGTCTTAATTGGACAAAGTCAACACCGTTGAAATGCCATGTAAGATTTCCGTTTGCCATGTTAGCTACACCTTCAACGAAATCCATCTAATAATGACGGGATTACATTTGGAAGTTGAGTGACCATGGGGAAGATTCTGAAGTTCACCAAGTAGTAACACGGGGAAAGTTCAGGGAATAATTACCCTTTGTTTGGGTCTACTCTGCTTTGCAAAATGTGGCCTATTGTAGGTGGGCTTGGAAATAGTAATTCAACACATGACACTGTCTGTTAAAATAGTAACTTCGCTTAATAATATTTTCAGCATAACCAGGGTAAATGTTTTGTAGAAGTATGTCATATTAAAAGTGATAGCACATTGTTTGATGAAATTATAAACACATCCTGAAGCAGTCATTTTTACAGATAGGAATCACAAGGAAAACCAGAATAGAATAGACTGAACCACAGAAGTTTGAATAAGTCAAGTAAACAAGAATATCAATGCACTCACCTTGTTTCTTCAGTTTTTGAATCCTGATGGAGCGTAATTCCTGCAGCTTTTCCACGGTCAACACCAGCTCAAGCTGAAATTACAAGTTCGAACGAGATTGAGATTAAAACAACTCAAGGGACAGACTCTGAAAAAAGAAAATAGTAGCAAGGCAGCAGCAGGGAGAATCCTTAAAAAGACAGCAAACTGCAATATATATGCAATAATCAATCAACCACAATAGATATTTCTGCCACAATGTGTAGCATTGTTCCAACCCCCAAACCTTTCGTTAATTAATACTAATTTGGTGTCAAGTCCACTTCTAGGTGTATAATCTCATTTATTACCCAGTCCATTCTAGTGTGGCGACATATTCATCTTCACAGTAGTAGTTTGCTATAAGAATACAATAAAAAATTCTTGATGAAAAATTTACCATGATTCTTACATTCATTGTAATAGTGTGAATAAAGCCAGCTCCAAACAATTACCAAAAAAGAAAGTGATGTTTGTAAACAACCTCCAATTCTGGATATAATTCTTTGAACTGAGTAAGTTCAACAGGTTTTTTCTTGATATGTCAAAAGTTGAACAGAGAATATAGCCCAAGAAACAGGTAAAAGCTGAAAAACCATCTGTGACTCGAGGAGGCTATCTCAAGAGATGTAGAAATCTATTTTCGTAACGATCCAGTTAATTTGACAACCATAACAAGTTTAAAATGCTATTAATGAAAAGGTGAAGAACATTTCACAATCCCTCACCTCTGATGCTAGTCTTTTCTTCTCCTCTTTCGCCTTAACCTTTGCTATTTCTTTCATCTTCTCTACCTGCAAAAAAAATGCACTTCGGTAAAATGTGTAAAAAAAAAAAAAGTTAAAAATAAAAACAAAAAGAAGAAGAGGGAAGTAAGGTAATTAATCTGAAAAACAGCGGCCTCAAAATGAGCACTATGAGTGAATCGTGTGGATAATAATATGAAGAGGAACATTTTCATAACCAATGTTACTGAGACACAGAAAAGAACCACTAAAGGACCAGACAAACTAGAGTAAACAACAAGAGAACACTTCAAACTCAGTCTAGGAGAAGTTGAAGTTTCAAGAAAAGAAATGAAAAAACGAAAAGAGAAAAGTCAAATTATTCTTGAATGATGACTTTATTTAAAAAAACCATAAACTTTTCTTCCTTTAAAATATAAATAATCTCAAGGAAACTCAGCGCTACCATCACCCCATCCTCAACAGAACCAAAAAGAAGAGGGTGCAAAAAAAAAATCAACCCACGTAAACAAATTTTAATGGGTTAGTAAAAGAATTTGCTGACAGAACAGATGCACTGGGGTCAATACTACACTAAATCTTCCTGATAATTTCTTTTCAGAATTTTTAATTTCATTTTTTTCTGAATTTTATTAGTCTTCAGCGGAAAAGCACACCAAGTTATCATACAATAGTAATGCTACCTAATAATCTCCTCTAGTGTATGAAATCACTTTATGTGCATAATACTTTATCTCCTCAACTTCTCACTTTTGGACCCTACGCCAGCTATATGACACATCCATGAATTCATTCTGGAAACATCTTAAATGCAGTAAATCTTGCACAGGAAAGATTTCAGAATAAGTGAGCATGTCACATAGCACAATACGTTTTTTGAAGTGGCACTACCTTGCTTTTCGCTATGTCTTTGGCAATCTCTCTAGCCCTCCACTCATCAGCTTCTTTATCCATTTGGTCAAATTGCTTGTGCTCCTAAAAGCAACCAAGATGTAGAAGCCAATCAATAGTTGTACTTAAATCACAAGAGTACAACTGGGAAAAAGACAGAAGAACTGATTGAAAAATTTACTACCTTTGCTATCTTCTCTGCAACACGTCTTCTTTTCCTTTTCCGCCAAAGTTTGTTCCTCTTGTACTTCTGCATTTTGTCAGCTAACCTTTTTACCATAGATTTTTCCTCCCATGGACTTTTCTCATCCGTAACCACCCGGAATGGTTCTAGTTGAAATCTTAATTTTGACATTACAGCATTTGCAGCATCCAGTGACGTAGATTCTTGAAATTTCAAATCAATCCTATTCTTCTTTATAAACTTAGAAAACCTATCAATTGACATGTCGTTGCACCCTTCCTCTTCACCTTCGGTAAATCCTTTTCTTTCTTTCATCATAATCAACATTTCCATCTCTTTTTGCCTGTTCAAAGTAGCAGTCCAGTTTTGTAAAGCTTCTTTTCCTCTTAACTCATTATACATAGTCTACATGAACTGTACACATAAGAAAAAGATAACGGAGAAAACTCAATTTTCTTCTATTTTCCATTATCAGAAACTAGAAACAAAAACTGTGGCAATAAAGAAAGCAACAAATCAATATATATTTTCTGATCAGTCATATAGAAACTCAGTAACACAAATTGATTTTAACCAATATTCATTAAAATAAAAGCATTTATATTTTCCATCACATGTATTCACTTGTTAGGAAAGTTCTGATACTATATTTGGAGGCATAGAATCTGAAAACTAGAATGGAATTATAATTTCCATTAAAATTTGAATTTTGTTGCATCAGTTCCAGTATATATTTCACAACAAAAGCATGAAATCGTTGCTTGAAAATCTTCGTGTCAACAGACGTTCTTTTAATAATTCTCATCACGCAATGACATGTTTTAACGAAAACTTTCACTCATATATACAATACACATTCTAATTTTCAGCTCCAACTTCATATAAAAAGAATTGAAGTTTGAAACTTTTCTTACATTGCTTTAGCCAGACTGACAGTCTCGATAAGTTCTTTAAGGCGGTCGCGCACATTTCCTGACGTCCAGAAAGAGCTAGACGGCGGAGGCAAATGCGGCAGCGGCAGAGCCGACGGCGGCGGTAAAAGCGGCTGTGGATGAGCCCACGGTGGAGGCGGGAAAAAGGGGACCGGACCCATTGGATTCATTGATTCACCGACAGTTCAAATAATCTAACTGACAAGTGTATTTTCACGGAGCTGCTACCAGCGTAGAATAAATCTGCTTCACACGGTTTTATACCACATAGACGTTCATAAGCGGCGGTGGTGACGTTTGCGGGCTTACGCTATTGGTGATGGTGGTTGAGCAGGTAAAACAATGGTTAGGGTTTAAAATTTTCAATTTGGTCCGAACTTCTCTTTGCCTGCGTTGAAACTTGAAAGTGTACCAAAACGACGTCCCATTTTGAACATCACCCGGACATTGAAACCTTATAGGTGGCACGGAATAAAGTGCACGATCCTTAAAATTATTTTTTAAGTGTTAATATATTGATTTTTTGCAGTGAAATTCGACCGTATGATCTATAAAAATGGGTCATTGAGATTTTAATTTTTTGTTTCTAATAGAATCCTAATAGGTGAGGATGATGATCTGAGTTGTGATTGTTATGATCACCGACCGTAGAGAAAAGTTTTTATTCCGCTACAAAGAAAAAAAAAAACTTGTTCGTTTTTCTCTTTATATCTTCATCTCTCTCAAACCAAAATTCCTCTCTCTCTCTCTCAATTTCTTTCTTTCAATTTCTCAATTTCTCCATATTAGTTCTTCATATCCTTCAAAATAAAACTCCTTCAAACAAAATTTTCTATATTTCAATCTTCAACAGATTCTTCTCCACCTCTCAATCTATTAAAATCTTTTACTATTCCGAATCACATCGCAAAGAAATGCGGTATACTAGTTTTAGAATTGAGGTATTGAGTAGAGCAAAGAGAACAACGTTTATGAGAGAATAAGAAAGATTGAAGATATGTATACACACGTAAATCGTGTTTTATATATATATATATATATATATATATATATATATATATATATATATATATATATATATATATATATATATATATATATATATTTATTTATTTATTTATTTTCAATAACGGAGAAAATTCCATACGGCCATGGCCAAAGCGAACATTAATTAGTACTATTTGGGGCCTCATTAACATTTCTTTAGTATATATCTATGCTTTTGTAGACTCCACTCAATTGTGGAAAAGACTTTGACAGAGTTCTTATCAAATGTTACATATATTGTTGTTGATTCAGTCCAAATGCTTGGGATGAACATCTGTTGTCCAGATGCTTGGGATGAATTTCTGTTGTCTCTTGTCTAAAATGTTTTAAGACCACTTAAATTATAATTTCAAATTTGTTTAATTCATAATTCTCATCCACACATTTCATGGGACCCACAACTTACAAACCACTTTTTATCCATACATTTATCAACTCGGATAATATAAACACTTAAATTATAATTTCAAAGACTCCAAACATATGCTAAATTTACATATTAATTGTATCATTTTCCTGTTGCCATTAATTATACATTCTTTTGAATTGTGAGATTAAATTGAATGGGGCATGTGAGTTTTTATTTTCGTTGTTAGCCTGGTCAGGTTTCGGTTGGGGATCTTTGCCAATTTACAAAGTTGCAGTGGAGTGGAAGATCGAGCCCGCAGTCTTGTTAGTTTCAAAGGTAAGATCTCGTAGTTCTATTTCTTTTTTAAGTCTTTTATTCAAAGTTTTCACTATATTCTCTGTCTAAAATGGAGGAACAATTGAACTCGTGTATACACAAGTGAAATGAAATTTTCACCATTGTTGGGGTTTGGGGTGGTGGTGGAAAGTGAAGTGGTGGTGACATCGGGTTTAAGAAAGGTGGGGCTTGGGGCACTAGAAGATAATTGGTGGGGTATGTGGTAGTTGAGGTAAAGGAAAAAGATAGCTTCTTTGTCCTCCTTCATTTTTGGGGTACATTTGGTTATTATTGTATTCGTTTTTTTTATTTTATTGTCTTTTTTTTTTTTTGTTTATTTAAAGGAGAAGACAATTTCGTCATAAATGATCTACCATGCCTATTTTCTCAAACGTTGAGGATGTCTGATACTATTTTTAAAAGTTAGAGATAATCTCTTACTTTTTTAAAAATTGGGCACTAAATATGCTATTTTTCATAAAAAAAAATATTTGACTAATTTAACCAACTTAAATTATAATTTAAGCATAACCAAATATAAATTGTCTAGAACATAACCTAATCTCTCATACAAACAAGGAACCAATATTCTCATTTCGGTCGCTTATCTAAGTGCGTGTTTGGTTAAGCTTAAATAATTAAGTTGGTCAAAGTGGTCAAACATATTTCATAAGATTCACAACTTACTACTCATTTATTATACGCACATTCCATAAGACTCACAACTTATAAACACTTAAACAACAATTTTCAACACTACAAACGTGCAATAGATTTTATCACCAAGAAAAGTAATTATTTTTTCATTTAACTACTTGATAAAAAACTACTTGCAATAGTCCAACAAACGTGGAATGTTATGATCAACAAAAAAGACATTTGGATCGAATTGGATTTAAATGTTGATTAAAGTATGTTTGGTATAGTTCTTTTTAACTTTTTTTTTTTTTTTTCCTTTCTTAAATTTATTTTCAATTATATATTTTATGAGATCCATAATTTTTATAAACTTTTCAATCATACATTTCACCAATTTTTTTAAAATATCCTAAAAATCTACTTTTAAACTCCACCAAACAAGTAATAAGTAAGCATCCTACGGTGATAATCTTGTTAAATCATATCATGTATAAAAGGATAGAGTAAAAGATAAATTGACTAGAAGTACTTACATCTATATAGGCTCGACTTGGAAAGTCGACCTGAGAAAATTCCTAAGCCATGCTAGACAAAACACTGGCTTTTCCGAAAATTTTCTTTTTTCCTTTTAAAAAAAGTTGAGTCGAAACTTGAATAAAATCAATTCATTGTTTGTGACCGAGCTAGGTAAAAATTTCTTTGATGTACCTAGTTGTCACATGAGCGCAATCGACTTATTATGTTTCGCTTAATCTTAAAAGCTCACTAAACTGAGTTTTTATATATATATATTTTTTATTTTTTTAAAGTAAGAAAATATAAACAGTGTAAAAAGTTCATTTTAAATAACTTTCATCTTTATGGCAAGTTTGATTTGGGAATTCGATGTTTGAAATTTTTGAAGGATCGTCCAATACAAGAGAGAGTTGCTACCGAGGTCCACAAGCAGAGTAAGGGTATGTTCACTTATTACATTAACATCTTAGTTATTTTTTAGTACTCTTAGATTTGTAATATATAAAATTCATCTCTTAATTCAAATTGGCCACTGTGATGTGTACATTAAATATGTTGAGTGCTTGTTGGCCGGTATCCCGATTGACCGTGTAACTTTTAACCCTATGTCATGTTTTTGAAAAATAATTGTTATCGACGTCTACACAAAGAGGATTTGTGTGTGTGTGTGTGTGTATTTCCACTGCCTAGTTTCATGCAACCTATGAATGTACATATTTTTATTGGACATTTTTTAATTTATACACGTGTATTCAACGCACTTGTAGTGAAGTTATTCATATTGGATTGCATGCAAGGCCGATTCGACATTTTCAGGGTCCAAGACGAAGTCCCAAAATTAGGCATCCAAAGCAAAGTCTTACGAATCATGGGCTGTGCTTCAATGTTTTTTTTTTATAAATGAGCCCATTCGATTTTAGGTCATTACTTAATAATAGTCATGGTACTCATAAAATGCGGTTTGTTTTGTTTTGCTTTGTTGGACTTCAAACTTTTGCACAAATAATTTTTTTTGGGCAACTTCAATAATCACAAATAAATTTTATTTTTTTTAATGAAAATGGGCCCTCTTTGGTTTTGGGCCCGAGATGGTTGCCTCGCTCACCTCGGCCCAATACTGGTCCTGATTGCATGTCGTATGATATTGGTTTCTATAAGTTGTTTGATATTGCGTGTTTTATTTTTATTTTATTTTGAGTGGTTTGGATATTACTGTTGTAGACACATGCATCATTGTACTATCGAACTTGATAGTTGATAGTGAACAGATCTTCAACTGTCAAATTCAACAGTTGTTTCTCGTAGTTGAATTTGAACCTCACCGTGTCAAATTCGACACTTTAGACCAGTGCTGGACTTTGGGTTTTCCAGACCTTAGACGAACTATAAATTTGGCCATTATATTGTAGGGTATATTCAATTTTTATTTTTTTCCATGAGAGTTTTTCGTACAAAATTTATAAACTCAAATCCAGCAATAAACCAGTAAATAAAGTGTAATATCCAAAATATTTATATTTTAATCAAATTATAAGACTAAAAATGTTATAAATAATCACTTAAATACTTCTCGCCTTACAGTTTTTGAAGCAAAAATATTAATTAAGTTTCGATAATCAAGTTGTTCAACCATTTTTTTTTTCAATTGACAACATAGTCAATCCATTCAATCTTTCTTGTGACATAGTTGATCGGAGATAAGTCTTGATCAATTTTAACTTAGAAAACTTCTTTCTGCAGATGCAACTATAATTAGTATAATGAGCAAAATTATGTATGCTACATGAACATTTGGAAAGCAACCATCTATGTTTTTTTTAAAAAAGTTGGGCACATCATTTGCCCTTTCTGTTTTCTCTTCTCTTGATTTGATAAATAACACTTTAAGATTGTCAACTTCGAAAATAAATCACTTCCATCAATATCATAACAACCATGATGTGTAAGAGAATTTTCAATATTAAGACAAATCTTCAACAAACTATGATCATCAACATCCAGTAACCTCTCCAAATTAAACAAAAATTCATAGGTTTCCTCATATTTTTGAAATTGTTCAAATTGAGTTTGAAGTGAAGAAAAAGCTTGATCAATTATAAAAATGAAGTAATTGACTCTAAAAGATTCACTAGTTGATTGTGTTACCTCATCAAACTGCTTTTTTCTTCGAATTATATGTTTTTCCCATATTACAGGCTCAGTTCCCATTTCATTTGCCATTTGTTTATCTTCAACCATAGCCTTATCAAACCTAGATTCTCTATAGTCTTCTAGAAACATTATAAGACCATTTAAGAGCTTCATAGCAACATCAATATCCATATTTCGTGCTTGAAAATATTTACTCACATTGTTGAATGCATGAAATAACTTATACCAAATTACCATACCAAGCAAGAACTCAAAATTCTCAAGATCATATGTTGCTTTTATTTTAGGATATTCGTTGTTGTTTGCCAAGTCAAGTAACGCATCTCTTATTTGTGAAGTTTGCTCTTTTATAGGTTTGACATTTTCAACATGACTTTCCTATCGCACTTGTGACAATGGCCAAGTGTCAGACCTTTCTACATGATCTTTGAAAATTGTCCATCGCTTGGTAGAAGAAGAGAACAATGTGTAGATACGTTGTATCACTCAAAAAAATGACACAGCTTTGGGACTACAATTGGCCACATCACATTATGCCAAATTAAGACTATGACAGCCATGTGGAGTATAAAAAGCTCTAGGAGTAATTTCTAGTAATCTCTGTATACCGTTCTGCCTCCATTTCATATTAGATCCGTTATCATAACCTTGACCTCTTATATCATCAATATCAAGCCCAATATTTCTTAACACATTTTGAAGCTCGGTAAAAAGCCCAAATCCTGATGTATCATCTACCTTCAAGAATTCTACCCAATATTCTTCAACCACTGTAGAGTTTACTAAAACATCCACACATCGTATTACAAGAGACATTTGCTCCTTATGACTCGTAACTGGAGTACAATCTAGTATTAATCAAAAATATTTTGCTTGTTTAACTTTTTTAATAATTGATTTTCTCACGTCACCTGCTAACATTTGTATTTATTCATTTTGAATTTTAGGACGGACATATATAAAATAAATCTCACGTTCTTGAATACGCTGGCAGTGCTCTTCTATTATTAGATCAAACTGAACAATCATTTCGATCATTTGCATAAAGTTGTCATTGTTCTCAACATAAAACTTCTCACAATCTCCTCGAAATGCCAAATTATTTTTGGCAAGTCTTTGTACACTAGAGATTATCTTCTTTAATACTTGTCTTCAATGTTCTCTTTCTTTGTTAATTTCTATTTGCAAGCTTTCATCAACTGTCTTATTATTATTATTTTTGCACTCTTTTTCCCAATTCAATCCAACTAGTCATACAATCAATATGCTCCTTACTTGATTCATGAATTTTAAGACCCCGATACATATTATGTCAATCTTTGTATTCTTCATTCCTCAATTGTCCAATTTTAGATTGGTTTTATTTGTCTTGAACAACTTGCAGCAAAAGCAAAAAAATTTGTCCAAAGAAACCGAATATACTAGCCATCTTCTATCATTTTCCTCCTCATTTGGCAACAAATGCTTATATTGTGATGAATCAAAATGTATCAACATAAAATAAGTATACACCTTCTTCATTTGCCGGTATCCTACGATCTCTTGACTAAGTCATTTCACACTAAGCACTAAGAACATGGGCCCGTACCGTGCTACATAGAAATCTTTTGCATGTCCTCCTTTACTTTATGTTGATTATTGACAGGCTTGGCTGGCAGAGAAAAGAGATATGAAGACCAGGTTTGAAAACAAACTTCTTGACCTAAAATCTTTTGATCCATAACCAACTTTAGCTTTCTCCAATTCTACTATTATTATCTTTAGGAACACGAGACTATTGTCTCTTTTTGGACCACTTTTAACTAAATATTCCCTAAGTTTATGATCATTTTTATCCCATTTCGCATAATCAACATCAAAAGAAAAGTAATCCTCTTGATTTAAATCTTCTAGTTGAACATCATTAACATCATCTTCTCCATTCTCGTTCAGTTTATACACATTAGAAGGTTGCACCACTTCTTCCTCGTCGTTCTCATTCACGAATTGATCGTGTTCATTGTCATTTTGATTTTCTTGTTCCTCATTCACCAAATTTTCAACTGATTCTTCCCTCTCTATTTTTTTGTTGCTACAAAAGTACTTATCAATGTCTCCATCTTGACTTTGAATTAGTGCTTATTCTTTTGTTTTCTTTTTTGAGCTCCAAACATATATTTAGGATGAGGCAATTATGTAAATGTTTTTATTGATTAGTCCTAACAAAAAAATCATTATTTCAATAATCCAACAAGTTAAAATTTTAACTTAAGTGATCACCCACCAACAATTCGTCAATAAATAAATAAAAGCAACAAAGCAACACAAATGCTCATATACAACACCATCAATTCAATCAAAATCAACAAAATTTTACGTATAATCTAAAAAACAACATCAACATTAAAACCCAATTATGTGTACCTATGCAATTGATCAACATACATAAATGCGTGCGCATGTACGAATTGTATAAAAAAAAAAATACTAAAATGTGAATTAAGAACATTTACTACTATAATTATACCCCTTATGCAAATTGGAAGAATCGAAACACCATGTTGTAGTCCAACAAAGCCAAACTATAAACTTGAAAAAATTAATTGATATTCATATTCTAGTCAAAGAAAAATAAAGAGTTAATTTGCACTTTTGGTCCCCAACTTTTCAAATTTGTAAAAAATCTATCCATAACCTTTTTTTAGCACCAGACATCCCCAACATTTGAAATAATTATAAATCAGTCCCCAATCACATTTTCTCGTTAAAATCATCGTTATGTCACTAGCGTGTATTCCACGCGCTTTTACCTATCAACCAATGTGTCGAGAACTCAAGGGCAAATTGGTCCATTCACAAAAATCCTTCCCCTCTCTCACACTCTCTCACACACACACACACATACACATTCTTAGCTTGTGGGACTTTAATTCATCCTAAAATTGCTTATGTGTTCTTCTTCTTTTTCCATTCTCAAATATAGAATGAAGGGTGTGTAGATGTGAAAATCGTATAGATCTGAAGACATCATGGACGGATGCAAACTCAGGTAGAAGATTTTTTGTCTATGAGAAATAGTGCTTCATACCTTGAATTTCTCATGATTTAAGCACTTGAAATCCTAAATTTTTTGTGTAGAAAAATCATTGTGGTTGATTTGCGTGGTATGACCCTCATATTTGTGATTGGACAAAGCAAGTGATACTTGGGTTGTCGAATTCTAGGCGTATAGATGAAACAAAAATAAATTAGTTAGAAGCATATGTTAAGAGACTGGAAGCAGAGATGAAGAAACTAGAAACACATATCAAGTGCCTAGAAGGAGAAAAGATAGAACAAGAAGCAATAACAAATTGTAAAGTGTTGGTTGAAGAAAGAAAATCTCAAATGAGTTATTCTTGGATTTACTTAGTTGTAATTGCGATTATTCTAGCTTGAATTTCATGGTAGAGCTGTGGCCAAATTTGTAAACCCATTGTAATTATTGTGTTTAGTGGAATGTTTTCAAGATTGTTGGTTTACTATGTTGGTTTTTGCAAATCAAGTTATTTCGTCAATGTGTTTCTTTAACATCCAATCCAAACATGTATGGTACGTGGTATGCTACTATTAGTGAACATTGAGGACCTATTTTGCAACAAAATTTTAAATGCTGAGGTTGTCAATTGCAAAAATTCTTCAATGTTGGGGATGAAGAATGCAACTATTCGTAAAGGTTGGGACGTATCATGCAACAATATGTAAATGTTGGGGATCTGATTTTCCAAACGTTTGTTTTCACGAATTATGTATATATACTTCTCTTCTCACTACATCGATTTGCAAAACAAATGGAAACATTTTGATTCAACACTTCTCACTACATCGATTTCCAATCAAATTTTGATTCAACACTTTCAAACAAATGAAAGCAATGAAGATATTCATTCAAAACATGACAATATCATTACAATCATTCATTACATTCAAAATATTTTTACTAGATTTGCAAAAGAACTTCACACCATCCCAAGACTCCAAAATCACAAAATAATCCCTCTCGATCATCATCCCAGCAAAAAAAGAACAACCCCCATACTATCTCCAACCTTATTTCTTGACTCTAATGGCTCAACGATGATGTCATCAAAAGCCATAAAAGCAAGAGGTGGGACCCTCCGAAAAAAGAGTTTCTTTTGTTGAGAGAGTAATAAAGCTTGATTCTTGGCTTCGGGGTGTCGAATCGAACCCTTCCATGGCCTCTGAATTTCTAGTTATTGCACTCTCCTCCATGGCTATGGCGATTAAAAGATCAATATATATATATAGGGGAAAAGAGAAGGGTTTAGAGATTTTGAAAAAAAACAAAAGTAAATTTGTGAGGAATTAAAATCTACATAAGCTAGGAATGTGTGTGTATTAAAGTCAGACGCATTGGTTGATGGATAAAAGCACGTAGGATACACGCTAGTGATATAACGACATATTTTAACAGAAACTGTGATTGGGGGACCTGATTTGCAATTACTTCAAAAGTTGAAAATGTCTAGTGCTAAAAAAAAGTTAGGGATAGATTTGTTACAAATTTGAAAGGTTGGGGACCAAAAGTGCAAATTATCCAAAATAAAATTACAGAAAAAAATAAACACAAAAAATAAAAGTTGAACATTTAAAATCTAACACTAAAATAATAAAAAAAAGTAAGAATTGCAAAAAAAAAAAAAAAAAAATCTAATATTGCTAACATTGTCCACCATCGTAATCTCCATTATCTCTAGAATCTAATCCCATTGCCCACACCACCCTCTAAAAATTGTAAAGTTTTTTTTTTCAACACCCGTTTTCTTCACATTACTTCCTCAAACACATGTTTTTGTCTCATTAATATTGTGTGCAAAAATAGAAACAAAATTTTAATAAATAAATTCAAGTAAATAAAATCTAACCTTAACTTGCGAAAAATCTAATAAATACAAATTACATATTTGCATTAACATTGTAGGCAAATAGAAACAAGAATTCAAAAAAAAAAAAAAAAATCAAGAAAATAAAATTAAACTTTACCTCTCTAGTTTACCGATTGTCGAATTGGGTCATTTTGCCTCGCTCTCTCTTGTTTCTCAATTATCGGTATAGTAATGAATAATGATAGAATAAGACTCTTGGATTTGTTAGTTTATAGGATTAAGATAATGGGTCTGTTGGAATTTTTTTTTTTAAAAAAGAATTGGCTCAATTTGTGCATAAAATTTTAATAATTAAAAAATTAGAATTTTGGGCCCTCAAATTTTTTGGACCCTAGCCTGCCGCCTCTTTTGCCTCATGGAAAGTTCGGGCCTGCTTAGATGACAACACTTAACCAATGAGAATTTTATGAGTTGACAAAACGAGTACTTTAACTTATAGCTATCTATTTACCTAGATAAATTGGGATAATGCCTACCATATATGTTTTAGGATTCGTTACAACTACTAAAGTAAATTTTTTGTACTTAATAGTTAATATCAACTTAGTGTCTATTTGGTAGATTTTGAAAAAAGTAGGCGAAATACGTGGTTGAAAAGTTGATAAAAATTGTTAGTCCCATGAAATATGTAATTGAATATGAGTTTGATAAAAAAAAAAGTATATAAAAAACTATACCAAACATGTTCTTAGACCTCTAGACCATATCATAACTAATTGTCACACCCAACTTTCCTAAATGCCATCCATATTCCAATCGGTATATATGGTCAATTTGCATCATTTAACCTTTGAATGATGTGTTGTCTAATAACGAAACTAGTAGCCTGTCTATGATCATTACGTTAAAATCTAAAAAAAAACGCGTGTCCAAATTTATACTTTCAAACCTTGAAGATATCCAAGGACTTTATTTTTGAAATGTGCAATTGCCAATTATAGTTTGAATCAATGCATGCCAACTTTAAGGTACTTTTGTTTGATTTCTTAACCTTGAATTGAAATCGTAAGAGCGAGCGTGTTAACTTTCCTTACTAAGAGAAAGTTAGTTTGCAACTATTTTTGATATATCTACCAATTGTCCAGTACTCGTCGTCCGTGAACAACCAATAGCTTATACATTTTTCACAATTTCTTTCCCACTATTATTGCTGATCTGTGTAGCATTCATCAGATGATTTAATGAAGTTTCGAATTCCTTGGCAACACGATCATTTTCACGGTGTATCCATGTTCATGTACATCGTTCAACCGACCCTCTGCAATGCATCTTGGCTTTGCTGCAACATCAACCGATTTAGATATTGTTGCTAGGTAACGTGGAACAAGAATGACATATAGTGTAGTTCCAATGTGAATGCGAATTGAGAACTATTGTAAGTCCTAATAATCAAGTATTTAAAGACCACACTTTAAATTTCAAATGAATTATAAATCTATTATCATCGACATTGAGAATAGCTTTCAATCTACAAACTAGTTCTTCAAAAAATGTAACACTTGAAACTTATATTGATGTTGTTCTTTACCATCCCACTTTCATTTGTCATCTATGTTTATAAAATCTCATTTGTACGATACAAAAAATCTCAATATTTTAGCCATATTTGAAATATACATTAAAATTAGGATGAACATGAATGTTGTAAAGTAATATAAGGTTTGAAAAATTCGTGGACAAATAGTCAAAACTTTCCAAAAGAGACAAAAAGTGTAGAAATTTCAACAAGTGTAGGAAGACACAAGTGCAATATCAAATTCCACTATTCGAATTGACGAATTCAAGTTGTGAACTCGACAACTAACAATGATTTACTCAACTGTTGAATTCGACAGTTTATAATATTGCATTGTTGAATTCGATAGGTTACTACATCACATATGTCGAATTCATTGAACTATCAAATTCGAAAGTTCACTATTTCACAACAGTTGAGTTCAATTAGGGATGGGAATTAGGTCGAGCTGCTCGTAGGCCTGATGGCTCAGCTCGTAAAAGCTCAGCCCATTATGGGCCCAGAACTCGTTGATGGACGAGCCCATGCCAGGGCCGAGCCGGCTTTTGATTTCAAGAGTCGAGGTTTAAACGGTCATAATGTGATCGTTATTGGCCACTCTAATTGTCACTTTTTGTGACCTTTGTAGCTCCAACGGTCACAAAAGTGACTTTTTGGTCTTGAATTAAATTTTTTAATGGCTATTTTTACTCTCTATAAAATCCTATTTCACTTTCAAATTCATCTCAAATTCACAACTCTCAACTTACTTAATCGAAAATATAATATTGTCAATATTAACTCTTTTATTGTACAAGTTATAGTTGAATTTACTTATTTTAGGATTTGTTGTATTCAATTTCTACATTTCTATTTTCTACATGGATCATTACACACAAGGAAGTGTTCGGCACCAAATTGATGATGATTTCAATGGGCTAAATGATATTTCAATTCTTGAATTTGGTGATGATTATGTGATTGGGAACACCGATTCCATTGATTTGGAGGATAATGATGAAGAGCTAAAACCACCAATACTAATACAACAATTGGGTCGAGTACTAAACAAAGAATTGCAAAATAAAATACTCGATGTTGGGATCATTTCAAATTAGTACAGACCAGCACAATGAAGACGGACAACCAATTTTAAGTCAATGTGTAAATATTGTAAACACAAATTTGCATGAAAAAAAAAAGTGGTGGCACAAGCTACCTAAACCAACATTATCCAAAGTGTAAGCAAAAACATGGAGGAGTGGGAGTGATACAAATCAAGCTCAACTTCGCTTGGATCTCCGTGTGGATCTTTTAGTTCTAGTCTAAATCTCTAACAACAATGTGTATTTGCAAGAGAACATGCGCGGGGAAAGCATGACTCAATTAGTGGCAAGTGGTGAGTTTCCGTTTAGCATAGTGAAAAACCCCCACTTCTTCAAATTCGTATAAGTATATTTTCAACCAAAGTACTTACCTCTTGCTAGAAACACTCTTCGTGTTGACACTATTGCTTTGTATAATAAAAAAAGAAAAGAAAAAAAGAAAGCATAATACTTTATTTAAGTAAATATCCCAGGGTTGTTTCTTTTTTTTTTTTGGGACTTATAGTCCAGTAAAAATTATAAAGGATATATTGCTGGTACTTTACATTATATTAATAAACAATGAATTATACATAAAATATAATTGATTTTAAATTAATTGACTACCCATATAATGGAATACAAAATTTTAATTTTTTAATGAATATTATTAAAGAATTTAATTGTGAATTCTAGATTCGCAATTTCATGCTACGCCTAATATAGTAATAGAAAGATTAATGTGAGAATTAAATCTGGATTTTGGTGGCATTTTATTTCATGTTCGTTGTGTATGTCACATTTTTAATTTAATTGTCCAAGATGGTTTAAAATTTATAAGCCCACAATTAGAAAAAAATTAGGTTGCCACAAATTATATTATTATCTCACATTCTCGAAAACAAGTATTTGATAAATTATGTGTAGAAATTCAATTCTAACAAAATATTATGTACAGACATAGACAATAGATGAAACTTTACTTATTTAATGTGAAGGTTATGAAAATTGTATAACTGCCTATTATAATGGCCGACACTTACACGATCCAGATTATGATTCGCAAATATATGATTGGGAAATCTCATCCCATGTGAGAATTTCTAAAAGTTTTTTCGATACCATAAACGCATGTGCTGACATATATTATCCTACCTGTCCATTAATTCTAAATTATTTTTATTTTATTGCCAATAATTTTAATAGGTATAGATAGCGATGACAATGGACCGAGCCCGACCCGTCCCAAAAAAGTGGTCCGGACCGGCCCGTGGTCTCAAGGGCCCACACGAGCAGAAACACAGGTCCATGGGCGGCCATGGACCCACGTGATTTTTTTTTGTGAAGTTTAATAAGTTAAAATAAAATTTTAAATTCAAATCCTCCTCATTTTTCCAAGTTTGAGACCGGCTACTATTAGCGTAGGGGAGTTAAAATTGTACACGAACAAGTTATTATTATGTACAATTTTTGTAAATTTAAATATCAAAATTTACAAGTTAAAATGAATAAAATGAAATTAATTTATATAAAATATACTTACATTTTATGTACTCGGTTCATTCCATCTCTTCGACCAATATGAGGCTTACTTTATCTTGGATTCAAGTTCTGCATCTTTCCAATCTTTCAAACACATTAAACTCTTTAATATGTCCGGCTTAAGTCTTGACCTTAAATCATTAAGAATCTTACCACATGTACTAAAAGGACTACTGATGCTACAGTTGATATCGAATGTGTTAGTAGATCATGTACTATAATATAAACAATTGGGTATTGGTGATCGCTTTGTCCCCATCACCTAAGTATATCAAATTATTCTTCTCATCTTCATCTTACGAGATTAAGCATGTCGTGACCAAAATATATAGCTAACTCTAACGGTATATCTCTAATATTAGTTTCTACATTTGTGGCACGGGAAAGCGAAGAAGAAGAAGAAGAAGAAGAAGAAGAAGAAGAAGAACTAGGGTTTTGAGTTTCCTTATAAATAAAGAAACTCAAATAATCATTAGGATTAGGGTTATTTGAAGAAGAAGAAGAGTTTGGTGCAGGATGTCTTCTAACGTTCCTATCAATTTTTTCCGCATAAAATTCGTGATATTTCACATAATATTTTTTCTAAATTAACGTAAGTTAATGGATTACCAATTACTCAAATTATTAGAAATTTCGTAAATAGTATGTTTAATACCTTGTAAATTTATTCTAGGGTCCATAATTGATGCTAACGGGAACAACATATGCAAGTCTTCTCTATATTTTTTAAACTTCATTTCCATTGTTTCAACAATATCAGAAAAAATTGTATACGTCTTATATCTATTAAAATTATTTGCAATAAAATAAAAATAATTTAAAACTAATGGACTAGTAGGGTAGTACACACTACACATGCATTTGTGGCATCGTAAAATATTTTAAAAAAATTCGAACATGAAATACAATTTGCCAATCATATGGTTGTAAATCGTATTGTGGACCGTGTGAATGTCAGCCATTATAATAAGCAGTTACACAATGTTCATATCCTTCACATGATTCAAGCATTAAATAAGTAGAGTTCTACCTATTACGTATGTCTGTACATATACATTTAGTTGGAAGAGAATTTTCTACGCATAATTCGTCAAATACTTGTTTTTTAGCAGGTGAAGCAGTAATATAGTTTAAGGCATACATAATTTTTTCTAATTGTGGGCCTATATGCTTTAAACCATCTTGGACAATTAAATTAAAAATATGGCATACACATCTAACATGGAACAAAATTCTACCGAAATTCGGCTGTAATTCTTTAATTAATTTTTCTATTACAATATTGTTAGGCGGAGCATTGACAAATGTCATACTGCGAATTCTATATTCATAATTAAATTCTCTAATAATTTCTATTAAATAATTAAAAATGTGTATGCCATTATGAGAGTAATCAATTACTTTAAAAGCAATTATTCTTTTATGCATAATCCATAGTTTATCAATATAATGTAAAGTAGCCGCAATATATCTTTTATGATTTAGACTGGACCATAAGTCCGAAGTGAATGATACAATACCAGCATATTTACTTAAATCATTTTATATTTTTTTTTATTATATGCAGCAATAGTATCAGAACAAAGAGTGTTTCTAGCAAAGGGCAAATACCTTAGTTGAAGACACCTTTGTACAAACCGTGTGAAGTAAAGCTTTCCACTATGCTAAGTGGGAACTCACCACTAGTTATCAACTAACACATGCCTTCCCGGCGCATAGAGTCTTGTGAATAAACCCAATTGTTAAGATTGGAAGAAGAACTAGTAGATCCACCCGAAGATTCGAACTGTAGTTGAGCTTGGTTGGTATTAACTCCTCCGTGCTTTTATATACACTTCGAAAAATATCGGTTAAGATCGCTCGTTCCACCACCCTTTTGCCATGCAAATTGTTGTTTACAATATTTACAAACTGACTTGAAAATTGGTTGCTTTCTGCAGCATGCACTTTGTCTCACTAAGTTGAAATGATCCCAAAACCGAGCATTTTATTTTGCGGCTCTTCGTTTAGTAGTTGATTGAGTAGTGTTGGTCGTTTCTAACTCTTCGTCGATATCATCTAAATCGAAATTTGGACCAGTGTTCCCAACCCCAAAATCATCACCAAATTCTGGAATTGAAACATTATTTAAACCACTAAAATCTTCTTGAATTTGGTTTTTGACAGACTTGGCACTTCCTTGAAAATTGTATTAATCCATGAAGAATTGTAGATAATAGAAATGTAGGAGTAGAAAAAAGAAATGTGGAATGTAGAATACTAGAATGTATATTGGACAATTGTAGGAATGTAGAAGATTAAAAATCTAGAAATTCAACAATAAATTGCACAATATAATTTTTTCGAATTGTTGTATGAATGTTAGATTGTAAGTTGAGAGATTTGTGAAGAATAGAGATAATTTATGGGGTATTTATAGGAAAAAAATTATAGCTGTTTGAAAAAAAATATTTGGGGACCAAGTTGCAACGGTCTGAAATATGACCGTTGCAAATTGCAATGGTTGGGCCCCAGCTTAAGATGGAGAACCATTTTGGTCCCAAATGGACCCATGCGGACCACTGGCCGATCCATGGGCTAGCCTGTATCTTATTTTGCGGTCCAGGCCACCCCCGGTCTTTCTTTTTATCGACATATATATATATATATATATATATATATATATATATATATATATATAAGAAAAGATCTAAACCCCAAATCGGGGTCCAGATCATTCCTCGATTAGCTGCGTGTTTTCAACAAACAAAAATTTATGTCCCTCCGCCCCTTACAAAAAGCCCATCCCCATGCAAAATATCAAAGACCCCTACTTGGAAAAATTTCTCCCCCAATTTACTTTAACTTTTTACGACCTCCCTCCTTCATTTCTTTTCTTCGTTTCCCAACTTATTTATACACCACTCACGATAACAATTTTTCTTCATCATAATACATATTTTTCCCTCCTCATCAGAATACATATTTTTCTTGAAATTTGGCCAACTCAATCGCTTTATTTACTTTACCCAAATTTGGCCAACATCAAACGTTTCCAATCACTTTTGTTCTCTAAATTTATTTTACCAAATTTGTCTCCCACTTATTGTTGTTCAAATTTTTCAAATGTTAGTAATAAATTATTAATTTATTTTTATTTTGTTTATTTGTCTGATTTATTTTTTGTAATTTGCAAGTTAGTTGTAACATTATTAACAATTTTTTTTTTATTTGCACATATAATTATATTTTATTTCAGTAAATTTTTGTAAGGATGAAATTTGAGAATGGTGATAATGTATATCATGCGCCGGACCCACAATACGCATATCATGCTCTGAACCCACAATACTCGATCACAAACGGCAAGAACAATGCATCATATTCCCTAGACCCACGTGAGTATGATGCACGCTTTAACCCTCGTCATTAATTTATTATTTCTAATGTGATATTAATTTCTTCTTCTTTGTGTGTGCAAATTATCAATTGGAGCAAATTTATTATGCACGCTTTATTTTAATTTGTTACTCAAATATAAACTAATTAATTAGTCTCACTGTAATCTTAATAATAAAATTAACGTGAACTATATTATTTATTATATGATATAAATAATATTTAACTTAATAAATATTATTATATATTATTTTTTTTTTTAAAAAATACAATGAATATAATAATAAAATTTTAATTTTAATTTAGTAAATTTAATTATATTAATAATGTGGATGTAAATTTAATGGTAAATAAATAAGTGAGGAATTGAAGAAGGTGGGGATTGAAAAAAGTAGGGGTGGGGTTGTTGCAGAGGGTGGAGGGGTTTTTGTGGGGAGCGCCTTTTTCTCTCAATCGGAAAATGATCCGGGTCCAAATTTTTCTCACATATATATATATATATATATATATATATATATATATATATATATATATATATATATATATAAGTATAAGTGTCTATGCCATGTTTACTATTCACCTTCAACCAACGCGACGTTTTGATGTTGTATTAGCCTTTAATTTTGTCCAAATCTCTACTTTTCTCTCGCTTTTACGCTTTGTTTAACTTATTAAAAGTGGCTGTCTTTTTTTGACTTTTTCTTTGTTTTTGGGGATTCGTTATTTCTCTAAAGTTTATTCAAAATGCTGCAATTGTTGACTTGTTTCTTTCTTCCGGATCCGCATCTTTTATTTTTAAATCATCTTTTATTTGTTCCTTACACATGCGCAACCTTTTTTACTTTATATTATGTTTTGTTCGTGTTGTCTTTTCTCTTTCCTCCTCGATATTCGAAAATAATTTTGCCTTTTACTTGTCGAGTGGCTTGATTATTGGCGAGTCACTCGGCATAGGAGATTTTTATATTTTTAGATTTGGTCGAGGTATTGAGTTTGTAAAGTATATAAAAATTTTATTTAACCTATCATTTATTAGAACATAGTCAAAAGAATATATACAATATAAATTTAATATATATTATAATTCATTAATACAATATATTAATAATTTTTTATTTTAGCAAGTACTATAAGATATTATATAAAAATAACTATGATAAATTTATAGTATAATAAAAGATTTTTTATCAATATATTATTAATTAATCACTGCATTATTATAATAATTTAGTAATTATAATCAATTTATTATAACAATTTTATATGAAAGAAATGTTTATAAATTACTTTAAAATATATCATATTTATTTATAAGTTTTTCATAAATATGAATACAAATTTTGCTATAAACAATATTGCAATAAGTCTAATAAATAAAAATAAATATTATAGCACATTTTACTACACTATGTTTTATTTTTCAAAAAACAAATATAACATATTATCTCAATTTCAAATAATATAAAATTATTTTATATGATAGCTTTTGAGATTCACGAGTTGGTTAAAAAATAACATGACAAAATTAAAAATAAAAAAAATTAAGTGTATTACATGTAAATAAAAAAAGTAAATATATACAAAAGATGTATTGTTAAAATTACTCGAGTAACCGACAAACCTAAAAGCACGTTTGTCGAGTTACTCGATAAAAATGTGATACAAAATAAATCTTTTTCATTTGATAGCTTGGCGGAATGAAAATCATTCGGAGTTCTTGGACAAACCAATGACTTAAAATTTTCATTATTTTCTTTTCTTTTAATTTATATAATGTAATACACAATAAAAATTTTATAATGTATATTATTAATTAATTACTACATTATTGTAATAATTTAGTAATTATAATCAATTTTATAACAAATTTATGAAATAATTTTTCAATAATTTATTATAAAATGTATTATGTATGTATTTATAAGTCTTTTTGTAAATACATTTATTTCATATAAATTCCTATAACAAATTAATTATAATTACTAAATTATTAATAATCGATGATAATAATAATATATTAATAATTTTATTATATTATAACGTTATTATATATTTTTTGTATAATCATTATAGCACTTACAAAATAAAATTTATTATTAGATTGTATGAATTATGATATATATTAAATTTATATTATATATATTGTTTTGACTATATTCTAATAAATGATGGTAAATAAAATTTTTATATACTTTATTTATGAAGTTACTTACCATATCAAATTTTAGTAAAATTATTTTCATAATTAGAAAATCTATTTAATATGAAATTCTTATAGTAAATTTATTTAAACACTACATTATTATAATAATATAATTAATTAATAATATTTTACTAAATTCTTTATTTTCATAAATGTATAACAATTTTAGATATATACTATTGGTAAAAAATAAAATAAAAAATATATTCTCTTACTTCATAATAATGTATATTAAATTTATATGATATATATTCTATTTGATTATATTGTAATAAATGAAACTTTATATTAAATTTTGTATATACTTATTTACAAAATTATAAAACAAATCAAGCTTAGAATGAGTTTCTTGAAAAATAACAATGAATAAAAATAAAAATTATTTAAATGTATGGCATCATTTTAATAAAAAACAAACAAATTAATAAACATTTTTACTTAATTTTGTTAGTCAAGTAACTCGAATGCGGCGATTTTGAGTTTGTCGAGCTAACTAAGGTATTTAATAGATTCATTTAGTGTCATTTTTTAATGAATAACTCGACAAACTTGATATTAGGTTTATCGAGATGTTGATAAATAAAAACAATCAATCTGATGAATCGATGCGTTCGTGAATAATATTTGATATTCATAACACATATAATATATTATAATAAAATAGCGATCATATAAATAATTATATATTATTTAGTGAAATAATATATTATATTTACTTTCAAAAATAAAACACATTGTAGTAAAAATGTGTTATATTATTATTTTTATTTATTAGACTTATTCTAATATTTTATAACAAAATTTATAAATAAATGTTTTATAAATTGTTAAAAATGTCTTTTATATTTATTTATAAGTTTTCATAAATATAAACAAATTTTGTTATAAGAATATTAGAATAAGTCAAATAAATACATATAATTTTATTTCATTGATCAATTATTAGAACATAGTAAAATAAAATATATATTATAATCAAGTAATACCATGTATTATATATTCTTTTATTTTAGCAATTAATATTATAATAATAATTATAATAGAAAATTAACTAAATAATAATTAATTTTAGTAAAAATGAATATAAATTTTGTTATAAATTAGGCAATCATATGCTATAATATATAATATATTATAATAAAATAATATTATATAAAAATAATTATATATTATATTTAAATTAGATATTATATTATATTTGATTTTCAAAATCAAACATATTGTATTAACAATGTGTTATAATATTGATTTTATTTATTACACTTATTCTAATATTCTTTATAACAAAATTTATATTCATATTTACAAAAAGACATAAATTTACATAATACATTTATAATAAATTATCGAAAAATTATTTCATATAAATTTGTTATAAAAATTGATTGTACTTACTAAATTATTATAATAATGTAGTAATTAATTAATAATATATTAATACAAAATTAATTTTATTGTGTATTACATTATATAAATTAAAAAGAAAAGAAAATAATGAAATTTTAAGTTTCATTGGTTTTGTCGATAACTCGAGAAAATTGATTTCATTCTAAAATTCTTGGTGAAAAAAGATTTATTTTGTATCACGTTTTTACGTGAGTAACTCGACAAGCGTGCTTTAGTTTGTCGAGTTACTAAATATTAACAATACATCTTTTGTATTTGTTACTTTACTTTTTTTTACATTATATAATACATAATTTTGTCATGTTATTTTTTCAACTCGTGAATCTCAAAAGCTATCATATAAAATAATTTTATATTATTTGAAATTGAGATATGTTATATTTGTTTTTTGAAAAATAAACATAGTGTAGTAAAAATGTGCTTATATTTATTTTATTTATTATTTATTATAATATTCTTTATAGCAAAATTTGTATTCATATTTATAAACTTATAAATAAATATACGTACATTTTAGTAATTTATAAAACATTTCTTTCATATAAAATTCTTATAATAAATTGATTATAATTACTAAATTATTATAATACGATAATTAATTGATAATATATTCTTTTGACTATGTTCTAATAAATGATAGGCTAAATAAAATTTTTATATACTTTATTTATCGAGTTACTCGACATCTAATTTGACCTCACGGATTCTCGAAAAGAATACAAAATAACAATGAAGAATTATTTAGATGTATTAAATAATTTAAATAATAAAGCAACAAGAGATAATGAAAATGTTAAATTTGATTCATTGATCGAGTAACTCAACCAATTCGATTTTCGTTTATCGAGTTCTTGGTTATTGAATAGATTGATTTGGTGACATTTTAATCGAGTAACTCGACATGATTTTGGCTGTCGAGTTACTCGATAACTCAACAATCCATATTTTGCATTTTTTTGTTTATGCTCCATTTATCAAGTAAATTAACAAATTCAAATTTTATATTGACGACTTCCTTGAATAACAACATTACAACATAAAAATTAAACAAAATAGTTAATATATTAAATAATTTAAATAAATAAAGCGAAGATAATGAAACATGTGTGTTTAATAAATCGGTAACTTGATTTAAAATGATTATCGTTTCTCGTGTTACTCGGCGTAATTGCAACATTAAATCTTTTTATTTTTTACTTTACTTTTTAATTTACATTATGTAATACACTTAATATTTTTATTTTTTTATTTTGTCACATTATTTTTAACCAACTCATGAATCTCAATTTTGGATTTGTCGACTTACAAAATATATTAATCATTATAAAGAAAATGTAACATATTGTATTAATACTTATAAATATTTGTAAACAAATAGTGTATTACTACAAATAATTTTATTATCTAAATTTATTACAATAATATTTTATTATAATGTGTTATAGTAAGTGTTAGGATACAATAAAATAGAATATAATATATTGCATTAATTGATTATTATATATATACATTTATATCATATATATTTTATTTTATTATCTTTTAATAAATGATAAATTAATATAAACTTCACTATCACATCAATCAAGTGTTGAAAAAGAAATCATACATTTGTTATATTTTACTATATGAATTGTTATTCACGTTTAGTTGGAATTTTTATACTACATTTGTTCTGAGTCTATTACTATTTGACGATAAATGGTTCATATTACCATCTCAAGTTTGTGAAAACAATGCTAATTTTTTTTTTATTTGTTTAATGATATATGTAATTAACAAGATTCCTAAATTTGTCAAATCTTAGCATAAACAAATATAAATACTTATTTTAATGATGTATAATTGTTAATTGAAACTATACAAATCTCTTAAGATTTTAATATATGTCATTTCGAGCATAAGTTGAAATTTGATGTTCGAAATAGCGCTTTCGTTCAATTTTTAATTATTAATTAATGTATCAATATGTCAAAATTTATTAGAGATAGCAAAATCGAATAGCATATATCTATCTAACAAACATGTAAATAAATATTTATTAAAATTTAAAAAACTTAAACCCATTAACTTAACACCATTATTAATTAAACAAGATGGTAGGAGACAACAGAAGAATATTAATTAAAGAAATCTAGAAGGAAAAAAGTGACAATGTTCCACAGCAATAAATTAACACGTGTCAACATCCCATGGCTTATATAGTCATTGGGAAAACAAACCACAAATTTATAATGTCTAGAATTTCTTTGAGTCATGAATGAGCCGACAATAATTCTAGGAATCTTGACTCGGTGATCAAAATATTCCAAACCCTATCTTTGTCCTCCAACAATCTTAAATCAGAACACACAATATATTTTTTCTCTTCTTCATCTAGAAAAAGCAAAGCGGCACCAATTTAAACTCAAATGTTATAATAAAATAAAACTTTCCTACATAAACTAATAAACTTGCTCAAACAATGAAATAAAACAGACATATTTTCCACTATGTACAATGTCAACCCATAAGTACAATGAATAAAATAAAAATGACAAAACAATTACGATTCCATTACACAAACATCATATCTATTCATTTCGTTGATTCGGGACAAAAAAATTCATTGTAAAAGAAATCTATTACAAGCTTTCCTCTATACATTTATTTTCTCAATTCGTCAATAGGTATTCCGGCGAGAAGACACAACATATTTGATAACAATATGCCACTATCATGCAAATATGATTAAAACCTTGAGTATATATAAATATGATTATAAGTACAAGCAGTTATTCTAATTCCTTACCTATATCGAATAGGCATGGTATGTCAACATATGACTTCCTATAATATTCAAGTGGTGAATCATCTTTAAAAGTGCTTGCTCCGCAACCACATATTTTAAATAATATCTCGAGATGATATGTATATCGGAACAACATGTCGATACAATATTGCTTCATCATAAAAATGGTAATTATTATCATAGTATAAGCACTCAACCCGATAGATCAACATCAAAAGGACCCATGTTTCATCAATAATATATAAGCGCAATATATGATCATAATTTTCAATTTTACCAAAACTTTTGGGAATCAAACCATTTGCATATCTTTCCATAGAACCATGGTAAGCTGGAATTTTCGCATCAATTGTCTGTAGAATCAAAATTTTTGAACGATGGCGAACAAGTAATCCAATCCACATCAAGTATCCCATATCTTGATGAGAATATATCTCTAAAATTTCTTCTTTTCTAACCAAATGCATCGCATTATCCATATCCTATAAAAATATTTATCTTTAAATATATTTTAACACCTCAATAGACATGAGAGATCAACAAATAGAAATTACACATCCTATTTGCGATATATATTGAGTTCATATATTCTATTACGCTTTGTCAATTTAATAACCACTCCACCTGCAATCGAGCATCTCTATAATAGTACAATTATGATAAATACCATAAAACATAATATATATATAACAAATAACCAAATACAAAATTAAAACTTCTTGATCCTTTGATTTATGCATCCATGAAGAAATTCAACTTGTCTTTCCTCATCAATGTCACACATATAGGAATGTCATAGAAGGCGCACTTTCCTTCTTCTTCTCATCTTTATCATCGCTCTTTGTTTCACGAGGCGGTCGGTTTTATTCTTTGTGACTTCCTACATAGTGTGCTTTTAGCGATTTCCCTTCAACATATCTTGAATCTTCAAAGTAGAACTTTCAATCTTTGAACAAAGATCTTCACGGCTTGCCGATCATGTTACTATGTTCAACCTCAAAGCCACCAACTTTGTATCAATATATTCTTGCATCTCTTTTTTTTCATCAAAATATTTTCACTATTCCTAGATATAGATGATTCCATCGATTGACATCAAATCATCCGCGTGCTTCCTAAGCTGTTCATCAAAGTATGAATGTTGAGCATCAACCATTCTGAATTTGATTATCAATATAATCCCGTTGTTCATCTCTAAAATTACCCAATTGATAATCAAAATAATCTCTTTGTTCATCTCTTATACTACAAGCTGATCACCATATACACTCTTTGATCATCAAATAATGATTGTACCAGTTGGTATAATAATCGTTATGCTCATATTCATAACCTCTCCCTTGACCTCATAACCGCTCCCTTGATCCTCATAACCTCGCCCTTCATTCTCATAACCTTGTTCTCCTTCATCTACATATCGTGAAGGCCAATTATTCTGAGTTCCTCACAACTATATATGGAGACGACCTCATGTCCACGAATTTTACTTCACTTCAATTTGTTCATTACCTTCAAAAACTCTTCAACCCATGCATATTTCCATACACTTCTACAACATCTGGACCAACGCATTTGAGGCTCAAATGGTTCTATTCCTTGCCCAATTTCATCATTTTCTTGGACCCATGCAAAATTTTGAACAACTACATCAACTCGTACATCTCTACATCCTCTATTAACACCATTGTGTATAGATATGGTTGTTCTATCTCTTCAGTTGGTTCAAGTATTGGCAAAACATGCATCTACAAAACATAGAAAAAAACATCACTTTCATAACTATTAAATATTTCTTCTACATAACAAATTTTGTTCACGCTTTCGATTGATTCAAAACATCCGACTCTTTTTTCGATGTTTGCGTCGATTTACAATACGTGGAAGCGTATCATGGACTTTGAGCAAATCTTTCACCAACTTCACGGCATGTCTCATAAATCCATATCTATACACAAAATAACCAAAACTAAGTCATGATCAACCAATATATTTATGGCACATTAAATAAATATTAAAATAATTCATATATTTACGAAACACAGAGGGCAACCATATATGGTATATTTTGCAATCGCACCCTACTATCAATACACTTCAATGCGTCTCTCCCAAAGTCAATAGAAACAGAAGAAATATGATATCGGCCCCATGGATATTCATAACAAACATCAAGTTGTCTACTAAAGACAATGTCTCTATATTTATTTTCTTTCTCTCCATAGGCCTAATAACTCTTTGATTAATAATGCCAACCACAACTTATACTTATCTTCCTCGTTATTACAATTAATAAAAACATTTTCAAGCTCATTTAGGGATATATATGCAAAATTATTGAACCACCTTCTCTGAATTCTATGCCTCGCCAAAGCTCTTATTACTAAGACTATCGTCGTTGTTATGGCACAACAATCACCTATCAAACAGTACTCTGCATTCCAAATCTACATGACCTTTTATTTTAAACGAACCTCATTTCCCTTATTACGTATGTACGATATTCAACAAAATTCATGTACCAACTTCCACTAAAGACATCTCCTACCATGAAAATATTCAAGTGTGCAAAACAACTATTCCTAAATTTTGAAGTGGTCCTCATTATAATTTTCTATTATAACATCAACATATGTAAAATTACTAATTTGTGTAATGACTCCACCGTCTGCGGTTCTACTCTGCGTACTCAACATCCATATGAAAAAAGATTTATCATCATACTTATCGTGACTTCTACCACGGATATAAAAATAAACCATAGTGTACATATATTAGACTACAACAACATAAAACAATAATTTGTATATATATAATTACATTCACACATTAAATAACATAAAACATTATTCATATTTCATATTTTCATACAAAATGAAAATACATACCTTATCAAGATGATGTTATGATGTGTTAAAAAACGCACACAAAATACAATTTCTTTGCACACAATCTTGTTTTGCAAAATTGACGAAAAAAAATTGCCGTTTAGGCAGTTAAATGGCCCATGAAATGACATTTAAATTTCCCACTTACGTGTCCAACATCAAAACTAAATTCAACACCTTTTACTTTTATCTAATTTTTCTTTTATTTTATATTTTTCCATACAAACTTATTATATATATATCTTAATATCAAATATCTTAGAACATTTTCTTTAATATAATAGAATTACTTGTATTAAAAATTATGTGCTAAATAATATCACATATTAAATGTCCCATCCATTTAAAATCTAAAATAAAGCGTACACAAATACAAAAATTTTAATTCTAAAACAAACAATTATTTTGATCATATAATTTCACATTGTGATTCTAATAAATATATATGCCAACCTCTACCACTAATATAAAATAAAATACATAAACTAGATACATTATATATACAATGATTTCTATATATATCTCTACATTAATTAACATAAAATGTAATTCATTTATAGCCTCATACAAAATAAACATACATACCTTATAATGATGATGTTATGATGTGATAAAAAAATATAGCCCAAAATACACTTTTTTGCAAAACAAAACCGTGCCTCCTTCAAACCTCCACATGAAACACGAATAGTTTGTCCAACAATGACGGTGAAAGAAAAATTGGCGTTTAAGGCGATTCAATGGCCCATTAAATGACAATGAATGCTTTTCCACTTACGTGTCCAACATTAAAAATAGTGTTTTGCACCTTTTGACTTTTAAGTAATTTCTCTTTTATTTTATATTTTACGCATAAACTTATTTTATGTATATTTAATATAAAATACGTGAAAGCAATTTTGTATATACTTCGTTTATTAAGTGACTAAACAAATACAAATTTCACATTAAACCTCTCAAATCAAAACATTACAACATACAAATTAAACAACATAGCGATATTTTAAATAATTTAAATAAATAAATATTAAAATAATCAAACATATGCATTTCATTAGTTTATTGAGTAACTTTGGAAACTTGATTTTAATTTTGTCGAGTTACACAATAAAATGAACAACGAGTTCTTTTACATGAATAATACTAGAGAATCTATAACAATATAATATCTCATAATACAATACATATCATATAAAGAAATAATATATTATTTTAAATTAAAATAATAAATTATATTTCATTTATCAAATATAAAACACGATGCAATAAAAATTTGTTATAAGAATAAAACTTATTTAAATGTATTACATAATTTAAATAAAAGGATAACAAAATAATTACAATTTAAAATTTCATTCATTGACCAAGTAACAGGAACCCAATTTCCAATTTCTCGAGTTACTTGAGCGTGAATAGATTCATTTTATACCACATTTTTCATCGGTAACCGACAAACCTCAAATCATGTTTCGAGTTACTCGATGAAAATGGTATAACTCACAACAAATTTATATTAACATTTATCAAAAATTAAAAACAAATATGTAATAAATTATCCATATTTTCTAATTTTGGTTTTCTTTTCTTATTTAAAATATATAATATATTCATAATTTTTGTAATAAATATTACTATAAATTATGTTAAAATTTTATTATAATTATTAATTTTAAAAAAATATTTATTTTAGTGATACAATTTCACGAAATGTTATAGCAAAAAATTCATTATTATAGCACATTTTACTACAATTTCTTTTCATAATTTATGTGAAATCTATATAATATCAATTTCTTATAATAAATTCGTTATAATCTATATTATTATAATAATTTAATCTTTGATTAGTAATATATAACTATAAAATTGCTTTTGTTATGCTCCAAATTTACTATAACATTTTTAGTTATAATATGTTATACTAATTGCTCAGATAAAATAAAATGAAAGATATTGTATTAATCGATGATATATATTGAATGTATATGATATATATTACATTTTATTCATTCAATAAATCACATTCATAAAATTTTTATATACTTTGTACATCAGGTATTGACAATCCAATTTGTTTTCACGGCTTTCTTGAAAATAACACCACAAAATCAAAATAAAGAATTATTTGAATGTATTACATAGTTTAAATAAAGGAATACAAAATAATAAAATGTTAAATTTCATTAGTTCATGAGTGACTCAATAACTCGATTTCAATTTATCGATTGCTAGACCTATCAAATAGATTGATTTAGTATCACATCTATAATCGAGAACTCGACAAACATATAGATTTGTCGGTTACTCAAATGTCGAGTGCATGTTTTAATTTTTGGTTTATTTTTTTATTTAAAATATACACTACACTTAAATTTTTATTTTTATTTTTTGTGTTATTTTTAAACAACTCATCAATCTCAAAATTCTATTTCTCGACTTAGTACATAAATAAATCATAATAAAAGAATATATAATATATTGTATTAAATTCATATGATATATATTTTATTTTGCTATGTTCTAATAAATAATCAATTAAATACAAATATTTATGTGCTTCATTTATCAAATAAGTTAACAATTTATTTGACAAAATCATGTTTTATGATTTTGCTTTTATATCACATTTTCATCGAGTAACTCGACAAACATGATTTTAGTTTGAGTTATAAATAACCAACAATGCATATTTTCATTTTTTGTTTTCTTTTTCTGTTTAAATTATGTGCTATACTTATAATTTACGTAATAAATATTATTATAAATTAGGTTAAAATACTTACTACAATTATTAATTTAAAAATACACATTTATTTTATAATATAGTTCACATAATTGTTGTAACAAAAAGTCATTGTCATAACAAATTTTTACTACAATTTATTTTCATAATTTATGATGAAATCTATTTAGTAGAAATGTGTCATTTATAGTTTATTTTTGTATTTACATTATGTAATATACCTAAAATTTTTTATTTTTGGTTTTTAGTGTTTTTTACCAACTCATGGAACTCAAATTTATATTTGTCAAGTTACTAGATAAATTAATCATAATAAAACAATATTTAATATATTGTATTGATTGACTTCATTATATATTAAATTTTTATAATATATATTTTATTTTGCTATATTCTAATAAATAATCAAATAAATACAAACATGTATATCTTCATTTATCAAATAAGTTAACAATTTATTTGACAAAATATTCTGTTTGATTTTTTTACTGCATTTTAAATTGATCTAGAACAAACATGATTTTTATTTTGTCGAGTTACTCGATTAACTATAACAATGCATATTTTTCGTTTTTCTTTTATTTAAGTTATGTTATATACTTATAATTTACGTAATAGATATTATTATAAATTAGATTAAAATATATACAATTATTAATTTAAAAATACACATTATTTTTTGTAATATAGTTGACATAATTATTGTAACAAAAGTCCTTGTCATAACAAATTTTACTACAATTTATTTTCATAATTTATGATGAAATCTATTTAGTAAAATATGTCATAAAAATATATTTTAATCACTACATTTTCATAATAATGTAATAATTGATTAATAATATATTACTACAAAATTGCTTTTATTATGCTATAAATTTATTATAACAATTTTATTTATAACATATTATACTAATTGCTAAAATAAAATACAATAAAATATATTCTATTAAGCGATTCTCATATATACTAAATTTATATGATATATATATTATTTTACTATTCAATAAATCATACATTAAATAAAATTTTATATATGCAATATTTATCAATTTGCTCGACAAATCCAAGCTATTAGCCTCAGAGTTTAAAAATAACATTTGAATAACAATAAAAATTATTTAAATATATGACATACTTTCGAAGACAAACAAATAGTGAAAATTATAAATTTGATTCGTTCGTCGTAACCAGAACAAATCGATTATGAGTTCGTGACTACTTGACGTATTGAATAAATTAATTTCATATCACAATTATAATCGGTAACTGACAAACATGATTTTCGTTTGTCGAGTTACTCGATTAACTAACGATGCATATTTCTCATTTTATAGTTAATTTTTTTATTTACATTATGTAATATGCCTAAAAATTTTTATTTTTGGTTTTCGTGTTATTTTTTACCAACTCGTGAAACTCAAATTTATATTTGTCAAGTTACTAGATAAATTAATCATAATAAAACAATATATAATATATTTTATTGATTGACTATCATATATATTAAATTTTATAATATATATTCATTTTGCTATATTCTAATAAATAATCAATTAAATACAAAATGTGTACTTTCATTTATCAAATAAGTTAACAATTTATTTGACAAAATATTCTGTTTTATGATTTTTGCTTTATATCACATTTTTCAATAACTTTCGACAAACATGATTTTAGTTTGTCAAGTTACTGAGTAACTATAACAATGCATATTTTCATTTTTGTTTTTTTTCTATTTAAATTATGTGCTATACTTATAATTTACGTAATAAATATTATTATAAATTAGGTTAAAATACATACTACAATTATTAATTTAAAAAATACACATTATTTCGTAATATAGTTGACATAATTATTGTAACAAAAAAGTCCTTCTCATAACAAATTTTTACTACAATTTATTTTCATAATTTATGATGAAATCTATTTAGTAGAAATGTCATAAAAATTTATTTTAATCACTACATTTTCATAATAATGTAATTGATTAATAATATATTACTAAAAATTGCTTTTATTATGCTATAAATTTATTATAACAATTTTATTTATAACATATACTAATTGCTAAAATAAATACAATAAAATATATTCATTAAGCGATTTTCATATATCTAAATTTATATGATATATTATTTTCTTATGTTAATAAATCATACATTAAATAAATTTTATATATGCAATATTTATCAACTTTTCGACAAATCAATCATAGCTCATCGGTTTCTTCAAAATAACACCATTGAATAACAATAAAAATTATTTAAATATATGACATACTTAAATCAAAACAAACAAAATAGTGAAAATTATAAATTTGATTAATTCGTGAAATACTCCGTAAATCATTTATGAGTTCGTCAACTACTTGACCTATTGAATAGATGTTTCATATCACAATTTTAATCGAACAAACAAACATGATGTTCGCTTTGTCAGTACTCGATTAACTAGCAGTCCATATTTCTCATTTTATAGTTTATTTTTTTTATATTTATTAATATACCTAAAATATTTATTTTGGGTTTTTCATATTTTTTACCAACTCGTGAAACTCAAATTTATATTGTCAACTCACTAGATAAATTCATAATAAAACAATATATAATATATTGTATTGATTCTTATAGTATATATTAAATTTTTTATATATATATTTTATTTTGCTATATTCTAATAAATAATCAATCAAATACAAAATGTATGTACTTCATTTATCAAATAAGTTAACAATTTATTCAACAAAAATATTCTTGTTTTGAATTTTGCTTTTATATCACATTTTCATCGAGTAACTCAACAAACATAATTTTAGTTTGTCAGTTACTCGAATAACTACTAACAATGCATATTTTTCAATTTTTTGTTTCTTTTTCTATTTAAAGTATGTTACTATACTTATAATTCTGTAATAAATAAAAAATACATATATATTTTCATAATATAGTTGACATAATTATTATAAAAAAAATCCTTGTCTTAACAAATTTTTACTATTTGTTTTCATAATTTATGATGATCTATTTAGTAAAATGTCTTGTATAAATTATTTTAATCACTACATTTTCATAATGTAATAATTCATTAATAATATATTACTACAAAATTGCTTTTATTATGCTATAAATTTATTATAACAATTTTTAATTATAATATACTATAGTAGTTGCTAAAATCAAATACAATAAAATATCTTTTGTCTTATTCTAATATATACTAAATTTATATGATATATATTCATTTTACTATGTTCTAATAAATGATACATTAAATAAAATTTCATATGTCAATATTTATCAACTTACCAAACAAATCCAACATTCTATAAGTTTCTTCAAATAAAATTATTTAAATATATGACATACTTTAAATCAAAACACAAACAAAATAGTGAAAATTATAAATTTTATTCGTTAGTCGATAACTCAGGGCAACTTCAATGATGGTATTTCTCATTTTATATTAATTTGTTTTGTTTTGTTTTTTATTAAAATGAAGTAATAGAATATATTTTCTTTTTATTTTATTTTTTACCAATAATTATAACATATTATAACTAAAATTGTTATAACAAATATATAGGAAAATAAAAGAAATCAGTAGTAAAATATTATTAATTAATTATTATATTATTATAATAATGTAGTGTTTAAAATAAATTATAAAAATTTCATATTAAATAGATTTCATTCTGAATTATGAAAATAAATTTTAGTAAAATTTGTTAAAATAATGAATTTAATTATGATCAATTTATGTAGGAACTTCACAAATCCAATTTTGAGGTTCACGACTTCGTTAAAAATAACATGAAAAAACTAAAAAATAAAGAAATTTAATTGGACTACATATTTTAAATAAAAAAAGTAAAAAACAAAATGAAAATTATGCATTATTGAAGTAACTCGAGTAACTCGACAAAGCCAAAATCTTGTTTGTCGAGTTACTCGATTTAAACATCTCACGAAATGAATCTATTCAATAGCTAAAGCAACTCGATAAACCGAAAATCGAGTTGGTTAAGTTAATCCATGAATGAAAGAAGTTTAACATTTTCATTATATTGTGTTTCTTTATTATTTAAATTATTTAATACATTTAAATAATTCTTCATTATTATTTTGTGGTATTATTTTTCAAGAACTTCAAATCGAGGCTCAAATTTGGATATAGTGAGTAACTTCATAAATAAAGTATATAAAATTTTATTTAACCTATCATTTATTAGAACATAGTCAAAAAGAATATATACAATATAAATTTAATATATATTATAATTCATTAATACAATATATTAATAATTTTTTTATTTTAGCAAGTACTATAAGATATTATATAAAAATAACTATGATAAATTTATAGTATAATAAAAGATTTTTGTATCAATATATTATTAATTAATCAACTGCATTATTATAATAATTTAGTAATTATAATCAATTTATTATAACAATTTTATATGAAAGAAATGTTTTATAAATTACTTTAAAATATCTTGCATATTTATTTATAAGTTTTTTCATAAATATGAATACAAATTTTTGCTATAAACAATATTGCAATAAGTCTAATAAATAAAATAAATATTATAGCACATTTTACTACACTATGTTTTATTTTTTTCAAAAAACAAATATAACATATTATCTCAATTTCAAATAATATAAAATTATTTTATATGATAGCTTTTGAGATTCACGAGTTGGTTAAAAATAACATGACAAAATTAAAAAATAAAAAAAAAATTAAGTGTATTACATAATGTAAATAAAAAAAGTAAAGTAACAAATACAAAAGATGTATTGTTAAAATTACTCGAGTAACTTGACAAACCCTAAAAGCACGTTTGTCGAGTTACTGCGATCTAAATAATGATACAAAATAAATCTTTTTCAAGCTGAAGTAACTTGGCAGAATGAAAATCAATTTCCTTGAGTTACTGGACAAACCAATGAAACTTAAAATTTTCATTATTTTCTTTTCTTTTTTAATTTATATAATGTAATACACAATAAAATTAATTTTGTATTAATATATTATTAATTAATTACTACATTATTGTAATAATTTAGTAATTATAATCAATTTTTTATAACAAATTTATATGAAATAATTTTTCAATAATTTATTATAAAATGTATTATGTATGTATTTATAAGTCTTTTTGTAAATACATTTATTTCATATAAATTCCTATAACAAATTAATTATAATTACTAAATTATTATAATAATGCGATAAGTTAATTAATAATATATTAATACAAATTTTTTCTTTCATTATATTATAACGTTATTATAGCTATTTTTTTGTATAATCTGTATAGCACTTGCTAAAATAAAAATTTATTATTAGATTGTATTAATGAATTATGATATATGTTAAATTTATATTATATATATTGTTTTTTGACTATATTCTAATAAATGATAGGCTAAATAAAATTTTTTATATACTTTATTTATGAAGTTACTTACCATATCCAAATTTTAGTAAAATTTATTTTCATAATTCGAGAAAGAAATCTATTTAATATGAAATTCTTATAGTAAATTTATATTAAACACTACATTATTATAATAATATAATAATTAATTAATAATATTTTACTACTGATTTCTTTTATTTTCCTATAAATTTGTTATAACAATTTTTAGTTATAATATGTTATACTAATTGGTAAAAAATAAAATAAAAGAAAATATATTCTCTTACTTCATAATAATGTATATTAAATTTATATGATATATATTCTATTTGATTATATTGTAATAAATGAAACTTTATATTAAATTTTGTATATACTTATTTACAAAATTACTTCGACAAATCAAGCTGCAGACTAACGAGTTTCTTGAAAATAACACCACTTGAATAAAAATAAAAATTATTTAAATGTATGGCATCATTTTAATAAAAAACAAAACAAATTAATAAACATTTTACTTAATTTTGTTAGTCAAGTAACTCGGGTACCTTGATTTTGAGTTTGTCGAGTTCTTAGGGTATTTAATAGATTCATTTCGTGTCCCATTTTTAATCGAATAACTCGACAAACTTGATATTAGGTTTATCGAGATGTTCGAGTAATACGAACAATGCGATACGATGGTCGAGTCGTTGCGTGAATAATATTTGATATTCTATAACTTCATATAATATATTATAATAAAATAGCGATCATATAAAATAATTATATATTATTTTAAAGTGAAATAATATATTATATTTACTTTTCAAAATAAAAACACATTGTAGTAAAAATGTGTTATATTATTATTTTTTATTTATTAGACTTATTCTAATATTTTTATAACAAAATTTATAAATAAATGTTTTATAAATTGTTAAAAAATGTCTTGCATATTTATTTATAAGTTTTTTTCATAAATATGAATACAAATTTTGTTATAAGGAATATTAGAATAAGTCAAATAAATACATATAATTTTATTTCATTGATCAATTATTAGAACATAGTAAAATAAAATATATATTATAATCAAGTAATACCATGTATTATATATTCTTTTATTTTAGCAATTAATATTATAATAATAATTATAATAGAAAATTAACTAAATAATAATTAATTTTAAGTAAAAATGAATATAAATTTTGTTATAAATTAGCAATCATATCACTATAACTTCATATAATATATTATAATAAAATAGCTATTATATAAAATAATTATATATTATATTAAATTAAGATATTATATTATATTTGATTTTTCAAAATCAAAACATATTGTAGTAACAATGTGTTATAATATTGATTTTATTTATTACACTTATTCTAATATTCTTTATAACAAAATTTATATTCATATTTACAAAAGACTTATAAATACATACATAATACATTTTATAATAAATTATCGAAAAAAATTATTTCATATAAATTTGTTATAAAAATTGATTGTACTTACTAAATTATTATAATAATGTAGTAATTAATTAATAATATATTAATACAATGATTAATTTTATTGTGTGTTACATTATATAAATTAAAAAATAAAAGAAAATAATGAAAATTTTAAGTTTCATTGGTTTGTCCAGTAACTCAAGAAAATTGATTTTCGATCTTTATCGAGTTACTTCACTTGAAAAAAGATTTATTTCTTATCACATTTTTACATCGAGTAACTTTCGACAAACGTGCTTTTAGGTTTGTCGAGTTACTCGAATAATTTGTAACAATACATCTTTTGTATTTCTTATTTTACTTTTTATTTACATTATATAATACACTTAATTTTGTCATGTTATTTTTTTTTCAACTCGTAATCTCAAAAGCTATCATATAAAATAATTTTATATTATTTGAAATTGAGATAATATGTTATATTTGTTTTTGAAAAATAAAAACATAGTGTAGTAAAAATGTGCTATAATATTTATTTTTATTTATTAGACTTATTGTAATATTCTTTATAAAAAATTTGTATTCATATTTATGAAAAAAAAACTTATAAATAAATATTTTTTTACATTTAAAGTAATTTATAAAACATTTCTTTCATATAAAATTCTTATAATAAATTGATTATAATTACTAAATTATTATAATAATATGTATAATTAATTGATAATATATTCTTTTTGACTATGTTCTAATAAATGATAGGCTAAATAAAATTTTTATATACTTTATTTATCGGGTTACTCGACATATCCTAATTTGACCTCACGGGATTCTCGAAAAGAATACCACAAAATAACAATGAAGAATTATTTAGATGTATTAAATAATTTAAATAATAAAAGCAACAAGAGATAATGAAAATGTTAAATTTGATTCATTGATCGAGTAACTCAACCAATTCGATTTTCGGTTTATCGAGTTGCTTGACTATTGAATAGATTGATTTGGTGACATTTTTAATCGAGTAACTTTCGACAAACATGATTTTGGCTTTGTCGAGTTACTCGGTAACTCAACAATCCATATTTTGCATTTTTTTTGTTTATGCTCCATTTATCAAGTAAATTAACAAATTCAAATTTTATATTGACGACTTCCTTGAATAACAACATTACAACATAAAATTAAACAAAATAGTTAATATATTAAATAAATTAAATAAATAAAAGCGAAGATAATGAAACATGTGTGTTTAATAAATCGAGTAACTTGATTTCTAAAATGATTATCGTTTCTCGTGTTACTCGGCGTAATTGCAACATTAAATCTTTTGTATTTATTACTTTACTTTTTAATTTACATTATATAATACACTTAATATTTTTTATTTTTTTATTTTGTCACATTATTTTTAACCAACTCATGAATCTCAATTTTGGATTTGTCGACTTACAAAATATATTAATCATTATAAAAGAAAATGTAACATATTGTATTAATACTTATAAATATTTGTAAACAAATAGTGTATTACTACACAAATAATTTTATTATGCTCTAAATTTATTACAATAATATTTTATTATAATGTGTTATAGTAAGTGTTAGGATACAATAAAATAGAATATAATATATTGCATTAATTGATTATTATATATATTACATTTATATCATATATATTTTATTTTATTATCTTTTAATAAATGATAAATTAATATAAACTTCACTATCACATCAATCAAGTGTTCGAAAAGAAATCATACAATTTCGTTTATATTTTACTATATGAATTGTTATTCACGTTTAGTTGGAACCATTTTTTCAGTATGCACTACATTTGTTTACGAGTCTATTACTATTTGACGATAAATGGTTCATATTACCATCTCAAGTTTGTAGAAAACAATGCTAATTTTTTTTTTTTGTATTTTAATGATATATGCTTAATTAACAAGATTCCTAAATTTGTCAAATCCTTAGCATAAACAAATATAAATACTTATTTTAATGATGTATAATTGTTAATTGAAACTATGAAATCTCTTAACAAGATTTTAATATATGTCTATTTACGAGCATAAGTTGAAATTTGATGACTCGAAATAATTCTGCTTTTGCAATTTTTAATTAGTTAATTAATGTATCAATATGTCAAAAATTTATTAGAGAAGCAAAATCGAAATAGCATATCTAATATCTAACAAACATGTAGAAATAAATATTTATTAAAATTTAAAAAACTTAAACCCATTAACCCTAACCCCACCATTATTAATTAAACAAGATGGTAGGAACAATACCGAAGAATATTAATTAAAGAAATCTAGAAGGAAAAAAGTGACAATGTTCCACAAGCAATAAATTAACACGTGTCAACATCCCATAATTATATAGTCCAGTGGAAAACAAACCACAAATTTATAATGTCTAGAATTGTTAGTTGAGTCATGAATGAGCAACAATAATTCTAATCTCTTGACTCTTGACTCAAAATATTCCAAAACCTATCTCTTTTATCCTCCAACAATCTTTAAATCGAGACACACAATATATATTTTTCTCTTCTTCATCTAGAAAAAAGCAAAGCGGCACCAATTTAAACTCAAAATGTTATAATAAAATAAAACTTTCCTACATAAACTAATAAACTTGCTCAAACAATGAAATAAAAGCAGACATATTTTCCACTATGTACAATGTCAACCCATAAGTACAATGAATAAAATAAAATGACAAAACAATTAGGATTCCATTACACAAACATCATATCTATTCATTTCGTTGATTCGGGACAAAAAAAAAAAATTCATTGTAAAAGAAATCTATTACAAGCTTTCCTCTATACAAATTTATTTTCTCCAATTCAACATGACATCAATAGGTATTCCACGAGAAGACACTCAACATATTTGATAACAAATATGCCACTATCACTTGCAAATATGATTAAAAACCTTGTGAGTATATATAAATATGATTATAAGTACAAGCAGTTATTCTAATTCCTTACCTATATCGAATAGGCTGTGGTATGTCAACATATGACTTCCTATAATATTCAAGTGGTTGAATCATCTTTTTCCCAAGGTCCTTGCTCGGCAACCACATATTTTTAAATAATATACGGAATGATATGTATATCGGGAACAACATATCGATACAATATTGCTTCATCATAAAAATGGTAATTATTATCATAGGCTGTAAGCCTCCAACCCGATAGATCAACATCAAAAAGGACCCGATGTTTGTCATCAATAATGTCGGCCACAATATATGATCATAATTTTTCCAATTTTACCAAAACTTTAGGAATCAAACCATTTGCATATCTTTCCATAGAACCATGGTAAGAAACTGGAATTTTCCGCATCAATTGTCACCTTAGAATCCAAAATTTTTGAACCAATGGCTCGAACAAGTAATCCAAATCCACATCAAGTATCCCATATCTTGATGAGAATATATCTCTAAAATTTGCTTTGTTCTTTTTCTAACCAAATGCATCGCATTATCCATATCCTATAAAAAATATTTATCTTTAAAATATATTTTAACACCTCACAATAGACATGAGAGATCAACAAATAGAAATTACACATACCTCATTGCCGGTATATATTCGAGATTCCCAATATATTCTAGTTTACCTTTGTCAATTTAATCCAACCACTCCCACCACATAATCGAGCGACATCTCTATAATAGTACAATTATGATAAATACCATAAAAACATAATATATATATAACAAATAACCAAATACAAAATTAAAACTTCTTGATCCTTTGATTTATGCATCCAATGAAGAAATTCAACTTGTCTTTCCTCATCAATGTCACACAATATAGAATGTCAATAGAAGCGCACTTTCCTTCTTCTTCTCATCTTTATCATACGCTCTTTTTGTTTCACGGGAGGCGATCAATTTATTTTCTTGTATGACTTCCTACAATAGTGTGCTTTTACGCGATTTCCCTCAACATATCTTGAATCTTCAAAGTAGAACTTTCAATCTTTGAACAAAGATCTTCACGTAAGCCGATCATGTTACTATGTTTCAACCTCAAAAAGCCACCAACTTTGTATCAATATATTCTTGCATCTCCTTTTTTTTCATCAAAATATTTTCACTATTCCTAGATATATGATGATTCCATCGATTCAAAAGCACATCAAATCATCCCTTGTGCTTCCCTAAGCATTCATCAAAGTATGAATGTTGAGCATCAACCACATTCACGAATTTGATTATCAATATAATCCGTTGTTCATCTCTAAAATTACCCAATTGATAATCAAAATAATCTCTTTGTTCATCTCTTATACTACCAAGCGATCACCAATATACACTCTTTGATCATCAAATAATGATTGTACCAAGCGATTGGTAGCATAATAATCGTTATGCTCATATTCATAACCTTGCTCCCTTGACCTCATAACCTTGCTCCCCTTGATCCTCATAACCTCGCGCCCCTTCATTCTCATAACCTTGTTCTCCTTCATCTACATATCGTGAAGGCCAATTATTCTGAGTTCCTTCACAACTATATATGGAGACCGACCCCTCATGTCCACCAAGATTTTACCCCCCACTTGTTCAATTTGTTCATTACCTTCAAAAACTCTTCAACCCCATGCACAATATTTCCATACACTTCTACAACATCTGGACCAACTGCATTTTGAGGCTCAAATGGTTCTATTCCTTGCCCAATTTCATCATTTTCTTGGACCCCATGCAAAAATTTTGAACAACTACATCAACTCATACATCTCTTACATCCTCTATTAACACCATTGTGTATAGATATGGTTGTTCTATCTCTTCTGCAGTTGGTTCAAGTATTGGCAAAACATGCATCTACAAAACATAGAAAAAAAAACATCACTTTCATAACTATTAAATATTTCTTCTACATAACAAATTTTGTTCACGCACCTTCGATTGATTCAAAAACACATCCAGCTCTTTTTCCCAATACGATGTTGTGCATCCCAATTTACAATCGTGGAAGCGTATCATGGACTTTGAGGCAAATCTTTCACCAACTTCACGGCATGTCTCATAAATCCATATCTATACACAAAATAACCAAAACTAAGTCATGATCAACACAATATATTTATGGCACATTAAATAAATATTAAAAATAATTCATATATTTACACCGAAACACAAGAGGGCAACCATATATGGTATATTTTGCAATCGCTGACCCTACTATCAATACACTTCAATGCCGTCTCTCCCAAAAGTCAATAGAGAGCGAAGAAGCGTGAAATATGAATGTATTTATGGATATTCATAACAAACATCAAGTTGTCTACTAAAGACAATGTCTCTATATTTATTTTCTTTCTCTCATAGGCTAATAACTCTTTCGATTAATAATGCCAACCCTAACTTATACTTATCTTCCTCGTTATCACAATTAATAAAAACATTTTCAAGCTCATTTAGGGATATATATGCAAAATTATTGAACCACCTTCTATGAATTCTATGCCTCGCCAAAGCTCTTATTGTACTAAGACTATAAATCATTATTATGGCACAACAATCACGCTATCAAGCAGTACTCTGCATTCCAAATCTACATAAGCCCGACCTTTTATTTTAAACCCAAACCTCATTTCCCTTATTCGTATATACGATATTCAACAAAATTCATGTACCAACTTCCCACTAATAGACATCTCCTACCATGAAAATATTGAAAGTGTGCAAAACAACTATTCCTAAATTTTTGAAATTTGGTCCTCATTATAATTTTCTATTATAACATCAACATATGTAAAATTACTAATTTGTGTAATGACTCCACCAAATCTGCGGTTCTAGCTCACCATATACTCAACATCCATATCTCGAAAAGATTTATCATCATACTTATCGACCCGACTTCTACCACGGATATAAAATAAACTACATAGTGTACATATATTAGACTACAACAACTTATAAAACAATAATTTGTATATATATAATTACATTCACATTAAATAACATAAAACATTATTCATATTTCATATTTTCATACAAAATGAAAATACATACCTTATCAAGATGATGTTATGATGTGTTAAAAAAACGCATACCAAAATACAATTTCTTTGCACACAATCTTGTTTTGCAAAATTCAACTTGAAAAAATTGCCGGTTTAGAGCAGTTAAATGGCCCATGAAATGACATTTAAATTTCCCACTTACGTGTCCAACATCAAAACTAGAATTCAACACCTTTTTACTTTTATCTAATTTCTCTTTTATTTTATATTTTCCATACAAACTTATTATATATATATCTTAATATCAAATATCTTAGAACATTTTCTTTAATATATTAATAGAATTACTTACTGTATTAAAAAAAATTATGTGCTAAATAATATCACATATTAAATGTCCCATCCATTTAAAATCTAAAATAAAACGTACACAAATACAAAAATTTTTAATTCTAAAACAAACAATTATTTTGATCATATAATTTCACATTGTGATTCTAATAAATATATATGCCAACCTCTACCACTAATATAAAAATAAAATACATAAACTAGATACACATTATATATACAATGATTTCTATATATATACTATATCTACACATTAATTAACATAAAATGTAATTCACATTTATAGCCTCATACAAAATAAACATACATACCTTATAATGATGATGTTATGATGTGATAAAAATATAAGCCCAAAATACACTTTTTTTGCAAAACAAAACCGTGCCTCCTTCAAACCTCCACAAAATGAAACACGGATATTGTTTGTCCAACAATGATGGTGAAAAGAAAAATTGGCCGTTTAAGGCAGTTCAATGGCCCATTAAATGACAATGAATGCTTTTCCACTTACGTGTCCAACATTAAAAATAGGGTTTTGCACCTTTTTGACTTTTAAGTAATTTCTCTTTTATTTTATATTTTACGCATAAACTTATTTTATGTATATTTTAATATAAAATACATTGAAAACTACAATTTTGTATATACTTAGTTTATTAAGTGACTAAACAAATACAAATTTTACATTAACCAACTTCTCAAATCAAAACATTATAACATACAAATTAAACAACATAGCCGGTATATTTTAAATAATTTAAATAAATAAATATTAAAATAATCAAACATATGCATTTCATTAGTTTATTGAGTAACTTTGGAAACTTGATTTTAATTTTGTCGATTTACACAATAAAATGAACAACGAGTTCTTTTACATGAATAATACTAGAGAATCTATAACTTAATATAATATCTCATAATACAATACATATCATATAAAGAAATAATATATTATTTTAAATTAAAATAATAAATTATATTTCATTTATCAAATATAAAACACGATTACAATAAAAATTTGTTATAAGAATAAAAACTTATTTAAATGTATTACATAATTTAAATAAAAGGATAACAAAATAATTACAATTTAAAATTTCATTCGTTGACCAAGTAACTTGAGGAACCCAATTTCCAATTTCTCGAGTTACTTGAGCTGTGAATAGATTCATTTTATACCACATTTTTCATCGAGTAACTCGACAAACCTCAAATCATGTTTTGTCGAGTTACTCGATAATATATAATATAACTCACAACAAAATTTATATTAACATTTATCAAAAAAAAAAAATTAAAAACAAATATGTAATAAATTATCCATATTTTCTAATTTTTGGTTTTCTTTTCTTATTTAAAATATATAATATATTTATAATTTTTGTAATAAATATTACTATAAATTATGTTAAAATTTTATTATAATTATTAATTTTAAAAAATATTTATTTTAAGTGATACAATTTCACGAAATGTTATAGCAAAAAATTCATTATTATAGCACATTTTTACTACAATTTCTTTTCATAATTTATGGCGAAATCTATATAATATCAATTTCTTATAATAAATTAGATTATAATCACTATATTATTATAATAATTTAATCTTTGATTAGTAATATATAACTATAAAATTGCTTTTGTTATGCTCCAAATTTACTATAACAATTTTTAGTTATAATATATTTACTAATTATAATAAAATAAAATGAAAGATATTTTATTAATTGATCATATAAAATATGATATATATTAAATTTTATATTTCTAATAAATCATACATCATAAAATTTTTTATATACTTTGTCTATCATATATTGAATGTCCAAATTAATTGCCGGATAAAATAAAATGAAGATATTTTATTAATCGATGATCATATATATTGAATGTATATGATATATATTACAATACATTCTAATAAATCATATTCATAAAATTTTTATATACTTTGTCTATCAAGTATTTCGACAAATCCAAATTTCGACCTCCACGGCTTTCTTGAAAAATAACACCACAAAATCAAAATAAAGAATTATTTGAATGTATTACATAGTTTAAATAAAAAGGAATACAAAATAATAAAAATGTTAAATTTCATTAGTTCACGGTGACTCGACCAACTCGATTTCCAATTTATCGAGTTGCTAGACCTATCAAATAGATTGATTTAGTATCACATCTATAATCGAGGACCTCGACAAACATGCTTATAGATTTGTCGGGTTACTCGAAGTAACCGAGGAGTGCATGTTTTTAAATTTTTTGGTTTATTTTTTTTATTTAAAATATACACTACACTTAAATTTTTTATTTTTTTATTTTTTTCATGTTATTTTTAAACAACTCATCAATCTCAAAATTCTATTTCTCGACTTAGTACATAAATAAATCATAATAAAATAATATATAATATATTGTATTAAATTTATATGATATATATTTTATTTTGCTATGTTCTAATAAATAATCAATTAAATACAAATATTTATGTGCTTCATTTATCAAATAAGTTAACAATTTATTTGACAAAAATATTCATGTTTTATGATTTTTTGGCTTTTATATCACATTTTCATCGAGTAACTCGACAAACATGATTTTTAGTTTGTCGAGTTACTAAATAACCTCAACAATGCATATTTTTCATTTTTTTTTGTTTTCTTTTCTTGTTTTAAATTATGTGCTATACTTATAATTTACGTAATAAATATTATTATAAATTAGGTTAAAATACTTACTACAATTATTAATTTAAAAATACACATTTATTTTAAGTAATATAGTTCACATAATTGTTGTAACAAAAAAGTCATTGTCATAACAAATTTTTACTACAATTTATTTTCATAATTTATGATGAAATCTATTTAGTAGAAATGTGTCATTTTATAGTTTATTTTTTGTATTTACATTATGTAATATACCTAAAATTTTTTATTTTTGGGTTTTTAGTGTTATTTTTTACCAACTCATGGAACTCAAATTTATATTTGTCAAGTTACTAGATAAATTAATCATAATAAAACAATATTTAATATATTGTATTGATTGACTTCTCGTATATATTAAATTTTTATAATATATATTTTATTTTGCTATATTCTAATAAATAATCAAATAAATACAAACATGTATGTACTTCATTTATCAAATAAGTTAACAATTTATTTGACAAAAATATTCTGTTTTATGATTTTTGCTTTTATACCACATTTTTTTCATCGAGTAACTTTCGACAAACATGATTTTTTATTTTGTCGAGTTACTAAAATAACTCTAACAATGCATATTTTTCGTTTTTTTTTGTTTCTTTTTCTATTTAAGTTATGTGCTATACTTATAATTTACGTAATAAATATTATTATAAATTAGGTTAAAATACATACTACAATTATTAATTTAAAAATACACATTTATTTTAAGTAATATAGTTGACATAATTATTGTAACAAAAAAAAGTCCTTGTCATAACAAATTTTACTACAATTTATTTTCATAATTTATGATGAAATCTATTTAGTAGAAATGTGTCATAAAAATATATTTTAATCACTACATTTTCATAATAATGTAATAATTGATTAATAATATATTACTACAAAATTGCTTTTATTATGCTATAAATTTATTATAACAATTTTTATTTATAACATATTATACTAATTGCTAAAATAAAATACAATAAAATATATTCTATTAAGCGATTCTCATATATACTAAATTTATATGATATATATATTATTTTACTATGTTCTAATAAATCATACATTAAATAAAATTTTATATATGCAATATTTATCAATTTATAAAACAAATCCAAGCTGATTAACCTCACGAGTTTCTTCAAAAATAACACCACCTTTGAATAACAATAAAAATTATTTAAATATATGACATACTTTAAATCAAAAAGACAAACAAATAATGAAAATTATAAATTTGATTGGTTAGGTATTGAGTAACTCTTCGAACCGTCGATTATGAGTTCATCGAACTACTTGGCGTATTGAATAAATTAATTTCATATCACAATTATAATCGGGTAACTTTCGACAAACATGATTTTACGTTTGTCGAGTTACTCGATAACTTCTTGATGCATATTTCTCATTTTATAGTTAATTTTTTTATTTACATTATGTAATATGCCTAAAAATTTTATTTTTGGGTTTTTCGTGTTATTTTTTTACCAACTCGTGAAACTCAAATTTATATTTGTCAAGTTACTAGATAAATTAATCATAATAAAATAATATATAATATATTTTATTGATTGACTATCATATATATTAAATTTTTATAATATATATTTCATTTTGCTATATTCTAATAAATAATCAATTAAATACAAAAATGTATGTACTTCATTTATCAAATAAGTGAACAATTTATTTGACAAAAATATTCTGTTTTATGATTTTTGCTTTTATATCACATTTTTAGTCGAGTAACTCGACAAAACATGATTTTAGTTTGTCAAGTTACTCGAGTAACCTTAACAATGCATATTTTTCATTTTTTTTGTTTTCTTTTCTATTTAAATTATGTGCTATACTTATAATTTCGTAATAAATATTATTATAAATTAGGTTAAAATACATACTACAATTATTAATTTAAAAATACACATTTATTTTAAGTAATATAGTTGACATAATTATTGTAACAAAAAAGTCCTTCTCATAACAAATTTTTACTACAATTTATTTTCATAATTTATGATGAAATCTATTTAGTAGAAATGTGTCATAAAAAATTTATTTTAATCACTACATTTTCATAATAATGTAATAATTGATTAATAATATATTACTAAAAAATTGCTTTTATTATGCTATAAATTTATTATAACAATTTTTATTTATAACATATTATACTAATTGCTAAAATAAAATACAATAAAATATATTCTATTAACTGATTCTGATATATACTAAATTTATATGATATATATTCTATTTTACTATGTTCTAATAAATCATACATTAAATAAAATTTTATATATGCAATATTTATCAACTTGCTCGACAAATCCAACTGTTAGCCTCATGAGTTTCTTCAAAAATAACACCACTGAATAACAATAAAAAATTATTTAAATATATGACATACTTTAAATCAAAAAGACAAACAAAATAGTGAAAATTATAAATTTGATTCATTAAATCGAGAGTAACTACGGCAAATCAATTATGAGTTCATCAAGCTACTTGACCTATTGAATAGATTAATTTCATATCACAATTTTAATCGGGTAACTTCGACAAACATGATTTTACATTTTGTCAAGGTACTCGATTAACTTTAACGATCCATATTTCTCATTTTATAGTTTATTTTTTATTTATATTACGTAATATACCTAAAAATATTTATTTTTGGGTTTTTCATGTTGTTTTTTACCAACTCGTGAAACTCAAATTTATATTTGTCAACTCACTAGATAAATTAATCATAATAAAACAATATATAATATATTGTATTGATTCACTATAATTATATATTAAATTTTTATAATATATATTTTATTTTGCTATATTCTAATAAATAATCAATTAAATACAAAAATGTATGTACTTCATTTATCAAATAAGTTAACAATTTATTCGACAAAAAATATTCCTGTTTTATGAATTTTGCTTTTATATCACATTTTTCGAGTAACTCAACAAACATAATTTTTAGTTTGTCAAAAATAACCTTAACAATGCATATTTTTCAATTTTTTTTGTTTTCTTTTCTATTTAAAGTATGTACTATACTTATAATTTACGTAATAAATAAAAATACACATTTATTTTCATAATATAGTTGACATAATTATTGTAACAAAAAAGTCCTTGTCATAACAAATTTTTACTACAATTTATTTTCATAATTTATGATCAAATCTATTTAGTAAATATGTGTCATAACTTTCAAATTTATTTTAATCACTACATTTTCATAATAATGTAATAATTCATTAATAATATATTACTACAAAATTGCTTTTATTATGCTATAAATTTATTATAACAATTTTTAATTATAATATACTATAGTAGTTACTAAAATCAAATACAATAAAATATAATGTCTTAAGCGATTCTAATATATACTAAATTTATATGATATATATTCTATTTTACTATGTTCTAATAAATGATACATTAAATAAAATTTCATATATGCAATATTTATCAACTTACTACGACAAATCCAAGCATTACTCTCACGAGTTTCTTCAAATAAAAATTATTTAAATATATGACATACTTTAAATCAAAAACACAAACAAAATAGTGAAAATTATAAATTTTATTAGATAGGTCGGTAACTTCGAGGCAACTTCAACAGTGCATATTTCTCATTTTATAGTTTATTTTTTGTATTTACATTATGTAATATACCGAAAAAAAATTTATGTTTTTGTTTTCCATGTTATTTTTTACCAACTAATGGAACTCAAATTTATATTTGTCAAGTTACTACATAAATTATTAACATATTTATTATAATTACTCCTTAAAAAAAGACATTTATTTTCATCATCTAATTTGGCGTTTTATTTGTAATAAAAATTTCATTGTTGTAACAAATTTTTACTACAATTTATTTTCATAACTGCGCCCACATAAGAATAAAAAGTTTTTAAATGTATTACATAATTTAAATAAAAAAAAAAAACAACATAATCAAAGTTTTAAATTTCCTTCATTAGTCCGATAACTCAAAAATCCAATTTTCGGTTTTATCGAGTTACCTAAATTGTTGAATAGATTAATTTTTGTATCACACTTTTGATCAAGTTACCCAACAAACATGATTTTGTGTTTTCAAGATACTCAAACAACTTTGCTAGCATATATTTCATTTTTCGAGTTTACTTTTTTTGTTTACATTATCTAATGCATGTAAGTTTTTTTTTTTTCTAATTTACGATCTTATTTTTAACGAACTCATCAATCTCAATTATATATATATATATATATATATATATATATCCCTACAATAATATAAAAGTCTTAAATTTTGTCACCGTAGATTTTTTTCGTCCAATACTGCTGTCGTTTCATTGCATTATTTCAAATACTATATAATTGTATTGCCTTTATATTCTACTTCACCTACTTTCAGCGACAAGAAAATTTATCTCAAATTATTCAATATCTTCCATAATTTTTAGATTGGAGTTTAGAATTCGGAAGGAGGGCTCGAACTCGATGTAAAGCAAGTTATTATTTTTAGATTATTTTACGATATCTGACAATCATTATAATTTTTTATAGAACTCGTTATAGATTATTTGTAGATTATTTTATTCACTTTGTAAATTTATATTTTTAGAAGTGTAAGTTCTTACTTATCAAATCAGTTAATTTTTACATATGTTTTAGAATATTTTACATATTTATGTGTAAGTTCTTATTTGTGTGAAGCTTAAATTTCTCCTGTTTGAGAATGTTTGAGGACAATCATCTAACAAATTGAAATTTAATTAAGATCAATAGTAGAATGATTTTTTAGAAATGGAGGATTACATCGCATTGAGTTCGTCCTCGAGTAAACTCGACAACCATGTTGGTTGTTGGTTGTTGAGTTGCTTGACAACAGTTCTCTCTCTCTACTTATTCTCTATATCATAGTTGCTGTTTTTTTTTTATTTGTTTGTTTTATATCTGCAATATGTTGTTATTTTCTTCGAAGAATTCTCAATCAATGGCAGAAACAAAAGATGCCCACATAGTCAAAATCCCAGTGGACGAAGAGCATCAGCAAAAATTAATATCTGCCATGAATGCAATTTCTGCAATCCAATAGCACCCATTACTTCTCTCCATTTCTTATGAGGGATGAAGCATTATGGTCCAATTGTTTCCATTAATTCATGAGAAATCCTTTTGGAATCACAAAAGGAAGCCAAGAGTTTGGAAGATCCTCAGTTCTCACTGCAACCTTCTTAAGCCGAGAGGAATCAGCTGGAGCTCAAGATTCAACTACTTGCTTGTTTGATATCCCCCTTCCCTCTTTTCCTCATTCAGCTACCTGATTTTAGTGTCCTTTCCTCATTCAGCTACCTGATTTTTCAGTAATGGAGGATTACATCGCGTCGAGTTCGTCCCCGAGTTAACTCGACAACCATGTTGGTTGTTGAGTTGCTCAACTACCAGTTCTCTCTCTCTACTTATTCTTTATATCATGCTTGCTATTTTTTTATTTGTGTATTTATATATGCAATCTGTTGTTATTTTCTTTGCAGAATTCTCAATCATGGCAGAAATAAAAGATGCCCACGTAGTCGAAATCCCAGTGGACGAAGAGCATCAGCAGAAATTATATCTGCCATGAATGCAATTTCTACAATCCAACAGCACCCATTAATATATATATATATATATATATATATATCTTAACCGTCTTAATATCTAACTAATTAGTAAACAAATCTAAATATATTCTACGATAAATATATTTGCTCTAACATTATACACATTCAACGAATTCTACGCTACTTTTTTATTCATTTGTAGTACATTTTCAAGAAGACATCTACCATTATATAAAAGAATGTTGAAATTCATGATAGTGCAGTGGATGTATGGCATATCCGCACAAATATAAAGCAAAATGGTGATGTGTGTTGTCTAATAATAGAATGGACTAATTATGCAACTGCAAAAGGTCTTAACATTGGAGATAAATGCATGTTCAAGCTCGAAGGCGATGATGTGCCGATCTTCAAAATCTACAAATATGTTCCTACAAATGGATCGGTGATTCCTACTTAACTAATTTTCATTTTATTTGATATCAAAAACTGAATTCTCAAATCTCTCAGCCTTCAATGTACTACATGAGACAGATTATCCCTATTTATTTACATGTCCACGTATTATCAAGAATATTAGGCCAATTATCATTAACTTCTGTGACTTTCAAGTAAGTTAGTTGATTTTATTCAATTTTGTTTTTGTTTCTTAGTTAAAGAGTCAAATCAATATCTTGCTTTCAATATTTTACCTTATCTCTTTATTCGAAAAGAGGAAAAGGAATTTAATGGAATTTCTGATATCTGATTTTTTTTCTTAATCCAATATCTTGCTTTAAAAAAAAATTCTTCATGAAATTGGATGCTTTTCACTTCAACTGTCACTACCCCCAACTATTGTGGATAATGAAAAAGCAAATTGGTTAGTAGATCTCTTTATGGGATTAGTAACTTTGAATTTGTTTATGCTTTGATGCCAAGTGCACTAATCTTACTTTTAAGTTTAATCTTTATACATGTATTTATAATAACTAATATTTACTCTTAAGGTTTTTTTTTGGTCTACCATTTTATATAAAAAGTTATGAATGAGTAATTTATGGAAGTTTTTCTTTTTGTTTATTTCACGTCGTATATGGAAAAGAAGTAAATGTTAAAAGTTCCCATCTCAAAGCATAACCAAAGATTTCTTAAAATTGTCCCAGATAAATCCTCTTGAAATGTTGTTAGTGATATTGAACACTCTTCTCAATTTCGATTACTCTTGTTTTGAATTGTCCAATTTTGTTCGAAATGTGAATAAATCATGAATCTAAATTAATGTTGTTCAAAATGTGAACACATCATGAATGTAATGTGTAATTTTTTGTTTTATTGGGTTTGTATTAGAGGAAGATTTTCTTATAAACTGATGTTTGGCACTATAAATTTTAGGAGATAGGTGGTGAGAATAGGCGCTAATTGTCTTTTAACTTTCTTGGTTGAGGCCACCAATATACATGACCCAATGTTCAAAATATGTGTGGCAAGATGTAAAATCATCTTAAGTGTTCAATCCATGCTTATCAATAAAAAGAACTCGGGTTTTCTTTTGTTGGCGACCAACAATTTCAACATCTTTCCCAATACAACAACATGATCCACAGTCGAAAATGGGCATCCACCAATGGACACAAAACAACACAAAAATTTCATCAACTAAATAACGTAAATGGAAAACACAAGATGTTGTTTTTTCAGTGGTTATGAAAGCTGAAAGATAAAACAAAGGATTTTTTTTTTTTTTTTGCGGGGGGGGAGGGGAGGAATCCATACACACAACAGAACAAGACTAATAAAACTATGTTTTAGATTCACATATTCTCTTATATATTCTGGACGAAACTCGTTTCCTATAGCCAAATACACCCGTGGCGGTGGCGTTGTAGAGTGTCACGTGCGAGAGGAGCTCGGAGTTAGGCTGGCTTTGGTATGAAGCAAAAGAAAAAAAAACACAATTGTCTTCATGGGAGAAGACAATCCGGTAAAAAAAAAAAAAGAAGTAGAACACAATAAAATGCCCATATGATTGAATGGTTTTTTTTAGGCGAAACAAAAGAAGGCGAAGCTAAAAAATCGATGTTGTGAAGAACAAGGTTGTAGCACAGTAATAAAATACGAAAGCGAGAGAAATCGAAAAAAAAAAATTGGATGCGAATCCGACCTCGGAAGTCGTGCTTAGAATTGAACTCCTTCTCTAAGAACTAGAAGAAGACAACACAGCAGGAACAACAATTGTAAGAAAAAAAAAGAGAGATGTTTTAAGCACAACTTCTGTAGAATTGAACTGCTTTGCTAAAAACAATTTCACACAAATTTGAGCGATATCCTCTGAAATTAAAAGAGGAACAAGGAAAGCGGCTTGCTTATCGGACCCGGTTAAATTCTGGCAGGGAAATGTTCGACCACGTTCAAGATAAATGGTGGCGAGATATAGGTTTTCGAAAGAGACGGGAGTGAACAGTGCATATGGATAAATGTGAAAGAGGAAAGCAGGGGAAAAAGCGGCTTACCTATCCGGAGTAAATTTCGATGCGGACATGGTCAACCACGTTCAAGATCCACATTGGCGAGATCTAGATTTTCAGAAGAGAAGGGAATGAGCAATACATTTGGATAAATGTGAAAGCAAGCTTGTCGCTGGAGGAAGAACGAAGGGAGGAAAAAATTAAAGTCCAAAACGACATCGTTTTGGACGACATGGTAAAAAGTAAATGCCCCATAGATACTTGTATAGTAAGGAAATATTATCTAATGGATAATTAAGGGCTTGATCTCCTACCCATGGTGGGTAGGAGATACAATGCTCACACACGAAGTGGCATCCCATAATTGAAAAAAATAATGAGTGTTAATTTACATTGTTTTCTTATGTCTTGATCTCCTACCCACTTATCCTATCCACTTATAATGTTCACGCTTAAGTGACATTACATTATTGATAAAAATAATGAGTGTGAAACTATGAACTACCACTCATTACAAGTGAGTAGGATAAGTGGATAAGAGATCAAGACATTTTCTTCTTTTGTTTTCATCTAATGTGTAATCCCATGATTTTGTTAAGTAGCCTCTCATGGAAGCTGTTCTTATAGTCTAAAAATTTGTGCACTAACTATGAAATCTTAACCGCAAAAAAAAAAAAAAAATATTAAACATTTTTACAAAAATAATATTTGACATTTTGCATACAAAAGTGACAATTTTACAAATATTGTCAATATTAGACACATTTCAATTCACCTCGCCCTGTTCACATTTCCAAACTCCATTATTAAAATCAAAACAGAGATCTGTTTTATGAAATGACAAATGATGTGTAACACCATGTTTCTGTGCAATTTTATCAAAAGCACTAGCATTTTATTTATATAAATGCTAAAGCGAGGTGAACATGTATGAGAATCGGGCTTATTCTCAAATATATTCGTGAAAAAAAAAAATCAATACAAAAACAGCTGACAAAATGCAGTGTAATACAGATGACAATCAAGATTAATTTACTCATCCACGAAATAAAAAAAGCCTCTAGAAGAAATTAATCGGTTTGTGGTACAAAAACCTATTCACTTATTCTGCAAACCCACATTTGCAAGAGATATCAATCAGGTTATACTACGTACGGAGTTGAAATATACAATATAACAAAAACTGATGCTCTAAGTTTACAAAATCTGGTTATTCTAGCACTTGGTTCTCAACATAGCCATACCAAATGTAATTTAAGGGAAGAAAAAGTAAGACATTTTCATAAATCAATTGTTAAAAGTTGACAAAAGTTGCGTACAATTATCTTACTTTGGTATGCTTGCTTATGGATGTTTTCTCCTGATTATGTTGGTGGTATCTGCATTTTGCAAACCACCATTTTTTTCTGCTTCAGCTGCCTCGAGTAAAGCTTGTGTTTGCATGGCCTTCATCATCTCCTTCATTGTTTTCTCCTCTCCTTCGAGCTGTACTTTCATTATGATCTCTGCTTCCTTGTCAATCGGCTTAAAATACTCATCAATGGCAGCCTCCTACATATGATCAACCATATTTTCAATAACCTCACAAGATAGCCAATAACAAGAGAGAATGGCAGAAAGAAACTAATATAGCCAAGCCCACTGGGCATCTTCCAAGCCAATAAGGATTTTGCCCCATGCATCTAGAAAATGATTAATGGCAGTATTTGTACACCTAGTAATACATCAAAATTCATCTTAAAGAAGATTATTTACCCATTTTCAGCACAATCAACTGGTCTTGTGAGAAAACCTAAGCCAATCTAGTGGGGTCTCCTGCTACGGTGTCTCCTGCTACGGTGGTAATCAAATTCAACACAGATGGGAGTTTGATAATAAGTTGGAAAAACTAATTCAATGCAGAACGAAAGCAACTTTCAGAAAACAATAATGAGATGAAGTAACTTACAATTGTAATCTTTGTAAATCTTAGAAATGTTCAAATCTTAAAAGTCATTAAGTCTTTTCATTGGCAAGCAATATTATGGTGGACTAAAAGGAGAATCTATGCGCTTGAGTCTTTTCCTTGGCATGTAATTTGAAAGTAGGGCACCATAATAAAGAGGGTATCAACAACTTAGATTTTAAATGATTTTTAATATTTATAAATTCTCATAAATTTCATGAACATAAATTTCATGAATTTGAATAGAATTCCACAAAATTTATAAGATTTCAATAAAATTCTTTATTATAGATTTTAATGCATTCTCATGAATTTGTAATATTTTTATTAAAATTGTAATTTTATCTCCACAATTATTCAAATTTGTCTATACGGAGTGGAGAAAATTTAAAATTCCACCATACCATTCAATGTCTATTTTTTCTTTTCAAACCATATTAAGTCGACACGAGCAACTTGCTCTAGAACATTTAAAGAGGATACAACCAAAATGCACCATTTTCTTTGTTATGAATATACTAATAGTCCTTGAAAAAATAAAAATAGACAACTAATTTATGCCCACTATTAAAAAAATAGAAATAATGCTCATATGAATTGCCACATAGGTTTATATATTTTGTTTGTTACTTTGTCTTATTTCTCCAATGACCATTCCAAAAGCATAAAACTTGCAGTGCTATTTTCTACACACAAGTGTGTGTGTGTGTGTATAATTATTTGCGTCTCCTTATTCCAAGAAACCCCCAGACCTGGACCATAAATTCCTCTCAAGACCAATTAACAAATTTGTATGTTTTAACTACAGCTAACACCCCCAAAATCATCACTTTTTGGATCAAGATTAACCCTTTCAGTCGCTGAATTTACCATCTCATATCCACACTGATTAACCCTTATCTTTTAACCCCATATGACATATTTTCAAGACCCAGTTTCCTGCAATTCCCACTGTCCCTTTATTTCCCCCTTTCTCGTCTTCCCCTCTCACATCACTCTTAAGTACTACCTCCCTAAAAGGGACTGAAATCTCACAACTCCACGAACTCATTCATATTATCCATATGTTGTATTATAATCTTGTAAGTTGTAATTATACTTTTTTCATCAGTAGCTTTAATTTTTTCCTCCCTTTAGCTTATTTGGTATTCTTATTGTTCTTGTTTATGGAAAAACCCTGGCTTTTTATGTTTTATTAGGATTTACGAGTATATTATTTTTATTCTTCAACTCAATTATTTGGTTCAATGAATAGTCATAGCATCAAAAATAAAATTCTAAAGACAATGTTTAATAATTGTAAAAAAAAAACTATTATTAATAAAAATTATCATGTTAATACATATGAGTAAATTAAAAATTACGAACAAAAGTTTACAAAACCTATGACACAAATAGAGGAGAGAGACGAGAAGGAGAGAAGCGTGAGAGAAGAGGTGGATTGAAATTTTGAGGGGTTGTACTAGAATTTCTAAAACATTTGATATTTATATTTATAGGCTCGAAATCCATTCAAATCTGTTAAAATCTTTTAATTAATAAAATCTTTAGAAATCTACTACTTATTGGAGACACCTAAATTTCTAAAACATCTATTTAAATCCGAGTTGATAACACCTAAATTTCATTGGAATTTATTAAAATTTAAATTGAAGACACCTAAATTTATATGAATTTTTAAAATCTATTCAATTCTGAGTTGAGAACACTCTTCTAAGTTTCATGTTCTGCTCCCCATAGATGTTGATAAGTAGAAAATTAAGTTCCATAAAGAACATCCGAACTCATAGCAGACCGTATTTCCACTGAGGAGATCGAGATGTTGACAAATATTCTAATTGTATGTGAAACAAGAACTTCAAAAATATCCACGGTAGCGAGACATAATAACTTATTCGCAAAAGTGATTTGATGTCGTTGAATGGATAAGCTCATCATGACGAGGTTACACCATTTGGGCATCCACCGACTAGAAGCGATGCAAAACTTGATCGATCTTTGTAACAACGGGATCCTCTAATCGGGATCTTATCCCCAGTCGATACTCATCCATACTGTCTGCTTTGAGAAAGTCTGAGCCCTCTTAACCCCTCACGAATTTCTTTCGCGTCCCTAGTGATTCGAATCTAAGACATCTACTTATGAGGTACTTAAGTTGAATACTGGTACCAATTGGACAAGTTGTCTCATAAGAGGTCTTGGGTTCGAATCATTGGAAACGCGAAAGAAATCTGTGAAGGATTAAGAAAACTCAGGCCCTCCCAAAGCGGACAGTATAGATGAGTGCGGCTGGGAGTAAAATCTCGACTAGAAGAATTTCGGTCGTCACAAGTACGCTATATATATATATATATATTGTTGAAAACACAAGAGAGCCAATCTTCATTCGATGTGAATGAATCTTGCAAGTCATATAGCAAAGGTCTTTGTTGGCATGTGCAAGTTGTAGAGATAAAAAGGCGGAAATAGATAATGAGGCGGTTTTCATTTGTGAGGCGAGGCACTTTGAAGCATAAGCCTCACCACAAACTAAAAAATTAGTCAAAAAACTGTAAATTAAAATAAAAATAATTTATTTCACCAATAAAGAGCAGAACCTTAATTAAAATTTCTTACTTAAGTAAAAATATGATATGTTTGCCAACAATTTGTACTCTTTTTGCAATTAAAAAAAGCTTAAACTATAAAAGGCCGTGCTCTGATTATCATCATCACTATTTGTAGCATTTGTCATAGAATCATCGTTATATCTAATTCTCCTATCTATCTTTTTTATCTTGATTGGCAATTTCTATCCAATATTCTTCCTTACCTGCTAATTGCAAAGAGGGCGCCCAGTTGATGTGGGTGATGGTGGTATATGTTTGTAACATAGACAATTTGTAATGTCTTTCTTTTTTAATAATGGAAGTCGTGATTATAGTTACATCAACATGAAGACTCAAAATTATTCTTCACATAAAAATGCATTACATTAATTTAAGGCAACAAGAAAGGGTTGCTCTTTTAATTAAGAATATTATTATTGGTTTAGAGAACAAAGGCACTAAAATCTTATTTATTACGAGCAGAAATAAAGTAAACTTGGGAGAGAAATAAAGTTCAAATGATTAATGGTATAGAAGAATGAATATCTATTAGCTGTGGAATCAAGCACTTGTCTATAGACTTACAGGACATAACTGCAAGGTATATTATTGACGTGAACAAATTATATCTTGCCTAATTCCAGAAATGGGATTATAACACCATGTGAAATTATAAACACAAACAGAGATAACAATATCTAAAGATACATGATTTAATATGAACACACTTGCTCTATGTTTCTAAATACTAAGAATGGCCTTTTTGTCAAAATATCATGTTAGCATATTGTGTGCTCAAGCTTGCTCTATGTGTTTCCCCGGCTGTCCTCAAGCAATCGGGGTTGAATCAGTTAGGCGGGACCCCAGTCCCAGCATGAAATGAATAAGAAGGCTTCTCTCATAGGAAATTGTTAGGGGCCTAATAAAATACCACAACTTGTCAATCCTGGTCAATGACATAACAATGCACATTCATAAAAATTTTCACACCACTAATGAGATTAAACATCGCAGAATACAAAGAGCAGCTCGACCTTTAGACCATGTCAGGAAAACTAATCAATCCATTCCACCTGTTGCTATTATACAACCTCATGACGCTATAACTATGGATCAGTTTATCTTTACCATCCCACTCCTTTTTCCTAATGAGATTCTGACTATTAACCTGTACTGTGTAAATATTGCTTTTAACAACTATAGGAAATAGGACAGCCAAATCACATTTCTCTTTGGTGTACACAATGCTCAGGCTCCATATTATTTGCTAGAGCACCCGGTTCACATTTTCACAACATCCTCCCGATATGGAAAAAACAGTTAACCATGCGGCATAACTGAAGAATTATAAACCTCAAGTTACGAAAATGGCTGATCATTTAGTAAAGGAAATTCAGCAAGATTAAAAGGAAACACAAACTCACAGTTTAAGTCTAACTTCTTATTCAAAGCTTGCATCTCCTCAACCATCCGCCGCACCTCTGACAAAATTATTTGTTGGGGACCTTCTTGATTTCTGCTTTCCTCTCTTGTGCCTAGTCAGGTATGAGAATGAAAGCATAAGCACATTAGAACAAGAAATTAAGAATAATGATACATAAGAACTCTAAATGTAAACATATATAAAAATCTGTAACTAAAAATGTAAAATGGCAAGCATCGGGGCAACTAATATAATTAAATTTCTCTTTTTAATTGACATATTTACAGCTCATAACCATTTTGGTCCTAATAATTTAGATTGACTCGTTTACAGCTAATAGAGCTATTTGGATCCAATGAAGTGATCGTGGACAGATTCTTTAAGGTGAGAATTTTGTATTAACCTGTGCATGAGGAAACCGGCTACTTCCACATCAATAGTAATCATAAATTTCTAATAAATATGACAGGGATGTTTATTTTTCACAAGATTTAAAAGTATAATTAGCAGGGACTTTCACAGGTATGATTAGGAAATTAACTTGTAAGAAATGTATGTTTCCACAGCAAATAAAAATAAAAATTATGAGACACTAAAAAATGGAGCTTGGCAGAAGTTACCCAACAACGTTTTACTTTCAAAATTTGCTCATCGTGTAGCAAAATAAACTAAATTTACTTCAAAATACAGAAACTGCAAAATCCCTACTCTTTACAATCCTTAACCATCGAATACTTAATATATGCCCAAACCCCAGAAAAGAAAAACCACTGGATATAGAACATCAGTCCATCTTCTATATTACATTAGCATTCAATTCTCCAATTCAATTATTTCATTCCATAGGTATAAACAGACATAGAAAATCAGAAATTATCAAGTGGGAGAACTAAAACCTGCTGGAGGCGTTGTTGGGCCTGTAAACGATAAGATCGGATTCTGCGCTCTTCGTAGCCTGAAAGAACCCTAACGTAGAACATTGCTTTTCTCCCAAACTCAAGTAACTTATTCATACTTTCACTCTTTCAACTCTTATGATTTGATTTACAGTATCAAATCAAACTAATATGAGCACAAATCAACCAAATCTCAGCACAGTGAGGAGGAGGAGTCAATTTGCTTCCTAGTTATGCTGAAGAACGTCTTTCGTTGGATCGGGTGGATAAATATCCGACTCTTTCTTCACCGGGGATGGTTGCAACGGTGTATGGTTCAACTTTCAACGGCGTGTTTGGTTGGGAATAGAATCCAATTCTGTGATTAATTGGGGTTTCTTTTTGGGAGTTTAAAAAAAAAAATATCAAAATACTTCTATTTTATCATAAAAAATGGGTAAATTTAATGAGCGATCACCGAACTTTCAGCGTGTAATTCTTACTTACTTTGTCTTGTTGTATCACAATTAACTTCTTCGAACTTTGCATTTTGTCTACCATCCACCACCATGTTATCTTTCCGAGTAAATGTGCGGATGGAAAAAGGCGATGTAGCTAACGGACGATGCGTTGTCACCAATCGAGATGCTCCTAAATGGCCACATCGGATCTCGCATTACAAATCATCTGCCATGTCAAATTTTTCCAAATGAAATCATGTTTTTATCTCCTAAAGCGGTGAAAGTCCCATTTTCCCCCCAAATCAGAAACCAATTTCTTCCATTCATGTGCCCCAATTGCGAACCATTTCTTTGCCATCATCTGCGAACCATTTGCTGCTCCACTTTGAAATGGGGACGGAATATGTAGATGGATATGCTCAAATAATCGAAGCGAGACCATGTGTATATATGGGAGAAGTGCAGCTATAAGAACCGCTTGGATGGAGAACAACCCAGGTAGGAGATTCTTGGGGTGCAGCTTTTACAGTCGTCCAGATGCTTGTGACTACTTCAAATAGGTGGATCCTCTTATCCAACCACGTTATAAGAGCATCATCAATGGTCTATTGAGGAATGCTAATCACAAAGATGATTTGGTAAAGAAGTTGAAGAGAAACTTGATATACCACCGAATTGTGTTGGCAATGGTTGCCATGGTGGTTTTGGTTCATTATGTAATTTGATGAGATGTAATATGTAGTTGTTTGTGTGCTCGAATTGAAAGTGTAATTCATTTTGTAATAATCTGAGGTTATAGTTTAATGTGAAGTTCAATTTTTGTGCACTTATAGTTACAGTTATTCCATTTTACTTGAAGTTTTAACTGCATTTGAAGTTTATTCCAAGCAATGTAATTAATTTGTACATCAGTTGGTTGTTTAAACTGCATCAGCTGGGAATTGAACTGGTTGGATAGGGGCTTTATCAAATGTGAAATGGGAAATTAACCTATTGTGGTGCATTTCAGTTGGTTGTTTTGGTCCCCAGCAACATCAGCTGGGCATTTGAACTGGTTGCATCAGGTGGTTGTTTGTATCTGATATACCTGCCAACCATCTAAAATATAACTGATGTTAAAATGGGATTTCAACAGCAGCTAGAATTTAACTTCAGTTGTGTTCAACTACCGTTTTGAACCTCAGTTGTGAATTTAACATCATTTGGCAATTTAACTTCACTGGAATTGAACATCAATCGAAATGTGACATCTTCATTCATCCCAAAATGATACAAAGACACTATAATACATGTGGTTTCGAACTGAACAAAAGGAAAATGGGCTGCCTATTCTGTACAACTTCACAAAATACAAAAAAGCCTGCTGCGATATGGCTCAAAAATGTCAGCAATACTACAACTTCACACCTAATTTAATTCCAACTATTCCACACATTATCTCCTTGCAATTCTTCTATTTTTGGCTCTCTTAGATTTCATTCTAACTTGTTCATCTTCTCAGTGGCAGATCCAGAAATTTTTTGAGCCCGGGCTACTACTGAAAAGAAAAAGTTCGCATGGGCTGTTACTAAGATTTTAAAAAAAAAAAAAAATTTTTTGTTTGTAAAAAGACTTTTCCATGGCGGTCCCGTTTGTAGTCGAGACGCCTTCTTCCCCAAATCCACCCTGCATCTTCTTCCATCATCGTGCAAATCATCAACCATGTAGTCAAATGAAAAGCTTTGTTGTGAACTTCATTAAGAAGTTAAAAGCCATTACATCGGAGGTGGTCCATCGAGTTCCGTCGCCATTTTAAAGTGGGACGACAAATGGTTCGCAGAGATGGGGCACACGAATGGAAGAAATTGGTTTTGATTTGGGGAAAAATGGGACCTTCAGTAGCTTTAGGAGATGAAAAGCGTGATTTCATTTGGAAAAATTTGACATGGTAGATGATTTGTAATCACGATCGATGTGGCCATTTAGGGGCATCGATTAATGACAACGCATCGTCCTTTAGCCACATCGACTTTTTTCGATGCGCACATTCACACGGAAAATAACGGGTGGTGGATGGTAGACAAAATACAAAGCTTCGATTGAGTTAATGGTGACGACTTAAAATACGGTGAGTAAATTGTTACATGTTGAAAGTCCGGTGAGTGTTCATTAAATTTACCCCATAAAAAATAGTCTCTACTCGACTTATTATAAAAAAAAAAATTCATTTTTTCTCCGTCTCTTTTCCTTTTCCTTTCTTAACTATCCTTATAAGAGTCGGTTGACATGTGCATTACATTTTTGTTCAAACTACATCATTTTAATAATATTATATATATCATAGCGACTTGTGTATGACTTGTTAGGGAAAAAAATTAGGTGTACAATGCAACAATGTACTTTTTCCTTTTCACCCTGCAATTAAAATGAAAGTTATCAGCTCAACCAATAATTTAATGCAAGCAATATAAATACCGGAATAGTGAATAAAGCTAAACAACACCGAACTTATTCTTTAATGTCGTAAAACCCTTTAAGATAAAGAAAAAATTGACGGGGCAAACCGACAATAATCTACTATCAATCGAATAAATATTACAATATTTCTTTCCTAGATTTATGCCTTAAATCAAGAGGTAATCCAACACACACCACATCAACAACACCTTATTGGCTAACTACAGTAACCATCATCTTACACAATAGATGGAACCCCAAAAATATTAAGCCAATAAAAGAGAGAAATACCTTACCAAACAATCAATGGTGAAATACAAGAGTTGAAGAAGGAAGTCCAAAAATTTTTACTCAAATTTTCTTTGCCAAGTAATCCTCTTTTCCTTATTTTTAATTTCTCTATGCGTGCGTTTTTGTTCTCTCATGTACGTGTGTACATTTTTCTTTCCTTGGAAAACTCACATAAAACAGCCGCTGCCTTACGTCTTTATATATTGAGTCCTAAAAGCAACAGTAGCCCAATATGAAACCAATTCTAATCCTATTTCAGATTCTTTGACCAAAAATTGCAAGCTTGGTCCTTAGATTTTATTTAGAATTTCACTTAGACCTAAAATTATTTAATTCTCATGGACTGAACCCATTTAATTAAAGAAAAAATAATTGGGTCAAATAATTAAAACCCAACATGACCATCTGGTTCTTTTTAGATATTTACTAATTATCATTATATGCTTCTTTTCTTATTTCTTCATACTTTGGACTTTTATGTACGAGTTGTCTTTGCAATACTCTTTCAACAATGTCTTTGTTATCTTATGAATAGTAAAAAAGGAAATTTTCATCAATAATCCATATTATGTTAATAATTATATAAAAACTGTTACATATATTACATTACATAAATACTAGATGAGCTGCATTTTTTTTTATACCAAATCTATTTAATTATATGTAACAGACGTCATATTTATCTCTAGTTTATCATGTTAATTAGGATATTATATCTGACTAAATATCATAATCAATCATAATCTTTTCAACATCTCTCATTTATTAAAATAAACTGCAATTCATTTCAGCCAACTTCTTCTTGTTGCAAATCTTGGTCGAAGATAATATCCCCAGATTTAAAATCATTTGCGCTGGTGTAATTATTCCGATAAGATTTAAAACTATTTCCGTTGAATTGTATTATGTAATATTTCCTTCATGTTACAAAGAAGCGATTTCATTTATAACACGATGTTATCTTCATTCATGTTCGTTTCGTTCTGTTTCATTAGAAGTTTGAATTGCATTGTTATAATTTTTGCAGCAAAAAATGAATTGACATTCGAAATAACATGATACGAAGAACTTTGATGTTAAAATTTGCAATCCAACTTTGATGTTACAAATTCTGATCAACATTTTCAAAATCTGTTATTCTGTTGTTGCGAACAATGTTACGAAATCAGTTGCGATGGCTATATTAATAATATGTTGCAAACATTGTTATAAAATCTATTTCATTGGCTCTGTTATTAATGTGTTTCATTGGCTCTATTCTTCTTTATTTGACTAAATATCATAATCTCTCATCATCTTTTCAACCTCTCTCCTTTAAAGCGCAATTCATTTTGGTAAAACTACGTGCATCTTTGCAGAATCGATCTTCATTCAAGTAGTGTGGTGTAATTGTTCCAGTAAGATGTAACACTCGATGTTAGGATTTGCGAACCTACTTTGATGTTGCAAATTCTGTTGAGGAAAAAATCTGTTATAAATCTGTTTCGAACAATGTTACAAAATTGGTTTCAGTGTCTCTGTTATTAATATATTGTGAACAATATTACAAAATCTTTAGCATTGTCCACGTTATTAATTTGTTGTAAAAAATGTTACAAAATCTGGAAAATTGAACTAAAAGAGAAATGGTCCATCATTATATATCGAATGTGACCGAGAATTGAAGGTTAAATACTAAAAAAAAAAAAAAAAAAAAAAAAAAACATAGCCTTTGCAAGTTCTTTGACACTCTGATTTCTCAAAAGCTGTATCGGGTTTGCTTGATACAATTATTGTCTTTGCCAAATATAGGGTGATGAGAAGACTTCTAGATTTAGAAAATTGCACTTCAATTTCAATCTCCTAAAGATTCTCATAAGGCTCAACATCTTGATAATAGCCATTTTCTCACTTTATACCAAATGCTCATTCTTAAATCAAACTAATTAATATGAATCAATAATCGTAGCAAATAAACAAGAAAACAAATCTATATAATCTAGATTTAGTAGTTGCAATACACAGAAGTATTGTCATATTTAAAACAATCCCACAAAAATTTATCCAAAACCGATTTACATCAACTCGAAAATCGAATTTTCCCCACTTAGAAAAACAATGAATCTCAAATCAAAAATATTCAATTGATTTCGTAATGTTCATTGCAACATATGATTTTACCATATAGTTTGATTTCGTAACATTCATTGCAACATATTAATTCACCCAACATTGACCCATACTTGCATTTTATAGACATAAAACAAAAGATCTAATATGAGACTAATAACAGTTAAATTAAAAAATACGGAAACATGATATACCTTAAACAATAAATTTCACAATTTCTACACACTATAGTGAAAAATAGAAGTACCTGTGTTTCGTAGACATGAGGTTGGTTAATCTTCTTCGAACTACAACTCTAGGCTACCTTGCCCAAAATAGTTTTGTTTACATTTTCATTTTTCTGCGATTCTTTCGAAGAAAACAAACCCATTCGTCGACGACTTCCTTCATTATGTGCATTTTTGTTTTTCTTGTAGTATGAATCTTTTGTAGGAGTGGGCGTGTCAAGAGAAATGATTTTCTGTTTGAAATGTAATGCAGGCTTCTTCACAACGTCATGTGACTCTTTCTTTGTCGCCGACCGAGTCAATCTGCGAATTGGTGTATCCATGTTTGGTATCTTTGTCCGACGATTAAAATTTCTACAAATTAGGGGTTAGGCTATCCTTTAGTGATAGAATCCTATAGATTTAGGAGATTAGATGATACGGTTGGCAACAATGACGAGAGATGTATGTAATGAAGAGGTTTGTGATGGAAATGTAACAGACTTTGGTTTTCTCTCTCTCCGCAAAATTTATAGGGGTAAATATATTATGTTTCCTTTTTGTAAATATTATAATATATTAAAATATATATTAATATAAAAATAATACCCAGTATTTTAAAAATAATTACATTAGAAAAGTAAATTTAACAATATATTGTATATATCTAGTAATGAGTGTAATTTCCTCTAGTAAAAACATAAGCACTATTGAAACCAACAGTAGTTTGATTTTTTCCTTAAAGGTCTAAATCATTTTATGTTCACTTTGTAATACCCATCTACAAACATACATTTATAATTTTTAGTTTTAGAGTATTTTCAAGATCAAGTGTTTAATTCTATTGTTTTGAAGAAAGTATGTTACTACCATGGTTTCTTATTGCTTTATTTTAAGATTTTTCTTGAATTCCTTCTTATGTTAATTTTTCTATCTCAAGGTAATAATGATTGATTAAAGAAATATTCTTATAATTTATTTGTTATTTTACTCATTCTATGGCTATCTTACCGTGCTCGAAACTTGATTTTCTGCAACAATGTCATCCTCGTTTGTCTAATGTGTTTTCATTTTGTGATCACATTGTGCTTTGTATTTATTAAGTAGAAGGAATTGTCCACTTTGGACTGCTCAGCTAATCTACATAGCCGTGAGAGATGGAAAAGGAGAGGAAGAATTTGACAAAGAAGAGACTGCTAGGAAGAAGAAGAATAGTAAATGGGTTAAATTAGAAGGACTTCGTATAAAACATTGAAGATTTTCATTCTCTTCATTTGTTTTTCTTAGAAGGGCTTCGTATAACACAGTGTCGACACCTTTGCTGTGATCTGTAATACAATAAATATTATCCAGTATTGCTCGATCATTGGTGGAAAAGCTTGGTTGAGTAAAACCAAATAAAGATTGAAGTTTTTTTTTGTTTTCTTTGTTTTAATTTTTAAGTCATTATTCAAACACTGTTTCTTATGGTTTCATTTATATATAATAATTTCCGACAGGTGATTGAACAAAGCGAGAAAAAGTCCAAAAATTAAAAAATAAATGTATTTGCTGATAAATTTTATATGAAGAAAATGTTTACATATTTAGTTTTAGAGACTAACATGTTTGAAAGATCTTTACAAATTGGTGAATATTATTTTTATCAATGCGTTTCAAAACAACTCAAACAAGTACCAAGACAAATAAAGTTCTCCAATTAGTGCTAGACTTCATTGAAAGGTAAAGTTCTTTGGAAATACTTATAAGTTGGTCAAACATCATTTTCATCCACACATTTTGAAACACTCACAACTTTTATCCATACATTCCTAACACTCACTGTTTATAATCTCACACACACACACACACACACACAAACCCCACAAACTTTACCAAACAAGCACCAAGGCAAATAAGGCTCCCCAATTGGTACTAGACTTTATTGTAAAGGTAAAGTTATTTTCCTAGCTCTCAAGAGGTGTAACATAATCCATCGAGGCGATAATGATAGCCTTCACGTCACTGCAAAGGTAAACTCTCAGTTTCTCCTCTTCTTCTTCCTCTCTTCCTTGTCAGATGAATTCTTCAACTGTACCATAAATTGTCGAGTCAATCCATGTTACAGGTAGATAAAAAGTAAATCATAATAGTTATTAAGTGTTTTCAGTCGTCAAAGAAAGAACCCACTCACCATGATAATGAGGATTCGGACAAAGACGGCAACAAAATCAGTGAATAGTGTCAGGGCATGTTTCACGTAGTCCAAATCTCCGAAGTGTGCCTTCTCAATTATATCCTGGGTGTCAACCACGATGTAGCCCACAAACACCAAAAGTCCAAAATACAACTGAAACATAACAAGGAGATAGTTAACAAAACTTCAAAGTTCATTTCAACACATCCACAAAAAACTGAGTCTTATCCCCAAGCTGAAAGGTGATATAACAAATTAGAACCTCAAATTTGAACAGCGCCATTGAGCCACTGAAAATTGAAGATGCAATTTGGAGCCAAAATAGGACGGAGAGACCAGAAGAAAGCAGGGCCCCGAGGTACAGGTACTCTCTACGCCTGGCAACCATGGCAGCTGCCGAGAAACAACCAAAAGCCACAGCGCAACCAACAAAAGCACCAACAACAATGCTGCAGCGGGGGTAAAAATTATGCATTACATGCCATAGATGAATTTAACCAAAGAACAATACGGAATATAATTTGGACCAGATAGCTATCTTTCATTGGTTTATTATAACTATATCCACATCTATGCATCATCCAAGCCTCTCACACTATAAAAGGGTCAATACAAGGGTAGCAAGTAGAATATATCCTCAAAGCTGAAGTAGGCATCCCTTCTATACCATAATAAAGAACAATAACTCGAGTCCTCTGAACAATGAAAGTAGAAAGTACGTAACTAACATATTCGAACGATAAGACTAAACTAAATCTGAATTGCTTCTAGCTTCTATAGATAGTTATCATAATAAAAAAGATGTAAGTGAAAATAAAGTCCACAATGATAGTAAAAGCCTTGAGAATTCTTTTTCAATTGAACCAAAATACAACCGAAGCCTAAAATTATTATTATTAATTTATAGAAATACATTAAGCATGAGCAGGTTGCTCTAAATACAACATACAAAAGGCAACCCCTAATAGACTTACAAAAACCAAGCAGAACAAATGTATAAAGTAAAATCACAAACTAATTGCAAAGCAACCAACAAGAAATTCAAAAACATATAATGTGCTTCTAATAGCAACAGGCACAAAAAGAAACTCGAAACCCCACAAAATATTAAAGGATATACCTAGGGTCGAAGTCAATACCCAATTTGATGAGAGGACCAATGGAGGCTCCTTCAAAGAGTGCAGCTGCCATAAGAAGTGAAACCCTTTTTTTCTGTTCATAATTGAGACAATTACAATAAATTAGAATCCACATGGTACCGTAAATTTGAAAATAAACAAGGTAACAAGAAAAGAAATACCTCTTCATAAGGAGGCGTAGAGAGTAGCCAAATGATGCTACCCACACATCCAATGGTTGTGAGGAATCCACCAACGTTCCAAAGGATGTGAAGGTAAGCTCCAACCGCTGATGACAGTAATGCACAGCATAGCAACAGATAAACCTAAAATCAGACAATCCAATACATCAGTTTTACACTAAATTTCCAGTAATCACAAGTAGGACTCACAATGAAATATCAAACATCAGATATCACAAAAGAAACATAGTAACTGAAGACGGGGAAATATGATCAAATATCTAAAAATTTACCAAATCAAACAAGTCAATTCAATAAAAAAAACCAAGAAACCCTACTATTACAGAAATTCTTAACGGTGGAATAAAGGTGGAAAATTAATCAATTCTTGACATCTAAACTTCAATTTTTTCCCAATAATCTATAGAAAATGTACAAGAAAGTGAAGAAACAAGCCTGCTTGAGATGGGTTTGAACAGTAGGGGAAATCTGACGGAAATTCTTGAGAGAGTCGTAACTCCAACTGTTCCGAGAAGCCGATTGCGAATCAAAGAACGATGTGAATGATTCCATTATTTCTTTGTTAGTAATCTCACGCAAATTGAAATTTCAGAGTGGAAACCTATAGGAGGCGTTGAAAATGCAGTTTTTATATGCAGTAGTTTCATCGCTTGGGTTATTTCCTGGGAATTGCCAGGTGATTATGCTTATTTTTCCTTTGGTTTTGAAATTATTTACTTTTTTCTATTTCTTTAGAAGCAAGTTGTTTATTTACTAGTATATGTATTACAGTATTACTAGTATATGTTTCCTCCTATTCGACCATAGAATATGTGAGAATCAATAGTTGAAATTTGAACTATTTTTTTTGATGGAATATAGAAAATAGTTAGTGAGAGAGTTTCGTTTGAAATAGATTGAATAAGTAAAGAGACACAGACGTATATTTATTTTTTAGTAATAGAGAAACAGTTTTGAGAGACCACTTTATTTTTCAAAGTTATTTTTTAGCATTATGGTCACCGTCTCACCATATTAATTTCTTTATACGTTTTTGTTCCTGAAATTATTTTTTAAATATTTTTAAGTTGTAGATAATAAATTATGAGTCTAAATAAAAAAATATTATATATGTCCTATAAATTTATGTTTACTTTCTTTATTTATTCGTCCTAAATTATAATTCACTTTTTTTTGTAATTCTTTAATTTTCTAATACGTTCTTATTTAATGTAAATTGTTATCAACAAATATGAACTATCACTATATTAATATAGTAGTATATTAGGAAAAATATAAGTAAAATTTTTTGTTCTAATTATAATAATTAAATTTTTTAAATATGTGTGAAAATAAAAATAAATTTATCTTTATGAGACGGAAAGAATATGTTTATCAATTTAACTAACTTAAATTATAATTTAAATTTAATTGCAATCATTTAAAGTTACATGGCCCTCACCCCCAAACTTGCTATTGGTCATCATGTGTGCCTATAGCTATAATTGGGGAAAACATATTTGAAAATGTAGTACAGTGTATGTTTGATAAATATTTTTGTAGATTATAAGCAGTTAATCCTATAAAATATAAAAATTGTGAATTTTATGAAATTTGTGAAATAAATTAAAATTTGATCAGTTTTTAAGTACTTATAAATAAGAACAAATATACACATAATAACTTAGATTCATTGGCGGTCCATTGCCATCGACGCCATCCTTTAGTTTTTGAATGACGATAATTGTTGATAGATAATAATATTGGTATAACAACTTCATCCATATTCAATTTAATTCGTACATATCATCTTCAATCTTTCATTAATTTATACAGATGGTCATTTTTTACAATTTTGCCTCCAACTCAAATAAATTAAAATAGCAAAAAAGAAAAATAGAATTAAAAAAATTGCAATTGAGATCCATAATCTTTTTAAAAATAAAAATCAACACCTTTACCATACAAAAGAAAAAAAAAAAAAAATATTAAAAAAAAAAAAAATTGTTCTTACCTACACATCCAAAATCATGGGTAATTAGCACATTTCATCCCTATCATTTTAGTCTATTGTGTAAAAGCGTCGCTATCGTTTGAATTTTGACATTTGAGCTCTTAAATCAACGTTTCTTTGTAGAAAATGTCCCCACCGTCCACATTTGAGCTCTTAATTTAACAGCAAAAGTTAACAGATGTAGACGGTATGGATCTTTTCTGCAAAGAAACGTTGATTTTAAGGGTCCAAATACCAAAATCCAATCTTTAAGGACGTTTTGCGTAATAAGCTAAAAAGCTATAGACGAAATGTGCTAATTGCTACAAAATCATTGAACTTTTCTCACGACAAACCAATAGCTACAACTCGATTGCTGCCCAACCTCCGTCGTCCCAAAGCAAATCTAAATCCTTGAAATTGGAGAATGAGAACAACCAAAGAAAATGCAAATCGCCCAGAACCCAACAGAAAAAAGTCACCAAAGATACCCATTCCTCACTACACTCCAAAATCTCGTAGTCCCGGCACCACCAAATTGTATGCATAATTATGTGTATTATTCCATTACAACTTGATATAAAGCAGTCACAAATATACAATTTTGAAAATCCATAAAAAGGACAAAAAATCTTCTGTATTGTTTATGTCATCTACTTCAAAATTGTTTATGTCATCTACTTCAAAAAAAAAAAAGAATTGAAGCAGTAATGAGTTCGATTGTGTTAACTCAGTTGGTGACGGGTCCAAGCATTTTGGCTAGGGTAGTTCTGGTGAAGTTAGCTATGGAGAATAATCCAATGGAAGGTTAGGTCGACTGTCGAGAGAGAGAGAGAGAGAGAGAGAGAGAGAGATTTGGTTCTCTTTTCATGGTCTAGTAATGCTTGGAAGTGAGTGATAAAACACCATTTTAGAGAGGGAGAGAGAGAACATAATACACACACACAACACACAATCTTTAATTCTATTCTCCATAAATGGGATCCACAGTATTAGGTTTTAGTTTGTAAATAACTAATAAGTTGTGTCATTTTCATTCAGATATATGTTTTCTTGCTAAAACCTTTTTGAACTCTCTTTCTTTGCCTCTTCAGTCTTCAGGGAGGAAATGTATATGAAGAAAGATACTTTTGGGTAGCAAATTATGGGCAAAAGAGTGGTAGGCGGGGTTCGGGAAGAAGTTGATTTTTTTTATTGTTTTAAATAATAGAATGTAAAGACACCATTTTGCATTTTGAAAAAGTTAACTCTTTGTCATTTTCAACCCGTTTTTAGTTTTCTGTTTTTGAAAACAGTCAAAACGTGTTTACTTATCCATTTTCGAAAATGCATTTTTCAAAATACCAAAAAAAATTACAAAGGAAACGAAAAATGATGATTTTATCATTTTCCGCGTTTTCTTCACAAAACAAGCTCGTTTCCAAAACGGCTAAAACGTGTGTCTTGTTGAATTAGATCTACGTTTGAATCCAGTTGTGCCCTCTTTTTTTTCAACATTTTATCTTTGGTGAGCGCCTAACCTTAAGTCTGGGCATTCGCCCGATACAATAATTCACCTTTTTTTAAAAAAAAAATCGGTCACATTTTATTACATTTTGACATCTTTTGGTTTGGTTTGACACATATTCGTGTATTAGAGTTGATAATTTATAAGTATAGATGGTTTTCATGTTGAAAAATCAATTATTAACATCAAATATGTTAGAATATATATATATATATATTCTAACATAAGGGGTGCTGCCCCCTCAACCCTGCGACCTAGCAAGGCGGGTCGATCTCCACTTGAAGCGGTAAACTATGTGCAAAACAACGATAAATAAATTATAAAAAAATCTAATAATTGTATTAGCATTAAACCATTTTGAGAAAGTATTCAAATGCATTAGCATTATATAGTCTATTTTGTTAGAATTTTCATACTATATTAGCATTAAACTATTAAAATTTTTTGAATAAAATATTATATAAAATCATTTCTCAAAAATTTCAAGTAAACACATTTTCGAGTTTTCTGTTTTGAGAAACAATTTTTGAAAATTCTAAAATGAACGTATTTTCATAAATCTCATAACAAACACTCAAAACACAAAAAGCGAAATGAATTCAAAACTTAAAATAGAAAAGCTGAAGCATAAAGAGAACACCAAGTAATCCAATTGTAATATTTTCATTAAGTTTAATATTTTTTGTTATTTTAATTTATTTAAGTTATGGGAGATAGTTAAAAAAAATCATTTGGAGACCATTTGCGCGAATTAATGAAAGAATGGAGACGATATCTGTGAATAAAATTGAATGATGATGATATTATTATAAAGCTGAAAGAATGTGGACTATGAGTGTAATTTACTCTAATAATATTAGACAAAATTAAGCATAATTTTAAATTTTAGACCGGAATGAGATGGTCGACTTGAATACCGCCGACCTTGCCTGTAAATCGATTTGGGTGCGTATTCCAAACTTGATTGCTTGTCAGTCAAAGCATGCAATTTTTGACCCATTGACCCATTGGGTTGATCAATACTTAAAATTCCAACATATCCTATTAAACTTCCATTGAAGACTAATTTCATAAAAATCAAATCTACAACAAGAATTCACAAAAAAAATAAAGTAAAATTCAACTCGCGTCTCACGCTACCGCTAGCCACCACCCAACCTAAGTAAGTTAGTTTTTTGATAGATTAATTTGAGTTATAAAAGAACAAAAATTATAAATATTTGTAGTAGATTAGTTTGGACTTGTTTTTATATAAAACTCATGCTGAGATTCTTTTGAATATAGTTGTAGAAAATTTGTAGAAGGAAGCTGAGTTGATGGGTTGATGTATAATTGAAGGATGGAGAAATGTCGTTGAATATGACTGTGGAAATGACAGTAGAACCAAAAGATCGACAGTTGAACTGTCTTGAAAAAAAAACTACACCTGAACTATCGAATGGATAGTTGAACTGTCAATTTTTTTCTTTTTTTTACGGACAGTTCAATTGTCGAAATAAAAAAATGCAAATGGCAGTTGAACTGTCGTTTTTGTAAAGAAAAATAGTAGATAGCTTCTATTGAAAGCCAGAAATGAAAAAGTTGTCATTTTTTAAAGAATATATGACTTTTTACATTTAAAAATTACCATTTTTGCAAGGATATATATATTCACACTATAATTTTTATTATCTACACCACGTTTTAATTGCAATAAAGATCTCCCAATATTTGATAATTTGGCACTTATATTCTTAACTTTTTTCGTCGTATTTTTATCATTAGCTTTCAATTTATTTTCACATCTTGTCTCAGATAATAATTTTTGTCTAAATATTCTGCTAATGTGCATTAAAATGATGGCAAATATTTTGTCAAATTTTTGTATTTGTTATTTATTTTACTTATTTAAAAATATGATAAGCAAAAAAAAATTTTGCGCCGTCCTAATTAACTTTTTGGACATAAGCAATCACGAATGATGGAGATAAGATGTACAAATTAATATGTTGATGATAAGAATGTGATAAAAAAAATATTTGGGGACATAAATGCAAAAATGAGCAATAGTTGAGAACCTTTATTATAATTGAAATATGATCTAAATATAATTACCCTTTTAGCAAATGTTATTAAATCTACCTTTACTTTTGACTATTTTTCTAAATTCCCCATAAACAAATTAAGTTAAGACCAAGACGTCATGAATTCAAGAACTACGGCCGTTGCACTTAAAATTTCTTTCATTTATTGAGTTTAATACTTTATACACTTTGTCTCAAAAAGTTTATTACTTTAAAAAAAAAATTAAATCATTTTTGTTATGACCAAACATAGTAGCGAGGCAAAAGGAGGAAGTGAGGAAGAAGAGCAGTGCCAACGGATTTAACAGACATTTGAAAATATTAAAATCAAAGTAAATGACATAGAAACAATATGGTGTCGTATCCATTAATGAAGGCAACGTCGTTTTGTTCACTGATGTTGCTGCAATGAATTTCACGCTTTTATAAGTTGCTTTTTATATATAAGTTGTATTGGGAAATTGCGTTTTTAAAACAGATTATATATTCAGCAGAGATGAGAGAGAAAAGCAGATATTTGGATGATTGTTTCTGCAAATTCTATTTCTTTCACCTCAATTCATCTTCTTCTTCTTTTTTGTTTCTCACTTTTCTTATCTCATCTCTATTTTCATTTGAAATTAATGAAATTAAGTGTTGAATTGGAGCTGTTGTGTTGCTGATATATTGAATTCTAACTTTCGGCGATGCATTAGTTACGGTTTGAGCTCAACCATTACAATTGGTATCGGAGAGGCGATTCGATGGCCGAGAAAATGGAAACCGGACAAAAAGCAAGCGAAGACCACTTTGGAAGAGAATTAGACAAGGATGTGGGTGATTTGGAAGCTCCCTATACACTTTTGTCTGGCAAAGTTGATTCATCAGATAAACTATTCAAAACTTTATGTGGTAAGCAAGAAAAGGTTGAGAATTAAATGCATGAAATGAATGAGAAATACGATTCAATTGTGGCTATGTTAGCTAAGTTAAGTGTTTCTAGAGACAAACAAGTGGAGGAGATCAACATTAGAACCAGTTAACCAAGCTTTTAGAGACAAACAAGTGGAGGAGTAGAGAATTACCACACCATTGCAGCAGAAGTGGTTAACTAAGCTTTTAGGGCTGGACTATGAAATTCAGTATAAAAGGAACCAAAAATCTGGTAGCATATGCCTTATCTAGAATAACGAGATTGGAGGAGAGACACATGCCATATCACAAGTCGGACCAGCTTGGATACAAGAAATTATAAACAACTATGATAGTGATGAATGGCCTAAAGATGAGATACATGCAACCTTGTTGAATCTAGATGCAAAGATGGAGTATCAATATAAGAATGGGGTCGCTAAAGTATAAGAACAAATTATGTGTGGGTATAGGAGGTGACATCGGACATAAATTGATCAACAACATACATGCCTCACAAGAAGGTGGGCATTCGGGGGTTCAAGCAAACATATTTAGAGCCAAGCGACACTTCTATTGGCGGGAATGACTCGAGAGATAAAAGAGAGGTCTTTGCAATGTGAGGTGTGTCGAGAAGTGTAAGGATGAACATGTGCAATATACAACTTTGCTACAACCTTTACACGAACCTCAACATGCTTGAGTCATATCTCCATAGATTTCATTGAAGAACCTTTTGCCTAAGTCTCGAAGGAAAATATGTAATTTCGGTTGTTGTGGACATTCACTAAATTTGGGCATTTTCCGACATTAACTCATCCTTTCACGACCAAGAAAGTAGCCCAACCGTTCTTGGATAACATATACAAATTACATGGGATGCCTCGGTGTGTGGTAACACATAGGGACAAGATATTTACAAGTGTTTTTGGCAAGAATTGTTTAAACTCCAGGAACCCAACTTCATTTCAAGAGCCATGCATCGATAGACAAGCGAAGGTTAAATCAATGTTTAGAGATGTATTTGAGATGTATGACCACTCCAAACTCAAGCTTAGGCCAATGGATGTCACTAGGCGGTGGTGGTACAATTCCACTCACCATCTTGTCATTAAGAAAACACCATTTGAGGCGTTATATGGAATCACCCCTCATCCGGTTGGCATTGTGACCACATCAACAAACCAATGTTCTTTGCAATACAAGACTTTTTAAGGACGTATATAAAATGAAAAATATGATAAATGAGATCTTGGTTTCAAAAATTGTCACATTGCCACCGAGGACCAGGTGATGTTGTCGTGATGAAATGGTTTGGGCAATCTCGCATAATTATTTATTTCATTTGTTTGTAGGATGGAGAATTTGAAGATGCGGATAGTATTACGTTCCACAAGTTTCCATATACTTGCAATTCCGAAGCTTGGCCAAGAATTGAATCACATGAGGATATATAATTTCTACAAATCAATATCGCAGAGGCCGAAATTTGGTTAATTACGAATAACCAATAGTAAAGAAGAAGGAAACGAAATGAAATTTATTAGAACCGCTTTGTATGCTATAAAGGAAAATCGGACCAGGCGTGCTCAAAACAAAAAAGAAAGACTCTAGGCTATGGTGTCCGGGAGAAATCATGGACAAACACGAGTTGGTTGCAATTCAAGATTATCTATTGCGAAACAACAAGCGGGAATCATGGGTCAGAAACTTAAGTTTGTAGAGGAATACAACCATCCACCCACTAACGCCCGAGTAGAGTGCATATCATAAGATAAGCATCGGAATGTATCGGCCACTAAAGAATCTTACGGCTAACATTTTCTAGTTTTTCAACGTTCTACCACGTCGCCAAATTGCACGAATGATGGAGATAGACTAGGAGATCCGTCACCCAGGTTAGATTGCATAGAGAGAGACATATGAAATACAGGAAAGAATATCCGTGAAGAGTTTAGGGGCCATGATGTGGGCGTCAACCATTGGTATTTTACGTTTGAAAAGAAAAAGTCCAAATTTTTTTCTTCGACTAACAGATTGACCTTCAGACAATTAAATTTATTCGATGTTTTCGGAACAGATTCGCGCTACGAATCTTTTGCTTGTTCCGGTGATCGTAAGTTTGATACTACTATAACACCAATAAATACCCCGGTTTATTTTGCAACCCTTGTTGAGTAAAAAACCACCAAGGACAAGCGACGAGCCTGGGTGCATGTGGATTAATGAGCTAATGAGTCTATCGTTTATTTATTATGATACTGACTAAGTCTTGGAAGCCATACCGAACCATGTTTCTAAATCATGATTCTTTATCGATATGCGGCGATTGCAAAAGTTATATCAATGGTCAATGCTGTGATATTCCACCCGTTTTGTATATGGTACATTTTGAACACGTTTTCTCGAGAATAATGAGTGCCATGGTGTATAATGAGCGGTTATCATGTTGGTGTGTATTTAAAAATTTAGAGTCACTGTGATTTAATTTGAGAGCCGCTAATGCATCGTAATGGAATCTACCTAATTTAAGCTCCAATGAATGGTTGTGTGGGATGTATGATCTACAGAGATCGGCGGGTCCCAAGATATGTAGCCATATTTTCAAAGCAAGGTATGTCAAGTAGTCAAAGGTCGGGAAGGTGGTCGCTCGCTTCTTCAAGAGATAATGGAATGTGAGGAATTCACCAATGGATTTATTATCCGCTTCGATATGAGTACTGCGCCCGTCGGCGACACGAGGAGCTTTTGTTGTTATACTATTGGCATAACCGAATAACCAAGATTGGACACATCCCAACTTCAAAATGGAGCATGAGATGGTTCGAAGATATCTGAAGAAAGATTTTTTGTTGTTCCAAGCGAGAGGTTGATCAAAGTAATTACTACATAATATAGAAAAGTAGTAATTCCGTTGATGCGAAGGTGTATACGGCAGAGAGAGAGATGAACATGGTAAATATTTTGATAAGGGCTATCGATGTACTACTTATTACATAGACAGTGGATCTCATCTACCTGCGGTGGTCGAGATCGCTTGAACTTGAGGGTTATCACTTGCCGCCTGCTACGATTAGTTGCGGAAGAAAAAACAAGTGTCGCTTACGTGCGGAAGCCATCATCTTACCTAGACGGTGTGGGCAGAAACGAAAGTTAAAATATAGCAAAGTATTCTCCCACATGAAGGGAGTTCCGAGGCACGTGGGTGATTGCACGGCATGGATAAGTTGGTCGCACAAGGCATAGTTGATGGTTGGCGAGCGCGGCGCGATGCATACTGCACTCACTTTGTAGGTATTTGGAAGAGATCAAAATCTGCATATCCGCTGGTGAAAAGAGCTAGATGATGGAGGAGGCTGCAATGAGCGTAAGGTGAGCAGTGTCAATAGGCGAAAGTTTCCATTAACACATGATCCGCATAGTTCGGAAAGCCAAATAGCGGTAAAAGACCGGCAAGTCCCTCAAGAAATCACTATCAAAGACTAAACTGACAATGTTCGTGATGGACAAATACACGACATATGATATGTCCTATTGACTTCTGTGTAATAAAATATGTAAATGTTGTACTTGGGATGAGTTGGCATATGTTGTGAAGCATTCACGATTAATTCAGCTTTATTTTGTTATATTTCACGACATCTAGTTTTATTTTGTTCATTTGTTTAGTCGCAATATGGATATGTATCAGCCGAAGTCACCAACATGCCTTACACGCAGGACGTAGGAAGAGACGACATCGCATTTGTGTCTAATGCTAGTAGTCAATGTGATGTGGTGAATTGGTTTTGTGAAATTGTATTAAATTTCATGGCATTCTTTTCATTTACTATTGTCATGTGTTCGGAGACAATGAATGCCTAATTTTCACTTTGGTTGTTTGTAATGCGTATGTTTATTAATCACAATGATGGTACTTCACTATTGGCATCAATTTTTTCTCGAATTCTGCTTGATCATCTATTGAGTTGCTTGTGTTATTATGATGTTGAACACATTAATAGGCGGTTATACGGTGTTTGATTATACGGCATATTGAGGAATGTTTTGTGATTAGTGTGTATCACTTTCGGCCTGTTCTTTGTAAATGACATTGCCTTTTTGTACTCATTGGTTTGCAATAGGAAATGCTTAATATTCCAAAAGTTAAGTTCCCAACAAAATATTGCATTCAAGTATCCAAGTTCATCTACATAGTTTGATTACAAAAGGAATTTGACAAATAAAATACATATGGCCTAAAGATGAGATACATGCAACCTTGTTGAATCTAGATGCAAAGATGGAGTATCAATATAAGAATGGGTTGCTAAAGTATAAGAACAAATTATGTGTGGGTATAGGAGGTGACATCGGACATAAATTGATCAACAACATACATGCCTCACAAGAAGGTGGGCATTCGGCGGTACAAGCAAACATATTTAGAGCCAAACAAAGACTTCTATCGCCGTGAAATGACTCGAAGAGATAAAAGAGAGGTCTTTGCAATGTGAGGGGTGTCGGAAGTGTAAGGATGAACATGTGCAATATACAACTTTGCTACAACCTTTACCTGAACCTCAACATGCTTGGAGTCATATCTCCATAGATTTCATTGAAGGGCTGCCTAAGTCTGAAGGAAAATATGTAATTTCAGTTGTTGTGGACAGATTCACTAAATTTGGGCATTTTCTGACATTAACTCATCCTTTCACAGCCAAGAAAGTAGCCCAACTGTTCTTGGATAACATATACAAATTACATGGGATGCCTCAGAGTGTGGTAACACATAGGGACAAGATATTTACAAGTGTTTTTTGGCAAGAATTGTTTAAACTCCTGGGAACCCAACTTCATTTCAGCACCCACAGACTGATAGACAAACAGAAAGGTTAAATCAATGTTTAGAGATGTATTTGAGATGTATGACCCACTCCAAACTCCAAGCTTAGGCTAAATGGATGTCACTAATGAAGTGGTGGTACAATTCCACTCACCATAATCGTCATTAAGAAAACACCATTTGAGGCATTATATGGAATCACCCCTCATCGGTTGGCATTGTGACCCTATCAACAAACCAATGTTGCTGCAATACAAGACTTTTAAGGACGTATATAAAATGAATCAACAATTGAAGGAAAATTTAGCTCAAGCTAGCTAGAGCTAGAATGAAGACTTATCCTAACAAGAAAAGAACTAAGAGAGAATTCCAAGAAGAAGATTGGGTATACTTGAAATTACACGCATACCAGCAGCAGTCAGTGGCAAGGAGGGTTAATCAAAAATTAAGCCCAAGATATTATGGTCCATATTAGATAGAGAAGAGAATTGGTGCAGTGGCTTACAGACCCATTCTTCAAGTGGGAACAAAAAATTCATCCTACCTTTCATGTGTCATTACTAAAAAAGAAAATAGAGAATAAAGCGTTGGTAGTTGCCAAATTACCATCTTAAGCGTGATGAAAAGATGAAACAACTAGAAGAAATTTTACAGACCAAAAATTTTCGGAAGGGAAATCGTCTTTGGTACACATTGGGTCGATTAAATGGAAGGGACAACTACCGAAGATGCCACCCTGAGGATTCTCAAGAAATTTTGAAGGAATATCGAGATTTTAAACCTTGGGGACAAGGTTTGTTTAAAGGTGGAGGTGGTTATGAGAAAACTTCGAGAGCGCAGACAAAAAGAGGAAAATGAGGAAGAAGAACAGTGACAACGGATTTAACAGACATTTGAATATATTAAAACCAAAGTAAACGATGTCGTTTTGGGGAAACAATACGGAGCCGTATCCATTAATGAAGGCGATGTCGTTTTGTTTATTGATGTTGCTGCAATAAATTTCACGATTTTATAAGGGGATTTTTTCATAAATACGCCACTTTTCTAAAATAATCCCAAAAAGTCATTTTTATTTCATTTATTCTAAAAATACTATTTTTTAAAAACTATTATTTTAATTTATTATATTATATATTACATATATTAATTAAATCATTAATTACCGAATTTAATGGAAATTCATATATTATAGAATCTTTTATTGTTAATTATAGTAATCGAATACTTAAAAACCGAATTGATTGAATATATATATATATATATATATATATATATATATATATATAAAAATCTTTATTGATATAATCATCAAATATATATTATTTGTATCGAAATATCTCTCACAAACACAAACAAATCCATGTTCTTTTCAATTACAACATTTGTAACAATTTGTGTTACAAATTGAGATGTAAAATATCGATGATATAGAATATCAATTCATGTAACATATCTTTGTGTAAAATAACATAATATAATCAGAACATATTCAAATGATATAAAATATTATTTGTAATATCCATATCGAACGATGATACACAATATCATTTGTAACATCCATATCGGATCGAGATACTAAATATAAACTCTTACAACTACAAAACTAACTCTAAACTTCAATAAGTTCGTATTAATATACACATTGGACTCTAAAAATATATTGATACTGTGTAACATCAGTATGATATAGATATGTAACACAATGCCAAATAATGCCAAATGTAACAAATAAAACTCATGATACATTTGTAACATATGTAATATCAATGATACAGAATATCAATTCATGTAACATGTGTCGTGTAAAATAACATAATATAATCTGTAACATATTCAGTAACATATTTAGTGATATAAAATATCATTTGTAACATTTGTATCAAACACTGATACACAATATCATTTATAACATCTATATCAAATAGTAATACTATAAAGGACTAAATTGACATAAAAATATTTATATAGGGATCAACTTGCAAAAATCTAAAAGTTGAAGAACTTGAGTTGCAAATAAAAGAGGACGAAATTAAAATGAAAAAAAGAAGTACATGGACTAAAATAGAGATATTATAAAGATGAAGGACTTGCCGTGAAAATAATCAAGAACTCAAATAGCAAATTTGGGTCAAAGTTCATTACAATTCACTTTAGGATTAACAAGTTGAGGTCTAAATTTGATTTTAATTAATTATTTTATTAATTAATATAATATTAATAATGACATGTATTTTTAAAATAAATTTGTTAAATTGATAAAGTAGAATTATTTTTATATTGATAAATAGTAGATGTAATTTCCACTTTTATAAGTTGCTTTTTATATATAAGTTGTATTAGAAAATTACGTTTTAAAACAGATTATATATTTAGCAGAGACGAGAGAGAGAGAGAGAGATTTGAATGATTGTTTTGCAAATTCTGTTTCTTCCTCCTCAATTCATATTTCTTTCATTTTTTTTTTTTTTCTTATCACATTTCTATTTTCGTTTGAAATTAATGAAATTAAGTGTTGAATTGGAGTTGTTGTGTTGCTGATATATTGAATTCCAGCTCGGAAACTGATGCATTAGTTCTGGTTTGAGCTACATTTTCCATTATTTGAGCTCCAGCCATTACAGTTTTTGAAAATACAACACCTTTCCATTCAATCTTTTGAGGCACGTCCATACATAAGTTCTCATCTTTCACAAAAGGTACATAAATCTCACTTTGGATGAAATTCGTTAATTATTTTCTTAAAAAGGCAGGTAGGCACACATGGAGTTTGAGGGATTTTTGTCTTTTATGCACATAAATCGTGCATAAAATCTCACTTGGTATTAACTGCTATTTTCATCCATGAGGGATGATCTCCTCCAACGGGAGAGATTATTTTGCCTACTGGCCAAGTCATTTTCCTTTCATCTATTACTTACAGTAAAAAAAGATTATAATTCTAAATCACATTTAAAGTATGCAGCAATTTCATATTTGTCCTTTCTTTCTATGACTTTAAACTTCAATATTCAACATTGAATAAACCCACTAATCAAGAAACAATTATGTGAACAACGATTTACAAAAAATAAAAGGAATTTTTTTTTTTAAGCCAGCTTCCCAGTTGGTAACTAAATATAGCCGAAAAATTAAGTAGAAATCTTTGAAATAATTGTGAGGATAGCCAGCTTATTCCGCAGAAGGTGAGGATAACAAGTTCAAAAGGAACCCAGCCATAATTCCAATGAGTCCCACAATGAGTGCAAATCTAAAAGAGAAACCAGGATCGCTTTTACGATTTCTGCGTCTCTTGAGAACCTCCTGCAAGTGAAAGCATCATAAAATGAGCATAAGGTGGCCATCTCTGTAAAGTGTGTGTTTGAAATAACCAATGAAGGTGGGAAGAGAAATCGAAAAGCTTGTTGCTAACATCGTCCATTTATCTTGAAATGAAAATGATTACCCCTAACACACCAAAAGGTCGCCAAAGAAGGATATTCAATTGACAAAGTTCAGTTTTTGAGTTTTAAATCAACTTTTCATTGTTACCCTTTTTCTCTGAGCGTTTGACACAAGGTCTGTGTATTACCACTAGGATGTACAAGAGCAATCTAGGAAATATGCAAACCAACAAGTTCTATTCCACTTGTGCGTGCTAAGTTTGGTATATATTTATACGTCACAACAACAAGAAAAGGCAAGCGTAGAAGTGCATTCACCAGGTCTTGTTGTAGCTGTTGTGTTTGCCGCACAGCTACATCTCTTTCCTCCTTGAGACTCTGCAAAGTTTGATTCTGCAACATGAGAGAAAAATTATTGCTCATCCTAAATAGGAATAAAGGAAGGCGAACAGAAGTTCAAATTTCCACATTGCTTGAATACCAAACTTCAAATTCTTTAATTTAGAAAGCATTAAATACTAACAGTGTATTGTAGTTTCTGGTTGAGCAATCAAAAGTTTTGGTTTGGACAGGCAAGTTACTTGTGAAGGACAATTTGGAAAACAAACCATAGAATGGATAAAGGTAGTAAAGGAATGCAAAAGACTATGAAAAGGTGGAGAACAGGGCCTCGGAAGAGTTTCCAGATCTCTGATGGTATGAAAGATGGTACCAGTATGGCAAGAGCCCTAATTAGCTTTATCACAGTGCATTACTATTTAAGGGAAGTTCTTGGTCAAGAATGCATGAGCTTAACAAGAACCCTTTGGTTGCTTCCCACATCCACCGTACAGAGGGCCCAGCTCTCTTCAAGAATTTGGAGACATAACCTCTGCAGGCCACACTTGACAGAAGGTATATCTTGAACCCATTGGTGCCACCTTGATGAGCCCACTTCCAACCACCAAGTTCCATTCCCCCAGAGCTAGTCCAATTGATAGATTCAAGAGACAGAGGTCCTATTTATGTCCTTGTGATGCCTAAAACTGGCTGCCAATGTGTTACATCCTTGTTTCAAGACAGGACAAAATACTTATATCTCTAATGTGAATTCCTTAAGGAACCATCTCTAGCATAATCCAACTCCAGTGGCAAGAGGAGAAGATATTGATGCAAGACAGTGCAGGAAAAATACAATCCTAACTAGAGCAATTGAAAGATTAATGCGAGCATAGAATCTGTGGTTTAAAAGTGGATAACGATTGTATGAGCAAGGTCAAGAATGAAATAAAGGTAAGCAGAACTAAGGGGCTAAAAGATGTGAAGGAGATTAAGGGGCTGTTTAGGAGTTGTTCCAGGGCATTCTAAAAAAGGGTTATTATACACCACAACCCCATCCCTTGAAAACCACCATAGAACAGGGAATTTGTCTTTTTCAAGGTTTTTAGTCGCAATTGGTTATAGGCTTATAGAAACTTTCTTTGGCTGTGTAAGGCATGATTTTTGGAGTTGGAAAAGGAATTTAAATGTCTATGTTCAATGTTTTCATTGAAGTAAGCCCACAATAAATAATAAAAATGCATGATAAACGAAATTTTATTGAATTGAACGTCAAAAAATAATCTATAGGTTGCAGATCCCTAATCCTAGTAGGAAAGGGACTTATATTTTAGGAAACTCAACATTCTGAGCCAAGGCTCTTCCAGAAATGACAGTCCCCCCCAGTAAACTTAGTACTGTAACTTTAATTAAACTAATTTAATATCCATGGAATGTGAAAATTGACCCATATTCAGTAAATATTTACAGGATAAATACCCTTGACACTAAAATATAATATATCCTAAATGCTCAAGTCCCAGCTTAACATGAATTTGTTTCATCCCAGGCTAAAATGTGCTTCAAACCCAACTATTTGTGAAATTCCAGATTTCCTTCTGTTTTGAGCACACACCCTGGGCCAAAACTGCCTTCAGTGCCCATGAAGTGATGAGGCATTAGTTGGGCGTCCTAACATGTCTTATAGTATCATATGTGACAAAACATTAATGTTCCATTTCACCAAGATATTAATGTCTGAATAAAGAAAATTGCAAAATTTCGAAAACCTGAAGTTATTTAGTCAACTGCCAAAAAGGGTATCAGACTAAATGTAAACCCAGAAACCAAATATAACAAGAAAATAAGGCACAAGGTAATTATGGTTATATCTCATGATCATTAGTGTTGTATCCCATTTTTGTCCTTTAGATTTCCTTCTAGACACATTTAATTTGTTAATTTAAATTCATGTACTAGGGACAGTCAGAAGTAGAGGTTTGCATATGTATGGCATGTGCTAACAAAATACCACATCTTTGGCACCTGAGACAGAGACAACCCATAGAAACATAAATTTCCTACTCCAAATTTCCTCATTTGGCAAAAAAATGGAACCCAAGCAACTAAATGAACTTGGTAAAAAGATGAGGGATTGAAATGGAAAAGACCTAATATCTAAGGGACCAAAATTGCAAATAGCCCAACAAAATTGTGGGAAAGCATATACACAACACAGAAGCTAAGACATCATAAGATACACATGACACATACTATATAAACATATATACATAATAATGCACACATAGACATAAATAGACACATAGGGTGTATTTGTATATGTGAGTATAAGGCATCGATCATGGGATCTGACATCAGCTAATTCAAAAGAAAGTGCGAGAGAAAGGAAGCGGTATGATCTAATTTGAAGCCTTAGTTTCCCAGTGATCTCAGAAGAACAGAAAAGCCAAAGGCAAGTTTTGTTTATAAGCCTGTTAAAGTAATTTCATATTGTAAGACTTGTTATTTTATATACTACTAACCCTAAGGCCTTAATTTTCTCAACAAAAATTCACACAACAGGAAGACATTATGTGACTATGAAAAATAATTGTTAAATTTTAAGATTCCAAGATATATAGATAATATCTAAAGTCAAGAAAAATATCAGAACTCATGCGATGGAATGTACCATTGTTGATCTACTATAATTATAGAGTAACAAGAAAATTATCTCCTGTATTTAGTAGTTAAATACTCTTTGCTTTGAACTTTGTTATGACATATTTGGAGTTGGGAAGATATTCAAGTGTCATATGCCCCTAGGTAGTTATTAGAACCGCTTTTATAGAAGTTATTTCATGGAGTTTTGAAAAATCCAAACATCTCGAGAGATACATAGAGAGGTAGGCGACTCATGAAAGTGAAATGTAATGCATCATACAGATTAGCCAAGAGATGCTTTGGAACACGAGAAAAGGTCACAAATAGAGTTGAACTTTATCCCACACATTACCACACGATTCGATATGGCCTCCACGCCGGCAGAGGCCCCCATCCTGCCCAAAGAATTGATCCCCATCTCGGGCACTGGCGGAAGGGGCCTCGGGAATTTTAATAAAGGACCTCGGAGGCCCACCAAACATCCTAACCTTCTACGCAATCGGGTATCGGCGGGGCTCTCGCCCACTGAGTGACTTAACGCCCCATGCCGAACCATAGGGCCTCGCAGGAGTTCGTGACTGGCAGACAACGTAATACACCGGAATGACTAGAGAAGTAATTAAGGAAAAATTGCATTGGTTTGGCGCACGGATCTTCACAAAGAAACCAAATCATAATCTCTTAAAATCATGCAACGTGATAAGTTCAGAGAAGGAAGAAAATCTTGGAAATTGCATTGACAGGAGAGGATCCTTATCCTATAAGGAAGGAGGATTCAATTGGGTGTCTAACTGATTTGTTACCTAAATCGATCAGGACTCGTGCGCTATAAGTATGACGTCTCCAATCGTTCCAATATACGTTCTTTTTTACACTTGAATCCCACCCTAAACTCTGCTCAAACTTACGCCACTTGTCTCTCCCACACTCGATTACTTACCTCCCCGTGTATAATTTCTATATACTGCGAGCTGACTAGATCGTCGGAGTACCAACGATCGCGGGACCCTTTTCTCCCGGAGATCTTGGTGCCTAACGATTGTCCGAAAAGTGTGTAGGTAACATACAGTTTGTGAGAGGAGTGACCGGAGATCTGTGACACGCGACGCCGCGAGTTCCGACGTCAACACTACCTATGCTTGTTTCCCTAATAGTTTTCCATTCTTTTTCCTGCAATTTTCTGTATTTTTTTATTTTAAAAGATATTTTTCTAATTAAATAGTTACCATGTAAATTGTGGCATGCCTCATCTTATGCCTTCGCCTTTAAAACACTAGTGTTGACCTTAAAAAAATCCACCCAAAGGAAAAAATTATGAGAAGACTTGGATTGTATAAATGCAAGTATATAACTGTTGAATTAGTATTTCAGCTGCTTGAGGCTGTGAAATGCAACTTATAATGATTGTGCTAAATCCTAAATGAAATGTGATATGTATATGGCATTGCAAGCACTGACTTTTAATAGTATGCGTTTTTCCTTGTAGAAAGAAGACAGAGTGGTATCATCAGTGCCTTGTGAAAATAGCAATAGTTTTGGATGTATGTTTAATTAATTGATAAACAAACCAGCACATTCGAACCTCATTCATGTGGTCAAGCTATTTATTCTGGACCTGGGAGTTCTGTAAGCCTTGACCCTCTCCTCTTTTTAGCTCTTACATACACTGCTCTCTTCAAAATGCCAATGAGGTATATAGATAACCAGTTTCATCAACTATTTGAGAGACTTCTATAACTAACATTGCTCATAAGAAGTCAAGCAAAGAAAGCAATCACACTAATGATCTGCTGAAGGAAAAGTGCTAAACTAATATTTATATCATCAAAGATCACAGATCAATGTCTCTCGATCATTTCAAATTATATTCCACTACATTGTGCTTCACAACCATCAAAGGAATGTTGGGTTGAACAGTATGATCTTCAAACAGATAATTCGCAATAACTTGATTAAGAAAAAAAAAATTTAAAAAAAAAAAATTGATAAAGTTCACAAAAATAAGATGAATTGGAACAAAACTCACTTGGTTTGCATCAAAATTTTGTTCAGAGCCGTCTTGTATGTTTCCAGAAGCTGAATGAGGGAATACGTAGATGACCTTAAGCTTGCACTCCTCTATCGTTCTTTCCCCTGCCTTGCTAAACTGGATGCCCCATCATCATTGTCAGAGGAAAAAAAGTAATTTTAGACTCCTATGGATGTAATGAAGCTAACAGAATAAGGGAAGTATATTAAAACATCTTACAATATCAGGTGAGAGCTCGTTGACATCTGTATGTGGATCAACTGTTGTGCTTTGCAGGAGAAATTTATCTTTAGATTGCTTATCTGGTGGGTATTCCCGTTGAGCTTGAAGGGTGACTGTATATGCATAAGAAGGTAAAATAATAACAAGAATAAAAGTTGGAACATTGGGTCAAATAGTGCACCACGCACAAGCAATTGTGACATGAAGAGAGACATCCAGTCAGTAGCAGTACCACAACCAAGCATAGTCCACATAGCTCTGAAATTAGTTGCTCTTTTAGGAGTCTAACTTTTGGGCTATTGTACTAGAAAGAATGATATCAAAATCCCCATGAATAAACTTCATTTGAACTTGAATCTAGAGGTGTTAGAGCTGAGGTTAAAATGTACTTAGTTTGCAAACTATTTTAAAAGGTTAGGAAAAACCCAAAAGCCAGTCACTGTCAATACAAGGAAAGATATAACACCTCACAGAAGATTTTAAACTATGATATTGGAACTTCTTTATGCCCCATTCATCATCAATTAAGTGAAAAATAATAAAGAGAGGTTGCCCATATTGCAGGCATCTTCAGAATTGACAGGTGCATATACATTAATTATATAGGTCCAACATACATCAAGCTTGTGATAAAATTAGAGACAAGAAAAATATAGTTTTCAAGGGAACAAAGAGGCGAGGCAGTTGGCTACACATGATCTAGAATATGCAAATATGTGTCTCACACTGACTTCCAACAAAATCGAATTTTAGACTCCAGGGTAGCTCGTATAAAGTTGATATATTTACATGTATAAGATACTGCCTGGCAGATATTTCCAGTGTCAAAAGCCTTCCTATATTTGTGCCATATGACAGACCACCACCATGTCACTTGTGTTTATGAATAATGCTACAGCATCAAAAAACTATTCCACATTGAGACAGAGACCATAACAATATTTCATACACCTAATTCAAATATGAAATATTATAGAGAACCACCTCTTATGATGCATGAGTCCCAAGGAAGTACCACACCAGTGTTTGGACGCACAAAGTACTTCTTTGGAGAAGTAGTTTTCACCTACAATAAATAAATGCACAAATTACATTCAAAGATGTAACAAAATGACATACAGAATATCAAGTTGCAAGGAATCAATTCTGTGATTGAGAGTACCTTGAAAGCAACATGGTGTTCAGTTCTGTTTGTAACTTTAAGATCACAATAACTTTGTTTCTCCAGCTCAACTGATAAAAGGAATAATCACAAGAATGCTGTTAGTAATCATGGCTTCTACAATATGTTAATCAATTATTACCCAATCCTAGAGATGCTTTTTTTTTTTTCCGTTGCTTTAGATCTTTCCTTGAACAGTGCAACAATTTAATCAGGAGACTACCATGTACAACAATCATAATGAAGCAACCAGATGATAGTGGAGAAAAATACAGGAGAAATGATTTTGCAATTAGTGCTACTGATTTCGTCAATGTTCTTTTGAGCATATAGATTGTTAGCCTAAGTCCTGAAGTAATGCCAAACTTTGTAAAGTAAATCTCTTAATTATTTACTAAAGGCTTGTTCCAACTATTTTGACAGCATAAATAGATATAACTTTTCATTCACCTCAATGTGTATACCATCACTCTGTTCAAATCATGAATTTATCTTTTCAGCTGTCCAATATTCTGTCTCACAAAGTAAATGTCATTTGATGTATATCCAACTTGGTTTAGCTTCATCTATATCTCAAATTCTAATCACCGACCATAGGGAGATTTACTCCACTACAAGCACAAAAAAAAGTACTTCTTTGTCCATCACTACGTCTTCATCTTCCCAAACCAAAATCATATCTCTCTCTCAATTCTTCAATTTCTTCTTGTTCTTCACTATATTATTCAAAATCAAACCCCCTTCAAACAAAATTCTTTCTCTCTCTCTCAATCTTCAACATTCTTCTCAACTCCTCAATCCATTAAAATCTCCTACGGTTGGATCCCACCGCAAAGAAAAAAAACGATATACTAGTTATGGGATAAGGATGAACTTAGAGGTGGTAGGTCGATCTGAGAAGTTTGTAATCATAAGATGCACAACCTAACAACTAACAATACAGAAACATCTGTAATCCTACTTTCCAGAAATAATCAAATCTTAGCTTCATCAAACAAATAAGTAAAGCCTACCTGCATGTATTAAATTAAATCTCTCGACCTCACTCTTTCAATCCACTACTGCCAATTTTAGATTTATATTCAGACAGCAAGCATCGCCAGCAGTTCCATCGGTTACATATGGTCGGTTGATAAACCAACAGAAACCATTGAGCCTCGAAAAGCCTTCGCTTCCAAATAATTCATCAAATTCTCATTTTGATTCACTACATATTGTAATGCAGCCTAACTCTAGTAAACCAAAAACAAAAGCATGGAAATCATAAAAACGCACACACTTAGAAGTTGGAAAAAGACAGTTTGAGAGAGATCACATTGAAACTTGAGGTCTTCTGGTTGTACAGAGATCAACTGGTTAGCAACACCAGTCATCGTAGCAACGGCCACAACAAATCACTACTCCAAAAGAGAAGCAAATTTTTTTTTCAACCAACCAAACAATCAATCAAATCCTACATAAGAACCTGCAACAAATAATCAACAGTACAAAATGCAAACCCTAGGTCACCAAAAACTTAGTAGAATAACAGAAAAGTAATCTGAAAGTGTATGAAGGAATTAGAACATAGAGAGAAAATAAAGGAGCAAAATTAGGATCGCGCAGAAACTGACATTTGGTGGCGACAAACCATTCTTCACCTCAAAAATCGCTTCGCTGGTCCGAAACTCCGAATAATTGCAAATTTGATCACCATTAGAATTTTATTTATTTTATTTTATTTTATTTTATTTTATTTTATTTTATTTTTTCTCAACGATCAGAAAGAGAAACAACTTCAGTGCCAGAGAGAGATAGTAGGAGTAGGACACGTGTTGAAAGACGAGAACGGAAGACGCCCGCTTCAAAAGCAAACTCCTAGCTGGGTATGGCCCTGACACGTGTCAGCCAGCTAGGATTTGCTGTTTGGTTACCAAGTCCTCTCATATCATATCTATTGACATATTGTGTTTGATTAAAAAAAATAATTAAAAAATCATGTATATTTATTTATTTGATAAAATATATTTAAAATAATATGATTGCAAAGTTTTCAACAAGATAACCAACTCCTTTCGTAATTATGTTTATCATGTCTACATATACTCCTATCTTCCAAGATAACCAATTCCTTCTTCCTTTTATAAATCTAATGCATCTAAGATCGATGGTCTTTACGAAATCACTCACATACCACAGACAGACTAAACCCCTGTTACTAGCTTACCTCTTCTATATCCTTATCATGCTTATGCAAAACCAAAACAATCAATCTCCAAGTCTGTCCAAACTTTAATTTCTTCTTCAAGAATTCGGATCAAAGAATATGTCCAATCTTCCAAGTTTGATCAAGATCTTTTACCTGCAACCGAACAAGAACAGCTTTTGTTACACTCGAGCTACCTTCTAACCTACCAAAAGTATGGCTTTCTCGAAGGATACACCCATCTCCACTTGAGTCGTTTCGCTTTTGCTCTTCTGACCCATGGTCGAAAAGGTCTTCCGATCGTTGCTCGATAAGCACTTTTGGAGACTCGCTATGCGATTATCGGCATGCTTGTATATTGCTTTATTGAAACAACTTTGAATGCTTGGCACAATTTTAGTGACTATGTTTCCAAATTTCAACATGCCCATAGCAGATCCCCAACTTTGTCTTCGCTCTAAAAATCCGGTTGTAAATTATTGATGCAGCTCCCATCGGAATCACATATGGTGCAACACTTTATCACCAAATGGTATACCGTATACAAAATCATTCACTTGATTTTGTCACTCCTCAAGCTACAGAAGATGCTCTATTTTTACAAATGGAGACAGATCATTCTAGTTGCATCTATGTTTCAAGACAAATCCCTAGAAATGAACTTCTAAAATAGATTCCAGACACTTGGCTTACATCTTATGAGCAACATCATCGGGCCTCTAAAATGCTCAACCTATTCAATCTTCGACCCATCATTTTCAAGAAAATCAAATGGTCGATTGAAATCATGTTCAAAGGGGACCCACACGTAAAAAACCTCCATGTTTTCCCACTGAATTTGCTTTCACAAAAGCTGAAGCCAACATTTCTATTTATGCATTTGATTCTGAAGGAAAACCCATTTACGTCCAAACTGACGATGGCCATATGTATTGGGATGTTTGTTTCTGTCATAAATGCAAAAAAGGATCCAAGTCTATAAAGTCTGCCAGTTAAACTAGTCAACAAAGACTACATATGGCTTATGAAGAAAAGTCTCTTCATGTTGGTCTTCTTGGAGAATCATCTGGAAAGTTTGACTATTTTGTCACTTACACTACTCCTCCAACTAATAATGATCCAATTGTTCCTACTGGATAGCCAGATAATGGTGAGGATCACAACATATGGCACAAAAAATGGAATTGGAATGACAATGATGATCTGAACCCACCTTCTACAATTTTTCCTATCAACATGTATCATCCACCTACTCATATAGAAAATTTTCCTCATTTAGTCCTTTTTGACAAGGAACAATCTACTCATTCATGGAAAATACACAATCCTACTACCAGAACATCTGATAGATCTCTTGACCAACTTTCTGCAGCAGAACGAGTTCTGAATTAGCAGTCTGAAAATGCTGCACAACAAAACAAATTGTTGCCGAAACTTGACCAAAGTCAACAACGAATTGAAAAGGCTTTAATGCAACAAATCCAAGTTTTGCTTACGCCTCTTGAAGCTTGCAGGCAAAGGATTGAGGTTGTTTCAAATGACATTACGGACCTTCTCCACAGGAGACTTCCTTTTGATGATCAAGAAAATGAACTCAAAAGTTTGAAAGCCCACCAACTTCATAGAAAATAGTACCTTGGTTCCACCACCTCCATATATCCCTCGCTTCTCACTTTCAGTCTCCTCCACGAGATAGTTGGACCGATGTATTCATCTGACTCTTCTAGTTCTCTTCGCGTCCTCTTCACACCCGAAGAATAGGAACGAACTCTTCAAAAACCTCAACTACCAAAGCCTCAAAGAAAGCCCACAACACCAAAAGAGCCTCATCCGAGGCCAGAGAAACGTCCACAGCTAATGATCAAAAATCCAATCTCAGAATTCCTAGAACGAGCTCAAAAACCAACTCTTTTTACTTTTCCTGTTTTACCTATAACTAAAGATTCCAACTCTAATTCTACTGAATCTTGGGAATCCTCTAAGGAGTCATACAAAGGACAACCTCTTTTTTACATGGCAATAATCCTCAAACCAGCTAGGGAGAACCCAACCATGAAGAACCTAATAAAGAACCTGCTGAAGAACTTGTCCAAGAGGAACCAACTGTTGGAGAAATCTCTGAAGAAAAAATTGCTGAAAATCTACCAACTCCTATAAATCCAGGCATTCCAGCTCCAAGCAATTCTTCTGTAAAATTCACTTTTGACGATGTTCTTCCTCATAAATAGAAGGCCAGATTCTAAGAAATGCAAGCATGGTGCTTTGCTGAACTACAATGCCAAATATGACACACTCTGCTATCATCAAATCCTTTTGGCAAGCTTACTTGGATTTATGAAAGATCGTTCGATTCTCTTGGCCAAGATCGCCAATTACAATATCGCAATGCCCCTATAGTTGAAGGATTCATGGGAGCTTTATATTGGGAATTTTTGGAAAACAAGATCATTTGAAAGATATTGCTGTAAAGAATTTTTTAAACTCAAGTGTTGTTCATACAACCCAAAAGATCTTGACAAATACTTCTAAAATGCAATCGACGTTATTATCTCATTGGAGGAATGGATGATCCTAACATCAAACAAGCATATTTGGAATCTATTCCACAGCCCCTTGGTCAGGAAACTTTGAGAATCATTGAAATGAAAGGTCAATCCTTAGGCACTACATCCTTTGGTGAACTTCATAATCTTGTCCAAAGAACTCAAAAAACTTTGTAATCAGAGGGCATTTCTCACAGATATCCATACCACTGGCAAGAAAGTTGAAAAAGCTAGTGAACGGCCTGAATTGAAAATCAAGTGCCGCCATGACAAATCTTGCTCTTGTCCAGGAAGAAGGAAAAATCATGTCAAAAAATTCAAATTTCGAAAAAAAGATATACCCTGGATCTTTCCCACACAAAAGGAGATTTTTCAGACGGAAGTTCTCCAGAAAGAAAGGAAATCGTTGCTTCATTTGTGGACAAAAGGGACATTTCGCCAAAAATTGTCCCAAGCAGAAAAAGGCTAAAGTGCTCTAGCAAATTTATGCCACTACCTATGTTGATGATGAAGCGGACCTTGAATCCCTTTTCTCTAAGCAAGATGAACAATCTTCTGACACAATTTTCATATTGGAAGAAGATAGTCTTGAATCTCCCATTCACAGTGATTCCGATGAAGATTCTGAAAATTCTGATGAATGCTATAGGATACAATTCATCGGTCTAAGTTTCTCAGTACCCATGATTGAAGTAAAAAAATTTCCTGTAAAATATGACAGGCCCATTGTTGTTGCTAGCTTATTTGATACTTGAGCAACCTGCTCTAATCTAAATCCTACAGTTCTTCCATTTTCTATGTGGAAATCTCACGAAAAAATCTTTTAAGCCTCAAACAATGAATATTTCTCTCTAAATCATCATCGATAAACTCACAACATACAATTCTTCCCAAATTGTTTCATCTCACAAAAACTCCTTAGTTCAACTCTCCCTGGAAAAGATATTGTCATAAGATTTGATATCATTCAACAGCTATGGGCAAAAAGAGTCATTCCAAAACACAATGGTCATCAATACAAATTCCACTTCCTTCCATATATCCAGCCAACTACCTATTTTTCTATGACAACACTCCACACCCTCACTGAACTTTTGAATAAAGATTGTTGTGCAAAATCTCATCTGATTTCCTCTCTAAATGCACAAATCCATTATGGAAGAATTCATAATTTTTCATATATCTTCCATTCAAACTCAATGAAGACATAAATCCACAAAGGCAAGTCATATAGGAATGAGTCCTAAACACCTTCAGCTTGCAACCACAGAACTCTCCCAACTACAGGCCAAAGGACTAATTGAACTAACAAACTCTTAATGGGCATGCCAAGCATTTTATGTAAACAAAAGAGCTGAACAAGTTAGAGGAAAAATGAGGCTTGTTATTGACTACAAGCCATTGAACCATTTTCTTGCAGATAACAAATTTCCTCTACCCAATAGAAAGACTTTATTTGCAAATCTTTCTCTCGCTAAGATTTTCTCAAAATTTGATTTAAAAGCGTGTTTCGCAACTTGGTATTCTTCGTGCAGAGAGACACAAAAGCGGATTCTCAGATTCCAAATGCACATTATCAATGGACTGTTATGCCATTTGGACTCAAGACTGCTCATTCTCTTGGGTAGACCAACCCAAAGTTTAGGGACAACATCTAAATATCGTGAAAATACTCATAAGGGTCAACAACACAAATAAAAGCTTTGGAAAATGCTCCATGACAACATTCATTGTACCCCATTAACAAGCTCTTCACAAGAATCAGTTACAAATCCACGATATATCATAACATCTCACCAACTGGAAGTAACACAATTTATGATGCATGAATTTTCAAATATCTCCATTGTTCCAAACCCCAGTGATTTTGATCCAAATAATCCGGATAATCTTGAAAAACTTGAAGAACAGATTTGGGAAAACAAGTAAAAAACTGAGAACATACCATGGTGGAAACAGCATGGACTCTCATCAGATTCAGATGATTCTGACACACCCAGACAAGCTGCCAATATTGGGACCTCCTAAATACAGGTTTATGTCACGAGAGTCTATATTATTTCATATTTATGTGTCGAGTCTGCTTTCTGTCACGAGAGTCTGTATTATTTCATATTTATGTCCCGAGTCTACTTTATGTCACGAGAGTCTGTATTATTTCATCTTTATGTCCCGAGTCTACTTTATGTCACGCAGGTCTGTATTATTATTGCTTTATTTGATGCGTCTATTCAATTATTGTACTAGTAAGGTCCTGCACATGTTTGTCTTGTTAAAGGATTTCTCCTATATAAAAGAGTATCCATTTCATTTGTAAGATATCAGAAGTTGAATGAAAATTCTGTAATTGTGTTCTTAAATCATGAGTTTTTAAACGCTTTGCTTTTCTTTCTTAATCTTAGATAAGCAGTGTTAGTATCTGGATGGAAGAATAATTTTGAGTAAAAGCATACAAGATGCTCAAGTGAGTTGTCTCACTGAGAGGATCATCTGCATCAGAACTATGTTTCTACAGACCATATGATCCGTTATGGCGAGGTTCATGATTTCAAAAGTCAGGCCCGTATTTGATGCCTAGATGTGGCTGTTGGGGCTAGAATACCCTGAATCATATACCCCGTTAAGGAAGACAATACTTCAAATACATATGTAACGTATTTTTATTGGCACTACATGCCGCATAATATATGTTTATTGTGTTTTCACATTTTGTTTATCTTTTGCATATACATGAGCGTATCGAGTCACTATTAAGCTTGGTTATGCATTTAGTCCAAAAATAACAAAATGAGGGTCTTAAATTTTCAGTCGGACAACAACAATGTGATATAAACATGTTGACAATGCAAACCAACATAGCGATCATGTTCTCCGACCTCCAGTTGGGGGGAGAAAATTTACCACTCTTGATGTGGCAAGCTCCATGTCACCAAAGCTTGCCATGTCGTGCCATTTTGAAACACAAAATGGCTAGCAAATTGGAGAACACAAAATTGGCCAATTTAGTGCTCCTTCATTCGTTTCCTTGGCTTTGCTCCATGTGAGCGCTAGATCTCTCTCCTTTTTATCCGACATCGTCCTCCTTCTCCTCGCTCAGAAAATCACCACCTACGGCTTGGCTTGTAGATTTTCCCATTATCCACCCCTCTCTCTCTATTTCCTCCTGACTTTTAGATTTCGCCATTATACTCCACTTTTTTTGTAGTAGACGGCACCACCAAAGAAGTTGATTTGCCTCACACAGCTACTGTTACCTACTGATAAATCATAATATTATGCAGAGAATTCGAATGGTGGGCAGTTGTTGAGAGAAGAAGCCATGGAATTTTGTTACAATTTGTCTCTAACCAATTATTTATGGACACATCTGTGATGATAAATATGATTATACTTTAGTGAATGATGGATGCACTCATTGGGACACATTCCTCAAGTGTTCGCTCGCCTTTACCGGCCCGCCCGTCTCGTTAATCTCATAAGTTTGCCTCTGACAGATAGACAACAATAACCCAACTGCCATTAGATTAGTCAAACAGGAGACCCATAGAATGACTGTCATCATCGATAATTGAGAAGATGAAACACCAGCAATTGAGAAGACAAAACACCAGCAATTGAGAAGACGAAACATCTCCCATTAACTCTTAATAACGAGGGAAGTGAAGGGATACCCGTCATCAATGACCATTGAAGGTCATAAATGCATGTCATCCCTATAAATAGGGACCAACCTCTAGGTAAAAATACAACACACATAGTCAATATTGTTATTCTGCATATTTGAGTTACTCACATAATAATTATTACGTCGAAGTGGAAACGGGAAAAAGAAGCCCTGCCACTCTTTGCAGGTCTCCACCACTGTTGTCGCCGCGCTCGGAGGAGGAGAAAACATTTAATCATCAATTGTCACCGTATGTGGGAATCCGCACAAGAAGTCATGGCTTGAACTAGAAGAGCTAGGAATGCAACTGCCCTCCTAGCCCCTGTCGGATATGCAGACATCGAGTCTAACGTCGCCACTAATCACCCACAACAAGAATTTGCTTCTGTCGCTCAACTTACAGTACTGCAAGCTCAGGTGGGGCCTAAACAGCTCTACTCTAGGATCAGAACGCTATGATTTCTCAGCCACCACATGGTCCTAGCCCTCCGCCAGTAGAACCTTCATTACTAAATATTTCGCCTCAGGGTCCTAACCCTCCACCTTTAGGGCCCTCACCGCTAGGGGCTCCACCCTAGGCTCCTAACTTTCCAATAATGGAAACACCGCCAACGGTAGCTCCACCACTGGCTCCAGTTTCGTTAGCTCCACATTCTACACCCCACTTCAATTTATTGACATCTGGCCTAAATCTACATTGGGAGCAACTATTATGGGTTTCTACGCCTACGCTAGTTGAGACACCAATGTTAAGCCTGGAATGGCAATTAGAAGACATGATGGTCACAAAATAGCTAAGGCTATGTCTAAATAAAATAGTAGACATCAATCTATGGTGTTGGAAGAAGATCATTTTTTCCTAGAAGTGATGGTAGTTTTCTTGCCACGAGATTTCGAATGGCCAAAGATAGAGAAGTACGACAGATTCTCTGTCATGTCGATCACCTTAGGACTTTTGTCGACTTGATGAGGTTGCGAGCCACCCCCAACACAATTATGTACAGAGCTTTCCTGCCTATACTTAGGCGTAAGGCCGAGATTGGGTAGCCACCCTTCTTCTAAAATCAATTCTTATATTTGATGATCTTTCCAAAAAGTTTGTTTGCATACTTTGCCGAGTAGTAAACGTGATAATAAAACTGATATCGGCCTGATGTAATTGACCCAGGACAAGGATGAATTATTAAAAGATTTCATCGCTTTGGCTCAATAGGGCCACTTTGGGAATTAATGATCTACAGATGTCTATTGTAGTAATTGCTATGATGAATAGAACCGCAGTCACCTTTTCAAAATGTTACTCTCTAAAAATCTACCTGATACGATGCATGAGTTACTAAGAAGATGGGATAAATATGTGGATGCAGAAGAGACTTTTTTCATTAATAAAAGTATGAAAGATCGAAAAGAACTAGAGAATAATAAAAGGAAGACCCGAGATAAGCCAAGGCCCCGAGAAGACAAAGGCAAAAAATGATCCATTCAGCCCTAATCGACCTAGAATTGGAAATGATGCATATAATACACCTCTGACACCTCCAGGACTAACGTCCTGATGGAAATTCGAAATATGAAGGAGCTTGTGTGGCCCAAAAAGATGTGGGTGCCACCACACAAGAGAGATGAGACTAAGTATTGTAAATTCTATTAAGATCATGGACATGATACCGATGGATGCTAGCGACTAAAGGAGGAAATATAACGACTTATAAAAAGAGGACACCTTTTGAAGTTTGTGAAAACAGATAAAGATAAGAGAAATTAGGCTGAATACCAATAGAAACCACCTCATCGCGCTAGAGTTATAAATGTTATAATGGGTGGCATTGCTGCGGAATGTGACTCTAATTTCGCATTGAAAAACTATGCCCAAGCCAGTGGATCTACTCCTGTAGATAAAAATGAAAGGTTCAGCCAGAATATAACATTCAGTGATGAGGATTTAAAAGGTGTTGCCTGCTCACATGATGATACTATAGTAATAGTAGCTGATATTGTAGATTTTGATATGAAGAGAGTATAAGTGGACAATGGTAGTGCAGCTGACGTTATGTCCCAAAAAGTTTTCCTATGATTGAAGATACACTTAGCAAGATCAAAACTGTCACCACTCCACTCCATGGGTGTGGATGAGCCACTGTTATACTAGAAGGAACAATTGAATTACCGGTGACTTTGGGTACTTACCCAGCTAGTGTGGTGATAATGACCACTTTCTTGTTGGTAAAAGCTCATATGGCCTACAATGCTATTTATGGTTACCCACTTTTGAATGCAGCTAGGGCCGTGGTATCCACGTACCACTAGGTGATGAAGTTTTCCACTAGTCGGGGAGTAGGATGTGTAAGAGGTGACCAGCTAGCATCAAGGACGTGTTATGTAGTCATCATACTTCTCAAAAATATAGTAATGATGCTTGATGTTGAACAGCCTAATGGACGAATCGAACCATTGGAACTCACTGAGGATGTGGTGATAACTGAAGGTCAGGTTTTGAAAATTGAAGGTGCAATAGATCGTGGGAAAAAGCATAAATTAGTGGCATGTTTATTAGACAATATGGATGTAGTTGTTTGGAGACCCCATGACATCGACGGGATCATCTCCATGATTGCTCAGCATAGACTCGTGATCCCTCATGGAATAAAACCAATCAAATAAAAGAAAAGACAATTTACTCCAGAATGACAACATGCCATTTCCACGGAGATAACAAAACTGCTATAAGTTGGTTTTATTTGGGAAGTACACTACCCTGAATGGTTGGCAAATGTGGTATTAGTAAAGAAATCGAATGGAGAATGGCGGATATGTGTAGATTACATAGACTTGAATAAAGCTTGTCCCAATGATTCTTATCATCTTCCAAGGATAGACCATCTAGTGGATGTGACTTCAGAACATGAAAAGCTAAGCTTCCTGGATGCTTTTTTTGGTTACCATCAAATCTCTATGGTTGAAGGTAATCAGGAGAAGACTTCTTTCATCACTAACAGTGGAATTTTTTGCTACACCGCTATGCCTTTTGGGCTAAAAAAGTGGGGGCTACATATCAAGAATGGTGAATTGAGGATTTTATGGACTCATTGGTCTTAATGTTGAGGCCTATGAAGATGACATGGTGGTCAAATGCCGATTGGTAAAGGATCACATAACGAATTTCCAGGAGGTCTTCGGTGTTGCCCGAAAGCTTAAACTGAAGTTAAATCCTAAAAAATATGTGTTTAGCATATATGGCGAAAAATTCATAGGGTTTATGATCACACACAGAGGCATTGAAGCCAATCCTAACAAAATACAAGCTAACCTAGACATGAAAAGCCCAACTACCAAGAAAAAAGTTCAATAGTTGACTCGAAGGATGGTAGCTCTCAACCATTTCATGTCGCAGGCTGTAGATAAATGTCATCATTTCTTCAAAATTGTAGGAGGGTCCAACAATTTTGAATGGGCAAAGGAATGCGAAGAGTCTTTTAAAAAGTTAAATAAATCACTACAGCAACTGCTAGTGTTGGCTCGCCCCAATCCCGGTGACAAGCTAAGCCTCTACTTGGCAGTATCTTTTCACACTATTAGCACGATATTGGTGAAAGAACATTTGTAGGGATAGAAACCTGTTTATTATGTGGGTCAACTACTTAGAGGTGTAGAAACACAGTACATTATAGTTGAACAACTGGTTCTAGCTTTGATAGTGGCAGCTAGAAAGTTAAGACCGTATTTCCAGGCTCATCAGATATAGGTGATGACTGACCAACTAATTAAACAGATACTACATAGGCCGAAGACATCTGGACGTCTTTTGAAATGGACTATTAAACTAAGTGAGTTTAATATTGATTTTAAACCGCACACAGCTATAAAAGCACAGGCCTTAGCAGATTTCATTACAGAAATCACTCTCTCTGAAGCACCACCTATAAGCGACAAAGCAACCTGGATAATATATGTAGACGAATCATCTAACAGTGATAGCTCAGGAGCCGGGGTCATAATTATCTCCCCGAATGCCGAAGAACTTGAATACTCACTTCGCTATGAATTTCCAACTACTAATAATGATGTAGAATATGAAGTAGTCATCACAGGGTTAGGACTAGCCATACAGTTGGGAGTGACAATTTTGGAAATTCATAGCGACTCGCAATTGGTCTTTGGGCAAATTTTGGGAGAATCTGAAGCCAAAGATGGTCGTATAGTTTGCTTATTTGATAAAAGTAAGAGACTTGCGGTAAAAATTCAAAAAGTTCAAGATTATAAAGGTCCCAAGAAAGGATAACGAGCGGGTCGACGCTTTCGCCAGGCTAGCATCGACCAATCAAAAATATCTTCCACCCATCTAGTGTTCGGTGCTCATGAGCCCAAAGACGGTATTATTAATTCTTGTTCTTGAATTGAATGATGAACTTTGTTGGATAAATTCAATCCTAGATTATCTCACAAAAAGGTACTCTACCTACAGACCTAACTGAAGTAAAGTGGTTGAAGGTACGAGCTACTATGTATTCTATAATTGATGGAAAATTATATCGAGAGGATTCTCTCGTGCCTTATCAAAAGTGCCTCCGGCCGACGTAAGCAATTGAGGTCCTATTTAAAATACACAATGGTCTCGTGTGGAAATCACTTAGGCGGGATGCCGTTGCTTTCAAAGCTTTAAGGCAAGGTTACTATTGACCATCAATGAAGCAAGAAGCTAAGCAATCGGTAAGGAAATGCAATGCCTATCAAAGGTTTGGCAACATAATTCATCGACCCGACCAAGCTACGATCGAAGAATTTATCTACAAGATGTCTATCGGTGGGGTGGACATCACGGGTCATTTGCCACTTGCTAAGGGTCAAAGAAAATTTACATTGGTAGCTATAAACTATTTCACAAAATAGGTTGAAGCTATTTCTTGTGACGGAATATATTATATATCTAATCGGAAGTCAAACTATGCAACCATTTCTTGAGGAATCTCTTGGATGGTAGTGATTATTATATCAGTCACTCTCATTTTGTTTGAATTTTCTATTCAGCAGCAAAACATTTTTGTTTGGATTCTTACTAGTTTTATTGATCCAATTTCAACTAACATAAATATTTTTTTCATCTCGAAGAAATGTAGAGGAGGGTTTAGCCGTGGTGGTGTCGTCTACTACAATTTTTAGTCGCGCCAGAGCGAAGAGGGTTTAGCAGCGGTGGTGTCATCTGCTACAAAGCAAATGGGCAAGCGAAATGGAAAATGGAGTTGCAAAAGAAATCATTTGGGACTCTCACAGTGGTGCAAATGGTGTTGCTTGTTGGAAAACCTACCACCACTTGTACTCATGGAGAGAGAGAGAGGAAACTCAATGTTGGAAATGAGTTGTTTATAAATTGGTTTGACCAAATATTCGGTGAGTCTTGATAACCGATTATTAGAAATTTATAGTCGAATGCATTCTATTTCGTGAGTAGATGTTCGTGGTACATTGATATCACAAAACTATTTCCGAATGAATGAGAAATTAATATCAAAAGTTGACACCTTGAAAGTAGAAATTGGATGTTGTAGCAAGTTGGGAAGTGTATCCCATATCGGAAGATGACTTGATTTTGAACCAATTAATATACCTCTTGTTTGGATTTGAGTTTGAGCTCCAAGGAGTACCACAAGTTTTTAGAAGAGATGAGACTTAGATGCTATCGAGTTTGGTTCAAAGCCCACGCGCGCACCGCCTGGCCGGGCCGAGCTTGTGGCTCGTAGGTCGTGTTTCACCTAGTATATTCTTTTTAGACAAAATAAATATAAAATAATTTATTTTAATTCATCATTCAATTTGACATGTGTCACGTGTGCATACATTGGATTGGAACAGACACGATTGTTCAACAAGTCCTTACAGGTTTGGCTACTATTCAATCAAGTCATTTAAAGTGTTGTGTCTTTTCAGACACAACTTTTGGTATGCTATAAATAGGTCCCTATAGTTCTGTGAATTTTCATTCCATAACATACAAAATTTATCTTGCATTTATTCAATAATCATAGTATTCGAGTTTTCATTTTAGAGAGTACTAAACAATTCAAGTTCACCGAGCAAATATGTCCTAAGGAAAGAGAGTTGAACTCTTGCCTCGACCTGTGTATTTCAATTTATAATTTGTCATTGTTGTTTTAAATTCAAGTAAGTGTTCTAACAGAATATAATAACTTATTATGTAAATTTATCTAACAAACTTAAGATGTATTTTTTCTGTACTAGTATAATTATATTCTGTTGCTTTTTATACTGCTTAATATGCTGTAATATACTGTTTAAACGTGTTGTATACTGCTCTATTTCATGAATGTAATCTGTTTACAGTTAATACCTTTTAATTGCATGCATATTATATTCTGTTTTTGTCCTGTTGCTTGAAATCTAAAGCTTCGCTAAAAATTAATTGCATACAACATTAATTGTTATGTTTGCCATTAAACGCCTGCAAAGTTCTGTTATACATATTTGAATGCATGTTATTTAAGTTTCTGATTACACTAGTTTCATCATGTTTTATGCAAATTAATTAAATAAATCATAATCATAATCAGTAATTAACATTTGCTGAATTTTCTGTCCGTGACATTAATCTTTCATTTTCATCATTGTTTGATTATATTAATCTTGCATTTCTATACCTTTTATTTTCTGGAATTAATGATATAAGTCATAATCACTTGTTATTCTATCACAGTTAAATTAATAAGTAGTAATTACATTTAGTTATAGTGTACTTTAATCTGAATCTTAATCCTAGTATCTGAATTCTGTTAAAGTCAAGTTCTAATTGGTATTCTTAATCTTCATAGTAATTTATAATAAGTTGCTTACATTTCAAATTTATTATACCTATTCTGCAATATTTAAATTCTATGTTCTTTTTGTGTATTGTATAATTGAATTTAATTGTGAACATCTAAATTATATTTTTAGTGACAATTGTTTTCTAATTTATCACCGAAGATAATTTGGTTAGTAGTTTGTTTTACTAAAGAATTTTTTATTATTCTTATTAATTTATTGTTTGTATAACAGAAATGGATTCAAATGGAACAAATGGGCTTCCTACAACTAATGGTATACCCACGGGGGTTCCACCTATGGCTATTCCGATTCAATCGACTCAAGTGCCTCGTGGAGAAAAACTTGAAAAAATCAACGTGGTGGATTTCAAGAGATGGCAACAAAAATGTTGTTCTATCTCACAACTCTTAACTTGGCAAAGTTTCTTTGAAGACCCTCCCAGTAGTGCAAAAGTAGAGAACAATCGAGATTCGATTATTACTTTGGATGCATGGAAGCATTCGGACTTTTATGCAAAGACTATATTCTAAACGATTTGGACAATACAACATGCGAAGTGTATAGTTCTATGAAATCCATAAAAGAACTTTGGGAGTTTTGGGAGAAAAAATACAAAAGCCGAGGATCTTAAGCACTAAGAATTCATTATTGGTAAATTCCTTGACTACAAGATGATAGACTCCAAGGCAGGTCATCGACCGGGTTTAAGAATTGCAAGTTCTTTTTCATAACATACATGTTGAAAACATGACTATATCACGAGACATTTCATGTGGCTGCAATTATCGAGAAATTGCCACATTTATGGAAATAATTCAAGAATTATCTTAAGCATAAACCGAAATGAGATGAATTTGGAAGAATTGATTATTCGGCTAAGGATAGAAGAAGACAATAGAAAGTCTGACACTAAATTTGGAGGACAGTTTGGGCAAGCAAAAGCCAATGTAGTAGAATCAAGTTCTAAGACTAATAATAAAAGAAAGCATTCTAGTAACGCATGATGAAAAAAAAAAAAAAAATGCTAAGAAATTCAAAGGTAATTGCTATTCTTTTGTAGAATCACGGGACATCGTGCAAGTGAATGTTGCAAGCCAAATAAACAAAAGGCCCAAGCAAATGTGACATAAAGTGATGCACTATCTAAGGATATTCAAGAACTGAACTTATCTGCTGTTGTTTCTGAATGCAACAACATTGAGAATCCTAGAAAATGGTGGGTAGACACTGGTGTTACTCGACACATGTGTGCTGACAAGACAATGTTATCTAACTACAAGACAGTCAATGGAAAACAATTGTTTATGGAAAATTCCACAAGTTTAAAAGTTGAGGGACAAGGAAAAGTAACTTTGAAGATGACTTCCGGCAAATAACTCTTCCTCAACAATGTGTTACATGTGCACGACATTCGCATGAGAATCTTGTGTCGAGTCCTTACTTCATAAGAATGCTTTAAATTAGTCTTTGTATCTAACAAATTTGTACTTACAAAAAAAATGTGTATGTGGGAAATGGTTACCTTTACGATGGACTATTCAAGATGAATGTCCTTAATATTTTACCAAAATCAAACAATAATAATACATCTTCTTACGCTTATATCGTTGTGTCTTCTTGTTTATGACATAATCGTTTAGGATATGTAAACTTTAAATCATGTACATAAGTTAATAAACTTAAGTTTATTGCCTTCTCTACAATTTGATCCTAATCGTAAATCTGAGATTTGTGTTGAGGCTAAGTTAGCCAAAATTCCGTTTCATTCTATTGAAAGAAACACTATACCTTTAGAATTAATTCACGATGATATCGTGACTTGGAATTTGTGCAAACTAGAGGTGGTAAAAAGTACTTCATTACTTTGATCGACGCTTGCACAAAGACATCATTATGTTTATTTGCTAAAAGCAAAGATGAAGCATTAGATGTTTTAAATATTATAAAAATGAAGTTGAAAATCAACTTAGCAAACGATAAAGATTATTCGTAGTGATAGAGGAGGAGAATACAGACATCGTTTGAAGAATTTTGTTCGTAATATGGTATTATTCATCAAACAACGGCACCTTATCCACCTCGGTCAAATGGTATTCTTGAGCGCAAAACCGGACTCTTAAAGAAATAATGAATATAATATTGATAATTTTGGGCTTGGCTTACCTCGAAACTTGTGGGGAAGCTATATTTTTCACAAATGTTACTTTTAATAAGATACCACAAAAGAAAAAGGATAAAACTCCATATGAATTATGGAAAGGTCATAAACCCACATATAAATACTTAAAAGTGTGGGGGTGTTTGGCTAAGGTTGAAGTACCAAAGTCTAAACAAGTTAAAATTGGACCTAAAACAATTGATTGTATATTTATCGGATATGCTAACAATAGTAGTACATATCGATTTCTTGTTCACAAATCAGACATTCCAGACGTACATGAAGGTACTATCATTGAATCTAGGAATGCTGCATTCTTTAAAATGTATTTCCATGCAAAGACAAGAAAGAAATAAATTCCAATAAACGAACTTATGATCACCGCAAGTGGTACTAATCTAAGTCTTTGAAGAGCGTAGACGTAGCAAAAGGACCGAACATCTACCTTGTTTGGTCCAGATTTTCTAACCTACATGGTAGAAAATGATCCTAAGACATTTAATGAGACAATGTTTAGGCTAGAAGCTCTGTTTTAGAAAGAAGCTATTAATAGTGCGATATAATCTATTATGCAAAATCACACTTGGGAGTTAGTTAATCTCCCACTGGGAAATAAGCCTTTAGGTTGTAAGTGGATTTTCAAAAAAAATTAAAACCTGATGGATCTATTGATAAATACAAAGCCCGGTTAGTAGCTAAAGGATATAGACAAAAAGAAGGCATTGACTTCTTCGATACATACTCATCAGTGACAAAGATCACCTCGATCAGAGTTCTAATTGCAATTGCAACATTGTATAATCTCGAGATCTATTAAATGGATGTAAAAGCGGCATTCTTAAATAGAGAGTTAGAAGAAGAAATATACATGGAACAACTTTGAAGGGTTTATTGCTCATGGACAAGATAAAAATATTTGTAGAATCGTTAAATCGTTATATGGATTAAAACAAGCCCCAAAAACAATGGGCACCAAAATTTGATAAAACGATGTTGTCAAATGGTTTTAAAATTAACGAGTCGATAAAATGTGTCTATATCAAAACCACGCCAAAAAGCTTATGTGTTAGTATGTTTGTATGTCAATGACATGCTTATTATGGATAGTAATAATGATATTATCATGACTACGAAGAAAATGTTGACAAAATATTTTGACATGAGCGATATGGATGTAGCGAGATGTAATTTTGGGAATTAAAATATCTAGAACACCTAATGGGCTAAGTTTGTCACCTTCTCATTATATCGAGTCTGTACTTAAAAAGTTTAAGGTCTATGATGAAAGTTCAGTTAAAACTTCTGTAGACATAAGTCTACACTTGGGAAATAATAGAAGTGAACATATATGTCAGCTAAAGTATTCTCAAATTATAGGAAGCTTGATGTATATTATGAACTGCACGCGTCCGGATATTGCTTATGCAGTTAATAAGCTAAGTAGGTTAACAAGTAATCTAAGCAATGATCATTGGAAGACATTGAATAGGGTACTTCATTATTTAAGATATACCTTAAATTTTGGATTACATTATGCAAGATATCCAGCAGTATATTGTGATGCAAATTGGATAACTAATATAAAAGATTCTAAATCCACAAGTGGTTATGTCTTTACCATTAGTGGTGCGACTGTGTTTTGGAAGTCCTCAAAATAGACATGTATAGCTCGATCTACTATGGAATCAGAATTTATAACTTTAGATAAAGTTGGAGAAGAAGCAGAATGGCTTCGTAATTTCTTAGAAGATATTCCATGTTAGTCTAAACCAGTGCCTGCTATAAGTATTCATTGTGATAGTTGACTCGCTATTGAAAGGGCACAAAATAGTATGTATAATGGCAAGTCTAGACATATACGCCGTAGACATAATACTATTGAGCAGTTGATTTCAAATGGTATTATTTCTATTGATTAAGTAAAATCAAAAGAGAATCTCGCAGATCCTCTTACAAAAGGATTATCAAGAGATCAAGTATACTGCTTATCAAAGGGAATGAGATTAAAAGCCTACAACGCATGAGTTTTTATAATGATAACCCAACCTTGTTGACTGGAGATCCCAATATCTTGGTTCAATGGAACAACTAAATTATGAAGATTCAGTTAAGCACTTAGAAGTTATCTCCTACCCATTTCTATTGTAAGAAAAAGTGCTTTCTGTAGAGTATATTAGGATAAGTAATACTTTTAATGATTCCTATAACTTGGATTAACCAAGTGGAGTATGACAGAATACTCTTAATAAGAGATCACATATGCAAGTGTGAAGTGGGGTTGCTAATATAAGAATTTTGAGGCTTAAATTCTTTAAAACACTTATGAAAACCCAAGTTGTTCAGGGCCAAAAATAAACACAACCATGAGAACAAAATAATTGTTAGAAAAGTTATTGTGTGGATAGTGTTGTCTTGGTTTACACCAAAGGCTGGACAGTTCAAGACATCACGTTTACTAATTAGCCAAGTAAATTCGATAGTATTCCACTAGGACAGGTTCAAAGCCAGAAACTACATCTCCTGATGCAATAGCTTTTCGCCTACACTCTCTATTAGCATTTGCATTTCATTTGCATATTTATGGTAATTTTGATTCATGTGGGGATTGTTGGAAATGAGTTGTTTATAAATTAGTTTGACCAATTTTTGACCAAATATTCGGATGAGTCCCGATAACCGATTATTAGAAATTTATAGTTGAATGCATTCTACTACGTGAGTAGATGCTCATGGTATATTTGGTTTCACAAAAATATTTTCGAATGAATGAGAAATTAGTATCAAAAGTTGACACATTGAAAGTGAAAATTAGATGTTGTAGCAAGTTGGGAAGTGTATCCCACATCGAAAAATGACTTGATTTTGAACCAATTAATATACCTCTAGTTTGGATCGGGTTTGGATTCCAAGAACACTACAAGTCTTTAGAGGCGAGGAGACTTAGATGCTATTGAGTTTGGTTCAAAGCCCACATGCAAGCGCCACCACTTGCCCGCCTTCTACGGTTAGGCGGGTCAGCTCGTGGCTTGAAGTCAAGTCGGGGTTGTTTTAGCCTAGTATATTCTTTTAAGACAAAATAAATATAAAATAATTTATTTTAATTCATCATTCGAATTTGACATGTGTCACGTGTCTATCTCTGCTAGATTAGAAACGAGACACGATTGTTCAACAAGTCCTTATAGGTTTGGAAGCTGTTCAATCGAGTCCTTTCAAGTGTTGTATCTTTTCATACAACTTTTAGTATGCTATAAATAAGCCCCTATAGTTCTCGCGAATTTTCATTCCATAACATACGTAAATGTATCTTGCATTCATTCAATAATCATAGTATTCGAGTCCTCATTTTAGAGAGTACTAAATAATTCAAGTTTCCCGTCTTTTTGGTTTGTTGTGCTACTACCAAAAGGAATTGATCGTTGTATCTTGGGAGGCGTTTGTCACAATACCGTAAGCAATCCAGCGGGACAAATACGTCTTAAGAAAAGAGAATTGAACTCTTGTCTCGATTTGTGTATTTCAATTTTCAATTTGTCATTGTCGTTTTAAATTTCAATTAAGTGTTCTAACATAATATAATAACTTAGTATGTAAATTTATCTAACACTCGATAAATGGGAAAGGAAAATGGGCTGCCTATTTTTTGAAACAAATGCGACCACCGACGTGGGGAGTGTTGAAATGGCACCGCCACATCAACGGTGAGGTTTTTTCTCCCGTCTCATCGTGGCGGAGATTAGGATTGACCAACATAAATATAGTCTTTTATCTTCCTATTATAAGCATTCTCATACTATATAATTAGAGTATGACTATTCTATTCACAACTTGTAGTACTCGACATCTTCTCATCTAATGAAGCTAGAGAATTCTCGGCTCTATTTTAGATCAATCTCTATTTGAAGAGATAAAGGATGTAGACAATTAAGCTTGGTACTTGTGCATGAGCTTTGTGGTAGGTAACTCCAAAATGTCATATCCACGAGGACCAACGTTTTTTTAGAAGGAAGAACGTTATTAAATAAAAGAGAGATAAATAGATAGAGTCAAATTTTTACCCCTTTGAAATATACTAAAGATGATTAAAAGTAAGATTGAAGGTTGGCTCTGCATAAAAGTTATTTTTAAAACTTTTCAAAAATAAGTCCTACAAATAATTAAAAAAAAAAAAATCAAATTGTAAGATTTCGAGTTAGGATAATTATATTTACACTACAATTTTATTTTCTACACCACGCTTTTAATTACAATAAAGTTTTCCCAACCTTTGACATTCGACAATTATGTCCCAAACTTTTTTGTGGCATTTTATTATTAATTTTCACATTTTGTCTCTAAGGACGATATTTTTCAAATTTTCAAAGAAATGTGCATTGAAATGAACGACAAATATTTTGTATGTGTAATTTATTTTGCTAATTAAAAAATACGAGAGACAAAAAAAAATACTTCCTCATAATTAACTTTTTAGACAAAAACATCATCTAAGACAGATAAAATGTGCAAATTAATAGATTGATAATAAAAATATGATAACAAATAATTAGAAATATAAATACAAAATTGATCATTAGTTGGAGACTTTCATTGTAATTAAAATATAGTGTGATTAAAAAAATATGGTGTGAATATAATTACTCTTTCGATTATTCAATTATCATTGTAGTAATTTCTTTTGGTGCCCCTGCTCTTCAAATTAAGAAGAAATGGAGAAAGTACCTCGAGTCAATATTCGAGCACCATGCACTACGACACATAAATGACTCATATCGACAACATATAATTAGTATAGTAGAAAAGTCAAAAATAAAAAAATATAATTGAAAATCTTATTTGACAAAACATGGTATATATGGGCCGACACTCAAATGTTAGATTGTCGGTCTACAAGTTGAGGCCAAGTAATAAAAACAAGTTGAGGCCGGGTAGAGCACAAGATGACAAGATTCACAACAATGCCACTGGGAGAAACGAAAAGGTTTATGGAGAATCTCTCCCCCCTGTAGTTCTGTTACTTCTGTACCGTCTCATAGAGGAAACGAATCGGTCTTGAATAGTATTGGAGCCAATCAAGAAACTGAAGACTATTAAGTGATCTACACAAAAGAGAAAAGAGCGATTAGAATGGAGAATCCTTTTACTTTGAAAGTGGGTCAAGTATTCACTGGCTTTGGAATTGGCTGTGGCATTGGCATTGGCGTTGGTCGCCCTTTAAATTTAGGTATCCAGTTTGACTTTTCCGTTTTCTCTTCAACTATCTCTTTCTCTCTAGACTGGAAGCTATTGATTGAAGAAATACGAAAACGATGAACTTCGGGGGTTTATTTAAACCCAAAGAGGAATACACAAAATTCATGTAAAAATGGTTTATTTTATTTTGTATATTGCACACGTATTTGATTTATTTCGGTGGAGTTTTGCATACTGTAGTAAGCTTTAGTATGGTTGATTGTAATTTTGTGGGTTTTTTATGTTTGAATTAGATAACGCATTATCGTGTTTGATCTTCTATATTGTGGTTATGCTTGCATTTTCCATGGGTCAACTGCTTCTTACTATTGGAGAAATGGGGGTGATTGACATTGGAATTTTAGATATGACTAATTCGAAATGGAAACATAAAGAAAACATGAGAGAGATTGAGCAAGTTTACTGTATCCTAAACCTTGTTTTGTACATGTTTCATGGAGTTTGAATGCATGCATTGCTGTGAAGGCTGTGGTTTTCTTATGAATCATGAGCATTAATTGTTATTTGGGATGTAAGACATTTCAAAATTTCCTTTGGTAACTATATAGTAGTGGGTAAAATATGTGGTGAAATTCTTGGAGTTCTCTTTGATGGAATTTATTTCGGAAATGAGTAAATTTTGTTTTAATATTGCATCTTATTGGGTACCCAGTGCTATCAAGCTGCTATTTTTTGGATTATCATATCACAAACAACCTTACTAAGAAAAATTTCTGGATGCTAATGTTATGAAAAGATTCAAGCGATCTCTGTGATGTTTTCCTTATTTTCAGTAATTACTTTCATAATAGTGTGTGTGTAAGCCTTTTATAGATATTTTCATTATTTTCATTTCTAATTTACAGACACATGTAATTTCTCTGATTCCTTTTGGAGAATCTGTATCAACTATATTTAGTTTATAGTTTCTACATGATGTCAGGACATATTTAATCCGGTTTTGGGTTAAGTTCATCATTACTTTTGTGCTTGTAAAATCTCTAAAACCACAATATGGCCAAATCTGGTGATAAAATCAGCTTTTATGGTCTATGGCTTGGGCAAGCTCTTGCCCACTTGTTTAGCTATACTCACTGGACAGGATTGCTGAATTCAATTAAAATGTTTCCTTGATGTGCAACAGGGAGTAAAGAAAAATATTACCTAGGACTAATATTGCTAAGTTGAAGAAGCTGCTAGGATAAGAAAGCACCAAGAAGGTGTTGTATACAGCAGTAAAGAACACTATGACCCCTTAAGGTCTTTGTGGCAAAAAGTAGTGGCATAGTGTTCATTTGTATATTCTAGTTATGCGAAGTTTTTATTTGATTATTCACATCTTGGAAGTCCATTAGATTAGGATCCATTCCTAATTATGATACGTCTGGTAAGCACTGTTTTTCATGTAATGTCTTGGTAACTTAACCAATTGCATTTTAACTATTTGTCATAAAAAAAAATCAATTGAATGTGATGAGATCGGGCTACAATACATTGCTCTGATTCTTCTTTAGGACATGCAACATGATGATGTAATATATAGAAAATCAGTGATTTTGTTTGTGGGCCATTGACACTTTTGTTCATTATAACAAACTTTGAAGCTAATTTGTGCATCAGGTGCAATACCAGTTCTGAACCAAGTTATGGTTGCCACTGGGGTGCAACAGATGCCTTTTCTGGTGTTGGAAGACATATCACTAATTCAGTAGGTTTTGCTAATATCTGTCATTTGGATGATTTGGTAACTTTTGTATAGCTCTGTTTTCCAATATTTCTTTGTTCTTGATCCTATGTCCAGTTGAGGAAAGTGGGTGCAAAGAACCTTGAAGCAGGCATTGGTTGTGGAGTGGGTTTTGGCCATGGCTTTGGAGTTGGTAAGTATTTAGATGATAGAAGTACTGCTTAGGTAGTCTTAAGATGCTTTCTCACATTTTTGTTAGTGTATAATTGATGTAAGCATAGACTAAGTTCCATATTTTCTGATTGGTTCAGGTCCCATCCATATGAAAGTGAAGACTAACCATTTCTTAAAATTGTCTTAAAACAAACCCTTCTTTCTTTAGTAAATTTCTCATAATCCAAAGTTTCCCTTGTCTTTCCTTATTCAAGTTGAACAATCACTTCTCCTCTGATTTTTTGAGGTTTCTACAGATAAGTAGGTGAAGTTCCAAAGAACTAGTATTTGAAGAGTTATTGCAGGCATTGCATCAAGGAGAGTTGCTGCATTAATTAATGGAGCTGCTGGGCCATGAAATGGTTTTGGCTGGAGGAAATTTTAAAATTTGAACTACCCCTTTGAATTTCTCCCAAGTTGCCCAACTCTGCGAGTTGGTTTGAGTTGGACAAGTTAAGGACCCAGCTAGTTACCCACCACTTTTACAGTCAAGCTATTTTTAATAAGGATAAAATAGAAATTATTTCTCAAGTACGAAGAAGGCTGTTTTCATAAATTAAAACTAAAAAGAAAGCTATTTTTCATTTTAGCTTTAAAATAAGTCCGTTCTTTCTTAACACTTATGGCCGAAGCATATCATTAGTTTGCAATTATGACCATTTTGTAGTTGTTGAATCAATATATACCATATACAACCACAGGCTAATCCGTCCCGATAAACTTGAGGTCGGCTACATAAATTGATTTTGTCACTCATTTTGACCCACAACTACATCTATTGAAACGTATAATGAAGTAGAATGTGTTGCAAATTTGTTAAGCCATATTAATTTTGGTCTATCTCTTCCACTTTAGACATGTTCTAATAGGATCATCTCTCTCTTGTAAATCAAAATGCATAATGGGCAATTATTATTTTTGTCTATACCGACGCTATCATTTTTTCCCTGTACTTTTTGCAATAACAACTTCTATAAGTTGTAGAAGAGGAAAAGAAAGAATCTAATTTTTTGAAATATATAGTCAACATATTCGTATTTCATATTAAAATACACTACGCGGTTGTTTGGAAGTATGAGTTATGCTCAATCAGGCCTGATTCGTGCTTAGCTGAAACCAATTACGACCTTAAGCAGGACAAACCAATTAACACTTACAATAGCTTATTACTTACAGTAAATTGGTTCTATTGTAAAACGAAATTATACAGCTTTTTGGCATGGTAAATATTCCTTTTAATAATGCTTTCTTCTGAAATTTTCCATAATAGACCTCTATTTTTAATTAGAAAATGGTGGAAGACCATTGAACTTCTTTCTTGAATGGATGAAATAGGAATTTGAGTATAAGTCCAAGCTACTCTATTAACAACGAACAAGTTCATTTTTAATAGGTTGCCATTGCTTCATCTGTCATTAACTGGTGTATTATGCATTAAGAGCATGTGTTTAGCACCCTTTTAAGCTCAGCCAAACATGCTCTAAATCTGACACTGGGCTCATCTGGATTATTTGGCAAGTTAATTTTTCTTTGATGTAATATTTTCACATTTTCTTTTTCTTGATGCCAGATGTCACCTCATCTAGTATTGGCTGAATACATCATCTTTAAAATCTCGGGACTGTTGTTAGCCTTCAAGTACATACTTGAGCTGAACGTTATTGTTTTAGACTTGAGATATGTTTAACAAATTTAATTTTCTCAAGCTTCTTTCTTTGCTCCACAATTTAGGTACTAAACTATTTTGCTGATGCTAAAATATTAGGAACTAAGGGCATGTTCGGTATGCTGTAGTAGACCATATTAGACAGTAGTACGAATGACATTTTTAACTTCTTTTTCTTATTTACTATCTGAACATTCTGTATGTGTCTGATCCAGAGAAAGACTTGTTGCATTATGAGTGATTTTTATTGTTGGAATGCAGTAGCTCACATTCATCCTGACTTACACTAGATAGCTAAGATATTGTGATATTTTGCAGGCCTTGCTGTGAAGCCTGGTGTAGTGCACCAGATGCAGTCAAGTCTTTTAGTATGTACTCATGTTGTATGCTATCTATTTAATAGTACAATCTGAAGTTCTCGTTTTTCAAATCTAACTTCATCTCCAAATTTTTCAGCAAGCAGTAACACACGTGATGATAAAACTTGGAATATCTCCCGGCATGTTTCTTGATCAAGGCATTCTCCCGGCATCCTTACGAAGTGGCATAAGCACGGTAAAGGCACCCTCACACGATAATCCAATAGGAAGTGTAGGTCAGTTGGTAAAATCAATACCAAATAGTACAGATCAAGGCAATATTAGGCAGAGAAGTACAAATGTGGTTTCTTCTGAGGAAACTTTAGCATCTGAAACTGCTGCAGTAGACGCTCAATCTACCAGTCGAGTAGAGAAGGTCATCAGCAACTTTTTGGAGAGTCCACTTTTGAAAGAGGAGGGGGGCAAAGTAAATGAGCAAGTAATTTTCTCTCTGTCATATGATATTTTTTACTTTGCAGTAAACAACACTCAATGTACCATTTGTTTTCTTTTTTCGTTTTTTACTCGTACTATAAACACCTAGTAGGCTCTCCTGATGGATAGGTTAAGTTGAATTTTGTTGTTGCTATGTAAATGAGAGCTCTAATCAGTGGATTTCACATGCAGGCTGAGAAGTTGCAATCACAGAACAACATGCTTCAGATGGTACTACATCTTATTTAGAAGCAAATTTATTTTGGAATTTTGTTTTATTCTAGTACGTAAGATTACCCTCCTGCCACCCCTCCTGGGGCTAGTTTGTAAATGGAGTCATTACAAAATATCTTCTGCTTCTACCTTCAATCCATTTATGCATTTTTTCACATTCAACTTTAGAAACTTCATGCAAATAAAATGACACCAGACTGCTTCTGCTAAATAAAAAAATTTAGTCTTATTGGTTTTGTACACTGAGAGTGGTGATTTTCACACAATTAATTTCTCATGCATTTAGGTGTTGAAGCACCAAGTACTCATTGAGGAATTGATGCGAGAAATGAGAAGCTTTGCCAAATATTGATTGAAGAGTTGAAAGTCCCACCAAGCAAGCTCCAATCTAGCTTCGGTCTTAGTAAGTCCCCATGTAGTGAATGTTTTGTTTGTCGAAGAAAACAAAGAAAAAAGTGAAAGTTAATCCAATACTCATGTTTTTATCATCTGAGCAATTGACCACAAAATTTAATTGCATTCTTTTTACTTGAACTCGAAATTGGTTCTGGAAGAAACTTTGCCAAATATTGATTGAAGAGTTGAAAGTCCCACCAAGCAAGCTCCAATCTAGCTTCGCTCTTAGTAAGTCCCCATGTAGTGAATGTTTTATTTGTCGAAGAAAACAAAGAAAAAAGTGAAAGTTAATCATGTTTTTATCATCTGAGCAATTGACCACAAAATTTAACTGCATTCTTTTTTACTTGAACTTGAAATTGGTTCTGGAAGAAACTTTGTTAAATCATAATTGCTTACCTTTGGAAAAGCTTTGGATGGATATGCTTTATGGTTCTGAGTGTTTGGGACTTGGACAAAATATTCATAAGATGAACATAGTGGAAAGAAAGAAGCTAAGATGGATGCATGGTCATGCTAAAATGAATAAGATAAGAAATGAGAATTTATGTGATGTAGTATCTATTGAGGATTAGTTATGGAAGGATGACTTAGATTGTTGGGACATATTTTGCATAGATTAATGGGGCTTCTATTCATAAGAGTGATGCGATCTTGGTAGAACACGTCGAGAGACGAAGTGGTAGGGTAAAATTAATCAAGATGAATCTTGTTGCTTTAGATCTTCCAATATATCTAGGAATGAACTAAATAAAAAGGAATAATGCTGCCATAACGAAAAGGCTTAGTTTGTTGTTGTGACATCCTATTCATTGACACAAGGTTTTCTTCTCTTGGAGCATTTTAGGTTGCACATTGGCATAGAATGCATCTATGTACTTTGAAGAGGTCGAGAAATGTTCTTTGCCATGTTTCTAACTAGAGTTCTTCGTTCCATTTTTCCACAAGAGGATTCCTCCTTTCCTCATTGTCATGGCTGAACTTTATCTTTTCATTGTCAAGCAATCCACTTTTTGGATCAATATTTAATTAATAATATGCAAGCTACTTGATTTTGAAAGATGCCAGATGACTGAAATATACTGCCATTTGGGTATTAATTTTTTTGGAAATGAGGAATGTTCTTATTTTGAATACATTAATTAATTATTGTAAATTTGGTGTAAAGGAAATGGATTGGTAGGCAGTAAAAATATACTGTGATGTGATATTGGGTAGGAGCGTGTCCTAAATATCATAGAAAAATTGCTATGCTTTTTTTTCCCCGCTGGTCGGGATGAGATTGTTATTTGTTTGTTTCTGTTAGAAGAATCTCTTGATTTTAAGTTTTTCTCACTTTAAATTGTGGGAAATCCGTTGTTTTTCTCCAGAAAGAAAGTTTCTATCTGTGATTGTCCAGATATGAAGATCAAAACTTGCTATAATCACTCCCTAACCTTGAAGATATTGTAGCCTTATTTTACTTATTCTTGCGCTCTTCTTGAGTCTTGACTCCTGTATACAACCTTCCCTGTCCAGCCGTTTCCAAGAATGCTAACAACAGACAATCCCAACTATCCTGCGCGAAACCTTTGCTTCTCTTTAGAGTAGAATGAGGAAAACTTGTTAAAGGTTCTCTCTTGAAGCTTGGCATACAATACAACAGTATAGCTTTATCATCTTTGTGTTGTTGAGCATTAGTGTTCATTATTGATCATTTGGAGCTCTACTGCCTGCAGTGTTGCACAACGCTTTGCTATTTGTTGCGTTTTAGATTTTTTGGCACCAAGATAGTGTAATTTTCATTTTGGTCCTTCAGTTTTGACTTAGATTTCAGGTTCATCCCTGAATTTTTAGAAATAGCCGATATAGTTCGTGAATCGTGAATGTGGTTTTGGTTAATTTTATGGTATTCTGCGGAGCCGGGTATATGACAACTAGAGAGACACTCCTAAATATTACATAGTTACTTCTAAGGTTTGTTGTGAACGATGCATAATTTAAAGGCTTTTTTATATAAAAATTATGAAGTACTTAAAATATTCCTTTTCAATTTAGTTCCATTTTGAAGCTTTTCCCCCTTTTTATGCTTACTTTTTCCAACAGAAACCTCAGTTCTGTAATTATCAAATACTTAGGGGAAATCTTTATAATTTGCTCTAATTTTAATGATAGCCTTTTTTTTATACACACCGCCCAAAGAAGAGGTTATTTTCATTTTGATCCCCCTTAGTTTTACTTGAATGTGAAGTAAATAAATATTTAGGATGGTAAAATATCTCGTCCTGCTATACGGTTAGATAATTGGGATGGGGATAGAGAACATGGTCTTTGTCTCGAATTTTTTGAATTATTTTATTTTATTTTATTTTTGTGTTTTTAAATTTAAATTAAATTTAAAAGAATAAATATTATTATTAAAAAATAAATAAATAATTAAACGGAACGGTAAACATGAATATTTTAATCCCTGCCTTTTGAAAATCTCTGCAGGGGCGGGGATGAGAAGGGTAGTCTTGCTTTCGTCTGTTGTGTTGTCATCCCTATAAAATATAAATATTATATACGTAATCATGTTAATTATTAGCTAATTTGTCTAACACATGTGATGATAGTGTTGAAATTTAAATAGATATGAATGTCTCAGCAATTATCTAGCAAGTTTATGTTATTTTATTTATTTTGGAAAAAAGGTGTATTATTGGTCTTGCAGAATAAAGGAAAAGATAGAAAGTTTGTGATGATTCCGATTGGCTACTTTGCATAGATCCGATGCTTTTTCCTGACTTTTTAATACACACACCATTTTTGTTCTAGGAATCTCATGTTACCTACAACAAGAATCATGCTTCATTTCTCACAATTTGTGACTATTTGTTTTAATTTCTTGGAAGTTAAACTTTATTTCAAGATTAAACCATTTACTAAAGTCACGCGTGCATTCTTGAATAGGGCATAACATGATACCTTGAAACATTAAACACATACTATCTTTTCAGACAAGTTAGACAAGTACACAACTCGTCTAATTTCTGGCTACATCAAATCATCTTTACATATCTAAAAAATAATTACTTTATAATAGTATTTTCAAATTGGTCATCGTCTATTGGAGGCCAGGTTTTCAGAGCTCGAAATCTGAACTTTCTTCTTTTTTAATGGACAGAAATATTCACCTAACCTCTTTGCTTAGGAAAATCTTGTTAACAAAAATGAGCTTATTCATTCTTAAAATTGTTTTACTACCATGAAAATATTACTCTGTGTGTGTGTGTGTGTGTGTGTGAGAGAGAGAGAGAGAGAGAGAGAGAGAGAGTATGTATGGGGGGGGGGTGGGGTGGGGGTGGGGTGGGGTGGGGTGGGGTTAACACACCATGTGCACATCACAATCTTGGTAATGTTCCTTTCTCTAGAATTTGCCCCCAATTCTCCACCCACCCACTCAAAAACTCCCAAAGGACACTCACCTTTCCCACTTACCCTCCAGCTACTACCCAACTCTCTCCTCCACCCATATAGCTAGTGTTTTATCTAAAGGGAAATGATTTCCTCCCCATGGTGAAGAAGAGTTATAAAAGCCACAGAAGACGTGTCGTGTGACTATCGAACAAACGATTGACATTTACTTTTCCTTTTACAAAATACCATACGACACGCGTGTCTGCGCTTTTAATCATTATCTTTATCTAAAATCACACACACACAAAACAGATTCATTTTCAATCTCAAACAATTTGGTTGTAATTTTCAATTATTCGAGCACTGAACAACATGGAAAACCATAGTAAAACTGTATATTTGAACATAGTTAGTATATTTGATTAGATAAGACTTGATATAATCAAGAAATAGATTGAGACATGTAAACATTTTATTAGTTGTTCACTTCGATCATGTATATAGGCTAGCATAAGAAACACGTGTATTGTTCCGTGAACTAATTCCAATGCTTTATTTTTTTGTTTCAAAATACTAATACATACATGAAAATAGAGATTCTTAGTATTGAAACACAAACAAGAATGACACAAGTCTTCTTATTAAGCTAATGCCAAAATGCTACAAGTAGTTGGAAAATAAATCTTTAGTACAATCCATCCTAATCAATGGTACATTAAGAGATAGCAAAAAGAAATGCTTCGAAAAGAAAGAATACATAAATATTTATTCAATTTCTACATGAATGACTTGTCGATACGTAGTATTAGATATGACTAAACAGTAGATACTAAGTACCATTCTTACCAAACGAGTGAGAAACGTAAATTGAAATTAGAATGAGCAGCCATAAAGTTAAGCTAAGAGTGCAACTCCCCCGAGCAATGCCAAGATAGTCATGCTACATCCATGTACAAAAGCAGCCGATTGGGGTTGAGGAGGAGGAGACAGAGAAGGCCCCGGAGATGGTCCCATGCTTGGCTCCATGGGCGATGTGGGCGACATCACAGGTGCCATAGGTGGTGCAGGGGGTGAGTTCATGGATGGACCAGGCGCCATTGGCGATGGTGGGATAGCCGGCGACACGCTTGGCGAAGGCGGAGTTGCAGCTGTAGGTGGCGGTGCTGCCATGCCGGATGGTGGCATTGTGGGTGTGGCCATTGGAGGTGCCGAAATTGGAGATTGAGCAGCTGAAAAGGCAGCAAATGCAAGCAATATTGATAGCAAGAACATTGCACATGAGGGAGCCATGACTGTGCAGTGTACAAAACAGAATGGGACGAGACTTTTCTTAATTTGTACAGAGCAATTTTTTAAAAAAAATTTGTTTGCAAACAATGAGAAAGAGTGAAGTAGAGGTAGAGGTAGATATATAGAGGGGACTTGATAGAATTATATTGTTGGGCAGACCTTTGGGTGCATACCCCATTTCGTGCACTTAGATTTGACGACCACGTCTAGAAGTTTAATTTGTTATCTAAACACGTTATTCTACGTATTTATTATCAAAGACTTACATTTGAAATTTTTATAACGAGTGATGCTAAATTTTATTTAAGATATTTATTTATTCTGATAGTAATAAAGTAACTCACGTAAAAATTTAAAAAGGTTTACTCTTACACCGACGTATATTGCCAAATTCCCATGAGAATGGAGGATCACATCAAGAATATTAATTATTATAATGGACAACACAATCAGAAAAAATTCAAATTATTTAGGAAATAGTTAGTTGGTTACCAATATAGGCATTCCAAAAAAAAAAAAAAAAAAAAAAAAAACTGTTTACTTGCTTTTTAAAGGGAATTTGGCGCTAATTGTCCCTAATCTTTGCCCTCACTACATAAATGGTTCCTGATGTTTTTTATTTTTATTTTATACGAACATATTTAATTTACGTGTTTTGGTGTGCGATTTGTCTTATTTGATGAAAAAGCACCAATGTCTTTCTTAATTTTAATTAGAGAAAATTGCAATTGAGTGTCTCACCTTTACAAAAATTATAAATAAGTCTGGTAGGTTTATTTAATAATATTTAATTTAGCGTGCTAAATATATCAATTATAGTAGTGTGAATTATGTTTTGATTGGCACATATTTGGACAACATAAGTAAGTTGACCAAATACTGGAAGTCTTTAGAACAAGTGTAGACATTCATTGATTTTGTGGTCATCTTCAATCCCAAAATCCACATGGATGGAATTGAAAAATAAAAAAGTATCTGGAGGTTAATTTGGACATTTTTCCCTCCCCAATCTTACCAACCCCATTAGGGGGGCAAGGATAAAAAGAGATGATACCCTAATCCTGACATTTCCTCTTCTCGTACTGGCCAGTCTCTTTCAATCCTCTCTGGATGAAGGTGTAATGGCACTTGGGGTTAATGAAATGAAGGTTTTATATGGGGAGAAATTGTAGCACTGATCCTCAATCTATTGTTGGAATAGCAAGTTGGACTCATATCTTTAAATAATTTCGAGCAAGTTGCTTTCTAGTCAATTTCTAACGACAAAACATGACCCAATATTTGTTGAATCATCTCGTGAAATTTATGAAAAGTAATGGCTCAATTCAAATTTCGGGACGCTAATCGAAGTTATGAGTAAAGTCATAAAATTGAACATGATAGGACGGTCAAGTGATGGTTTAATGGAGATTTCAAGAATAAATTCTACAGCTATAACGAAGATTAAAGACCAATTTGCTACTTGAGTAATAAGATGAAACTATTAATGTTTTCCCTTTTATATACATGCACAAACACAATTAGGATGAAATAAATGGCGACAAGACTTGAAGAGTAATCTGACCTACTCTATATGCTCTATAGTGAATATAAAAATTCTTTCATATCAATAGACTTATGGCTTGTTTGGTTTATATGCACTATAATCATATGCGGACAATTCATTCAGTGGACAATGACCACATTGGAAGTAGGCCACTTGCCCACTGGGGGTAGGAGATCACCCATCTAGTATCATATGCCCTATAATGAAATAACGATGATGTATTTGGTAAATTAGATTAGATAAGATTGTATATCATTAATTAAGGAAGAAAAAAGAAAGTATAACCTTATCATTGTTCAATACGTCACTTTTATAACGGAGAGTGAATGTTAGGCCGCATTGGCTCGTTACAGAGGGTCGACACATGCAAACATGTGTTACAGATTTTTTGTTGCTAATGCCTCTTTTTCTAGTGTAGAGTGATATGATCTTGAATATTGTCCAATAGTTTTTTTTTTTTTTTTAATTTCACATAAAGCAACAAGAAATATGAATTTGAAAACAGTTGATTGATGAAAATAAATGAGTTTTCATTGACACGCACAGTGCAGGTTCTTCATTCATAATCAATGAAACCCTTTTTTCTTAGCAAAAAATAAAGATGAAAAGACCAATGAAAACAAACTCTGGCACCTTCCATTAATCCCTATGCTCTTACTTCCAATTAATTAGGGAAAGTTACTATGATTTGCATAACAAAATTTTCCTCATCATCAGCTACAATAATCATCACAGAACCCTCATCAGATATTGAGTTGATCCAGCAAGAAACATATGCAGGCTTGTTTTCTTCATTAAACCATGTTTCGTCAGCCCCAACACATCATCCCATCCTGCACAAGTTAATCCATTCACAATGCAAAATGTTTTCTCATTGAGACATTCCGTCGAACACTTTTCCACCTTAAGAATTTCATGAGATTTTTTCACAGATAAAGAGAATTTTGAGCCCATTTTCTACCAATTTTGCGTTCGGATTCATCAATACATAGTGCAGCAAGATTCTTGTAAACATTTTTGTCTAAATTCAAGATCTTTGTTGGGATTTTGAAAATGACACTTTGTGCAGGGTACTTGTTTGTGTTTATGCCACTTAGAAGAGCTTTAGAACTGCTGAGTTTTCTTACTTTGGGGAGGTAACATGCGGGCATTTTAGACGCATCAGTTTGCGAGACTAAAGTGTTGTGATTATTTGCCCATCTCTTGAGGAAGCCTGTCAAGGCAAAAGGATCTGCCAATAGGAGACTGCAACTTATCCCAATTGAGTATCCACCACAACTGAAGTTTGTGACCTGAAAAACATGCAAAAAGATTTGTCACACAAGATATTTCAATCATGTTGCATGCCATTGTTAAATATTTTAGATTGTTTGAAAACGTAGTAGATTTTACGGTTATGAATAGTATTAACAAAGATAAGAAGTTAAAATCTTGTACTCAACCAACATGTCTTGAACCTACGTTCATGAACTTCTTGGGTTTGACTTAAGCTAGTTCAAGGTCGGCTTAATGTTTGCCGAGATGAATGCAACTCGAGCCAACTTATTTGATTGAGGTGAACACAGTCAAAGTGTTACTCGACACGGTGAAAGAGAACCTTAGACAATAATGCTTGTTTGATAGGGTAGATTATATAACAACAAACAATATTAGATAATGAAATAAATTGAAAATATTGTCGATAATGATGTTATATTCTATGTAGTGTTACATAAATGTCCTAGATACGAGTGACAAGTAGTAAAGTGAAAAATGTCAAATAGTCTAGTACTCTAAAATTGATTGCATGTTGGTAGTACTGAAATTATTTTTTAAGTGTTTATAAGTTGTGGATTTTATAGAATGTGAATAATAAGTGATTAGTAAATTGTGGGTCTTACAAAATGTGTGAATAAAAAGTATATTTGACTAATTTGATCAACTTAAATTATAATTTAAACATAACCAAACAAGAGTTGTTTACTTAAAAATAGCCAGGCAGAAATAAAGTGAACAAGTTGAAGACAAACCCTATTCTTCATGTTCTGTCCCACATTTTGGACATGTGTAATCAAAGCTATTACACCGACCATCAAAATCTAGCCTATACCAAATACTCACGAAACCATTTGCACATATTATTCCATATAAAACCATATCACGAAATAATTTTTTAAGTTAAATTCACTTTTAAGTATTTTTGTTTCTAAACATATTTAAATATTTATTCTTTCATAACTTAAAAGAAAAGTTACTTATTTTTAATTTTGATAAAAATCTATTCATCTTGAAACGGTAGAAGACAAGATTTTTAAATGAATGATGTGACTTTTTTTAAAAAAGTTAACACTTTTAGAAAAGATGATTAACATTGTATGAGAGTCGGACACTTGTTTGAGTGTCACCGTCATTTATTTATGAAAATTGTACATCTAGCCTGTGAGGAAGCATGTTGAAGTTAAAGTTTAAGCTTTAACAAGCATGCATTAGTAAATATAATAAATACTCCTCTATTCCATAAAGATAAATTTACTTTCTTTATTTATCTGTTCCAAATTATATGTCACTTTCTTTGTTGATAGTATAGTTAATTTCTTAGTTTTCTAATATGCTCATATTTAATGTATCTTTATCAACAAATAAATAATGATATTTACAATCGTTCACTATCGTTAGTCATCATACGTGGCATTACTCAATTGATTTACTCCAATAAAGTATGTATTTATAACCATTAATTATGAATAATTAATCTAATTGAATAATGCCACTGCGTAGAATGACGTATCTTACTACCGATGATGAAATGACTGCATGAATTACATAACTCCTAAAATTGTTTAATCTTTTTGAAAATTGAAGTAACTTTATCTATGGGCGGAGGGAATAATATTTAAAGCTGCTTTTCACCTGGACATAGAATAGTGGAGAGAACTGAAGGTTGTGTTCAAGAACATCCTCCCAAAACACAACTTCAACTTCACCTTCTGCTTCTTTCTTTCCTCCAAATCAAGAAAATCAGCCAACTTCATTTCAGCGGTCGCCTCGACAAGCCGAACACCAGAATCGTTCGAAACGATCTGTAAGTCTCGATCACCGTCTTGGGATTCATGTAGTCGGAGTCTCCCGGCAAGCATTGGCAGTTCACACAGTGCAATGCTAAGTGATTCCTTAATCCAACCTGCCATCAGCCACCCTGATTTCTCATCTGAGGCTTTGTTATAGCATACAATAAGGTGAAATTGCCTTCCTAAAATGTTTGGATCAAGATTTTGTGGAGAAACTGATATTCTGCATGAGTTAATTATTGGGTCAGTTGGCCTGATTGGAACCACAGTCTGAATAGATACTATGGAACCAGTGTTGGATATTGGCATATTGGTTTACTTGGGAACCAATGATGGATGAGTATGTTATGTAGATTATAAGCTATTTATAAGGAAAGCTGTCATCAATAATGCTGGAGAGAGGCCATATTGGAGGTCTATATATATAATATTACCACCCATGTAAATATAAATAAATTAATTCCACTTGTATCTAAGTATTTAAAACTGGTCCAACCCACCGAAAAGAAAAATATAGAATTTGTATACATGCTGAGAACTGGCCTTTAATTTTTTTCAAATCGATTTGCTTGAGAGTTTTGGAGTACTGAGGTGGGTTTTAAAGTATTGGTTTTTTAATGAAGTAATGATGAAAATGACAAGATCATATGTTTAAACATTGTTATAATAAAACAAAGATCAAAGATAAAAGTGGATAAATATATCAATGCGAATCTAAATAAAACAAAAGATCACAATAAAATAGTATCGTAACAAAACAAGATTACAATAAAACAATATTAATAAAATAACGTTTTATTTGCAGAGGTTTTATTTTAAGCGATTTTCTAAAATTTTCAACTCACCATTGAGAGTTTGTTATTATTAAAGCACCGATTTTAATTAATAAAAGATTTTTAAGAGAATCAAAGTTTATATGTAAAAGTTTTTTAAGAGAATCTTACATATATACTCATTTATAAAAAAAAAAATTAAATCTTAAATTTTTATATATCCACGTATAATTGAAAATATAAAATTAAATTTATGTTCTTGCATGTGTTTTTTACTTTTGTATATATTATTTTATTTTTATAGATAAAAAGTTTAATGTAGTTTTGAAAATAATTATTTGAAAGGGAGTAAAACTGAAAGAAATTTTAAAGAACGGTAAAAAACCCCCGATTTGAGGAGTTGGGAGGAAAACTTCAAATTACACTACACCGGACCGGTGCTCCAAAAAACTAACAAGCACCGTTTTTTCTAACATTTCATAAACGGTGCTACTTAAAATCGGTCAAAATCGATTAAAAAAAACTCCCAAGTAGGCTCTTAAGGTCTGTTTGGGATTGATTTGGAGCCTAACTTCTGATTGTCATCAGAAGTTGTTTTAGGAATTTAGTAAATTTTTAAAAAGTATTTTAAAAGAATTTGTATCCTCTAAATTTTGAGAAGAAGCAAAATAGTAGCTTTTTAGATATTGCTTTTAGTTTTTCTATCTATCTATTATTAAAATACCAATTTTGATCTTAATTAATTAAAGTAATTCTTTTTATGTCACAAATTTATTAGTATTCTAATTATAATGCATCTCCACAAATAATTTAAATTTAAATCTAATTGATTTTTGTACAAGATTAGTATGCTTTTATTTTTAATGTTTTAAAATTTTAATATTTAATAGATATCTATTATTTTTATTTTAAAATAATTATGGTTGCATTGTTTGAAAAATATTTGATAATATTACATATTGTTATAAAAGTAAAATAAATTTTATAATACTACTTGATAATAATAATAATATAAAATAATATTATTATGATCAATGTCAATTTTAGTAATTTTATACAATCAAATAAATCACTTTTTTACCAAACGCTTATCTATTTTTGAAACATTTTTATTATGAAACAAGGATTTACCAAATACTTATCTATTCTTTCTACAACCGATTCTTTCTACAAGAAATTTTCTTAAAAGCACAAAGAATACCAAATTAAGTCTTAGTTATAGCTTACGCGTTCTTCTTAAAAGATCAAGATAAAACATGGTTAACCAAACATGAACTTGTGATAGTGCTAACGCCTAATCACTTTTCTCCGTTCGATTTCTCTTTTAAAAAGGATAAAGTTTTTTTTTTTATCAACATTTATTATGCTATTTGTTATTAATATCTTCGGTAACCCTAATGTTTCTCGGAAAAAAAAACCCTAATGATTAGTGATTGATACAATTTTGATATGTTTGGTAAGTTAAACAACCTGGATAGCCGACAAGATTAAGATAAAATAATTAAAATTTAGTTTATTGTATTGTTTACTATAGTCAAATACTACATACCAAAGATATCCCGTCCTCATACCTCATTTTTGTTGCGATCGTTATTTTTGCCAATAATTATTATTTAATTAATTATTTTCGACACCCAATTCTATTTTTTTTGAGTTTTAGTTGAAGTCTTTGATGCTACACTGTTTACTTTCTCGAGCTAGAGCCATGTTCCAAATTATTAATATTTAAATGAGCTAGTACAACATAATCTTAAGGAAAATGCTTCTTGTACAGAAAATATGTACAGAAAGGATGACAGATGAGAGAGAGTGAATAAGTGTAAAGACTATTTTACTTTTGTTTTTTTGTCCATTCTGTCAACCATTATGTGCAATTTTTCTGTACACCAAGAGGAGTCCTAATCTTAAATATCCTAACTTCAAATCTAGCGTGTCTACAAAAGTGTCAAATTAAAATTTTGACTATGGAAAATGAAAGGTGGTGATTAATTATATAAATAAAAATATATTAGTCTCTTGTTTTTTTTAACAAGTTAGACTGACTATGAAATATAATATTTGTGGTTTAATTTATTATTTGTACAAACTTTGTGTAATGGAGATGCAACAACTTGATTGGAGAGTTGCACAGGGAAATGAAAATGTCCTTTTTTGTTAATTTCAGACGCTATCTAATCTATTTTTAAAAAAAATTATTATTATTAAATTAATATAAAATCTTATTTAATTAAGTCTTTATATTAAATTAATATAAACTGCATACAAGTTGCAAGATAAAGCTTACTACAGTATCTAAACCAATATTCGTTTAATTGTAATGGACTCCACTCGAAAAAAAATTTGGTCGTTGACTACCAAATTTATTAAATCGACTAATTGACACGTTGTTTGTGACTTATTTAAACACTTTGTGTTAAAACAAATAAAATCAGCTACCACATAATAAAATGAAGAGTTTGAGAAATTTTATTGATTTTATTTAAATATAAAACTGTACAATTTACTTCGCATTGAAAGCTTTAAAAATATCCCATGCATAAAGAAACCAACCTTATTACCTTTAAAAATATTAAATCCAATTATTACTGAATTTGGTTATACAATTTATTTAAACATTGACATTGTTGGCCTCCAATCTAGTTCTGCCACGTCAGATGCTATTTTGCTCAACAGTCCGGTATGACATGACCGACCTATAACGAAGTTTGAGGTCTCAATTCGGACCTCATTCCTAATCCTGGCCCCGAGCCCAGCCTGATCTTTTCCTCATTTCGAACCTCGTCCGTGGATCCCCAGGTCGGACCTATCGGGTCCGACGTCATACTCGCGTCATCAACTTGGCTTGTCCTACTCATATGTCGACGTCACTTCGCATTAAATGCTCCAAAAAAGAGAATGTCTTATAAGCATTAATTGCCTAGTTTGGCCATTTAATCCCTAGTTTAGCATTAAATGGAGGAAATCATTATATATTTTCTTATAAATAGAGAAATAAATGTCCTTCGGTGGGACATTCAACTACTTAATAAAATCACTCTTATAAAGATCATACAATCGTGTCTTCCTACATATACTTACCTATCTCGCCACTCATTACGATCATAGCCGACCTCAATACTTATCTTTAAGTTGGCTTGGAATTAATACAAACCATTTTCCAACGTCAACGCTTTAGCGCTAGAAGGAGGGCGGCTCCTAAAAAAAGCTCTCCATATTCCAGAAACTCACCTAAACACTTCAACCTATAAAAAGCCTCCAAACATGAGTCACAACCATGACTCAAGGGCTCGTAGCCACGGAAGAACTGAAAGCCAACATGTTGACTTTCCCCAGGTCTTCCGCCGTAGACAACAAGGAAAAACTTCAGCTCAAACGCGTGCACCCGAAAGAGATGCAGTTCTACAAAAACTCGAGTACCTAACTCATGCTATTGAATGACTTGAGAAGAACCAAGCCACCACTAGACAAGTCTCTGACTCGGAAGTAGAGTCGCCAGCGCGTGACAAATCCGAGGGTCGTCGTGTGAAAAGAAGACTGGAGTTTGGTGATAAAAGTTTATCAGAAAGTAATGGAGGAAAAAGCATATGCTCCAGTCCTCCCAGGAAAGCTGCCACGCAGCGGTCAGCCAGTGTATTCGACCGCCTAGGTCAACCCTCCCAAATCCCGCGTGAGCAGAAAGTACAAAGGAAGGAAAGAGCCCCATCTATGGCGGCATCAAGTGTACAAAACACTCCGGATGAGCTTGAACTGATGAAGCAACGCCTGGCCGAACTGGAAGCAAGGCAAAAGAACACCCCGAAGAATGCACGACGGACAGACACTCTCCATTCACGGAGGATATCTTGGCAAAGCCCCCGCCGAAAAGCTAAAAATGCCACGCCTAACTAGCTATGAGGATGGCAACGATCCCGCTGGTCATCTCGACAGATACACCTCATCGGATGGAACTCCAAGAGCCAAAGGACGCAATCATGTGCGAGCTTTTCCTCTAACCTTCGGGAACAGAGCGATGAGGTGGTTCAAAAAATTACCACAGTGCTCCATTCGGAGTTGGAATGACCTGTCGAGCTAGTTTGTCTCCACTTTCATGGGGCAAGAACTCAATCTATCCCAAAAGAGCTCCTTGTCAGCATCAAACAAGGTCGAACTGAATCCTTGAGGTCCTACATGGACCGATTTAGCAAGAGGATAGTAGAGGTGGACAAGATTTTCGATGACGCTGCTCTAATGGCGGTCTTATCAGGACTAAGAACCAAAACTCGATTCTAGTGGTCTATTCACGAGGATGGCTCGGCAACATATCAAGAATTCCTAGCTAGAGCCGAAAAGCACATCAGTGCCGAGGAAGCCACCTCTGACCAGGAGAATGACAGATCTGACCGAAGAGACAACGTGAAGAGTAAAGAGAAAGACCTCAAATCAGAAAAGAAAGAAAGTCCCAAGAAAGCGCTGGAATTCCAGCACCCAGGTCGGCCACGACCCACTCAACAGAGGTTCCAAGGATACCACGTCTTGAACACCTCGCTTGAGAATGTCATGATGAAAACTAAAGGAAATGACATCCTCAAAAAGCCTGCCCTATGAGGGCAAGCTCATCCGAGCTGAACCAAAAGTAGTATTGCGATACCACATCGGTCCAGAGGATTACCACACACCGGCGATTGTCGAGACTTGAAAGGAGAAATAGAAAGCCTCATCGACGAGGTCACCCGAAAGAGTTCCTAGCTCGACCGTCCGGAGGAGGTGAGCCACCCCAACCGCAGAAGACCGGAGATGAACTACCACCGCCTCAACAAGGGGCGCAGTGAAATTCACATGATAGTCGGAGGAAGTCGATTAGACTGGAAGGGTCAAGGAGGCAGGTGCATAAGCTCTCTAGAGAAGCTCATACCGGCTACCAAGTCTTGTCAGCGCCATGTATAATCCAGACGAGGAGAAGTTCTCTTTTTCGAGGAAGACGCGTCCCACGCATCGCAACCACATTCCGGCCTTTTCGTTACTATGCGTGAATTGATATTCATCGAACACTAGTAGACGACGGGAGCTCCGTGAATGTTCTATAGCTGAGAACGTTCGAACAAATGGAAATTGACGCCCGACATGTTAGGCCTTTCCCGAAGCCTCTACAGGGATTCACTGGAGACTACATGACACCAAAGGGGCAGATCGCACTCGTCGTCGAGGTCGGACTACCTCCCTGCCACAGAGAATCATTGCGGATTTCGTAATTGTAGACCTCCGTCTAATTACAATGCCATTCTGGGACGACCAATACTGCATAAACTTAAAGTAGCCGCATCTATCTACCACTATGCTATCAAATTCTCCACTTCCCACGGGGTAGGGATAGTACGAGGAAGCCAGCTGGTGGCAAGGAGCTGCAACATCACCTTCTCCCGGTAGAAGTAGACATGCTCCAGTAGAGCTCGAACTTCCAACATACAGGTCGGACACGGGTGAACTGGAGAAGGACCTGGTGGAAGACTTAGGTCGTCTCGACCCCAGGTCGGGACCTCAAGAGCGAAAGGCCGAACCAGTGGAAGAGCTAGAACTGATTGAGGTCGACCTCAACCATCCTGAGAAAGTCCTCCGCATCGAAAAAGAGCTCAATAAATCAATAAAATCTCAACTCACGACCTTCCTGAAAAGTAACATTGATGTCTTTGCATGGGACCACACAGACATGGAGGGAATAGATCCCATCTCATGCCACAGGCTGAACACAAGCCCGGACGTCAAACCAAAGCAGCAGCGCCGACGTCATCTTAACCCAGAAAGGTATGAAGCCCTAGCCAAAAAAGTCGACAAGCTACTCAAGTGTGGCTTCATCAGGGGATCACTTTACCCTCGATGGGTGGCCAATCCCATCCTGGTAAAAAAGAGCAACGGATCTTGGAGGATATGCATTGACTTCAACGACCTGAACAAAGCATGTCCTAAAGACAGCTTTCCACTCCCTTGAATAGATCAAATGGTGGATGCCAGCTGGGCATGAACTGCTGAGCTTTATGGACGCATACTCCGGATACAATCAAATAGCGATGCACGAAAGTGATCAAGAGAATACCTCTTTCATTACTGACCGAGGTTTGTACTGCTATCGAGTTATGCCTTTCGGACTAAAGAATGCCGGAGCAACTTACCAACGGCTAGTCAACTCAATGTTTTCCAAGCACATTGGAAAAATCATGGAGGTATACGTTGACGATATGCTAGTTAAAAGTACTAAGGCAACATATCACATCTAACACCTTGCTGAGATGTTCTCCATACTGAAAAGGTATAAGATGAAGCTCAACCCTGCCAAATGCTCTTTCGGTGTGGGGTCGGGAAAATTCTTGGGATGCATGGTTCACCAGAGGGGTATTGAGGTCAACCTGGAAAAAATTAGAGCTCTCCAAGAAATGAGACCTCTTACCAAAATCAAAGAGGTATAAAGCCTAATCTGATTTAATAAGCGGCACTCGATCGTTTTGTTTCAAAATCGACCGACAAGTGCAAACCCTTTTTTGACGCTCTACGAGGTTGCAAGGAGTTCAAGTGGAGTGAGGCATGCCAGCTAGCCTTTGAAGAACTGAAAAAACAACTAACACAACCTCCGTTGTTGTCAAAACCAATGGTCGGAGAAGTCCTTACCCTCTATCTAGCGATCTCACAGCACTCCATCAGCTCTGTGTTGATCAGGTCGGACGAAGGAATCCAACACCTGGTGTATTATGTCAGCCAGGCACTGCATGATGCCGAACTCAGATATAGCCCAACGGAAAAGCTGGCATATGCCCTCGCCATGTCTGCAAGGAAACTAAGACCATACTTCTTGCAACATCCAATAGAGGTTTTATCAAACTACCCTCCGGGCGGGTCCTACAAAAACCCCGACACTTCGGACGACTTGTGAAATGGGCGAGCTCGCTCGGCGATTCGAGCTCCACTTCAGACCCCGGGTTTCAATCAAAGGTCAAGCTCTAGCCGATTTCATTGCCAAGTTCAGTCCGAAGCACAAGCCTAGTGCCAAACAAGAAGAATGTTGGACCCTCTTCGTAGATGGGTCATCAACCGAAACACGTCTTTGGAGCTGGAGTTGTGCTGATAAGCCCAGACATGGAACCGCTCTGTCAGTCCCTGCGATTTGATTTCCATGCCTCTAACAACATGGTCTGAATCACGAGGCCTTGATCGTCGGCTTGAGGTTTTACAAAAGGCGCTGGTGTACTCAAACTACTCGCTTTCAAATGACTCCCGGCTAGTAGTCAATCAAATCAACAAGTCCTACCAAACCAAGGACGAGAGGATGGCGTCTTACTCACGAGATAGTGGAACAAGAACTCAAGTCATTTAACAACGCCGAGGTCGGGAAAATCCCAAGAACTCAAAATGACTTTGCCGATGCTCTAGCATGACTCGCTACCAAAAAAGAATAGTAGAAGTGGAGAACATCCCGATTAGGAGAATCAACGACCCAACAATCGGTCGGCCCAGACACGGCCTCACCACGCGGTAAATGAGATCTAGTTGACTGACGAGATCATCCAATTCCTAAAGGATGGTAAGGTTTCCCGAGATAGCACGAATGTAGCGAAAATTAAGGATCGAGCAGACTAGATATACAATCATCGACGACGTCCCTATTCAAGAAGGGCTTCGCTTCCCCTCTCCGAGGTGTTTGAAGGAAAACAAAGCCAAGTATGCCCTCAGTGAAATTCACGAAGGAGTATGCGGCAACCATACTGGGGGACAGTCACTAGCACACAAAATCTTAAGGCATGGGTATTTCTGGCCATCACTGAAGAAAGACTCCATCGAATTTTCCGTAAAATACGACAAGTGCGGAGGTTCACCCCACCATTAGAGCTCACCCTAAGAACCGACCTCAATCATCACCCGTGGTCGTTCTCAAAGTGGAGAATTGACCTAATCGGACCCATGCCAACAGGAAAAGGTGGAACTAAATACGCCATAGTCGTCAGAGACTACTTCACTAAATGGGGGCGTATGGAACCACTAGCCAAGATAATAGAATGAAAACCACAGATTTCATATGGAAATCAATCATCCAGAGGTTTGGAGTCCCCTACTCAATCATTACGGACAATGGCAAGCAATTCGATAATTCTAAACTCAGATCATTCTGCGAAGAGCTGAATATTAGGAAATACTTCTCCACTCCAAACCACCCCCCCTGTGCCAACGGCCAAGTCGAGGTCGTAAACAAAATCATCAAGCACACCTTGAAGACACGCTTGGATGAACTGAAAGGAGCCTGGGCAGAAGAGCTCCCAAGCGTGCTATGGTCTTACCGAACAACATGCAGGTCGAGCACAGGAGAAACGCCTTTCTCACTAGCCTTTGGAACCGAAGCCGTCATCCCAGTAGAGCTCGAACTCCCATCATATAGAGTTCGGACTTTTGATAAAAATTACAACAGAGACGCCATGAGAGCCGAGTTTGACCTACCAGAGGAAAAGAGGCTGGGGGCAGAATTAAAAAATACAATATACAAACAAAGAAGTGCAAGGTATTACAACAGCAAAGTCAAGGAGCGGAAATTCAAAGCTGGGGATCTAGTCTTGAGAAAGGTCTTCCTAGCAACAAAAGAGAGCCAAGCGAGGACACTTGCTCCGAACTGGGAAGGACCTTACAAGATCGTCACAGTCCTAAAAAACGGAGCTTACGAGCTCTGGAACACAGAAGGTCTATCCCTTACACACCCGTGGAATGTGGAACACCTCAAGAAGTACTACCAATGAAACTTATCTACAAATGCCCACTGACATGAGCTGCTTTTGTTGAAAAAAGCCATGGCTTCCACCTTGTAAAACTTTCTCGCATTTATGAATCAAGGATATTTTGTGAAAGGACTTGCATTGAAAATCACAAATCTAAACATAGTCCAAGCTAGCAAGGGTGATCAAGGTCACAATCTTTGTAACACATAGGTCCCATTAAAGCTGGGACCCGCGTTGGATTTCGTAAGTGCTACGACACCAACGCTAAAACTAAAGTCCCTTCATCCCAAGGACATAGTTTTTCCAAGGAATACAGATTAAGTCTAAGTGACCGAACTACACTCCCAAATCTCTAAGATGATTCAACTTTTAGTTCGTCCGATTGACTAACCTAGACACTAATGCTTGGGGTGAACTAAAAACTGGGGACATCCACACATCTAAACCAATACACATTCCGTGTCGACCTCAATCCCAAAAACGTTAATTTTTCTTAGTTTCAGTTCGCCCATGAACTAAGGTCAAACATTAGAATCTGAGGTAATATCTCCGAAGTCAAAACTTCAGACAGAGATCTCTAACGTCTTCGAAGTCAAAAGCATGACCTTCAAAATCTCAAGTCGACATCCGAACTCAAAGAATGAGTTAGACAACAAAAGTGGAAATCAACACAAGTTAACAGAACGGTTTTTTGGTTTTTTCCATTAATACTTCAGTCTAATACATTGAACGTTCAGTACAGTACAAGAAAAAATAGATAAAGAATTCAATCCTCAGCACCGGGCTGATCGACTTCTTCAAGATCGGGCTAATCGACTTCTTCAAGAGACGGATGATTAAGTGTGGAATTCTTTTCACCTTTCGGCCACTGGTCTTCAGAATTGAACATCTCGGTCCGTGCACTTCTCACCGTTGTCTCAATCGGTTCCTCCATCGTCGAAGTAGACCATATCTTGATCGCCTAGATAGGCGTCGAGAGGACTTGAAGTCGCCCGACCTCATCTCGGTCAATAGCCTTATCCAAGATAGCTCAGATCACCTGACCTTCATCTCCGCTTCCGGCCCCCGCCCAAGCTCGGCCTTACCTTTCCTCTCCAACTCCGCTCAGCCCGCCAAAGTTCACCTTACTCCTCCTCTCCGCGTCAAACTCGGTACGCCAAAGCTTTTAGCTCGGCCTCCTTCGCTTTGAGCAACTCCTCCTTGCTCATAAAGACGCCCTCGTGAGCGGCCCCGAGTTTCTTCTCCTCGATAGCTCGGCCAGAACCTTCCTCCCATCCTCTCTCATTGTTTGGACGTCGGCTAGCATCCTCCCCATCTTCTCCGCAGCTGAATGGCCACCCTGGAAGAATTGACCGACGCCGCGATAATGGACTCCACCGTCTCCATGTTGTCTAAATATTTTTGCTGGGCTGGAGTCCAACTCTTCCCTATCACAGTTATTGCCCTCTTTGCCGAAGGGGGCAGGGCGACGATATCCCCCATGGTGGGGGAGTTCGACCTAAAAAAGTCACAAACTGGCTTGGGGATAGAGCCGCGAGAGCTTCGGGTACTCCTCATCATTATCCGGAGTCGAACTTAGATATACGAACGGAAGCTATGGCGATGGGAGAGCTCGAGGAATTTGACTTGAGGAAGGCCCAGTGCGAACATGGAATGAGGTAATCTCCTCCACGCTTCGAGTCGGGCTGGGACCGCACTCGGGGATAAGCTCTCGGTCATGGACGAGGTCAAGCAAACAGCACCGATCGTCGGTCGAATTTTTTCTCTTGTCTTTCCCGGCCTGATTTTTCTTCTTAATGAGTACTGAGAAATCTTTCATTCCTTCGCCGGTTTGACCTAAAAAAAAAGAAACAAGGAAGGCGAAGTCAGAATTGAACTGAAATAAACAAAGAAATAACAAGTAACGAGTTCACCACTCACGTGGTTGTGGATGATCCGAATCCCGAACGGGAAAAAGCGAATCGATGCTAAGTTCTCCTCTGCTTATCACTCGCATCGCTAGATCGGAGATCCTCGCCGATGTCTCTGGCCCTTCGAGCTCTCTCTGAAGATTCCGGCGTTGGGTCTTGAGAGGTATACCCTGGAAAGCAAGATGAACGAAACAGTTCAGCACAAGATGAAGTTAACCGAACCAAACAAATAAAGAAGTACTCTTACTTAGTCCGTGATAACGATCTGGGATGTTCACATCCGCCTACTATCATTCATGGAGAATTGCCAGGACCCGGACGAAGAACCGAACTTCTTCCAATTTTTATTGAGTACGGGTCCGGGTGATGACACTACCCCTGCTTTTTGCCTTCACCAACGCTGCACTCACCACGGCCAGACCTCTTCCCATCCGACTTAAAAGAATACAAACTATTGAATTCCCTAATCAAGGACGAGGGAACCGAGCTTCTCCCAGAAGATAAGAAAACCTATCATAATCCTCCAACCGTTGGGACAGAGCTGGGTCGGAGCTATTCTCCACTTGTGCAAGAACTTCCTGACTATTCTAGGAAAGGGGAGTCTGAGCCCGGCAGCCAAAACGGCTTGGTTCAAAGCCACGCAGTCCAACGGTGGATCATCAGCTCGGTCTTCGGGACCAAGTACGAGGAACTTTATCTCATCCGGGATCCCATAAGCCCTATGCCAATCCCGAAGTTGTTTTTCGTTTACTTCGGAAGGAAAGAATCTGCATTTCTAAATCGGGGCCGTCCTAAGCCCTGCCTCAACATCCGCCTCCCTCCGACCTAAAGTCTCAAGTCCAACTTCTCCCTCACCACTCGTCTCGGCCTATGGAGACGACCTATTTGGGGGAAGAACAGCAGTTAGCGGGGCCAGACTCAAGACTTCATCCTCATCTATCCCCTCTACCATCCTACCTGAGCTAACTTCTTCCTCTTCCTCCTGACCACCACCCCAGGACATGGCTTCTCTCCCACTATCACTACCGACCTCACTAGACATCCTGGCAATTGAGTTCAGAGAAACCAAGAAAGACAAAGAACAACGTGAAAGAAGAAGGAGTGGGTACTGACCGTTCTGAATATCAGTTCGAATCCAACAACCGCAGTGACCCTTAGATTGAAGTTAGTCTACCGCTCTGGCGCTAAGCTCGGACAAAGAAAACTCAGACACGAAGGAAGTGTTTAAGGCAAGAGTACTCAATGACTCTCTTCTCCTCTATTTATAGATGAAGAAGACAAAGAATCGGCACCATCAATGCTGTAATGATGACACCACGAAAGCGTGTCCTCGAGCCACGCTAAAACTCTGACACAACTACTCAATTCGTTCCATGTGTTGACCAACGAGACGGGTCACCAGAAATATCATGTCAATGCTGCAGAACCCGGATCGGACGCTGCGTCTCGAGCCGCGATGAAGATCTCGAAACCTCCTTTGTCCAAAGGTCAAAACAGTCTTGAGGGGGCAATTGTTGGCCTCCGATCTAGTTCTGCCACATCAGATGCTACTTTGCTCAACAATCCGATATGACATGATCGACTTATAACGAAGTTTAAGGTCTCAATTCGGACCTCATTCCTAATCCTCGCCCCGAGCCCTGCCTCGGTCTTTTCCTCAGTTTGGACCTCGTCCGTGGATCTCCAGGTCGGACCTATCGGGTCCGACGTCATACTCGCGTCATCAACTTGGCTTGTCCTACTCATATGTCTCAATTCTCTCAAAAAGGGAATGTCTTGTAAGCATTAATTGCCTAGCTTGGCCATTTAATGCCTAGCTTAGCATTAAATGGAGGAAATCATTACATATTTTCCTATAAATAGGAGAAATAAATGTCCTTCAGGTGGGACATTCAATTGCTTAATAAAAGCACTCTTATAAAGATCATACAATCAGGTCTTCCTACATATACTTACCTATCTCGCCACTCATTACTGGTCATAGCCAACATCAATACTTATCTTTAAGTTTGCTTGGAATTAGTACAAACCATTTTCCAACATCAATGAGACATATAGAAAATGTTGTTTCATTACATTTGTCGTAGTCGCCACAATAGTTGAATGTCACGTGTCAACAAAATAATAGTATGTTTGATAGTGTTGAAATTATTTTTAATTGTTTATAAATTGTAGTATGTAAATAAAAATATATTTGATCAATTTAAATTATAATTTTAAGTATAGCCAAACAAGGGCAAAGACTTCCATTAACACAAAATATTAATGATGTTGACGTTGGAAAATGGTTTGTAATGATTTCAAACCAACTTAATGTTAAGTATTTAAGTTGGTTATGAGCGTGATAAGTAGCGAGATATGTAAATATGTATTGAAGACCCTATTTTTTTTCTAAGTGTGCTTTTATTTCAAAGAATGAATATCCGAACTGTAAGACATTTATGTCTTCTATTATAGGAAGATATGTAATAATTACATGCATTTAATGTCAAGTTCAGCATTAAATGTCGACAAGATATTCTTTTTTTGGAGTATTTAATGTAACATGACATCTGCATTAAATATGACAAACTAGTCCCGACGTCGACATATGAGAAGACATGCCATGCTGATGACGTGAGCTCAACTGCAAAAGGTTGAAGCCCGACCTGAACCTTCAAGGATGAGATCCGTGGTATCTAGGTTGAGGTCAAGACCAAGGAAGATGTCCGACCTGAGAGCTATCCAACTGGGATGAGGTCGGCCTTAAGTTGGTTAGCCAATGGAAAATATTTTAGCTGATGTGACAGATCGGATCGGATACCAACAAATGATAATAATGTGAATAACTTATTTCATTTTGATTTTGATTACAACAACAATAAACTAAATTCGATTCTTACTAAATTTAGAGTAGATCGTATTTGCTACTCGTTCAGTTTATTGCTAGGTCTAGATGCTCGAGTACTATTGATTCGTTTATATTTTGATTTTGTGATTAAAAGGTGTTGCATCTTTGGACGAGAGATGCTCGAGATAGTCTCTTAAGCTGCTCCCCCGATACCTCTTTGGATGATCTTCATCCACTAGCTCTGCAGCTGGCTCGACTATATCATCCATTCCAAGGCTATGAAAGTCGGCTATAGACAGCCTAGTACAATTATTTGAACTTGAAATGGCTCGATGCAATACACTTTTGTACAAGCCATTGCTTAGTACCTCCAAGTGATCTCCCACTAGGACTTTTAATGACCCTTTGGTCTTGAGAACGCTCTTCCATGCACCATCCGATCTATCCATGACATGGAGCCCTGGGGAACTCTGTAGAAGAATTGTGATGATACTATGATCCGTGTGTGCAGCTGTGCCTGTTTTTACGCTTGATCCCGAGCATGGAGGATACGAATTTACGCCGATAATTTGCACACCTTGTTCCAAATTTTGTTTCAAGTTTGTTGGGCTTAAGTTTAAGCTCTCCATGATGGCTCCGAAGAGCTCAATGCCTAATTTCCTGACTTCTGTAGCATACATTCCCATTTTCCCCCTGTAATATTACCAAGAAATATTAGTAATTTGCAGAATTCTTTATTGAAAGCAATGCAAAAATGGAAAAGAAAAAATTATATTGATATCAATTGTAAGCTAATTCAATTAAATTACAGAAATATTGAGGGTCACAAAATATCGAATCACTAAATTATGTCTTTATTTCAATTGAGTCACACAACTTTCGTGCACATTAGCATGTTGTTAAGAGTTTGTTTGAGAAAACTTTTTAAGAGATTTTGATAAAATATGTTGTTGAAAAGTTAATAAAAGTTGTGGGTCCTATAAAATACGTAGTTAAAATTAATTGTCGACTTTGACTACATCTTTTTAACAGATTTTTAGTATTTGTTTGATTTTGTTTAAAAATTTGATAAAAATTTGAGTCAAAATCAACAATTAATTTTAACCATAAATTTTATTGACAAAATTTTTTATCAACTTTTCAACCACACGTTTCACCAATTTTTATTAAAATCTGTTAAAAATCTAATTTTTAGTGAAACCAAACAGACACTTAAATCTCTGGACCAAACAAGAACTAAATATTTAGGGCACGTTTCGGTAAACTATTTTTTCTCTAAAAAACACATTTTATTGCCTCACTATTTTTTACTTTTCAAACTTTTACACTACAAAAAGTTTGAAAAGTCAATAAAGAACTAAAAAATCTATTTTTGAAAAAAAAAACTACAATCGAACAAACCCTTAAGTATAAAATTAAATACTAAAACTAATATCAAACTGTTAAATCAAAGTTGAAATTTGGTATTTTTGATATCATAATTATACTCGTAGTTTAAAAAAAAAAAAAAACTTCCAATAACAAAAAGAATTGATCCAAATTCTCAAATTTGTGTCCTCTTCTCTTATTAAAAGTTTGTTTGGTGAAATTTTTTTAGTAGGTTTTTTAATAAAAAGTTGATGAAACGTGTGAAAGAAAAGTTAACAAGAGTTGTAAGCAATGTTCTAAAAAGCGTAAATCGTGGCTAGGCGTGGAGACCGAGTTTCAAGTTTTTCGAGCTTAGACGTGCCCTAGGCGAGAGCGAGATAAGGGTAAGATTAGGGTACGATGCGTAATGCGTGGCTATGCGTGGAGGTCGAGCTTCAAGTCTAGGCGGAGTCTAGGCGAAACTTATGCGAATTTTTTAGAACAGTGTTTGTAAGTCAATGAAATATGTTGTTAAAATTAAATATTGACTTTGATTTTAGTATTTTAGTAAATTTTTAAGTTCCACCTAACAAGCTCTAAAAAAACATCGTTCTTTTTTTAATTTGTTGAAACATTTTCCCAAGTTATTGAAAAGTTTCATTCGAAATATATTTGAAAGAAAAATGATGCAGCCAGAAAGCGCAAGAAAAAAATCCATGGATCTTCCGACGAAAAGCGGGCAAAAAATAAAAGAAATGATACCTATAATTGAGAGGATTTGAAGGCCATAAGTTGACAAAATGATCAAGAGGATTTGCATAAAGCTTGAGGAAGTCCCTTGAAAGCATCTCATTTTCATGGTATCCAATTTGTAGTCTACTAAATCTCACTGGCTTCTGTACATCATCAGAATTAAACTCCTCCTTCATTGCCATTGGCAACCCAAAGAAATTTGAATTCACATTCAGAGCTTCTTCAATCACTGAATCAGATATCTCATGATTCACAACCTAAATTCAAACAAAAATTAAAATGTTTTAAAGGATTGCACATCATATATTGTACATAGAAGAACAAAAAAGGGATCTTAAAAAACATAATGTTTTTGTGTGTGTGATTTACATGAAAGAAACCGAAGTTCCGACAAGCCTCATGAATTTGCTTGATGACAGAATCATGGTGCAGTCGAGAGAAGTTTATGATAGGCAATTTTTCCAACTCCATATGTCTAGATCGTGGGCAGTCAATGATTGGATCTTTTAATAATACTCAAACTCTATAACATTTGTGAGTTATTTAATTTAATTTGAAGAGACAGAGTCGTGTTGAAATTAGTTTTCGATACATGTTGGTGGACACATATGCCATTTTCAAGAGCTTTAAATTTCCTTTTGAAAGAAAATAACTAATATAAAATTTTCATTGGACTCGACAGCCTGGTAGGTAGAACCGTGCTCGTGGAATGAAAATTGAGTCGAATCTATTTCTTAAATAGTCCAATCTTATCCAACACCGCAAGACCCAATTTAAAAACTTTAATATTGCTTTCGGCTAGGGTTTGTTTGTAGTGAATACTAGTATATACTAGTGGAGTCAGCATCCACTGAAAGGATTGGCTACAAAATATGACATGATTAGGTTCCAATCAGCTACCCTATGTTTTCCAATTTTTCATTTAGCCCACAGAAATTGTTACAATCAGTTTTTAAAAAATTGGCACGGATATTAATCTGATTAAAGCAGTGTTATTAGAACTAATCCGACTCAGTCTCTTCAATTGGTAAAACTGGGAAATCGAAACTAAAATCAGTTTTGGTTATGTGAAAAATTTTATATTTAGAAACCTACTAAAAAACCCGTCGACTCCTCCGGTTTTGAAGAACCCGTTGAATCGTTCTCGATTTCATCGATTTTAAAAATCATTTCTTTCTACAATTAATTATAACTCATAATTGAAATTCATCTTTCTCCCCGCATGCGAAATGGATCAAAAGAATGAAAATTCAAAAAAAATGCTTTTGAGCATTTTTGTTATTTCAAAAACTTGTTTTTAATTTTGTTGTAAATCTTTGAATTCTTTTAATTTTTTTTTAAAATCATCGGGTTATCCTCGATTCGACTCTTTGACTTTTGACCATTTTTTTTTTCGGGTTGATGTCCGGATCAATTTTAAAACATTGGATAAAAGTAAATAGTTCGTGATTAAAGTGACGAATTGGAATCAAGTGGAAAAATTTAATAAAATATTAACAAAATTTTGTGGTCGAATTTTTGGGTGAATCGAGACATTTTGACTAAATCCATTAGTTCTTTGGTTATTGTATCAACTTCTAAATTTTGAATCGTGATTATCTATCAGTATGCTATTTGAATTGTTTTAAGGTCTATAGTTCTCTTGATTATTGAAAAGAAGATTTGAGTTTTTAACTTTTTCGACTTTAATGTTTTATCCGAACTCACTCTTTATAATTCATAGCCTCTTTTAAATAAACTAGTTGTAGGATGTCCGATACACGTAAGTAGAGATGGCAAAAAAAAAACCATGGACTCGAACCCGCCCAGCGCCCGCCAGCCCGCCCCCCCGCCCGCCCGCTTATTCGGGTAATAGGGGGGTCCGGGCGAGTTTTCCTCCCACGACCCGCCCCACCAAGGAAATTTTTTTTTTTTGTTGTAAAATCATAAAATAGAATATAAATTAAAACTTTGTTGAAAATGGACGAAAAGAAGAATCGAACTCGGGTTGAAATTATAAATTATAAATCTTAATCATTACACTATAATCCCATTCTTGAAATTTTTTTTGTTTTGTTTGCTACAAATATTTTTTTAAAAAAAATTATTTATTTTTAATTATTTTTTTCAGTTTTATAAAAAAAAAAAAAGAAAAAAAAAAAAAAATTTAGTAGAGGCGGTTGGCGGGTCAAAAGATTGACCCGCCCGCCCTGTGCCCCCGCCCTTGACTCCATGGTCGCGGGTCGTGGGCGGGTAAAAAATTAAATGGGCCCCGCCCGCCCGCCCGGACCCGCCCCATTGCCATCCCTACACGTAAGGTGGTTCGTAGAATATTTACGTTATTGTATTTTAATTTGTAATCTATACTGATTTAAAATAGTCCGATTATAATTCTGACAAAAATAGTTTAAGAAAATTAGCACTTCGACAAATATAAGATGGATAATCAAAAGACACTTCTTAAATATGAATATAACAAGCAAACAATTATTTGAACAAACCACAATCTACAACCTAGAAGAATTTGTGGTTGATTGTATAACTGTTTTCAAATTGTTTACTAAGCAAAATAGTAGAAGTTGTGCCGAATTTATTTTTTAAGTGCTTATATTATAAGTTGTGAGTGAATGTGAATAAAAAGTGAGTTGTAAATTGTGGATCCTAATTTTTTTAACAGAAATCATCATCAAAGGCAAAGATAAGTGTACTAATTAATAGGTTGATGATAAAAAATGTGATAGCAAATAGTTATGGACATAAATGTAAAAATTAGATATTGTTGAGGGCTTTAATGTGCAATAAAATGAGGGACAAATATTTTGTCAAACTTTTGTATTTTTTATTTATTTTGTTTATTTAAAAATATGAGAGACAAAAAAAATATTTTAACGCCTCATTAATTAATTTTTTGAACAGAAATCATCATCAAAAACAAAGATAAGATATACTAATTAATAGGTTTATGATAAAAAATTGTGATAACAAATAGTTAGAGACATAAATGTGAATTGAGGACTTTTATTACAATTATAAAATGTGATGTGATTAAAAAAGTGTGGTTTAAATATAATTACCCAAACAAAAAAAGAAAAAAAAATCGGTAAAAAAATAGAAGACAACCACTTCTCAAGCTGACATATAACAATGTGAATAGTAAAAGATATAAAAAAAATATGAGAGACAAAAAAATATATTTTTATGCCCCCTTAATAAATTTATTGAATAGAAATCATCATCAAAGACAAATATAAGATGTAGTAATTAATGTGTTGATGATAAAAAATGTGATAACAAATAGTTAGGGACATAAATGTAAAAATTAGATATTGTTGAGGATTTTTATTACAATTATAAAATGTGGTGGTTAAATAAAGTGTGGTTTAAATATAATTATCCAAACAAAAAAGGGAAAAAGAAAAAAGAAAAAAAAAAGAAAAAAAGACAACCACATGTGAAGCCGACACGTGGCAATATGAATAGTTAAAAAGTTAGCCTCTTTTACTATATATACTAGTGGTGCCTCGTGCGTTGTACGTAAAATCGTATCAATGTTGTTTGTGATAGCGTGAATTGATTTGGATCGTAAAAGTAAGGTATTTTTGTGAAGTGAAATAGTTGATAATTTAATCGAAATTATGTGAAAATTTATTTGAAATTGATGGTAGACTTTGATTTTGAAATTAAAATCTCCCTGGAAAATGAAAAACTGCTTGGTAGTCATCCACGTGAAGTGTATAAAGATCATCATATGAAAATCTTTTAACTGAATCCATTATACTTAATGAAGAAGATTTAGGATCCTTTTTTGAATCCACAGGTTGAGTAAAAACGCCCATTAAAAGATGAGGTGGTTCAGCAAGGTTCAAAAACGCTTATTTCTAGCTACATAACTAATATGCCAATTCCCTTACTATGATTTAATTGAAGCGGGTTCCTTCATTAATGGGAAATGTAAGTATAAATTAGACAACTAAAAGTAGTCTAGACCGTGAAATAGTTGAATAGTAACATACCAATCCGCCAAATCTGCCCAAAAGAAATAATATATTTCTCTTCCAACATCTCAAAAGAAAAACTTATCATAACTTGTGGTGACTGCATCAATTAGCATATGAAGTTTTGAAACCTACAACTCATTTATTATAATTCCAACTGAAGCAATGATGACTTGGACATTACGAATGTATTACACTAATAATTTATAATTCTTATCCCCCAGCACTCTGGTAAAAGTAATTTGAGTAGAGACTCTTCCTTGTCAAACTGTAAAATCACCCAACTGTTTCATTAATATGCACATTTCTTGAAAATAGATATCAATAATCTAAATGCAAAAAAGCAAACCCCTGGCAAAATGAAGCCGTACTAACAATGTACCATCAGATTTTTCGACTAATTGCACATATTTCATTTCCAGTTGGTATATAGTATATAGTGCATCCATTTTCCAGTTGATTGACATAAATGCATAATATTCAATAACATAATTTAAGTAATGATTCTAGTTAAGAATGCCCAAATCGAAACTGTTGAACTATATAGTCTAAACAAGACCAACTTTCAAAAAATCCGAGCAAATGCATCATCGTTGTTGGTTACATAAATATACCAATCTGTTCTCAAAATATCCAACAACTTAGATTTGTTGTCTTTGAACTACCTATGGTTTCGAATGTCCAAAACAAATGTTCTCCACAAGCGTTACAATATTACGTATGAAAGTGTCAACAAAATATTTTAGTCACAAAAAAATTAAATCACCACAACATGTGCCTTTAGTGACCTCTCTTTTACTTGAAGTCAATTGGTATCGACATCACCGTCTTCCCTCTGCTTATGTTTTTCTTTTCTTGAGACTCGCTTCGAGTATTGAATTGAGAGTCTTCGTGCAAGAGAAATGTTCTTTGCCATGGTCTTCTTCAAGTTTTGTTGTTGTAGTGCTAGTTGACTCATTTGTAAATGAGGATTCTACGACATCATGTGTGTTTTGAATAGCCTCTTTGTGTAGGAGGAAGACAATATCAACTTTTGATTGGTTTGTAATTGATACTCACCTTGCGATTTGATGTAGACAATGCATTCATCTTCTATTTGAGTCACGAAGGGTTGTTACAATGGTTGGATTATTTCCTCATAAGATGTATTAGCACAAATTGTTAGTAGAATTATTTTTGAAAGAATAAATAAAAATCCTTTGGCATAATTACCATTGAGTTTTGTATCATGAGTTGTTCAACAGAGCAATTGAAAAAAATTTCAAATAGCTCCACCAATTAATGTGGCTATGATTGAAGCAATGGGTATCTCTTAATTCCACCGTTGTTCGTCCTCTATTAGAATCGAGACATTTGAAAATAAAATTGTAAATATATTGTCATCAAGTTAGTGTTTGGTAAGGTAGTATGCATATAGTTTGAATGAAACGTGAAGATGTAATTTTACCTTGGACCGCTCTTGCGAGGATACTTACAAGATATACATTGATATACTTCATTGAATTGAGCAAATGAAACTTTGTTACAATTCATCGCAAGCCATATACCACGATGATTGGTTCGTGTATTTCAAGTACAAATTGATGCTTTTATCCAAAAGGACTTTGGGCGTGTCTAAAACAATGTTATTTAAATTGGAGTTAGATAATAGTGAAGCCATAAAGAAGTAGAGATTACTGGTCTTGCACTTCTTTGATCTTTGTGAATCTGTGTTCGGTGGACACTTAATGATAGCTGAATTTGGTAGTACATAGGACTTTCATGGTGACTATGTTGTTGAACTTATCAACGTTTGTCTCCACCCTAGTATTTGTGTATTGGTAAAAAGTGTATAAGCATGAGAGATATAAAATTGTAAATGATAATGATTGCATACCAAACTTTGTGGTGACTATGTTGTTGAAAATATCATTCTAAGATATAGCTATTAAATGATAAGGATGGGATACCAGAATTAATAGCAATAGACGTAATCATTATGTTCAAACGAATAATATTAAAAGAGAGAATGTTTTGTTGTGAAAGAGGTTACCATGATTTCAATTCAACGGCTCTTTCAAAGCTTGGATTGATGGAGATAGTGCTATTCATTTTTGTAGATATTGATAATCCCGTCATGTATATTAAATAGCGACAATTAGTGGAATTTCCATGTGGATATAATAATGTAAATGGTTCAGCGATTCATGTTATTTTTACCATTGAATGTAGTGATCCTCAAATGTTTACCAACAATGATTGGTCTTTTCACTAGCAAGTTTGCTATTTCAACACATTCATGTTGCACAAAATTATCTCACATTAGAAGCAACACAGCCTGCAATCTGTATGGTTTTGAGGGAATCAATATTCATTACATTGTATTTTTGTTAGATATTGAATTGGGATATAAATAGATACTGTAAAAGACTAACATTTCATTGATTAGAACAACATCTTGAATGATTGATTCTGTCTCATTACGATTTTGAATTTGTCTTTTTGGGTGAATATCGATGGCTATTCCGATATAGCCTAACCAAATGAAAAGTATAGTTAAAGACATTAATAATATATAACATACATGATATTGGTGCAATAATTGTAAAAGATGTCACAGGTTACTGATTTCTGTCTCCGAATCCATGTGTTGTTGTAGGTCATCAAATGCCAAGAAGTTATATGTTGCAGCCACAAGTGTGTTGTAGTGTTCACGTATTTCTTCAACCCTTGTTCGACCGTTGATGGTCCATTGGATTTCACCAAACATTGTCTTATATTGTTCTTTTGTATGTTTGACCACTGCATTTGAAATCAAATATGTCCTCGAAGGAAGCAAAGTGTCTTGGAAAGCTGTTATGTTGTTGTCGTATGGTGTAGCATGGACTTTATTAATCTAGTTGAAGAAAAATGAAGGAAGAGTAGTATATATTAGACTACTGTTACTTATAATGTAAATCATGTTTTAAACTAAATGAGAGTGATTTTCTTCAAGGTTATAGAGAAAGAGACACGAGTATACCATCGGATCTATGAGCCACAAATGTTGATACTTTCGGGGCTGCTATGTGCCACCTTTGCACTTAATTTCTCAAAGAACAATGACCTTTGTTTGTCCAATTGTATTGTCCCGGAGAGATTGCAGAGATGAGTTTGTATTGCGACGTCATGCTTCCTACAAGGAGTGGATGAAGAAATAGCACATGTTATTGAAAGAAATATGATAGTCAGTTAAAACTTATGAAATATGTTATCAACAAAATTAATTAATAACATGTATTTTGTTTATGTTATGGAAATAGAATAAGCTTGTAGAATAAGAGTTCTTGTTTACCAAAGAATGAAGTGTTGAGAGAGTGTAGTTTGAAGAAAGAAAATTTTCAGAATGATCTATGAAGTCCCAAGAAAATCTGCAAATGGTATAGATATATGAGTTGCTGGATTATCATATCTATTAGTTTGTGTGAATGAAAATATACTATGGGATTGAAAAATATTATTTTGTACAATGGGTAATTAAGAATTGATTTGCCTGCAGGAGTTGGTGACTAAAACTATGGCTAAAAAATGGGTCTGCAATCACTAAGAAGTGGGTCTACAATCACTGTACCTGAAATTCAGGAAAGCATGGTCTGCTGCAAAGCCAAGTACAAACACTATTCTTAGTTAATTGGAAAGTTCAAATGTAACAAGTTAAGTTAGAAATCAACATGTTTATTTAAATATCTAAACATGTAATAAGTAATAAGAATAAAAATTGTATGAAAGCTTATCAAATCGTGTTGTAGCCTCTTCCTTGGTAGAATTGGCTTTAATTAGAATCCAACATTTGAGTTCCTTATTTCATGAGATTAAATATTGTCAAGCAATCTGTACAAAAATAAATGAAATCTTTAAGAAATTGTATCTAATATCTAAAAGTAAAGATTTAAAATTCACCAATTTCGATACGAAGCAGCTTACATTTTTTTTACGGCTGTGTTGTATTTTGTCATCCTTGTTAAACTCGATTTTGTCTTTCTTTGAATTGCAAATTTCTTCATGTTGTTGCTATCTTCTTTACCATTGAAGTAGTTTCTTCTTCCTCTAGAAAATATTACGGTGTTCGGGCAAATTTCCCAATCTTGGAAGGGTTGAGCCCGCTCTTTAAATTGATCTTCCTTACATTCACAAATGGAAAAATCCCACAAATGCAAAAAAAAAAAAAAAAAATTGTTTAATGAAGAGTTCAAGCAATAAATTGGAAAAGAGCACAATAAGCAAAGGTTTTTGCCACTATGGCGAGATTAATTTGCCTTGCCGGTTCCATAATAGTATGAAGCGAACCCCGCAATTTTCAAAACCAAAAATTACACACAAAAAATTGAATTGAGGCCAACTCCAATCTATTTTATTTTTGTCTTAGTTATTCCATCATTAACTTATTAATTATTCTGAAAGCACATTGATAGATTACTTATGGACATGCAACTTTGAGAAAATGATGTAGGGCCAAGTCATTTGACTTTGGAAAAAGTTCTACTATGCATTTAACTACATTTTAGGGACATTTTGTTCCTTCAATAAGACTTGGTGATCAGTTGATGGTTTAAGACAATATCGTTCGCATGAAAATAATGATCAAAACATGAATTATTCAAAATGTTATTTTCTTCATCCGTCATCCTTCCAGACAGTGTATTGAAAACCATAGTCTTAAATGAAACTTTCAGTTTACCCACGAACCATTGGTCGAGCCGTCGAGGTGTATAAAATAGTCTCATTCCTACAAAAGTTGAATATGATAAGTGTTCTCAATCAAAGAACACTTATCATTTTGTGTTGGCATTCTATTTTTTTGCTATGGTCCTAAACTATTGGTTAACATCCAAATCGGTCCCTAATGTATTAAATAATAATCCAACCCATAGATATTTCAAGGCATGTGGTTCAGCATCTATGGACCCGCTGAACATGATCCCTCTTGTGGTTAACATGTTGAGTCCAACTATCTCTAACTATATTACAAATTCAAAACCATGTATGTAGGCAAAAAATCTAAAAATTAATTTCAAAAGAAAGAAACAAAACATGAGACCAAAAAGCTATAGTAATACTCCCTACATTAGAAAATGAATTTCATCTTCGGTTTTGTGCTAGATCTATTTTTCTAAACAATATTTTGAGTTAATGAAAATGGTTCCAAGAAAATATTCACATCATAATATATCGACAAAACATACTAACATTTAGAAAGTTTTGGGAATTCAAACATTAAATAGATTTATGTATAATAAAGTTTTACGAGGTTTGAATGTACAAAATATTCATGATTGTATCATACAAAACCTCATACTACGGTAAGATACAAGTTTTGGCTTAAATCTAGCCAAACATTTGATTGTTCAAGTAAAAGCTTTTCCATCACAAACAATCTGGATTCGAAATAAATACAAACTTACATCTCTGGTCGTGGTTTTGTGCAAGAAATAGACGACTTGAGAAGCAACCTCGATACATTGGGAATTTCGAGAGAACTAAGATCCCTTTAAACAAACAAAACTAAAAACCGGGATACGAACAAACCATAGCGTAGTTCATGAATCTACCTTCAAAGCCAGGGAAAGGAAATCCATGTCGGCACCTTTTCTCCTCGTACCAAATGTTGGATTCATTACTACTGAATCAACAATTCGATCTATGTAGAAGTCAAGAGTATTAATCAACATTTTAAGCTTCTTTCCTTCCTGATGTACAGTGTAAAAAAAAAAAAAAAGAGAAAGCCATATTTTCTCAACATGTAGAATTAGTACAATGCTGCGTGTCCTTATTCATCATAGGGAAACTACGTTATTATACTTCTAAAATCTAATACTATCTTTCTTGAATTAATTTATCACATTTGCAGAAATATAAATCAAATATTTTGTGTTTCGAATGACAACAGAAAAAGAGCTACCTCGACATTTTAAGTTCCTGATATCGTAGTGAACAGAGTCCATGTCTACCTACAAGTGTAATTCACGGAGAAAGAAATATGAAAGACACCAGATAAAAATTATCATCAAGGCTTCTAGAAAGATCGCAAGGTTTAAGAAAACACGTATATCAAGATCGCTGGCATTTGAGGATGCAATTTCAAGAGAATATGTATCAATGTCAAGCCCAATAACATGCCCGTCAAACCAAACAAGCATTGATAACCCTCGAAATTTGCACTTGAAGAAATACATTAAAGTAAAACATAAACATGTCAAATAAGCATAAGCATATAAAAGGGATCCTAAGTACTCACTCGACTCCCAAAAGACCAGTTTGCAAATCCTAATGTACCGCACCCACAACTAAAATCTACCCCATCTTATTTTCCACATCCTCAAACGAACTCTCTCTGCTAAATGAATGCTTAAAATAAATACCATTAAAATCCCCAAACAGTAATCGACAAATCATTTCAATTTCTCATCGAACATACATTTTGTACTATAAAATAAATATTTGAGGAAAAGGGTACCTCCGAAAAGTAAAAAGGAGGCGAATCGAATATAGAGAATTACAAAGGTACGATAATCGAGATGCAATATGAGGCCCAGTTGGTTATTGTTCCAATTCAATCATTGCGACATCGTAATCATTCGTTTTAGTGAAGATAAAGAAAGTGGAAGTACAAATAGAAAGAAAACCACACGAGAGAGTAAAACACATCCGTAGAGGAAGACCCCGAGATATAAGACGTATTCACCGCTAGCTTATGTATTAAATGTGATGTTAATGAAGCAAAAGAGAAAATAACATGGAAGAAGAATCGGAGAAAATGAAGAGACCAAAACCTAGGGTTAAGACACTTACACGGCCACTGTATGTTTAAGAGAACACGGTCGGAGTCGAAGAACACGGTCGGAGTCGGAGAACACAGAGAGTAAAAAACGGCCACTTTGTGTATAGGAGAAGACAGAGAGGAAAAAAACCTAGGCTTCAGACTTTTACACCAATACTGTGTGCATATTGTGTGTATTCTATCTGATTTCGTAACCCTATAAAAAAAAGTTGAGCAAAACGGTGTCGTTTTAATGACCACATGAATAGTACTCATTCTAAGCCTCTTTTATTTGTTTTAGGATTAGGATAGAAATATTGTAGCCGACTGCTTTAATAGTGGAGAGCACTACATAATTGAATTGGTTGTATACTTAAAAATAGCTAAGCAGAAATAAAGTAAACAACATCAAGACAAGCATATTATATTCTTCATGTTTTGTTTTGTACGTGTGTAATCAAGGGTCTTGATCTAATGTTCATGGTGGGCAATAATTATAATGTTCATGATGAGGAGTGTTTGACTTGTTTCTCAAACACTTTTTTATTTTTCAATGCCCATTAGACAAGTATCCGGTGGACATTAAAATTATTGTCCACTGTAGGCATTAGATCAAGTCCCGTGTAATCAAACATATTACACCAACCATCAAAATCTAGCCTATACCAAATACTCACGAAACCATTTGCCCATACTATTCCCTATTATACTATATCACAAAATACTTTTAAGTTCACTTTTAAGTATATTTTCTTGTTTTTATTCTTTTCACTTATAAGTGAATTAAGTTACTTTTTTTAATAGTAAGATATGATTAATGAGTAACTAATTAATTTCAACTTCGATAAAAAATATTCATTTTGTAACAAATAGAAATAGAGAAGAAGGAATTTGGAAATATTGGTTTCTGTATATTCATTCTGAAAAATGGAATCTTAGGGTGTGATTGCACTCATTTTTTAGATCTAATTGTTTGATTATCAACATTTTCTATATAAAAATGACATTGTTTTCTTTAAAAACATGGAAAATGAATTCTTGGTGGGGGCGGGGGGAGTTGGTTTTTATTTTCTTTTCCACTTGTGCAATCAAACACACCCTTATATGTAAAGATATGGGTACAACACCTATATACACATGTAACCCATATAAGAGGTTAAGGCTAAAAGTGTAATTTACTATTTACAACATTTACCTCTAACAGTCCGTTTGATATAGTTTATAAACTAGTTTATTTGACCAAAATAGTTTATTTGATCAAGAATGGTCAAAAATGCCAGGCTACCTAGGCAAGTTTTTTAGTCAAATTAACTATTTTTGGTCAAATAAACTATTTTGGTCAAATAAACTAGTTTATAAACTATACCAAACGGGCTTGACCGCATGGTGAGCTTGTTTCTTAAGTCGAGGAACCTTTGTGTTGAAGAGCCTTTGTCATTGCATCACCGGTTGATCTTCACATGGCTTATGATAGACTATCAAGGATTGATTAAGGACTTTTTCCTCACAAAATGGCGCCTATTTCCACGTGTTTAATGTTAAATTGTGAAGCCTAATTTGTTGCGCTATGAGAAGTTGACGAGATCAACCTTCGCATGGTATGGTCATCGTGGGGGGTTGGAAGGGAAGGGGGGCATAAAAGGTCCACAGTATTTTCATTTGCATAAGTAATGGTGTTTTCAAGATTCTTCATTTTTAATTAGGTTGTCCTAGAATTTTATTATAATTTAGGAAACCTTCATTAAGTTGCCATAGAATTTCATTATAATTAGGAATCTACATTGAGTTGCCTTAGAATTTCATTATAAGAGCATCTCTAATGCATTTCGTCTATTGCTTTTTAGACGTACCACATAAGCACATAGACGGAGGTATAAAAAATACTCTCCAATGCATGCGATGACGAGGACTCCGCCTAGTCGATGTGGCATACAAAAAAATAAACTCCGTCTAAAATTTAGACGGACTTCTATACGGAGTGACTCAGCAAATTTAAATCCAACTCAGCATTTTATTAAAAAAAAGTCGGACAAATGAAATAAAAATTGAATATCCGCCAATTTAAAAAAAAAAATCAATGCCATATAAGCGATAATATTAGTTTTAGACGAAACTCATTGGATATGAATTTTTAATTTGACCGTCTATTCAATAGATGTGGTGCCACATGGATTGGAAGTCCGTCTATTTTACCTGCAACATAGACTTCAATAGATGGAGTGTATTGGAAAATTTTATTGGGTTGCCTCATAATTTCATTATGATTACGAGCCTTATTGGGTTGTCTTATAATTTCATTATAATTTGGAAACATCCATTGTGTTGTTATATATAGGATCGATCTCTTATAAACAAAAATCAAAGCATTTATTATAGCGAAAATATTTGCGAGCCGGTCAAGACATGACGTAGTCTCCCATTAAGGCTAAACCGATAAATCTTCGTGTTCTTTATTTTTCGCCTTTATTTATTATTCTAATCCTAACATTTAGTTCTAGCATGTAGGACAAGATTTACAACCAATGTAGCACTAAGATTGTCACAAAGTAAGATGGGTGCACATAGAAGCTTTAGTTGAAGGTCACAAAAATGGACTTAAGCCAAGTAATTTATGCATATGCATTTACTAGTCCCCTATATTCTTATTCAGTACTTGAGCGCGATCCAACTTTTTTCTTAATAGAAGACCAGAATATGAATTGGACCTAAGAAGGTGCAAAACTACTTGTGCTTCTATGAGCATCCGGGCAGCTAGCCCAATATGAATCAGTGTAGACTAAAAGTGTTAGATCAGTAGCATGATGCACATACAAGCCATATGAGACTATAGCTTTCAAGTATCGAAAAATTCTTTTAACAGCTTGCCAATGTGTAGTGGTTGAAGAGTACATGAATTGACAAACTTTGCTAACGGAGAAGTTGATGTCTGGTCTGGTGATAGTACGGTACTGAAGGCCTCCAGCAATGACCTATAAAAAGTAGGATCACGTAAGAGGTCTCCATCATACATAGATAAAGTTGGCCTAGAAAACATAGGAATATAGTATGGTTTACATGCTTTCATTAATATATTTTCCTTGACTAAGACGAAGAGAGTTGCTTGAGTGTTTGACTTCAATACCAAGAAAGTAGGTGAGATCATCAAGGTCTTTCAAGGCAAATTGCTAGTTTAATTTCTCCACCAAGGTAGCAACCAACTGTTTATTACTTCTAGTGAGTACAATATCATCAACATACACCAATAATATATTTATAGAGTTAATTTTAACAACGGTCACTGAAGTTTGTTATAAATTTTAAAATGATCATTAAAGTAATTTTCTTACATTATTAGTCACTCAAGTTTTTAATGGTTACGTTAATTGTAACTCGACTAGAAATGTTAACTCATAATCCTACGTGTCACTGTTAAATTTTGAAATGGACACCAATGACGTTAACTAGTACGCCACATTAGATAAAAATGTCCTACTTTAAAAAATATGCCAATAAAAATGTGAAATTTCACCAACTAACTGCTTAATAAAATCAAACAAATATAGAAAAAAGGTGTTTGACAATAGCTGCAATCAACACGACTTTGTATGAAGTGGTGTACTAGTTAATGTCATTTGTGACAACATTAAAATTTAACTTTTTAGGGTAACATTTCAGTAGAGTGACTGTTAGTGTAACCGTTAAAAACTTGAGTGACTAGTACATTAAACTTTAATGAATATTTTAAAATTTTTAACAAACTTTAATGATTGCTGCTGAAATTTTTCCTATAATTATATCAATGGAAGTATGTAAAACAAACATAGAAGAGTCAGATTTAGAACTGTGAAAACCCTAAGACAACAAGCAAGAACTGAGTTGTTTATGCCATGCCTGTGGAGATTGTTTGAGTCCATAAATTGCTTTATTTAGCTTGCAAACTGGAGTAGGTGATGAGGGATCTATAAAGCCATGTGGTTGTACCATATAAACTTCATCACCCAACATTCCATTAGGAAAAGCATTGTGAACATCTAGTTATCGAAGTGGCCATAGAAATGTAGTGGCAAGAGTTAGAACAATTCTGAAAGTGGGAGGTTTTACAACTAGACTGAATGTCTCAAAATAATTAATGACACGTGTTTGATGATACCATTTTCCAACAAGTCATGCTAGACGATCGAGGTCATAAAGATTGTTATTTTCTCAATTAAAGAAAAATAAGAATTTAATAATTGTAATTTTTACCCTAGGTCAAAAATATAGTTAGTGAAAATTAATTATTGTAGTCCGCCCCACGATCCCTCCTATAAATAGAAAATGGATTATTTCATTTTGAAAAAATTAAAAGCTAGCTCATTTTTCGAAGAAATCATTTTATCTTTTTAAACAATTTTAATTTTATATATAACACCAAGAATAGATTGAACATGAGATGGACATCATAAGTTTGAATGTATTAAGGGCAAATTACACAAACACCCATAAATTTGAGGACTTTTGAAAAATCGGTTTAAAAGTTATTTACACATTAAAACCGAATTTCACGTTCAAACCCAAATCAAAACCTAATCAACTCCATATACAAACGTAAAACACGCCTACGCTAAAATTCCAATTAAAATGAACAAAATTTTCCTACAAATTCAAATTCATAATAAAAGCGGATCTCTTCTAGATTATTGTAACGAATTTCTCGTTGTTTCTTCTCCAATTTAGCATAAAATCAAAACTCAAAATCCAAAATTTCCGGTAATATGACTTACGTCTTCATAGTTTTCATTTGAATTACATAAAATTAGAACTCATATTCGATTTTAATCTAGACATATCATTCTTCATTCACTTCATTGTAGATTTATGATATCTTATATTTTTGTTTGTGTTAATCACTTCAATCGGAATATCCTTCTTCATTAATCTAGACATATCATTCTTCATTCACTTCAACTTTAGATCAATAGTATTGAGTAAGGTGTTCTAAATATATGTGAATATCAATTACCAATTACAGAGATGCATACAATGTGTTTGTAAAAATATAAATATGAATATAGTTTTATGGATAGAAAAGTGACATGTTCGGTCACTTTTTGCTTGAAAAGTGACAGAACATTGTATGTAAGTTAAACAAACAAATTTGAATTAAAATCACCTATGTGGTTGATTTAAATAGAGGATTTAACTTAATATTTGTTGTGCATTATGGAGTGACATGAATTATTGAGCATGACCAAATATTAATGTATTATTTTTTTGTCTTGAATATGAATTGATGCTTGAAGATAGAAAAGTGATATACTTTGTCACTTCACTTTTTGCTCAGAAGTGACAAAATAATGTATGCAAGTTACATAAACAAATTTAAATAAATATCATCTCTGTGGTTGGTTTAAATGCATGATTTAACTTGATATTTGTTGTGCATTATGAAGTGACATGAATTATTGAGCATGACCAAACATTAATGTATCAAATTTTTTGTTTTGAATATGAATTGAGGCTTGGGGATAGAAAAGTGACATGCTATATCACTTTTTGCTCAAAAAGTGATAGAACAATATATGCAAGTTACACAAACACAGTTGGATCAAAATCATCTTTGTGGTTGATTTAATTGTATGATTTAACTTGATATTTGTTGTGCATTATGAAGTTACATGAATTATTGAGCATAACCAAACATTAATGTATCTTTTTTTTATCTTGAATATGAATTGAAGCTTGGTGGATAGAAAAGTGACATGCTATGTCACTTTTTGCTTAGAAAGTGACTAAACAATGTATGTAACTTACACAAACAAATTTAAATCAAAATCATCTCTGTGGTTAGTTTAAATACAGGATTTAACATGATATTTGTTGTGCATTATGAAGTGACATGAATTATTGAGCATGACCAAATATTAATGTATCAAATTTTTTGTCTTGAATATGAATTGAGGCTTGGAGATAGAAAAGTGACATGTTCTGTCACTTTTTGCTTGAATAGTGACAGAACATTGTATGCAAGTTACACACACAAATATAAATCAAAATCACCTTTGTGGTTGATTTAAATAGATGATTTAACTTTATATTTGCTGTGCATTATGGAGTAACATGAATTATTGAGTATGAACAAACATTAATATATTATTTTTTTTTGTCTTAAATATGAATTGAAGTTTGAGGATAGAAAAGTGACACGCCTGTTACTTTTGTTTAATGATACATCTATTGAGGATGATCAAACATTAATGTATCATATGTCGGTGTTTTTTTTTTTTGCGAGATATGGATAAAATCAATGTATTCATCCATTATGGAGGGAAATGGGAACAAGGTAACCAATATACAAATTTTAAAATGGTCGGAATTGTTGTTCCAATACAATGCACATCTCGCGAACTCTATGGTATGATATATTCGATTACAAACATAATTCCAAATGACACACTCAATAACAATACAATATAAGGTGAAGAAAAACACATCTCTCGATGAAGATTTCGAGACAATAATTCTCCCACATTCTATTTGGAGCTCAAAAGAAGGGAGAAACATCTTGCAAGCTTTCCTTTGTGCATAGATGTCACACCGATTTCATTATGTCATAGAATTTTAAGTTTTGAAGACATACAACTTTAGAAGCTGCTACTGGTGAAGAAAATGACATGATGCAATTACAGGTTTTTCATGGTTCGGCAACAACATCAGTTCAAAGTCTACCATCTATTGAAGATTTAGCTATTGATGTTTCTTCATGCATACCGGAGGTTGAAGAAATGAGTAATGAAACAAGTAGTGAAATTATTTCATTTGTTAGTATGAATGAAATTACAGAGAAAAAGGTTTTTAGGAACAAGACATTGGTTAAGAAAAATATTTTGGTGTATGCGATACATAAAAACTTTCAGTTCAAGGTAAGTAAGTCGGATAAAAAGAATATGTCTTGAAATGCATAGATGATAAATGCATAAAACTTTCGGTTCAAAGACTTGGAGGAAATAAATGTTCAAAATAAGATATATGAGAAATGATCACACATGCTCAAATAACATCATCTTGACAGATCACCGTCAAGCAACAAGTTCAATAGTTGGAAAATGCATCAAGTACAAGTATGTCTCAACAAAAACAACATACACTCTCGCAGACATAATAAGTAACATGATGAATACATACGGAGTGTCGATGAGTTACGAGAAATCTTGGAGATCTAAGGAGAAAGTTTTGGAATTGGTGAGAGGAGATCCGACAGAGTCTTATGAAAATGTTCCAAAGTATTTGTACATGATAGAACAAACAAATCTTGGATCAATTACAAGAATTGAGACTTACGATAACAACAAATTTAAATACATCTTCATGGCATTAGGAGCATCTATTCAGGGGTGGGAGTATTGCAGACCTATAATAGTGATTTATGGTACGTTCTTAAAAGAAAATTATGGTGGAACATTATTTACAAAGATGTACACAAGATGCAAAAAACAACATTTTCATATTAGCATTTGGAGTTGGTGACTTAGAAACTAATGATTTATGGAAGTGGTTCTTACTTATTTTAAAAGAAGCTTATGGTGAGCGACAAAGATTGTGTATAATCTCAGATGGACATAAAAACATAAAAAGTGAAATCCAGAAGGTGTATAAGAATTCAATGCATGGTCTATGTTCCTACCACATGCTACAAAATTTAAAGTCAACATTTGGCAAAAAAAAAAAAAAGAATGTAAAGAACATTACACAACTATTCAATAGAGTTGCTAGAGCCTATACGAAAAATGGTTTTGAGTTCCATATAAAACAATTCGATGAAATCCACAAAGGGATTCGATCACACCTGGTATGTTCAAAAATATTTATTTTGAATGCATAAGAACATTGTATACAAGAAATAATTAATATTTTGATTGTTCTTTATACAGGAATAGATTGGTTATCACAAGTGGTCAAGGGTATACATGACAAATAACATGTTTTCTACAATAACTTCAAATATAGTTGAATCAGTAAATTCGATAACAAAAACAACAAAAGGTTGTCCTATAGAACTTTTATTAGAATTCTTAAGATATTTGTTGCAAGAATGGTTTGTGATGCACTTAAATGATGTGTGGGCAACCTTCACAAAACTTGCAAACAAACAAGAAAAAATATTAAGAGAGAAATCCATGGAGTCAAAGAAATTGAAGGTGTTTTGGCTATAAATTGCATGAACTAAATATCATTTATATGCTGAGTGTTATTGTAATGAAAACATGCATATACCAACAAAGGACATAGTGTGTTACTTTTTGAGTAAAAAGTCACATAGTGTATCACTTTCTTAGTAAAAAGTGGCATGACTTGGATTTCATATCGTCTATGGCTTTATTTATAATTATATATCAGTAGAAGGTTCATGATTTTAAAATCTTATTATATTTGATTGTTATTGTAATGAAAACATGATTATTTTAAAAAGTGACATAGTATGTCACTTTCTGAATAAAAAGTGACAGAGCATGCCACTTTCTCGATAAGATGGAGTTAAATGTCATGAAAGCATGATTTAATTGTCATAGTTTATTAATATATTATTTTCTTACATTATTTGCACAAGCATCGACTTCAAGTTCAATAATATACTAAGTCAATGATATTTGTGCCTCATATGTGGTGAATATTGAAAAAAAAAAAAGTATGTACATGCAATCAATTCCAAGTGGACAAAATTTCATATGCACACGCATTGGCGGTTATTGCAAAGATAACGTATTTAATCATATTTATATTATTTAGAATATTACACAATAGAGATGTACATCCAAACATACGATTAGTACAGGTTTACCCACTTGGAGATCGCAATGATTGGAATATATCGATGATGTAAAAGCAAGAATAGTTTTGGCTCCCGATCTAAAAAAAAATGAACGACCTAAAGAGAAAAGAATACTATGTCGCTTGTTCGTTATTAAAACCCCTAACATGGTCACAAAGTGTATGCATGATTTCCATAATTTTAGAACAAAAAGTGACACACAATCGTCACTTTTATAACGAAAATTGACATACTATGTCACTTTTATAACGAAAAGTGACACACTATATCGCTTCTTCATTATTAAAACCCCTAACATGGTTGTCAAAGTGTATACATGATTTTCATACTTAAAGTAATATATTAATTAGATCCACTTCTATCATCTATATTCAACAGTTTGAAAAAAATCATCCAATATAATCATGTTTTATCAACATGAATAGCATGTCACCTGTATACAAAAATATTTTATACTTACATTTTTTGCAAAGAAGCTTTCAAAACCTACATTATTAATCTCATATACATAAAACTACATTCACCATATACACTACATTTATATGTAACATGTAGTCCTAGTACAAAAACATTACAGCCTTCTATGTCGTGTCAAACATCCTTTGGCACCCAATTATTATCAGTGTCGTAATTCTCCACTTGCTTCTTCTTGGCATACACGTACAATTGAGTGGCCAAGTATTTTCGAACCTGTGCAATATTGAATGCCTTTGGCATCTCCTTCAACATTTCATTAATGAAATACTCAGCATATTTAATCACATAAATTCCACAATCATCACTGCAACAAAAAAAAAAAAAATAGAACATTAACCAAGAATTGAAGGCAAACTATACATTTCTATCTATTCAACATATAAAAAGTCAAATTATTAAAAAGCAAACTAACTCGTTCTTTTGTTGTGGTAGTTTTGGTACCAACTTTACAACAAGTGGTTTTAGTGCCTCTTGTTCTGGAATATTTTTTCCGTCAAAGAACCCAGTATTACATAGAAGATGAAGAATCATAACTGAAAATAGTTGAACAGCTTCAAGTACAACAGGCTTCTTGACCATCTTAGTGTAGGAATTATATATATTCAAACACATCTCTTTGATGTCAAAATGACATAGAATCTAATAAGCCGAGTTATACATCCTCAAATGCATAAGAACATGGTCAACTTCTCGCCAAATTGTGTTGCAAGGCATGTACAATCCAATTGGATATGAGAGTAGAGAAGTTTACTTGACGAGGACTAGTGGATCTTTCGAAAAATCATCATACAACCCCCTAACTTGGCTATCAAAGGCAAAGTCCGTTGTTGTAGCATTGATTTTTATACCATGTCCACACCTTAACATCTTCCACAGATAATAAAAATACACATCCATATACTACAAAACAAGTGTATAAAAAGAATAAGCAATGTATTAATAAATTATATATATAAATCTTAAACCAAACAACTAACGAACAAAAACTTCTTGTGTCATCCAAAGCCTCATAGGTTGTCACTAATTCATATCACCACATTTTAGAAGAGATTGAAATATCGGTGAAGTAGAAGCAATGGCTAATCGTAATATTCTCATCATTGAAATGATTAACTCTGTATTACAAAAAAGAGAGATCACATACAATTACACTAGTACAAAATTTGTAACATGCAGTGACACTATTTTAGTAAAAATAACATATTTATAAAAAATGACATAATGTGTCACATTCTACTAAAAAAGTGACATGCTTATAAAAAGTGATATACTTAAAGTAAAAAGTGACACAGTATGTCACTTTTTTATTAAAAAATAACAGAGTATGTATACAAGTTACACAAATACATTTTGATCAAAATCTTCTCTGTGGTTGATTTATTTATAAGATTTAACTTGATATTTGTTGTGCATTATGGAGTGACATGAATTATGCAAGATCAAGTATTAATGTATCATTTTTTTTGTCTTGAATATGAATTGAAGCTTCAGATAGAAAAGTGACACACTCTGTCACTTTTTGCCTAAAGGTGACATGATGTGTCATTTTTTGCTTAAAAAATGAGAGAACAATATGTACAAGTTGTACAAATACATTTGGATCAAAATCTTCTCCATGGTTGGTTTAATTGCAAAATTTAACTTGATATTTGTTGTACATTATGAAGTGACATGAATTATTGATCATGATCAAGCATTAACATATCATTTTTTTTTATTTTGAATATGAATTGTAGCTTGGGGATAGAAAATTGACATGCTATGTCACTTTTTGCTCAAAAAGTGACAGAACAATGTATGCAAGTTATACAAACATATTTGGATAAAAAATCTTCTCTATGGTTGATTTAATTTTTACACAAACACATTTGGATAAAAATAATGTGTCACATTTCTTATTAAAAAGTGACATTATGTCACATACTTACTTGTTTTTCGTCACCAACTCTTCCTTGTACCAACTCTCAAATGCTTCCACATCTAGTCCGTATGGGGAGCACAACCTAACTTTGAATGCAAACGTACCCTTCACCACAGGCTTCGCAGTAGAAGTTTCCACCGTAAAAGTACCCACTGTAGAAGTACCCACCGTAGAATCATATTGATTAACTCATGGGGACTGAAAAAGTGCAGCATGTTTCTTTTACCTCTTTAGTAGTGCATCCAGAGTGACTTCATCATCCGTCTCAAATGTCGCAAAAAATTAAAAAGTGTCAAGTTATATTGTGCGAGAACACACAAAATAAGTCATTCAAATGAAAAATAATCAAACAAACAATTGACTCTTCAAGTTTATGTTTCGCTAAAATGGCTACCGCAATCTCATCAATTTTTGCCAATTCTCATCTTTTTCAATTCAACATCATCATCATTTATATCAATCTCACAAGTTTTAGACGATGATGCACAAACAATCTGAATAAAAAGCGTATAAAAAGATTACTTTTTGCGGTGCAAAAGCAGATATAACAAAGTAAAAATACAAAATAAAATGTGAAAAAAATACATCTTCATGCATTTTTTTTTGGCTAAACTATAATGAAACATCATCAACAATCTTCTAGTCCTGTTCATTAAAATTGATTATATCTTCATCAATAAACTGAATCAAAAATAAAATAAGTCACAATATATAGTGCACAATAACAAAAAGTAAATCTCAAATTAAAAATACAATACATTTGAAATTGAATAATACTTTTTCCACATTAGTTTCAAATTGGCCTCTCAATACTTTTTTCCAACAAATCAAACTTAATACCTAATGAAAAACTACAACAGTCAGTTACATTCTTTTTCATGTCTATTGTATCATTAGCAACATTTTCTACACCATTCTAGACATAAGAATAAATAAAATGTCTCATACATATCTATATAAAAAGTGACATAAATCTCTTAAAAGTGACATACATTTTTTGAAAAACTGACATACTTATAGTAAAAAGTGACATAGCAAAAAGTGACACACTTATAGCAAAAAGTGACACACTCTTATTAAAAATTACATATAGAATTTTTGGACTTCAAAATCAACTACATCAACTCTGTCATCCCCCTATTCTATTTCTCTCAACATTTTCACAAAAATAAAATAAAAGTGACAAACATCTCCAAAAAATAACATAGAACTAAAAAATTGACATACATCTCTTAAAAAGTGACATACATTTCTGAAAAAAAATGACATAGATCTAAAAAAGTGACATACCTTTAACATTTGCAAGTCATTCACTTTGCTTTCAACATTTGCCACCCGTTCTAGAATTTCTTCATTCGACTTTACTTTCTCTTCAAGTTCTTTTATTTGTTTCTCAATTTGAATATTAGATTGAACTTTGATTTCAAGCTCAGCTATTCGATTCTGAATTTCTTCATTTGATTGTATTTTCGACTCTATAACTGTCAAGCGTTTCAAAATAATGTCATTTGATTCCACTTTCGCCTCAATTTTCGCCAACCGTTTCAAAATTTCTTCATTTGATTGAAGTTTTACTTCAATTTCTGCTAAACATTTCAATATTTCTTCATTCAATTCAGAATGTCTCTGAAAGTACAAAAAACAGAGAAAAACACATAATCATAAGAAACAATAAACAAAAAAGATATAGAAAGCATAAAAGGTAAATAAATGCTCGGAAAACTCAAGCTGTCGTTTTTTTTTTCTTCAACTTTGAAGAACTCACTATCGCCAACTAATGGTTCTTGAGTCAGTAATCATCGCCTTCGGTGATGAATAACGGGATGCTCAAAGTTGTCATCGTCATATTAGCGTTTTGTCATTGAGATTTGCAATTCTCAAACAACCCCTCGTATGCCACATCCTTCTCTCTCACCTCGCTTATCCTAACATCATTAAATTTTATTTGCAAAAACACATATTCATAAATTTAAAATAACAAACAAGAATGAAAAATGTAAAGAAAAATCATATAAATAATAAATAGAGCTTACTTTAATCAAGTAAAAAATACGTTTGTGTAATTGTAAAGATGTCAAATGCACATTAGAACTCCAACTCAAGATTCGAGAAAGTGATGGCTTGTACTTCACACAAAACCTTTTTGCAGCTATTGCGGGAATTGTTTCGTATATCCAAACTTGGAAAGTAAGAAGAAAACCATTAAACCTATACTCCAAATTTTTTTTTGAAGGATTGAACTTCATGATCCTCTTGCTAAATGCACCCTTCATAGACATCAAAGTCAAACTATATAACTCATTCCCCCATGAAAAAAATTCTATTTCACCCGATTCAACAAATCCAAAAATTGAATCATCAACACATTTATGGTATGATGTGACAAATAAGAACGACGAAATAAGATAAATAATACCAACATCCACCATATCCTTGTCAACAGTATCAGATGACAACTCTTTAAACACATTTTCAACACACTCTGTTGAAATGCTATCATAATTCTTGAAATATTTGTCCTTAATCGTACTATTACGCATTCGGTGCGTGGGTAACCATTACCCACGCACCGAAGTCCAGACATTAGACAAAATTCTTCAACAGAAAATCTAACCAGTTTGCCACTGTTATTAAACCATAATTCATTTATGTTTTGTTGCTTCACCTGCCTTAATAACAATTGGTGAATCAACTGAGCCTGAATCATCGTTTCTTTTAAATCAAGATATGGTCCAAAGCATGTTTCCCTAAACATTTGCTTTTGGGTTTCAGTAAGCTTGTCATTTAAGGCTTTGATCACTATATGTGGTGAGTAGAATGTGACTTTGCCAAGAAACCAATAGGTCTGGAGAATCAATAGCTCACAGTCTTACAAAAAAAAATAACAAAGATGGTTAATTAAATAATAATTTTATAGAATGAACATGTATTAAATAAAAGTGACATGATCTGCCACTGTTTAAGTAAAAAGTGACATGCTCTATTATTTTTAAGTAAAAAGTAACAAACATCTCCAAAAAATGGCATACATCTTTTCAAAATGATATAGATCTAAAAATGTGACATTCATCTCTTTTTAAGTGACAATCTATTTGCGATTGCAGTCATTCTTGACCATGCGGTCGCATGGTTTTTTAAAATCCAATTCTTGAATTGTTCTATTTGGTATTTGCTTGACAAGCATCTCAATTCTCTTTATCTGTTAAATTGAGTCCATTTTTCTTCTATTTGCTTTCTTTTTGTTTGATCAACTCTTGAATTTGGTTATTTTTCTATAATAATAAAAAACAATACGCCATTATCTTTGAAAATATTTAAGAGTACTTATAATTGTCCTTTTGAGGACCTCGATCGATCTACAAAATTGTACTTATCAATTTCAATGTATTATATAGATTGCTATATAGGTGTATTTTATTTTATTAAAATAAAATCGAAGTTACATTTAAATATATATGCTTAGAAAATCTAAATTTTGTTGAGTCGGTTATGTCTCACTTAAACTTCCGATTTTAGACAGGCTCTGAGACATCTCTTTTTTTTTCCCGCCATGTCGACTTGACGTAGTACTGACACAAATTTGTATTAGAGAAAAATTTCATAGCATTGTCTATTTTGCTTGTGGCAAAAAAAATATATATAACAATCTACTTACATTTGGAGATGATCTTATATGTAAAGATGTGAGTAGAACAAATAGTACACGTGTTACCAAATAAGAGGCTAAGGCTAAAAGTGTAATTTTCTATTTACAACATTTACTTTTGACAGAAAAAGTAGAAGACAAGATTTAAATGAATTATGTGACCCTTATTTAAAACTTTTAAATAATGTGGTTAATATTGTATGAAAGCTCGACACTTGCATTCTAGTGTCGCTGTCATTTATTTATTTATAAAAATTGTACTATGTGTCAGACATTTGACAAAAAAAAAAAAAAAAAAAAAATCTAGTGTGCACGTGAAGAGGTGTGTTGAAGTTAAAATTTAAACAAATACGTGTGATTTTTTTTTCTAAGAGTTTAAGATTTTAGATGAGACGACTAACAAAAACATATTTACTTGCTTACTTGTGAAATTTTTAATTTAACAAACATGCATTAGTAGAGATAATGGTATTTACTGCTGCTTTTTGTTAACGATAAACTAGAAAATAACAAGAAAATTGAAGATAGCAACCCTCAAACATTGACATATAGGAAATGTTGTTTCATAGGTCTGTCGTAGTCACCATAATGTTCAAAAGTCATGTGCAAACAAAATAAGACTTCTATTAACACAGAACAACTTAAATGATAATAATGTGAATAAGGGTAACATCAATTATTTCATTTTGATGTTGATTACAACAACAATAAACTAGATTCAATTCTTACTAAATTTAGATTTGATCATATTTGCCACTCGTTTAATTTATTACTAGGTCTAGATACTCATCAATTACTACTGATTTGTTTATATTTTAATTTTGTGATTAAAAGGTGTTGCATCTTTGGACGAGAGATGCTCGAGATAGTCTCTTAAGTTGCTCCTCCTATACCCCTTTGGATGTTCTTCATCCACTAGCTTTGCAGCTGGCTCGACTATATCATCCATTCCAAGGCTATGAAGGTCAGCTATAGACAACCTGGTACAGTTATTTGAACTCGGAATGGCTCGATGCAATACACTTTTGTACAAACCGTTGCTTATTATCTCCAAGTGATCTCCCACTATGACTTCTAACGACCCTTTGATCTTGCGAACGCTCTTCCATGTGCCATCAGATCTATCCATGATATGGAGCCCCGGGGAATTCTGTAGAAGAACGGTGATGATGCTGTGATCCGTGTGCGCAGCTATGCCTATGCCTGTTTTTATGCTTGATCCCGAGCATGGAGGATAAGAATTTATGCCGATAATTTGCACGCCTTGTTCGAAATTTTGTTTTAAGTATGTTGGGCTTAAGTTTAAGCTCTCCATGATGGCTCCAAAGAGCTCAATGCCTAATTTCCTGACTTCCGTAGCATACATTCCCATATTTTCCCTGTAATAATACCAAGAAATATTAGTATTTTGCAGAATTCTTTATTGAAATCAAGGCTAAAATGCTTGTAGTAGCGTTTTATCAAAACTTAAAAGATACCTTTATAAAAATAGGCTATCGAATATATGGAAAAGAAAAAAATATTATATTCATATCATATCAATTGTAAGCTATTTCAATTGAATTTCAAAAAAAATATTGGTGGTCACAATATTTCCAATCACTAAATTTTGTATTTATTTCAATTAAGTCACACAATCCTGAAGAGGTCTTGTTTTCGAAATTACCCAATTAAGACCAACATTCAATATAAATTCCTCTTAAAAAGTGATCAATGATCAAATAGCTGGAGGGCGAAAGAAATTTACGCTGACGTGTAACTATCAGTGGACAATTTCAATATTCAACTTTATAAATTAAATAGTTAGTATCAAATTAAATACTAAAACTAATATCCAACTGTTAAATCAAAGTTGAAATTTGGTACTTTAATAATTAGACCCATAATAAAAGAAAAGAGGGAGAGAGAGAGAGAGAGTATCATCCAATAAGAAAAAGAATTGATCCAATTTCTCAAACTAATTTGCGTCGACTTTAATTACTAAAACATCCGCTTAAAGAGGAGTAAAGGGTGGGCAAAAAATCTACAAAACTGTCGAATTGATAGATTCGAACCGACTCGTGTCGATTTGGATCAGTTGAAAAACAATGAATGGGTGAGTTCAATTTAAATGAAAGAATATGTCAACTGACTCGGGTTGGATTGCGGGTTAACAATCCAACTCGCCTAAACAACCCGGTAAAAAAAAAAAAAAAAAGACAATCTGAACAGTAGATTTTCACTTTGGGGTATTGGTTTTCTAATGTAGTTTAATGAGAGAAAAATTAAGTTGCAGAAATTTTGATTTAGAGTATTTAATTTTTCTTAATTAGTAAAAGAATTCGAAGAATAGAAATTTTGTGTATACTCATAATTTTGTTGAAATTTAATTCTAAAAGAATCATTATGTGGCTATTAAAAAAAAAAATTGGCAAATAAAAATATTTTTGGAAAGAGGTAGAAACAAAATAGGTCAAAGTCCAAATCGACTTAATAACCAAAACTGCCTAAACAGATTCGATTTGGGTTGATTCTAGGGTAAATTAGGTCGAGTACGGCATTTTTTACTACAAAATTGAAAAATAGGCTCAAAATTTTAATTAGTTAAAAAAATAGGGTTTGTCACTTTTTCAGTAAAAAATGACATAATATGTCACTTTTTAATAAACGAACGTAATTGACATTTTAATTAAAAAGTGACACACCATGTCACTTTTTAAATACACAAACTTAATTTATATCCAATACAAAAAGAGTAGAGAATAATATTGAAATATCAATTACAAGGCACGCAAGGTGACGAAGGAAAGGCAGAAGTCCCACTATTATGTGCATTGTCTCATTGATCCGATTTGCAAACAACCTATTTTGACTAGCAACCTAAAAAGCGACAATAGCTCTTAGTCCAACAACAGCTAGAATAGTAGCAGGGAATTCAATAGCAATTCCTTCTATGCTAGTGGCTATTTCTACTAGTGATAGGGACATTGGCTTCATTCCCATCCAAAGAGCTCATGTGCAGCAGATCCTTCCACTTCACTTTCTAACAGAGCATTTGATTCAGCCTAGTCTTCCATCGCTTGGCCAGTTGGGATTGAGCTTTCACTAAAGGGCCGATTCTTGTTATTGCCAATCCCCATAAGAAAGCGCCTCTTGAAAGCATTCTTTGAAAGCCCCAATTCTGATTCTATTCTTTCATTCCCACTGAAGAGAAAGTCAAATGCCTTACCGCTTGGCCCCGATACCCATTGGTCCATTTGCTTGAGTTCGAAAAAATGAGATCCAAGGTAGCTTCGGGCTATTATTTTCTTTTTTCAAAGCGGACAAAGAAACTTACAAAGAGAATACTGCGTGGCGCGTTTAGATCGCCATTGGGGGTGACTCACTAAATCAAGTCTCGACCTATACCTAACTAAATAAGACTATTAGACTCTTATTAGTGCTTTTCCCCAAGGCATTCGAGCAGGTAGGCATTCGGTACTTTTCAAGAATTCCTTTCTTAAGAGAAGTGTCATTATCTAAGTAGGGTAGGAAATGCATTATACCCCCCTCATCAATCCCCCTCGAGGGAAAAAGCGGAGGAGCGGGTATCCCGTACTCCATTCCTTCCTTCCTTCGTTAGGAATGGAGGGACGGAAAAGAAAACATCCTTAATCCGTACCAAATCAAAAGTGAAAGGAGCCCGCTTACCCACTCCTCTTTCCTCCCATTGCTAGGATCATCGCCCTCTTGACTTGATATCTTAAGAAGACTACAACCGATATTTCTTTTTTCAAAAGGTTATAACTCACTTAACTCTTCATTTCATTTCATTTTCCCAGTAATGAAACTTCATCATTTCCATGATATGAGAGAAAAAAAAAAGAATTTAGATAGACTTAGATCTAGTATCTCTTCTAGATATATATATATATATATACTAAAGTCTTTAGTAAAAGAAATAAAATGAATAAATTAATTAAAGTAAAAAAAAATGGATTAAAGTATATATAATTAAAAAAAGTATAGAATTATATAGAATAGATTTCTATTAGAATTCTCCGTTTTATTTTTTTAGAGAGAAGAACTAGAATCCATTCAATTTCGAATAATAATATTTCAATATTACTAAATCAAACGGATAAAGCACATTCTTTTAAGAATGTATCTGGTTCCATCTTTCTTTCATTAGTTAAACTACCTTTTTCTAAAAAGGATTTTAGGAATTTAGGTTTTACACTATTTAGAATAACTCTCTCATATTGAGAAATTTTGTCTAATGGCATTCGATCATAGAATCCATTGATAGCAACATAAATGACTATAATTTGTTTTTCAATTGGCAATGGTGCATATTGTGGTTGTTTCGATACTTTCGTCAGCCTTGCACCTTTATTGAGTAATGCCTAAGTCGCAGCATCAAGGTCTGACCCAAATTGAGCAAGGGCGGCCACTTCTCGATATTGTGCCAATTCTAGTTTTGAACTACCGCATACTTGTTTCATAGCTTTCAATTGAGCGGCAACGCGGCGCCGATGATAAGTCGGCGTTAATGGCGGTATAATTCTGCGATAAAGAGCTCTGTTTCCAAACAGATTTGTCCATTAGTAATGGAGATCACATTGGTTGGAATATAGGCCGATCGTCTCCGACTTGTGTTTCAATGACGGGTAAGGCGGTCAAGCTACTTACTGCTGCTTGGTCCGATCGTTTAGCCGCTCTTTCTAAGAGACGAGAATGTAAATAGAAAACATCCTCTGGGAAAGCCTCACGACCTGGTGGTCGGCATAACAATAATGACATTTGTTGATATGCCACAGCCTGTTTACTAAGATCATAATAGATTATTAATGTGTGCATTCTATTATCGCAGAAATATTCCCCCATGGCACACCCATAATATGGGGCCAAAAATTGCAGAGGAGCAGGATCCGAAGCGGTGGCTGCAAGCTCATTATATCCTTAAGAAAAAAATTTCTATTAAAAAACTCAAATTAGATTGTATGTGACCTTTTAGTTAAAAAATGACAGAGCATGTCACTTTCTTATCCAGTACATTAATTCATTAATTCATATTCTTGACAAAGAAATTGATACATTAATGTTTGATTGTCATCAATAAGACATGTCACTCAATAATTCACAACAAATATCAATTTAGAACACAATAAAATGATCTATAGAGAAGATTGTTATCCAAAATTGTTCTGTCACTTCTCAGTAAAAAGTGACAAAACGTGTCACTTTTCTTAATAATCCCAAAGCGACATTTTCATTAAAAAATGATACACCATGTCATTTTTTAAATGCACAAATTTAATTCATATCCAACATAAAAAGAATAGGAAGTAATATCAAAATATCAATTATAAAGTTTTTATAAGCTCAGTATATTCTTGAAAAAATATTTTATTAAAAAAAAACCAATTTGGATTATGTGTGAATATTTACTTAAAAAGTGACAAATCATGTCGCTTTCTTATTCAGTACATTAGTTTATATTCAAGACAAAGAAAAATAATATATTAATGTTTGATCATCCTCAATAAGCATAACACTCAATAATGCACAACAAATATCAATTTAGCAGTGTTCGAAAAAACGTAAAGTGTGACTAGGCATGGGTACCGAGCTTCAAGTTTTTCGGGTATAGGTGAGGCCTAGGCAAGGGCAAAACAAGATGCGTGGCTAGGCGTGGAGCTTAGGCGCCGACTATGCGAGCTTTTTAAAACAGAGCAATTTAGAACACAAAAAAAGTGATCCATAGAGAAGTTTGGTAATCCAAAATTGTTATCACTTTGTATCCATTGTTATGACACTTTCTCAGTAAAAAGTGCATAACATGTCGCAGTAATCTAAAGCGGTACTATGTGACATTTTCATTAAAAAGTGACACATCATGTTATTTTTTAAATACACAAACTTAATTCATATTCAACATAAAAAGAGTAAGGAATAATATCGAAATATCAATTAAAAATATTTTATAAACTCATTATATCCTTAAAAAAAGTGTTATATTAAAAAAACTTAAATTGAATTGTGTGTGACATTTTACTTAAAAAGTGATAAAATATATTACTTCTTATCCAATACATTAATTCATATTCAAGACAAAAAAAATGATACATTAATATCTGATCACCTCAATAAGACATGGCACTCAATAATGCACACAACAAATATTTATTTAGAAAACCAAAAAAAAAAAAAAAAGTAATCCAAAGTTTTTTGTCACTTATGACAGAATGTGTCACTTTTATCAATAATTCAAAGCTTCAATGTATATTCATATTTACATTTTCACAAACACATTGTACGCCTCTGTAATTGATATTCACAGACCTTTTCACAAGTCCTTGCTCAATATCATTGATCAAAAGTTGAACTTTCATATATATTAAAACAAACAAAAATCTAAAATATCGAAATCCATAATAAAAGTGAATGAACGAGAATGTGTCAAGGTTGAAATTTATAACGTAATACATTTATTGAACATATTATTCTTGAATATTTCAAACAAAATTTAGAAAATTATGTAATTCATAATAAAAACTATCAAAAATAAACAAAATTTATCATATTACATGAGAATTTTGGATTTTGATTTTGTGCTGAATTGGAAAAGAATCAACGAGAAATTCGTTATAATAATTTGGAAGAGATTTGATTTTTATTACGAATTTGAATTTGTCATGAGTAAATTTTTGTTCATTTCTAATTTGGATTTTAGCTAGATAGGTTTTGTGTTTGATTTGGAGTTAATTTGTATTTTGAGCATATTTAATATGATATTAATGTTCAAGAATCCTTTTTAACCTGATTTTCAAAAGGCTCTCAATTTATGGGTATTTATGTAGTTTGCCCCCTATAGAATTGCTTTAATTTTGGGCCCATCTTAATTCTTAAATCATTGCGAAATGTTTGCACAAGAAACACAATATCAACAAAAATAGCACATGTGAGGTTAAATTTTTGTGGGACCCATCATTATCTAAATTTGTGCATGTGAGTGGTAGGCGCATGAATTGTGCCAATGCTTATTAATTATCGTAATGTAATGAGTGGTGTTCTCTTACATACCAGTGTACAAGATATAATTGTTTATTGGTGATGTGGAGACATCTTGTCTACAAAATAAAGTGGCTCACTATCACAAGATATGATAAGATCGCCAAACATCACCAAACAGGGAGAACACCACTCGTAATTTCTAATGTTTGAGTTTTTAACTTATTTTTCAATTTTTTTCAAAATTTTTAATGTATTTGTCTAATTTCCTCTTGATTCTATTTCAACTAATCGACTGGATCGGTTTAGGTTAGATATCATACAAACAGATCAAATCAGTTTAGATTTTGAGTTAGATCAAAAAATGACCTAACCCGGCGCACGTCTACCCTTAAGTTGTCGAGTTTATAAAATTTTAGGAAACCAAAAAAAAAATAGAAAACATTTTTTGAATTTTCCTAAAAGTGAGAAGAAATACATGATGAATATAAAAAGAAAAAAAAAAGTTTAGATCGAAATAAAAAATGAGAAAAAATAAATTTTCACAATTTTTTCTTTTTATGCTAAAAAAATTTTTGAACCAAGGAGAGGAGGGGGATGAAAGAAATGATACCTATAATTGAGAGGATTTGAAGGCCATAAGTTGACAAAATGATCAAGAGGATGTGCATAAAGCTTGAGGAAGTCCCTTGAAAGCATCTCATTTTCATGGCATCCAATTTGTAGTCTACTAAATCTCACTGGCTTCTGTATATCATCAGAATTAAACTCCTCCTTCATTTCCATTGGCAACCCAAAGAAATTTGAATTCACATTCAGAGCTTCTTCAATCACTGAATCAGATATCCCATGATTCACAACCTAAATTCAAACAAAAATTAAAATGTTTTAAAGGATTGCACATCATATATTGTACATAGAAGAACAAAAAAGGGATCTTAAAAAACATAATGTTTAAAGGATTGCATGTCATATATTTTACATAGAAGAACAAAAAATGGAAATTAAAAAATATAATAATGTGTTTGTGTGTGTGATTTACATGAAAGAAACCGAAGTTTCGACAAGCTTCATGAATTTGCTTGATTACAGAATCACGGTGCAGGTGAGAGAAGTTAATGATAGGCACTTTTTCCAACACTTGTACAGTCTCCTCCATGTCTGGATCTTAAGCAGTCAACGATTGATTTATGAGTTATAGTGTGTCGGTTTGGAAGGATATTTTTTAGATTCAAAATCATTTTTTAAAGAATATAAGTGTTTTTAGTTATATAATTTGACACGTGTACGTTGCACGTGCTTTTGTAATTATATTGTCAAATTTTAATATTTTCAAAATTTTTATTTTTAAATTGTTAATAATTAAAATGTTAAAGTAGCCATTACAATAAAAATAATAAATATAGTTCTTGATAATATGTTGTATTATATTGTTCGATATTGATATGTTATTTACATTCATAGAATTACATTCAAATGTTAGCTGTAAACTATAATAAACTATAATCACTATAATCCAATATATTAAAAACAATCTTTTCATCTCCATTTAAGTTTTGACAACTATGATTTGAATTTTAATAGAGTAATAAAAAAATTATAATTTTCCCATTCATTTTTTTTAAATCTATTTATTTCATCTATGTAATAAAAATAAAAATAAAAATGAGACCATTTTTTCACCTTCATATTTAATTTAATATATTAAATATTTACAAATTTTAATTATACATTTAATAAATTGTTAAAAATTTAATGTACGATAATAATGAACAATAGTAGTAAATAAATATTAAAAGATAAATTCCATTCATGTAATTACAATTACAATCAAAAATGAGTTTTATATAGTAATAATACCAACAATAATTTCAACCCAGTATAGACCTTTTGGTGATTTAAACTTTGATGATTGACGAACATTTGATATCAAATCTTATAGAATTAAAGATCTCCATGGCTGTATTTTACGAAGAATAAAATTATTAATTATTAATTTTATTGTGAGATAATATAATTATTGACTACATGATATTATACATTTGTTGGAGTAGTAGTTCTTTGTGAACAATATTCTTTGTGTATGTTATCTTTTTATTGGACGTGTTTGATTTGACGACGTAAATGAAAACGTCATAAATGTAAGTAAAAAAAAAAAATTAATGAAGTGTCAATACTTGTCTATATTGTGAGAATATTGTTGAATGATAGAAGTAAAATGAGAAGAACGTTCTATATATATTAGTAAAATTAAATTAAATTAAAAATGAAAAAAGTTTCACACGTTAATTCTAAATTATAGTATACGTTTGGTGGAGTTTAAAGATTTTGAAAAAAAATGGTAAAATGTGTGGTTGAAAAGTTGATAAAATTTGTATGTTCTACAAAATATGTGGTTGAAAATGAGTTTGAGAAAAAAATAATTTAAAAAAAAAACTAAACCAAACATGCTCATAATCACTGTAATCTAATGTATTGAAAATAATCATTTTATGTCCATTTCAATTTTGACAACCATGATTTGAATTTTAATACGATAATAAACAAAGTTACAACTTTTCCCATTCATTTTTTTTAAAAACTCATTTCTCATTCATTTTATCTACGTAATGCATAATAAAAATAAAAATTGAGATCATCTTTTCACATTTATATTTAATTTAATACATTGTTGAAAATTTAATGTACAATAATGATGAACAATAAAATAGTACTAAATAAAATATTAAAAAATAATTTTACATTAATGAATACTAAGGGTGGATGTGGAATTTTAAAAAATTTGCAAGAGTAGAATAGTCCAAAATTCTGTCTTTAAGGACCTTTTAGATATAGTATAGATTTATGTTTGTTTGACTAAAGTTAGTAAGTACTTTTTGATTAAAAGAACAACTTTAAAAAATTGTTTTAAAAAACTTAGGCTGTTCTCTTGCCCATTTTCAACTCATTTTCGATTTTATGTTTTTGAAAATAGTGAAAACGTGTTTTCTTTGCCATTTTCGAAAATGCATTTTTCAAAACACAAAAACAATTATCATAGGAAACGGAAAATGACAATATCATCGTTTTGGGTATTTTCTTTACAAAACGCGGCGATTGCCAAAACGGCCAAAACGCGTGTTTTGGCCGTGGAGGTTTGCCTTTCGATTTTTAGTTTCAAATTTCTTTTTTTAATTTTACGTTAAGAAAAATACTTATGATTTAACCATTTTTCACATGTTTTTTAACAAGACATGGTTTATTACCCAAGTGGCCAGGCATGCGATTTGTTTGTTGGTGGTTAGAGGTTCAATTCCCCACTCATTTCCAAATGTTTTTAATTCCTTTTAAATGTTTTTAATTCCATAATTATATATTTTTAATTCTTTTTAAATGTTTTCATTGTTTGTAATTGTTTTTAAATATTTTTAATTCCATAATTAAATGTTTTTAATTATTTTTAATGTTTTAAATGTTTTTAATTTTTTTTTAATTGTGTTTAAATATTTTTAATTTCAAGTTTCAATGTTTTATAAATGTTTTTAATTAATAAATATTTTTAATTCTAAATAATTAATTGTTTTTAATTCCAACAATAATTTTTTTTAATTCCAAGTAAGTCCAAATTTCAATTTTTTTTAAGGAAATGCGTTTTCAAATTTTCTGTTTTCAGAAACAACGCATTTTCAAAAATCTCAAAACAAATACTCAAAATACAAAAAACAAAATAAATTCAAAACTCAAAACACAAAACAGAAATGCAAAGAGAACACCACCTTAAATTTTGAGTTTTTCTAAATAACTGTAATTGAACTTTTACGAGAAGTTGTAATCACATTTAATAAATTTAAAAATTACAAAACTTTTGTTAATACATAAAAAAAATATTAATATATTAATTTAGTTACCATATTAATTACTTATAACAAATTGTCACTTCATATATTTATATAAAGTGAAAATATATATTGACATGTTAAATAATAGGGTAGTTTACAATTTTGGTTTCCAACCTTTCAAATTTGTTACTAATCTACCTTCAACTAATTTTTTTAGCACTAGACATCTCCAACATTTCAAGTAATTGCAAATCACGTCCTCATTGACATATTTTGACGAATTTGCCATCATCGTTAGATAAACAAAAATACAAAATAGCTAAAAATAACAAAAAAATACAAAAAAATTGCAAAGAAAGTCTCATGACTTTTAAAAAACAAAAAATAACTTCATTTTCCTAAAAAACATACCCCACTCCATGATAACTCAAGTCCTGATGGAAGAAACAAACAGTGAAATCATTCAAAGCATGGTCATGTATTGTAGTTCATGAATACCGCCTTACCGTATGTCGTGCTAGATGGGGAGTAGGCATTGTACAAGATTACGACATCGTTTTGAGGGGACGTTAGGATCGATCGAAAGGAGGTAAATAGTGGTGTCATTGCTCAATTCTTGTAAAATGGAGGAATGTTTAGGATAAGAAATGAGTGTAGAGTAGTCGATTTAAACGGGACACAACGAAAATAGACCAAGCTTACCTCGTTGGAGCCACCTCGGTTTCATGGGCCCCTTCAATGGCGCTGGTGCTTTAGTTGAACTGGACTTACGGATCCCATTCGAAGTTGGCATCTAGTGGTTATGATAACACGGTGAAGGTTTGGAAGCTATATAATGATAATTGGAAGGTAGATTGCTTTCCTTCTCTACAAGTGCACTCCGATTGGGTGAGAGACATTGCCAGGGCACCAAGTTTGGGGCTTTCAGCAGGACTTGAAGGACTACGGCAAAAGAAAGCAATCAGTGGAAGGGTAAAGTTTTGAAGGACTTTAAGAATCCCGTTTGGAGGGTCTCATTGTCTCTGACTGGGAACTTGTTAGCCGTAGCTTATGGAGACAACAATGTCACATTATGGAAAGAGGTAGTTGATGGGAAGTGGCAAGAGTCACCACAGTCGACCAGTACAATTCAGGTTTGTTTCATTTCTAGAATTCAGGTGGTGATTTGGACGTTGGGTGGGGTAGGTTTTGGAGAAGATGAAGTTATTTTGTGCTTTTAAAAAGTTATGGGACTTTATTTACAATTTTCTTTCATTTTTTTGTTGTTTTTAGCTTCTTCCTGTTTTTGTTATTTAAATAGGAGGGCAAATCCGTCAAAATATGTCAATGAGGACGTGATTTGCAACAAAATACAAAGGTTGGAGATAAAAATGCTATAAAAATTGGTCATGGTAGATTATTAACAAATTAAAAAGTTGGGGACCAAAAGTACAAATTATCCTAAATAATATAGTTCAAATTACCAATAATATGTTTGATTTAAATAAGGGTAATTTACACTTTTGGTCCCCAACCTTTTCAGTTTGTTACTAATCTACTCTCAACCAATTTTTATAGTACCAGACATCTCCAACCTTTCAATTAATTGCAAATCACGTCTATATTGACATATTTTGACGAATTTTCCCTTCTCTTTAGATAAACAAAAACTAAAAAAATTACAAATGAAGTCCCAAAACTTTTAAAACTACAAAGTAACTTCTTCAACCAAACACCGAGAAGTCGTTCATAAAGAAAATTACAAATGAAGATTTTTCAGGTCCCCACCCTCCCTGCTTCGCTCCCGACTCGATCCCCGCCCCACTTTCCAAAAGTCCTCAAGGGCGGTGATGGTAACAACCGCCCGGCTCCGCTCCGCTTGCCATCTTTAATCCATCTCTAATCACCTAACTTGTAAGGTCCCAAAACTTTATTTTATAGTTGGTTTGTTTAGTCCAATTAAAAGACGAGTCTTAGAAACTCAACCCCATAATGAATAAGGACCCAAATCCTAAATCCGATTTAAGTCCAAAGATTTAAGTTATTTACTTTATATAAATTTAAAATGATTTTATTGAAATTCTTTAACAAGTAACTAGGTTGCTTAGCATAATAGTCATATGTATGTATGGTGTAACATAGAAACAATCCAAGTTCAATTATCATTCAAATGTTTTTCAAAAATATTTTTATTTTTGTTTTTTGAGAGTTTTAAACTCTTCAACTTCCATCTTAATGTCTATTAAACATGAAAAATGTTTTTCAAAAGTATTTTTATTTTTGTTTTTTGAGAGTTTTAAACTCTTCAACTTCCATCTTAATGTCTATTAAACATGAAAAAAATCCTGGAATAACACCCATTAAGTTATCAAATGAAAAGGTGAGTTACAAAGAAATAATCCATTTTTCTCTCTCCATTTTTTCTCAAGAAAGAACCTGTTGAAATATATTATTGATTCTTTCCTATTTTAGGATGATTTCGGTTAACTATAGAAGATTGCAATATTGTAATTAAGGGATTATAATCTTGGATTGATTCTAGAGTTTATGTCATGAAAATTCTATATATACCTTGTAATTATAGAGTTGTATTATGAATGAAAAACACAATTCATCAATCTTTAGATGGTATCAGAGACAAGTTTGGTTCATTCGTTTCAAAATTTTCACAACACAAATTCATAAAATTAAATCATACCCATCTCCATATCCATAACCAAAACCCAGTTATTAAATCAAATTCAAGCTGTAGCCAAACCCAAATTTTCAAAATCCTCTTTTTTTTCGAATCTGAAGAAAAAAATGAGTGGAAAAAATCCAGTTGTAGTTCAGTCAGAAGGAGTTTTTAATGCAGGAATCACCCTCACCGAATCAAATTACGACATATGGTCTCAACTGATGGAAATGCGAATTGCTGAACGAGACAAAATTACATACATTCGTGGCCAAACCAAGCCACCTGCAGAATCTGATGAAGGCTATGAAAAATGGTATGTTGAAAATCAAAAAGTCAAACGGTGGCTTTTAGTCTCCATAAATTATGAGGCGTTATCTACGCTTACCCACTGCCTACGACATTTGGAACGCCTTGTCAAAAGCATTCTACGATGGAAGTGATGAATTACAAGTCTTCACTTTGAATCAGAAGGCTTTTTCTGCAACACAAAAGGGAAGAATCCTCTCTGTATATTATGGAGAGCTGAGTGAAATTTTTCAAGAGTTGGACCATCGTGATACGGTGATTATGAAAGATCCAGATGATGTCAAAGCCCACCACAAGTCTATTGAACGATTAAGAGTTCACATATTTCTCGCTGGATTGGACGAAGAGTTTAATTCAATCCAACTAGAGATTTTGCACAGATACTCAGTGCCAAACCTAGATGAGTGTTATTCTTTGGTTCGCCGGGAAGTTGTTCGTAGTACCACCCTGAAAGGTAATTACAAGCATCTGAATCCAGTGCCATGGTAGCTCGTAATCGTCCTTATCGTGGTCAACAAGATCGAGCCCGACCTAACAATGGCAGACCGACCAATGGTATTGACAAGTCTTCATACAAATGCACTCATTGCAATAAGGCGGGTCATACCAAAAGTCGTTGTTTTGATCTCGTGGGATATCCGTAATGGTGGGATCCTAGTCACAAGCAACAAAAAAAATCAACAAAATCCTTCCACTACAGCAATTGCTCAAACAAAAATAGAAGATGAAGTTACTGACACAGCCTCGGCATTGGTAATAGCTGCCGACAATGGTGGTAAGTTTTTAAGTATTTCTACAATTGTTTTGAATAGTGCATGGATAATTGATTCTGGCGCAACAGATCATATAACATATAATTCTAGACAGTTCTCACCACTTAATCTTTCCATCCAAAAGTTTGTCTCTACTGCAAATGGAACTTCAACCTAAGTTATTGGAGAATGATCTTTGACTCTAAACGATACATTAATTTTAGATTCTGTTTTATTGGTTCCATGTTTAGATTATAACCTTTTGTCAGTTTCTCAAATAACGGCTAACTTATCTTGTGTTGTAATTTTTTGGCCTGATTTTTGTGTGTTTAAGGACATCAAAACCAGGAAAACGATTGGTTGTGGTATTAGACGGGGGAAGCTGTATTACTTGGACTTGGAATCAAAGAGTATCGATAATCTACGACAAGCTCTGGCCGTTGGTAGTTCTGAAGACACCAAAAAAAAAGAAATATGGTTATGGGATCGCCGTTTTGGTCATGCTTCTTTTGGATATCTCAAAAAATTATTTCCTAGTTTATTTACAAAAGTTGATGTTTCTAGTTTTCAGTGTGATATTTGTGAACTTGCGAAAAGTCATCGTGTTTCATTTCCATTACGATTGAATAAAAGTCCACTTCTTTTTATGATTATTCATTGTGATTTCTGGGGTCCATCTAAGGTCACTACTTTGGGTGGGTCACGTTGGTTTGTAACATTTATTGATGATTGTACCAAGATGACATGGCTTTGCTTGATGAAATCCAAAAGTGAAGTGAACTCGATATTTCAAAAGTTTCATAAAAGGGTTGAAACTCGGACAATAGAAAGATTCAAGTTCTTCGCAGCCGACAATGGTGGAGATTATCGAGTCTTCAATTTCAATACTATTTGGAAACACAAGGAATGACTCATCACACAACTTGTTCTAACACACTCCAACAAAACGAGGTGGCCGAGCGAAAAAATCGACACTTGTTGGCAATTGTCCGTGCTTTGTTAATCGAAGCCTATATGCCATTATCTTATTAGGGAGAAGCACTCAATTCTGCAAACTTATTTAATCAATCGGGTTCCCTCCAAAGACCATCAACTTCAAAACACCATTCCAAACCCTTACTCGACGCAATTGTTGCCCCAAATTGCCTCGAATTTAGCTCCTCGTGTTTTGGGTTTGTGGTGTTTGTACACCTTTGTGGTGTTTGTACACCTACACAAGCATTAACGTACCAAGTTAACTCCTCAAGCATTGCGATGTGTTTTCGTTGGGTATGCCACTCATCAAAAAGGATGTCGGTGTTACCATCTTCCAACACGTCGATGTTTTGTTACGATAGATGTTGTTTTCCATGAAGATACAATGTATTTCTCCAATTACAATTTCGGGGGAGTACCAAAAGGAAATTCAAACTCTAGTTTATGATGAAGATGATAACCAGGATGTAGGCAACGTGGATTTAAGTGGTATGACATTAGATCAAAGTGGTGATGAGAACCTAATAACCGAAAAAGTAAGTGGTGAGCACCAAATAACCAAGAAATGGGTCTATCTCCAACTCAAAGATGAAACCGAGTTCCTTGAAAATATGGCTTTATCTCCGGTCGACATATCACACCAATTGTTTCATCAAGATGTTCTGAGCCATATAGAAGACAATTACCACAACGTCATACTAGAGGTATTCCTAAAGCCACATATGAACCTGAGCTTTCTAGCAAAGTAAAATATCCCATGAACTATTATGTATCTAACCAATGTTTGTCAGAAACAAACATGTCATTTGTGAATCAATTATCCGATGTATCTATTCCTAATAGTGTGCGAGAAGCCTTAATCGATCCTATGTGGAAAGCGACTAAGAACAAGAAGATGAAATCTCTAGAAAAAAAATGAAACATGGGAACTAGTTGATCCTCCACCGAAAGAAACCAATTGGATGTCGATGGATTTACACCATGAAGTACAATGTCGACAGATAATGAAATACAATCTTGGCTGAATTTACAAATTGGGCAACTTTAAATTAAGATTAGTGAAAGAGATAAAATAAAACTAATAAATTATTTAAATTATCTAAAACTACTACGATAAAGCAAGTAAATAAAATGGTTAGAAAATGAGTTGCCTCCCATTAGGCGCTTTATAAATCAAAGATTGGTAGCAAAGAGTAGTACAATAACTTGATGCTGATTAGGCAGCTTTAAATCCTTTACTATGTCGAATTGGTAGCAAAGAGATATATGCAGGCTTTGTAGAGTCTCATCGGTTGGGTATCTAAGTACAATGTCGACGGTACAAATTGAACGCTTAAATCAAGATTTGCAGCCGACGGGTACAATTGAGCGCTTTAAATCAAGATCGGTAGCAAAAGAGATATAGCAACCATTTGTTCCCAAGCTGATACTATCTTGGCGTACAATTAGGCGCTTCGTGATTATTGTAAAGAGATATCAGACGCAATCAGAACGCCGAACCAAGACTGGTAAGGCAAGAGATATAATTAACTCAAGTGTGCGAATCTATTGGAATATAGAAAAGTAGTAACGAGGTCGATCCCACGAGACGCAATGGAGAAAGTATAATTTAATCATAATTAACTATTATTCTATGCTAGTTGAGTCGAAAAGATTTTTGTTGAAATTATTTAATTTAAAGAATAACTAATTATGCGAAAATAATGAGATTGAAAAATCTGTAAGTACAATGTCGATTTCGGCATAATTGAACGCTTTAAATCAAGATTATTATACTCTCAAACATATGGTATTGATTATACTGAAACATTTGCACACAGTAGCTAAAATCAACACAGCTTCGTGTCCTCATTGTCTTTAGCCGCAAGCTTGGATTAGCCATTACAACAGATTCGATGTGAAAATGCTTTTCTACATGGTGAATTATCTAAAGAAGTCTACATGGATCTTCCACCGTGTGCATGATACCCAAAAGACACAACCAAAAGATATGTAAGCTAAAGAAATCGTTATATGGACTGAAATAATCTCCAAGAGCTTGGTTTGGAAGGTTCACAAAATCTATGATAGCCTTCGGCTACCATCAGAGCAACTCAGATCATACTCTTTTTCTAAAAAAGGGGGCAAGATAAGATCACTGCACTCATTGTATATGTATAAGATCACTGCACTCATTGTATATGTGGATGATATGGTGGTTACAAGGAATGATCCTAAAGAAATGGAGGCCTTACAGAATTACTTGTCCAAAGAGTTTAAAATGAAAGATCTAGGCCCCCTGAAATATTTTCTTGGGATTGAAATATCCCGATCTAATAAAGGAATAGTTCTGTCTCAAAGAAAATATGCCTTAGATCTATTACAAGAGATAGGTATGTCGGCATGTCAAAAAAAAAAAAATAGTTATGTCTTAAAGAAAATATGCCTTAGATCTATTACAAGAGATGCAGTATGTCAAAGATGTCAACCAATTGATACACCAAGAGAAGAAGGTCTAAAGCTATGTGTTGAATCCAACCAAATACCGATTGACAAAGGAAGATACCAAATACTTGTAGGTAGATTGATGTACTTGCCTCATACTAGACCCGATCCGGCTTATGCTTTGAGTATTGTCAATCAGTTTATGCATAATCTCGAGAACAACATATGCAAAAGGTATTTGCATTTTGAGGTAGTTGAAGTTTGCTCCAGAAAATTGAGTATTATTCACTAAAAACACAAACTATTAAAGCATAAAAGCATATACTAATGCTAATTGGGCTAGTGATGTGGGTAATAGACGATCTACTTCTGGTTACTTTACCTTTGTAGGAGGTAATCTTGTGACATGGAGAAGCAAGAAACAAAATGTTGTAACTCGCTCAAGTGCAGAAGCTGAATTCAGGGGTTTGGCAAACGTACTTTGTGAGGCATTATGGCTAAGACTCCTCTTGCAGGATTTGGGTTATCTATCTGAACAACCTATCCAACTGTTTTGTGACAATAAATCAACATGTGACATCGCACATAATCCTGTTCAACATGATCGTACAAAGCATGTCGAGGTAGATAGAATTTTTATTAAGAAAAAATTGGATGGAAAGATTGTGGAATTACCTAAGATTCGATCAGATGATCAGTTGGCTGACATTCTTACTAAAGCAGTCTCAAATCGAGTGTTCTTAAAGTTCTTAGACAAGTTGGACATGTGTGACATCTATGCATCAACTTGAGGGGGAGTGTTGAAATATATTATTGATTCTTTCCTATTTTATGATGATTTCGGTTAATTATAGAAGATTGCAATATTGTAATTAAGGGATTATAATCTTAAATTGATTCTAGGGTTTATGTCATGAAAACCATATATATGCCTTGTAATTATAGAATTGTATTATGAATAAAAAATACAATTCATCAATCTTTAGAGAACTTTCCATCTCACTTGTTTCTCTCTAAATTTTCTTAAGATTTGAGTTGTTTTCAAGAAAGAAAGTGGGGGAAATATTGCAAATTTTGAAAGAAAAAAAAATCTGTTTTGGGTCTCAAGGCAAAGAAATTTCATTTTCATATCAAGAACGATGTAGGAACGAATGTGTAGTAGATTAGTTACCCCTTGTTGATTAAATATTATGTTCTATGTTTGGCTAATTTTGTTAATTAATTTCGGGTGCACTATGTGTTGTTTCTGCAAGAGCATATTTATACTCACTCTTTCTAACGATCTCTACATATTAATGATGGTTGTAGATGGTGGAGATGTGGTGAAGGCGTGGAAATTGGTGAAAATAGATGAAGATTCATTAGAGCATATTTAATAAAATTTTGGATTGCACTAAAAAGTGTATCAACGTCGCTCCAAATTACTTACATGGCATGAAAAAAAGTATAGGATGTGCTAGATATCCTCTATTTATTTAATATCTATCGAAATGTGTGCTAATTTTTATTTATTTATTTATTTATAATTTATCTCTATCGAAATGTGTGTTAATAATTTTTTATTTAATTTTTTTAATTTATCTACTAATATCTCTTGTATATGTTGACTACAATTTTTCTAATCACAACTCCATTAGAGATGTTTGTTCTTTGTCTCTATTTTATTTGCCATATATACAACAATCTACATTGTTGCATTGAAGATGCTCTTATATGGCCACAAGAAATGTTAATTGGTTCCAAGATAAGATAAGACATCTCCAATGCAACCGTGAATTGCACTAAAAAGTGTGTCACGTCATTTTAAATTGCTTACATGGCAAAGAAAAAAATGGAATATGTCTAGCACATCGTCTACATTTGGACGGTGTGCTAAACATCCTCTACTTATTTAATGTATATTGAAATGTGTGTTAAGCCTCTTTTATTTTATTTATCTCTATTGAAATTTGTGTTAATAATTCTTTAATTATTTTTTTAATTTATCTACCAATATCTCTTATACATGTGGACTATAACTTTTCCAATCCACATTTCCATTAAAGATATTATTCTCTCCGCCTTTATTTTATTTGTCACATATAGAACAATCGACATTGTTACATTGGAGATGCTCTAAGTTTAAATGAACTAATTATACAAGGACATTACTTTTTCCTCTTGGACTATGTTGTGGTTTATGAATAAACTTTTAAGTAGCTTATGGATTTAGATTATAATTTTCGTTTGGAGACATAGATGTATGTTGGTACCTTATGAATTTACAATGCTATGTTAAAATTTTAATATTTTGGGGAGTTCGATAATAGGCAATAGTTGTCGTTTTATCCTAAAACACTTCTAGTCATTCTACATATGATTTTAAATGCTTGAAATTAGTGTTTCATAAGTAATTTCTTCACATTCTAAAATAAAAGATAATATGTTCCAAAAGATAATAGAAAAAGGCTCGAAAGTTAAATGTACTTTATTCCACGTCAATCGTTGAAAAATAAATAGAAAGTATGTTTCAAGTGACGTTTTGAGTTCTAGGATGTTACATAACTTTCAAGTAACATTTTGGGTTCTAGGATCAGAGATGTTACATAACTTCTCAAACCCTAAACAAAACCAAAACAACTCAGTTACTGTCACAAACCGCTCCACAAACCTTAAAAAAAAATCTCCAAAATAAAAAGAGAAGATAAAGAAGAAGAATTGTATCAATAGAGAAAAATTACAGAAGTTTCGGAGTGGGGGAAAAATAGCATCGTTGGTCACCAATCCAAAATGAGGATAATAGAGTATAAGTCTCAACATATTTCATTGGTGAAGTATCAGTCGTTCCAACTCCCATAAGTCAAACATATGTCGACATAGTTATCATCCTAAACACGGTTATCATTCTAGGATCGAGAGATGTTACATAACTTCTCAAACCACTCAATGTAACCAAAACAACTTAGTTACTGTTCACAAACCGCTCCACAAACCTTAAAAAAAATCTCCAAAATAAAAAGAGAAGATGAAGAAGAAGAATTGTATCAATAGAGAAAATTACGAAGTTTTGAGTGGGGGAAAAATAGCATCGTTGGTCACCAATCCAAAATGAGGATAATAGAGTATAAGTCTCAACATATTTCATTGGTGAAGTATCAGTCGTTCCAACTCCCATAAGTCAAACATATGTCGACACAGTTATCATCCGAGTCACAATGCCACATCACCATTGGTCGCTTAAGCAAAGTATTAAACGTCTTAGTGAAACATGTTTACAATAAATTGATTGATATGCATGTTTTAAATTCTTTTCGGTGAACTTTTAACAAACTTTCTTGTAAAATATTGTAAAATAGATCCATAATATTATTTCATGAATATAATCATGGTATAATTTTAGGATTATGTTTTTCGATGCATAGATTGAAATTTACTGTGGTACAATTATAAAAAAAAACAACGTACACATCTTGAATTTTGATTCCATCTTTGATCATTCAAGTTGTTTGAAAGATTTTTGAGCCACGACATCATATTATTATTATTTTATTACCAATTTTTCTATGAAGGCTTCAAAATATTCGCGGGGAAAAATCAAATGCTACTTTTCCACCACTTGTTTGTATGTATATATACATGTATCCAAATACACGCACTCGCAAAATAGTTCAGAATCCATGGCGGCCATGACTCAGATGCTTCAAAACTGGCCTCTTTCTCTTCCTTCATCAACTTCACTGCATCTCTCAAGAAATTATGAAGCTAAAACCAGAATCAGAGCTAGACCCATTTCTCTATCCATTGTTAATGCTCAAAGTGATGTTAAAAAGGAAGAAATAGTCATTGTTGGGGCTGGAATTGCTGGCCTTGCCACTGCAGTCTCGCTTCAAAGGTTAGATTCGCCTCTTGGAATTTGAATCAGAAATTGTTATGCTTGTCTGAATTGTTTTTGGTTGAATTTCAATTGAAAGATCGGCAAAATGGAGTTGAGATGATAATTTACTTATAAGAAGTCTACTTAGAATTAAATCAGTATGCTTTGAAATCAATAATTATTTTGTCGTTAAAATAAGTATTTTTTCTGAAAAAAGTATCAAATTATTTTCTTTTCTTTTTCTTGATGTGAATTCTTGTACTTAGGCTTGGCATTCGGTCACTTGTGCTTGAACAAACCGAGTCACTGAGGACTGGAGGAACTTCATTGACACTTTTTAAAAATGGATGGAAAGTCTTGGATGCTATTGGGTGGGCAATGATCTTAGAAACCAATTTCTTGAAATTCAAGGGTATGTTCATGCTATCTTGATTTCATACTTTGCTCCCTGATTGACCAAGGGTTGGTGAATCTTTTAGGCACTCCATTTGTCTCCGTTTGTTACATGAAATATTGACATTCATCGAAAACCATTGACCTGTTATGGTGGGTAATGGTGCTATGTGTCGTTTTACAAGAAACTTCATTCATTTTGAACAAGTGAAATTAACTGGCTGTGTATAATAATGTAAGTAGAAATTTTAATCATGTTATAAGTTTGGATGAGTTCTTAAGTTGTTCATCAAATGATTGATTATTAGTCATTACTTGTGGTGGCATGATATGTACACAAATTTGCTTTTGGTACAAAAACAATACAGTTCATACCGAAACTACTGATATTTGGTGGGCTAGTACTACAACTTCATAACTTTTGGAATTATGCAAATGCGAGAAGAATATGATATACTCGGGGAACAAAACCTTTTGGCTATGATATTTCACACATTTGACTGCTGGATGAGTCTAACGACCAACAGCTCAAGTAATATGATCCTCCATTCAATTTAAACCTTGTGCTGCTTTTGTAATCCCAACCAATCTGTGGCCTAGCAGTGTGTATTTTTGCCCAAGATTACTGTTCTTTCAATGACAAGTCCTTTTTTTCATAATTGACAACTTTTCATCTAATTAATCCTACTATTTTGTTCAAAACAATACAACTTTCTAGAAAGCTATGGTTCTTGGACGAATGCCTACAAATGGCTATAAATAAGGACTTCCAAATTTCAATCCACACACCAATTTTCTATACTCTTCTCCCTTGTTTCTCGTAAAAATTCTTCTATTTCTTGGTCCAAATTTAGCTTCAAAAACTAGAGTTATGTTTGATTGGTTCCTTTGTGTGTTGCTGCTTCTATTGAAAAGAAAATTCCTACTATCTTAGGAGACAATTGCTCAAGACCTTGAGCACTAAAGAGACAATGTGAATATGTTGTGTTTAGACTTAAACAAGTTATATTTATTCATATTTACACGATTAAAAATTGCAGTATGCATCCTAGCATATCATAGGGTCAACAAAAGCCACTTCTACTGATTTTGATTTTAACTTGTGTCAGTATCGTCCAAGGATAGTTTAGAGAGACTCAATTCCTGACGAAAGTCACTTCTTTCTAACCAATATTGCATTTCTGCTAAAGATTACAACCTTCTGAAAAATTGATGTAGTTTTAATGCTTTGAATGTTCAAAACATACACTATTTAGGCTCGACATATAACCACATTCAATTAATATATGCTGACAAGAAAACTAAAAAAGCTTTTTAGTACTAGACTTGCAAAATAAACAACTGTCTGCACCTTCATTTCCAAGGCATGCCTACAAAGTTGGGATCATCTATAATCCATTCTGGTCCCTGCATATGCTTTATGGTCGTTGTTTTCTTTGTAGCTGGCAACATATAAAATCTCTGTATTTGACAGTGCTTTCATTTTCATATGCCAGTTTCTTTACTATGTACTGATTATATTTAGAAAATACACATAAGCATGCATGCAGGTAAGTTTGATTTTGCATTCAAATTAATTTGGCTTTTAAGAGAATCTCTGTTTGTACAAAGTCCTATGTTTTAGAGTGGTGGCCAAAAATTATGTTCCAGATATACCTTCATATGCTCAGAAGGGTATTTTTATTTTCTGGAATTCATGAAATTAAAATTGGACTATGTTTATGTATAAAGAAAATTTATTTCCCTTTAGTGTCTTTTGCCAGAGGCCCAAAACACAGTATTAGGATTTACAAGACTTTGGTATTTCTGCATCTTTTCATGTTACCAGCTGTGCAGGATGGATATAAAATCAGAAGATGGAAGAGAGTTGCGCTCTTTCAAGTTCAAAGATGAAGATGAAAGGTAACTGTGCCTGATGCTCGGGTTTGGCACGTTGATATACAAAATTAGATTTCTGCCATTTCACTGATTACACTATTTGGTAGCAGTCAAGAAGTGCGTGCTGTAGAGAGAAGAGTTTTATTGGAAACTCTTGCTAATCAGCTACCACCAGATGCAATTTCTTTTTCCTCAAAGCTGTCGTATATTGAAAGAAGTGGGAAAGGAGAAACCTTGCTAAAACTTGAGGATGATACTCAAATGTCTGCTAAGGTAGCTTGATCTACATGATAAATTTGATATTCAATTTATTGTTGTTTGAATTTTCAAGATTTGGATAACCTTCATCCACATTGATCAAAAATAAAAAGTATATTATGGAGAACTTTTTATTCCGCATTGGTTGGAAACCATAAGTTTAAATACTTCATATACTATTCCATAGAGGGTGTCTTATGGACTAAACCCAAAAGGCTAGTGTGCTAGCTCACCACTGCATGCACGCGCTGCACGTGGGTTCATTTTGGCACCTTAGCCCATTGCAGTAATTTAAACATTTTCCAAGAATTAATCAGAAACATTAAATCGTAACCCTAGATCTTGAAAGATTCATCTAACTCTGGCTCCATTGTATCTTGGGACGAGTTCACTGATAACTTATTTTGCACACTACTTATGGGTGCAAATATAAACATGATAATTTGCATGCATAGATTTCGTGTCTAGTTTCTAACAATTGTCTTGGAGAAAACACGTGCTGCTTTATCTGGTCTTAACAATGGGTATTTACTCAGGTCCCATTAAAGAAGTGTCATATTCCTTGCTAATCTTGCATACACTCTCAGCATGTAACTATAATTTTTGGGGTCTACTTATTTATAATCACTGAAAGTTGCTTTATGAATTCTCCTTCGGTTAGATTGTGATTGCCTGTGATGGGATACGGTCTCAAGTGGCTAAGTGGATGGGGTTTCCAGACCCCAGATATGCGGGGCATTGTGCTTTTCGTGGCCTTGGATTTTACCCTGATGGACAACCATTTGAGCCAAAAGTGAATTACACCTATGGGAGAGGTGTGTGCGTGCTGGTTACGTACCCGTTTCTCCAACTAAGGTTTACTGGTTTATCTGCTACAACAGCCCATCACCAGGTAAACAAATGCTTAACATCTCTTGCATTTCATTTTGCTTAATTTATAGAATTGCTCATCTTGAAGTAGTGGTGTCAATAGGGTAGAGTCGAGCTGGGCCAGGCTGGTTGCATAGACACATGGGCTGGTTCAGATTTTGTGGTCGACCCGCCCATGCAGGCCAGGCTGGAATGGGCCATGCCTGGCCTAGGCAGCCAAGCTCTTTGACCCCACTATCTTGGAGTCAACTAGCATAAATGTTCTTGTTCCTTACTGATCGATTTTCTTCATTTTTGCTTGCAAGTCTTAACAAAGCATGTGCAGTTCCCTTTAAATTGGAAAACTTATTATGTCAATCAGTCAATGTATCAATGAATGACTTCACAGCCATGTGCTCGTTAAATTAAATGTTTCCAGCCGATTATTCATCTGTATGTTGATTTCTGATTTCATATTTGCCACATGATGTCAGTTCTAACAGCAATTATCAAGTATAAAATTGTGTTTGAAACCTGGTCATTTTGTCTTAATAATCCATTAGCAAACGTTGTAGTTGAAATTGCATTAAAAGCATTCCAGGAAGATACTTTACCACAGACAAACTGAACCATGTGATGAAGACATACCATTTTTCATGTGTTGAACTGTTTCATTTAAAAGCATAAGCTGTTAAAAGAGAACAAATTTGTTTATTTAAATTTAATCTTCAAAACGTTGCTTCACGTGCAGACATAATTCTTTTTTGATCAAATGTCTGATACGTACACAATTTTCATAAATAGGTGATGGAAACTTGAACTCGAGTCTTTTGTTTGCTCTGATGCGATGCTGAACCAACCTATCTAGCTATTATAGAGAGGTCAAACATGTTTAAATTTAGTCTTTTAACTCTTCTGTTTTGGTATGTCTGATGACAGGTCCAAAGATCACCGATCCATCTTTGTTGAGGCAGAAAACAGAGGAACTCGTTAGTAATTGGTCAACAGAGCTCTTGAATATAATCAAATCTACACCAGATGACACAATCATAAGAACCCCTCTTGTAGATCGGTGGCTGTGGCCGGGAATCAGCCCTCCAGCGTCAACCGGGACGGTTGTGCTCGTTGGCGATGCATGGCATCCGATGACACCCAATCTTGGGCAAGGAGCGTGCTGTGCGTTGGAAGATGCAGTTGTTTTGGCAAAAAAACTTGCACAGGTAATGAAGTTTGGAACCACGTCTATCGAAGATGCATTCACGTCTTATGGAAGTGAGAGGTGGCCTCGTATCTTTCCATTAACTGTGCGTGCAAATCTTGTCGGAACTCTGTTACAGTCGGAAAATCCTGTGGTATGTTCTGTTCGTAACAATATTGTTGTTCCTAAGCTGGTTAGACTCGGACCAATGCTGGAACATACAAATTTCGAATTTGAGCCTCTATACTAAAACTATACACAAACAAGATTATGAGGAATTTGAATAATACCTGTGCTTGGTGTTAGATTGTGTGGAGTCTTTTTACCCATTCACTGATCCACTTGCGTTAAGTCACCCCTTAATATCCCTAACCATATATAAGGGTGTGTTTGATTGGAAGAAGGTAGAAAAAAAAATATAAGTTAGAAAATAAAACCTCCTTCCCCCCTAAAAATATTTTCCTTGAATTTGGCCAAAAACAAGCGTAGAGTGATTGTATCTTAGATTTCATTTTCCTTTTCCACTTTGTATCAAACAGTCAAAGTATGAAAATATTTTCTCCAGGTGTGACATTATTTTCATTGGATGTGATGGTGCAATCAAACGGACCCTAAAAGATTTTAGAGTATTAGGTCTTAATTCCTAACAAAGCAAATACATGTCCGAGAGATAGAGATGTTTGTTCAAGTAAGCTTTTCCGTGAAACGAGCTTGCTGTAACCAGTATAAAAGCCTTGAGGAAACAACATCGACAGTCTAACTGTCTAAATCACAATACCGATAAGAAATGGGGTAAAACAAAAGAGAAATATGCAATATAACAATCATAAGCACCCAATATTCAAGTCACTACAAAACTTCGGCAGAGGCAGTATGCTCATTAAAAAGGAACCTGTTTCAGTCATCTTGTAGAGTTGTAGTCAGCTGAATCAAGGGATTTCTATGAATTCTGATGGAACATTGCTTGTTGCACTGCCTATGTTGATCCTGCACGGATTGTCTAATCCTCGACTTTGCTAACAACCAAATAGCCTTTGTTTCCGATATCAACTGCTGTATGGAATAGAAATTCTCATAAACTTAAAAGCTAAAGAAAAGCTGCCCATTATATAATTCACTAAGTGAATAAATAAATTGTTTACAATAATATGCATGCACAATCTTACTCCGTGGCGCCACACACACACACAGATGACTATACAACAACAGACTAAAATTTGGGGTCAGGAGACAGAATTAAGCTTTCTTTCATCTTGTTGAGGTAAAAAATAACATATTCTCGAGAAATGTCTCTCGCCTACCTTCCATGTAGCCCCTGGGAAGGTATAACGGCTTCATCATCAGAAATTACTGGTTGTAGCTTGCCTTGATTCTCCACCAACAAATTAAATTCTCTTTTTGTTTAAACTTTAGTTGTTCCTATTTAATGACAAGAATATTGAATTATAGAAGAGATTAATATTCCTTAATCTTTCATCCTCATTACATTGATCTTCTGCGTTTACCTTTCTCGGAATGAGCTTGGAAGTTATATTTGGTATCCTTTCACTTACCCAAAATCATATATTCCACCAAAGAATCATATGCATGCTGTTGATTTTATGTGATAGTGAAACTAGGGAGCCAGTCAGCCAGAGAAGTTCTTATCATAGGACTTACAAGGGCTCTCTAGTTATATAAATTCCTTACACTGGTGGTAAATATGGTTTTTTGGGTTGGATGCAATTATCCTTTGGTTCCAATCTGAATCTTTTGTAACTGAAGTATCAGACGGCATTAAACTTGTCTGAGTTGAGAATAAGATACTTCAAATCCAAGATTCATGTGAATCTAGTTCTTTTTTTGCTGGCACAGTGGAAGGGGAGAAACTTAAGAGATGGAAATGTGATTACATTAATTTCATTATGAATGTGTTGTCCAAATTAGTACCTGATGTTCAAATTTGAAGAGGACGATCAAACTTGAAAATGATCTATTCCTACAAATCCTCAAGCCAGGCGAAAAATGAAAAATGATAACGAGGACTTATTCAGTTAATCCAACAAGTGCATGACTGCTGATCTATTTTGGCTAATCATCCAAAAGGAAAGGACAGAGACCTGAAAAGAATTATCTAAAGAAAGATTTCAAGTCCCAAGACCGTCTCAATCATATAAATAGTAGTATGAGGTAGAATGCCTACATCGATTTTGTTTGGATCTTCCTTTCTCCCAAAAAAAAAAGGGAAGGAAAAGGTTGTTCTTTGGTGGATCCTCTTGTCAAGAAAAGAAAATATTATTCCTCTTTCAAAATGAATAAGGTAAATATTTTTCTCGGAAGGTATCGGAAAGAAATTGGAATCCTTGGGTAAACCTCTTAGTAGATTAGGCTGGGTCAAATTAAGCTATATCAAGCAGTATACTCGCGGATGGATCAAAATCAACGGATTCAAATGATAGTGAATATGAAGATACTCCAAATAATAAGACAATTGTCCAATTTAAGCTGATAAACAAGGAAGAACTAAAATATACAAGTGGAGGTAAACACACACTGTCCAATCATATCACACATCAAAATTCCAGATCTTCGACTCCCAAACAACAGCACCGGTAAAGGGTCGTCATATATTTCTGAATCACTATAAGATTTAAATGAATAAACGTGGCTTTTAACAACCCTGGCTCAAGTGTTGCCGCCACTGATTTAAATATAAATGAATACACACAACTCAGACGAGATAACAAGCAATTGGGTCGACATTAATTATCAAATCAGAACGAATTTTAGAACAAAAACATGTAAAATCAAGCAAGTAGGCGGCCTATTTGTTACCTGGACTCGAGAAAAACCACAAAATGACGGCACAAAGCACAAGCAAAAGTGGGATGAAATGCACAGCGGTCTCGGCAGATCTGAGCCGATTCTTCTCCTTCTTTGCAAGCTCCGATTCCGGGTTGTAGGACGGCAACTGTTCTGCATCTGTTGTTGCTGTTGTTGAAGATTGATGAGAAAAGAACTCGTCGGAGACTCTAGTAGAGCTCGATGAACGGTACATTGTCGCTGGATTTTCGGTTCAAATTTGGAAAATGGTTTTGCTGGAAATTTGGAGATGCGTTTGAAGAATCTTGAATCAAAGACCCTGATTAATGGCTGGCGTTGTGAAAGGTGAATTGTTTTTTACGCGGATTGGGTAACTGTACAGGTCTGGCACGAAAATGTAGGTTTCTTATTGTTTGACATTATTTGGCAGCAGACGTGCTTTGACTAATTATCCACGTGGAATTTTTAGCATCTCCAATACATTCAATGGGTATGCTATATCATCAAGAGTCTCTGATCTGCTGCCCCAGTGGGCAGCAAATCCATCTTACATCTTTGAGTTGTCGGCGTGCGTACCGCCGATACAAAAGTTCTTTTTGCGTCATCAGTAGCATCGCCGACAACTCAAGATGCTGGCAGATTTCTACCACCCAGAGGCGGGAGATCTTTTCCATATCATCAAATACACAATGCCTATTAAAATTACTTTTTCAATGCACATATGGAATACTATGTGAGGCTGATATGACACAAAAAAAAATAGAAGATATAAAGTATTTTTTCTATATTTAGACGCTATGTGAGATTTGATGAGTCTACAATTTTTTAATTTTTAACTTAATTTTTTAAAATTTTGTTAAGTTGATTAGTTTTATTATTTTTAATTTAAAAAAATAAATGCCGCATAGTCAATATTATTGGATTGTAGAAGGACCTATTGGAGAGAATTTTTGGACTTCACCGTCTATTCATTCCACATAATCAACAAGTCCGTTCATTTAATTGCCACGTCAACTACAATTCATTAAGTGCATTGAAGATGCTCTCCAATGCAGTCAATAGATTGGAGAAAATGATATGACACATCATCAAATATACAATGTCTATTAAAATTACTTCTCTAATGCACAAGGTGGAATACTATGTGAGGCTGATATGGCGCCAGAAAAAATAGAAGATGTAAAGTACTCATTCTACATCTAGACGCTATATGAGATTGGATGAGTTAGAATTTTTTTTAATTTTTGACTTAATTTTTTAAAATTATGTTAAGTGGATTAGTTTTATTATTTTTAATTTAAAAAAATAAATGCATCATAATCAACATTATTGAATTGTAGAATGACCCATTGGAGAGAATTTTTGGACTTTACCGTCTATTCATTCCACAAAATCAACAAGTCCGTCTATTTAATTGCCACGTCAACCACAATCCATTAAGTGCATTGGAGATGCTCTTAGATGGGTAAAAGTGGATTGGGATGTCTCGGATTATGTTTGGCAAGCACATTTCCAATACAACAATGTATTATGTCTTGAACTATGTTATGCTGATATGGCAAAAATAAAAACAAGGAAAAATTGCCTAAAAGTCACCTGCAAGTGACTTGTTTCAAATTAGGTCTAAACAATTTTCAAAATTGTCAATAAGTCATACTCTTCAGCAATTTTTCATATTAATCCCAAAATTATCCCTGTGATCTATATTTATCACACACATTACCCTTGGCACTGCTCTTGTCGCCGCATCAAGTAAAGAGAACATTCCTAGATCTTGTTCAGATCTGAATACATCATATCAGAATATGGCTCGATGTCTTTAGAATATGCAAAGAAAAACACAGCTTTTCCATCGAACAACAAAATTGAAGTCTCGAACCAGTCGCTTCTCTCCACCAAAACTTTCTTTCATGGTGATGGATGAACTTGGAGGTCAGCAAAATCATTGGAGACATAAAATTCTTGGAACCCATAGCTATCTCTGGGATTTTCTTTGCTTTTAAGTTGTGATCTTTTTCAACGTTCTCTTTTTCTCACAATCTTTTGAAGCAACGATGTCTTCTTTCCCCAATTAGCGCCTTCTCACAAAATCGATAATTCATACAAACAAATTAAAACAAAAATTAGAATCCATTTACAAAAATTCAAAAAATCTCAAGTATTTAAATCAAGAAACTAAATGAACAAACACGAAAGGGCTATTGACAAGGTACTGGGTAAAAACTTTTGGGATTTGTGTGTAATGGGAAGGTTTGGAAAAATGGTTTCCACTAAAACTTCTTTTAGCTCCAGATTAGATTCTCAATTTCTAGTATTTGGATTAACAGTGTCTTGTGGAAAGTGGGGAAGGGATTTGTTCGAATAAGCTTCCATTTATGAACATAAATTCTACACTAGACAATAAAGACCAAGAGAACAAAATACCCTTGTGATAGGAAATAAATTCTTGAAGAACTGTAAGTATCATAATCACGAGGAAAACAAGATTTTTCACCATTTTCACACATAAATTCTTGAATGTAGAATGTCCAACTACTCTCCTCAGCCTCAGGAGGAGTATTATTATTATCTGTTGTAGCTTTCTTTGAATGACAGGAAATGACAGAATTCTCCATTTTAATCTGACCACTACTTTTAGAGGAGGCTTTCAGGATAGTACTATATATTGTGAAATTTTGTGTAAATTATTGTAGAATTGAGGTAGATATGAAAATTGAAAGGGTTTGACCTTTATGGTATGAAAAACAGTATCATAAACATATTTGTATCATGATATTGTATTATAAAAACATTATGGAAGATTTGTTTGATGAATTTTTGTAGAGTTGCCATGATTTGTTACTGTAAATAGCAGCTTGAATTTCTGTTTGAATGAAAAAGTTTGATGTGGGTAAGCTATGACGAAAGTTGGCCATTAGGTGTTGTTAGTCATGTGTGTTGTTTGATACTGTATTATTAAAAAACAAAGATCACGTAAAAACAAATATCATAAATGTAAATGAACATAGAATTCGATACGCATTTCTAATTTTTATTATAATATGTTTTTGGAATGGTCTCGACGAACCGATCAAGATTAGTTGTTTTGCACTGCAGATGATAGGTTTTAGCCATCTGAAGTCTCCTCTTTAACTTAAAATGACAATCTTTAATTTTTTTTGTCAAAATAGTATCATACATACTAAAACAGTATCACAGATAAATGTATCTTAATATATTAGTATTATACATGAAAATATCTTAATAAAACAGTATCACATACACAAACTACAACACAATAAAATAACAGTATCATAGATTAAATAACAATATCATAGATTGAAACATTATCATAATAAAACAGTATCCAAGATAAAATTATGGTATAAGTATATCATATTATTTTATCTAAATAAAACAATATCATAGATTTGTTTTACTGGTTGAAGTAATTATATTGTTCTTAAAATACTCTATTAGTAGTACAAGACCATTGATACTGTTTGCATTCAATAATATTATCATAGATTAAAATAATATAATATATTGAAACATTATCATAATAAAACAGTATAAAAAATAAAAGCATAGTGTAAATGTATCATAGCACATTATCTATATAAAACAGTATCATAGACAAAACAGTATCATATATAAAACTAAGTACAAGATATTTTAATGATTGAAATAATAATACTGTTTTTAAAATGCTCCATTAGTAATACAAGATCATAGGTTTAAACATTGTCATAATAAAACAAAGATCAAATATAAAAGCATGGTATAAATATACCAACGTACATTATCTCGAATAAAACAATTATAATAGATAAAATAGTATCATGCAAAACAAATATCACAATAAAATAGTATCATTAAATTAGCCTTTTTTTTTACAATTGTAAGGGTATGTTGGTCTTTTAGCACTAAAATGTGACTTTAATTGAATTAGGTTTTGACCATATGACTTTAGAGTCCATAAGTGCCACAACAAAGTGACCGGTCTTGAATTTACCCTAAAACAAATACCGTCAAATCCACTTGCTCACATCTAGAAGGTCGATTTAACATGCCGACTCAACAATTGTGAAGAAAAAAAAAATGTTGAGTTGGAAGAGGTCGCCCACCTCCGACCACCAAAAATTTTCTTCTTGGGAATATTCAAATTTCGAGCGTTCAAATTATATTTGGAGCATTTGAAGTCGATATTCAAATTTTCCGAAAGGAAGTTGATGTTCTTGTAAAGTTTCACATCTTACTCCATTGGCGTACTCTTGGTGTCAACACTGGACAAGAATGGTTCATAAGGTGGCTGATGGGAAGTCGGCGTTGGTGCAATAGGTAGATTTCCATGTCCACCATCATTTGGCATAAATTCATTTCCACGATTAATTTCGTGGTTCTCCTTGATCTCGAACGAGGCAAAGAAGTGTTGCCTAAGCGAGGTAATGGCATAAATTTTCAACTTCCTTTCAAGTTGCCCACCTCGGGCCACCCCAAATGCAGAAGCTAGAGCTTTTGGTCTTGAGTTTACGGGTAAACAAGAAAATTAAATCTGATAAACTGAATGCTAAAGCTATGAAAATGATGTGATAGTAAAGAGAAAGTGGAGAGATGAGATAAAGTTGCAAAGGGTTGAAGAATTGATCAATTTGAGAAAAACTAGTGGATTGCACATGCAAGGCACGTGTTGTATTTTAACTATGTAATAGCGTGGTCATTGTTAATGAATTTTTTAATTATTTTTTCATTTATTAAAGACTAAGTTAAACATATATTAAAATTTGTTGAGGAAAATATGCATTAATTAATTTGATGTGCACTTGATATGCATAGACACACGTGTGTAAATGAACTCATAAATCCATGATAACACTTGAGCCATAATTTTGTGATTTGAGGTACTAAAGTTCCTCTATATCTTTCCAAAATTTAATAGTATACAATTGGTATATTTGAACTTGTTTTAATTCTGCACGTGGTTGCCATTGCTTTGAACTTGTTTTAGTTCTGCATATTCTAAAGGATGATATTCTTTCTAACTCTATTCATCATTTGTATACATTATATCTTGAGTTCTACCTATTTTGGACATGTGTATTTTTTAGTTTTCAACAACTTAATGAAGATTGTTTTTTTTTGCATGTGTTTTCTACTCTTGTTCATAAACTCGCTTAAGAACATTATATCAAATTGCTAATTATTCCCATGTTATAACACTCTTATTACAACATATGTGTTAAATCATGGTAGAGAAATGGCCACATCTCGCTCTCTTGTCTTTCAATTATGGGCCATTTGTAGCAAAGGCTGAATCAACAAGTGAGTAGCTACATTAGTATGATCGTTGGGCCCCAACTTTGAGTGACCAATAGGAGGGATTCTTTGCCTTTGGAATGGAGTAGACAATGATGAGCTCTCTTTACTCTTGGTTTGGCACATTCTTTGTAAGTGTCGAAGAGATTTGATCTTCTCCGCTCTATTTCAAGTGCCAAGCTATCTTAAGTTTTATATATAACATTTCAATTATCTCTTAGGAGTCTTTTTTTTCACCTTATTATTTTATGAATTAGTTTGAGGTGTTATGGGTGAAAAAAAAATATTATGGGTAATTTTGTTTCATCTGTAAAGGAGATAATGTTTTTTTTTTTTAACAAACCACCACAATAGAGTTTCATTGATACAAAATGAGTAGTACAAGCCAGGGAGCGGAATGAAGTCAAGATCTCTCATAAAAAGAAAACATGTACTGCACAATCCTAATAGTGGATGCTTCTTGTAAGCTAAAGTAAATATATTGGTACAATTAATTTGAAGCTATCAACAAATAACTCCAATAAGAGAAATTAAAAAAAAACTACAATATATTGTGATACAATAGCCTTGCATTTCATTCAAAACAAGTATTTTTTTGGCTTGCTTACAATTTGACACTACTATTTTAGTTACTCAAGCACTTAATACAAAATAAAATATCATGAAATTAAATATACAATTCTTTTGTAGTTTAACTTAATTATCACTAAGCAAAAGTAGACTGGTGCTGTATTTACTTCATTGTATCTTTCAATTGAAGGTTGCAAAAGAGCAAAACAAAAGTGCTGAGTTGGATCAGAATTGTCACTATGATGTAATAGAGAGCAAAAGAGGTTTGGAATGCTGCATCTACTTCATTATATCCTTGAGTTGAAGATAACAAAAGTACTGGGTTAGATCAGAATTGTCCCCTCTGAGAGCTAGTGGAGTGGTTTATTCTGATTTTGGTTTGACGTTTATTTGAGCACTTTCGGAAGGTTCGGATCATTGGTGTTCTTCTCAATTTTCTTCTTGGCAACATTGTCCTCATCGCTTGGAACAAAGCTCTTTTTCTTTGGCGGTGGGAAACTTCTTCAATGAGAGCAAGCTCAGTTGTTAGGTCGGTAGAGTAAACATTTTCCTTTGTCAACTTATGAATGTTTAATTTCAGTTATGGCCAATCATGTATCTAGAACAAATATCATTTCGAACTTATATTCTGTTTTGTTTGGTAGCCCTTGTGTCGCCTTAACATAGAAGATTTGCTGCTTAACAACTGCCATCTGGATAGTGTCATGTATGTTTGTGGTAGAACTCTGCTCAAATGTAAGTGTTAGTATTGTAATTAATGTTGATGAGGTGTTAAATTTAAATAAATCAAGAAGTAGACTACAAGAAAATGCGGCATCAAAGACGAAAATTTCTGTCGCTAATGCCTTAATTTCCGTAGTTAACGACCTTTACCGACGGAATTCGTCCATCGGTAAATCCGACAGTGAAACCCTCACCGCTAATTTACGGACGGACTTCTTAGGCCATTGGTAAATTAGCGACAGAAACGAGTCGTTGGTGTTTAACAACAACTATTTTCATAGCTAATCGACAACGCCATTGGTTGTCGCTAATATGTTGGTGATTTACCTCGACTTTTCAATGTAATTATAGCAACGAAAATTATCGACAACCTATTGGTTGCTATAAAGCTACGAGATATTACACTTTTATTTTCGTTTGCTAAATTCCAATCTACAAAACTATTCATTGCTACACGTGTGTCCCAATTTTCACGAAAATTTCAAACAAGAATAAATCCGTTAGAACATTTAAAATACACCAACAAACAAATATGAAAATGCAAACAATTTCATTCCATAAATTAACTGTTCTAAATTACATTAATTTCACTTTCCTTTCAAAAAATCAATAATAACTTCTTGAAATTAAATCTTATCCCTCCTCTAAGTAATGAATCTACAAAGTATCTTAATTAATCTGAATCAAAAGCAATAGTAAAAGCACCAGACCATTTCACTCGCTAGCCATAATCTTTTGACGGCTAGGAATTTGAACTTAGTAAGGCGCGGTGCTCCTCGAGCATTGTGGTTGTTGCTATCTTTGCAACAAACAGAGAGAAAAGAACCTTCGTGAGATGGCTGTGCTATCTTTGCGACAAAAGAAAAGAAGAACACAGATAGTTAGATAGTTACAACACAAAGATATTGCAACAACATAGTCATAGTGTTACAAAGTCAAGCGTAAACAAGATAAAACATAATGTTGCAAGGTTATTAATGATTAAAAGCACTCTTGTCTGTCACCTATGGAAATAGGTATTCCATTTGTGGTCTAAAACAGAAATAAGAAAACATAGCATATAGGTTGACTAACTCATGAAGAATTATAAATCTTTATAGTGTAATCATATAACATGGAGGGTCAGTAACCATGAACTGAAGGAAGTGTCTTATTTTGAGCTTAGGGAAGCATGGCTATCAAAGCTGCAAGTGTCTTAAAACGCTTTTAGTATGCCACATGACGATTATACTAATGAATTACAGAATTTACCAAGCAAGCTCCATTCACAAGCACAAAACATTATACAAGAAAATATAGAAACGATAGACCTCATCTAAAGATGAATAAACTTGCATTTTCTTCTTCGTATATCACGAATAAATAAGGAAAATTGAATGAAAAATCAATAAAAACTCCAAACATAGAGGTAAAATGCTAGTTACAAAAATAGAATAAGGCTTGAGAATAGAATAGCAACATTAATCGAAAATATTTTCCAAAGCAAACGAATTCTTTTCAATAAACCACACAACACAATTGATGATATAAGGCTTGTAAGTTTTCTAAATAATAAGAAGGCACAAAGTTTAGATTTTACTAAAGCCCACAAGGACCAAAATACCCAATTACCTAAAACAAATACAACACGAAAGCTTTGATAAGAAAAGCGAATCCAAAGATTGAAATTTTGATGTCAAATCGAAAAATCCAAATAGCTCGCATTCCAAATAAACTACAAAACAAGCATATAGTCAATAAAAGTAAGTCTAAAGCCTAATTTTCTAAGCATTCCACTATAATATATAGAAATTAAGCTACAAAACCAAAATATATACATCCACTAACATAAACCTAGTATCAAGCTTGATTCGATACTAAAGCCCAATTTTTACACACAAAGCACACATACATACATATAGATACATGTATAAAACAGTTTCATGAAAAATCACAAAAAAATAAAAAGAAAATACACATATACATACACATATCTGTATTTCTAGAACAGAGAAAAATAAGATTTTAGCTAATTTGGAATCCAAATATGGAGGACAAAGCCCTCATTAATAATAATCAATGGATTCCCCTTAAATTAGTAAAAAACCCTCATCACTTCAAAAGGGGTGTGGGGAAGATGAAGTTTTTAGAAAAATAAAAATGAAAAATTAATTGCTTCAAATCTTACCAAGAACATCACCCTTCAAAATCCTCACCACGTAAGTACAGAATTGAAAAAATAACTACCATTCTGGACCATAACAAAAAAATTAGGTTGGGAACCAGAAATCTTCGACAGATTTGTAAAAAATTTAGAAATTTTTTTAGCACATTTCACAAATTAGGTTAAAAACCAAAAATAAAAAATCCGTAGTACGTACCATATCTGGACCACAACCAAAAAATTAGGTATTGAACCAGAAATCTCTAGTCTCTAGCAGATCTGTGGAACTTTTTGAAAAATTAGGGAGAGAGAGCGCATTTGAAGAGAGAGAGATAGTGAGCGATTGTAGGGTTCATGGGCAGGAGAGAAATTGATGTTTGTTTCTTTATATATTTACGCAGATTGTTGGGGGGTGGGGTGGGGGTGGGGGTGGGGGTGGGGGGAAGGGAGACCAAAACGACCTCGCTTAGGAAGAAAATTTAAACTGACCAAACTCTCACTTATAATTAGTGTAGATAGATTGATTGGATCTTAGGAATTAATATGAAGTGTGAAAATAATCATCCGTAAGTAATTATTTAATTTTTTATTTTTACCAACGGATTAGCAACATAATTGTACCAACAGAAGACTTCCGTTTGTAATTCCGTCAGTAATTGAATATTCATTTGTTTAAAATGATTATCTAATATTTCGCTGTTAAATTGTTGGTAATTCGTTGGTAATAGAAACGGAAGTCGTCTGTAGCTAAAATTTTGTCTCTATTGCCTCCCTTTCTAGTAGTGGTATACTACTATGGAATGTTGTATTAAAGTCTCAAAAGAACATTGAAGGAGTTTTCAGCTGGTTCACCAATCACGTAAGCATTGAGAATTCCTGTTGAATCTTCCAATTGTACGTATGCCTTTGCCCTACAACAATATTAGTAAAATTTATAAGGGAATGGACGATGCTAAATCAGGCTATGTCTAGATGCAAATGTTAAATTTTGGAATAGGGTGTCTGTTTAAGGTAAATTAATATATTGAAAAAGCTTTTGATATTACCTTGGCACTGCATTGATAAGCCTCTCTTAAATTAGCATTTGAAACCCTGTTGCAATTTACCAAAAAGATTGTCTCATCACTTTGATAGAAGCTCTTGCTTTTATCCCAAAGTACTTCGGTTGTGTCATTTGCGCAGATTTTTGCAATTCAATTACATTAGAAACTTTGTAGTATGAACTATATTGTACAATAGATAAAATACAAAAAACAATCAGCTATGTTTATTATGAAAGTTAGAGATATTACTCCCAAAAGTAAGTTATGGACTCTCTTGATTGCTGTAAATTGACTTTCCTCTGGATGAGACAACTTTGATGGTGTTAACACCAGGCAAGGCTTTTCCTATATGATTTCATTCAATTTATCTATATTTCCATCCACCCTTGTAGTTGTTGATACAATTATAAATGAAGTTAGTAAAACAACTATTAGAAAAAGCTTTATGAAATTATGAGGGAAAATATTAAGAACCGATAATCGTGAATGATTACAATAGAGTATATTGTACTGGAACTAATATGAATTGATATTGCTAATGAATTTCGTAAATACTAACCATGATTTATATTCAGCAACTTCATTGAATGTGGCATTGATGAAAAAGTTGATGTTAGTCTTTGTTGATGGTGTGATTCCTATATTACACATGAACATTAAACTTGTATTTTAATGGAAAGACAAACATATTATACATAATAGAAGTACATGATTAACATTTGTATAATTTTTTGTTAGAGAATAAGTCAAGTCTTACCATTGAATGATGAAACTTTCAAGTGGCTAACGACTATCACTGGTTCATTGGCTTTATTTTCTGCTATCAACATGCATTCTCTATCAACGTAACTATCTCACATTGTTAACATCATGGTCTGAAAGCTACAGAAAATAGATAGAAATTTATTTTCATTTTAAAGAAGAAATACATTTAGTAAGAAGAATTTAGTTACAATAAGATAATTGATCCAAACCTTTTGTTGATAAGTATTATGTCCCGAACGTATGTTTGATTTTCATTGCATTTCTAGATGAGTCTTTTTGCCTTCATGTCAATACAAAGTGCTATAATGCCTGCATGTGTGGTATCAGTTAGTTCAATAGCTTATATATGTATAAACTTTTGTAATTGTGCAGTCGGACAAGTATGGTAGTGAAATGAACGGTTAAGTCTAGGGAAAACATTAGGTGTAGTCTAAACTTACTGATATCCTTATTTGAATCCATATACTTATCTAGTTCAACAATTGCTGTAAACTCATATGTTGAAAAAATCAGACCAATATTCTTTTCAAGGAGTTCTTCAGTTCTTGTCTTCCAGTGATTATCCATTGCTTTTCACCGATTGAGGATCTGTATTCATGCTTTGTATCCCTTACGGTTGCATTTGAAATTAGATAAGTTTTTCCTAGAATGAGTTGGTCCTCAAAAGCATTAATGTTTGCATCATATAACGTGGCTTGAAACTTGTTTCCCTACAAATATATACGAGAGATTGCATTAGTATGTATGTATTTAAGAGATAAATTTCAGTCAAAGATATAAAATAAACCAAAGTTTAGATTCTGCAATTTATTAAACCAAAATTTATTGAACTAAATGAAGAATTATTACCTTAAGATCCATGAGTATCATGTCTTTGGTATCTTAACCGATTTTGTTTTGCTATTTTTGGAGCTAGTTTTTCCGTGACAACTACTGTGTTGTCCAATCCCTCTGTGTTGGACAAATATCTCGGTATAAGTTTGAACTTCTCATCCATCTTGTTCAATCAGAGAAGATACAATTTTGTAGATTAGATTAGAAGTTTTTAAAAATGCTAATCATCAACATTTTATATTTCGATCTAATCCCAATACAATATAAGTTTAATGTTATTCTAATTTGTAATGTATGAATAACCACGTAGTGAAAAGTGAAGGTAAAAACCAAGTAATATTACACATTTTGAAGAACTAAGAAGTACTTGGGTTTTCTTTGGTGTTTTGAAGAACTGTAGTCTCTGTGGTTATTTTGTATAAGAGAGGAATGTAGCTAAATACGTAAAGGTGGTTTGTGGTTAATAAGATAAGAGGACTGTAAAATATGGTATTTATAGTGTAGAAAGTGGAAATTTTTTCGTCAAAAGATAAAGATAATTTATAGTTTATTGTCTATCAATATCAATCTATGTATAACAAGTCAAGAAATTTTATGAAGAGAAGTGCACCTTTATCTGTGCCTCTGCTATTATAGGTTGTAGTATGGGCATAGAAAGACATTTGCAGTCAAGTCAATCAATACATTTTTTTGTAATCTAAGTGTTTAGTTCATAAGTAGCCAAACTAATGACTTTTTTGGTGTTTATATAAATAACTAAATTGGATTTTTTTTTTGTATTAAAAAAATTAATAGGTAGCATATTTGATATATTTAGAATTCCATTATCTAAAAGCATTGATTTGATATATAAATATACGAAAAGAATATGCACATTTGAGGGGTGCATTGAAGACTTAAATTTAAATAAATAAACGTGTATCTTTTTAATACCTTAAACTTTTAAATAAGGTGATTTAATAGTTAGTCATCACACATCTCATGTGTTCGATCTTAAGCCAATCTAAGTGTTTAGTTCATAAGCAACCAAACTAATGATCTTTTTGGTGTTTATATAAATAACTAAACTAGATGATTTTTTTGTATTAAAAAAATTAATAGGTAGCATATTTGATACATTTAGAATTCCTTTATCTAAAAGCATTGATTTGATATATAAATATATGAAAAGAATATGCACATTTGAGGGGAGCATTGAAGACTTAAATTTAAATAAATAAACGTGTATCTTTTTAGAACCTTGAACTTTTAAATAATATAATTTAATAGTTAGTCATCACGCACTTGATCTGCATTCGATCTTGAGCATTGACTTCTTCAAAACCAACATCTCTAAGCGCCTACATTTTCCCAAAGAAGAAAGATTGATTAGGTACCATGAAAATATTAGGGAGAATTTGATTAGGTACCATGAAAATATTAGGGAGGAATTGCCGGAATTAATTTATATGAAAGTATACATGACAAGGATTTTTCATTCGAAGCTTGACTACTTGTAGAATGATTTATATCACAATGGTTTGTTCTTGAAGGAAGAAAATGAAAAGGATAGAAACACAAACTTGAGTAATCAAGTGAATAATTGAAAATTATGAAAAACAATTGAAAAGAGTAGAAACCTACTTGATATGAAGTTCAGTGTCGCGTCTATAGGTATTGTTGACTATGGCCTAAGGATATGTGTGTTTTTTTTTTTAATTTGTAGGTAACTTTACATAACAACCTGAGAACTACAACTCAGGTCTTGTGCTACTATACATGCTTCACATCCTCCTTGAATTTCTTCTTTCCAATCGCCATCCCAACTAAGCTAATGCATTCCATGGCTTTGGTGCGAAGCATGCAGTTAGACTTGTCAATTGCATTCATCAAGATAGCTTTCAAGTATGCATAACTGCATCATAGTACTTGTCGAAGTGTTCATGTTGATACGGTAGTTAATACACAATCATTTTCAGCAAAGTAACGAAATCGAAGACAACGACGATTAATTATCATATGGTATACCTGAAGCCAAAGTAGTTAAGCCGCTGGTTGCACAATTTGTTTGGAGTTTTGTAATTCAATCACCAGTATGGAGTAGTTCAAGAAAATGAAGAATATGAGTTAGTTGTTTAGTATAGATATAGTGAATTGTTTCTTTCAGGCCATTTTACCTGCAAAAGAACAAGTAATTTGCTCACTATCCCATCTAAGGTGCCAAATTCTCTGGGGTGCAAAAACTTCAATGAATAACAACCAAAATTTTACTATGAAACAAAGCATATATGTATATTACTTTTCTTTATTAGTATATCTTTAGCTTTCTCACATAGAGTCCTAACATGCATCCACAAGAGACAAATACAATCAATTCTCAGTCGCCAATTTTAGTTTCAGTAACCAACATAAATAAAGTAAAAAACGAAAGATTAATCTACATGGTTCCTTAGTTGTCATAATTAGGACAATGTCAAGGTTATTCCTTCTCTATTAAAAAGGCCAAATACATGAGCACATGGTAGGTTAATTAGGATCACACAGGACAGACATTTTATACAAAATTTTGAACAAAATTATATTTTTCAAGATGTTCTTTTCTTTTAAATTTTAATCAAGACAATACCCAGTAGCTAATAGTAAGAGAATAGTTAGGTGGGTAATAGTGCAATGTGTATCCTCACTTTATATAATGTAAGAAGCTCTAAAGAATGTATCAATACACTTTTCATTTGGCCGCCTAATTGAGAGTGCCAGGGGCTACCGTAGTAAAAATTATATAGGATGCAAAAGCATATAATAAATGGAAAGTACGGCAGATCCTTTCACATGGAAAATTTGAATTTTTAATTATAACCACTCTTATTCTCAATTAATTTGGGATTTTTTTATCCATTTGTTCAAATACATAATCTGAATTCCAAATAACAAGTAAACAAACCTTCAATAATTTAAGTATTTAGGAGAATGTAAATTTGTTGAATCAACTCAATATGCATGATGAAATTGCAAAATCAAACACGTAGAATATTCTAGATCAAGTAATGTTAGAACGTATTTTGAATCAAGACTCTTCCATCGTGAATTCGGCATTTTATTATGTGTCCAACTCCAAGAACATCCCCGCACTTGCAAATTAATATGAAGATATCCGTGGTGCACTTAGACACAATATATATAATAGATATCGATGTTATTGCAACAATAACAAGAGCCACATGCAAAAAAACTATTTTGCTCCCTAAAGTATTTTTCTAATAATTCACCATAGCTACTTATTAACTAAATCAAATATTTGATTTATCATCTACATTTGTAGGTAGATGATAATTCAAATAGATATAATAGATATCGATGTTATTGCAAAAATAACAAGAGCCACATGCAAAAAACTACTTTGCTCCTTAAAGTATTTTTCTAATAATTCAGTCATAGCTACTTATTAACTAAATCAAATATTTGATTTATCATCTACATTTATAGGTAGTTTCTCCTAATCACTCCTACAAATGTATCCATTAATATATGTATCTTTTGAAGAAATAATGCAAAATAGGCATACCAGAATTTGCTAAATATAGGGGCACAAAGTTAAAAATAAAAAAATTAACATATAAAAATACCACAAGTAACAATAGTTTAGATTATCACAAATCAAGGTAATCACATTGTAAGTAAGTTTACATAACAACTTGAACAAGAGAGACAGTAGGTTTTATCATCACTTAAATAGGTTAGAATGCGAATTTATAATATTTGCCATTAAATTAGAAATGGTTTAAGGTATGATACCAACTTTGAGATTAATACGAGTGATGGGGAACATTTAGCAGTGGACAAAGAAAACTACATATTATATTACATGGTTTAATATATTTTTTTTGTAGATTTAATGCCAAGTATAATTTTTTTTTCTTTCACCAATCAAGTAAATTTCATATTTTGATTAATCTAAGCTATATATAGTTTAGTATAGACTAAATGACTAAACAACCGAGATATTCTAAATCAATTTTGGGTTTTATTTCAAACTATTTTTATTAATTTTTGGTCTATTATCTAAGGACCAACAGGTCAGCAGCAATGTGATAAAAGAAGGGGATATTTTGTCACCAAACTATCAGTCAAAAAACTACATAGAGCTGTTAAAAAGTTTAAAACGTAACCACTCTTGTTCGACTTAAGGTAAACTAATAATTATAAGGTATATATCAAAGTGTGTATAACCGGTTTGAATTAGAAACAAAAAATGAGTGATGGAAAAGTAGGACATGTACTTCATAACATCTCCTAAGTTACTCGCACATACTAAGTTCCTATTGCATTGGAATATAAATCCTTATGTGGCAGCGCATAAGAAAATTTTGAAAATATAACATTTTAAAACAAATAACTCCACACTATACCTGAATTGATTATTGTATATATGTTCATATTATTTTCTGGAGAATCTGCAAGAGCGACAAATAAAAATGGTTAGTAGAATACAAGTTTAAGAAACAATAAAGTTAACATAATAAAAAGAATTAAGGGGGGTGTGTTTGATTGGAAAGGGTGGAAAAGAAAAAAAAAATTTCATGTAAAAAGCAAAATAAAAACTACTAAAATGGTGAAAAAATATTTTCCATCAAAATGGCCAAATTCATGCTTCAAGTGATTGTACCAAAGAATTCATTTTCCTTTTCCACCTTGTATCAAACAAACCAAAGTAAGAAAATATTTTCCTCCGATGTGACATTATTTTCCTCGGATATGACATTTTCCATGGAAAATAGTGCAATCAAATGGACCCTAAATTACTCAATGAAGGTGAAGATCTTGCTAGTAACAAACAATATATCTTTTGTCTTGTAAAATGGGCGAATCGAGAAGTCAACATGCCTTTTTTTCCATGTTAAGAGCACAATGATGATACTTTGGAGTTCAACCCCTATAGGATTCTTAATCTATATAGTTCTTAGTGTAATACATTCAATATTTCTTGGTAAACTACATTTTTGGTACGTGTATTATGTAATGTAGTTTTGTCTAATAACTTAATCAAAACCTTAATAGCTTTACTTGTCTTTGCTCTAGATAATACAACGTACAATTGTCCATGGAAAAATATAGGTTCTGGAAGGAAAGACCAACAAATCTAAAGTTTGACATTGAGTTTTATTTATTGTCATTGCAAAACTTGTGCGTATTGTTAATACCCTAAACATTTAATCTATAATAAGGTACATGTTTAATGTATATATATTATAAAAAGGTAAAAATTAAATGAAGAAAAAAAATCAAGACTTTTTAAAATATATATATATGATATTTATAAATAATTAAAAATAAATAATAACAACATTAAATCACAAATTTGTAGAACACAACAATTTTCTAATGAGATGAATAATATGCCATGTTAAAAAAAAAACCACAAGACACGCTAACTAAAAGTTACAATTGTACCTATCTTTCGTTGAATTGTTTATTCAAATACATGATTGCCAGTTTGAAGAATGAAAGTATACCTTGTGACAATTGTGCTAAGCATCGATATTTCTTTTACCTTTTATGTATATATTATAAAAGGGAGAAATTAAATGAAGAAAAATCAAGACTTTTTAAAATATGATATTATATAAATAATTAAAAATAAATAATAACAACATTAAATCACAAATTTGTCGAACACAAACTAATCTTCTAATGAGATGAATAATATGTCACGTTCAAAAATAACCCCAAGACACACTAACTAAAAGTTACAATTATACATATCTTTCATTGAATTGTTTATTCAAGTACATGATTACCAGTTTTAAGAATGAAAGTATACCTTGTAACAATTGTGCTACGCATCGAGATTTCCTTTACCGTTTTTTATGTATATATATTATAAAAAGGGAAAAATTAAATGAAGAAAAAATCAAAACTTTTTTTTATAAAAAAAAATAATAACAACATTAAATCACAAATTTGTCGAATGTTGTGAAAATATGTGTGATTGCAAGTGTACAATATCGCAAACAAGTAATAAAATGGACATATTGTGTCTAGATTATCGCTGTTGAGGACTATTCTTATTTAATATTAGTTTAGATTAATTGTTCCCCGAAGACTATCTTATTTAGATACTAGTTAAATTAATCTTAATACTAATTTATTTAAAACAATTTGAATTGAGTTGATTTGAAATATTTAAACTAGAACTATGAATTTAAAGAAATAATATAATAATTTATGTGAAAGCAAATAACAAAATTTAGAAAAGAATGATGGTTAAAGCGTTTGGACAAACGAATTCACCATAGTTGTCATCTCTAATTTCTCCTCTCAAGATTTATTCCTAATATTGTATTTGGTCGAATTCACAAATTTAACCTAATTTACCTCTTTCGAGTTCAAATTACTCTTATCTAATTAAGTCAACTTATAAAGTCGAATGGTCCTTAATTAGATGCATTAAGTCGCTTAAGAATTCAATTCTGACCGTAGCAATAATAAAAGCGTATCTCTACATTTTATCCAATTGTCGAATTTTACTATGTAATCTAAATTAATAATTTACTTCTCAGTTCATTACAATCCACAAAATCAATAAAATAATGGCCGCTTATTCAAAGTATTAAGAAAAGAAGTAAAATCAAATACTTAAACAATTTATAAATCGAAACTTGAGATTCAAATTAAAGAATTAAAATTAGGCTACACCGCTCATCCAAATATTAAATCTAGCTACTCATGATTCGGAGAGAGACAAGATGAATAGTTTTGAATACATAACCGGATCTTGAATTAAAGAGGAGAAAACGTTGAGTATCTTGCACCAAGATATATTTGTCTTCACGTTCCAACCATCAATCTCGTATCGTTCTTCATCTCTTTCAGTCTCTCTATCTCCAAGATTCAACCCCTTCTTTTGATCTATGTTAGGTCTTTATATAGTGTTTTACTAATTTTGAAACCAATGTAAGTGAAAAAAAGAAAAATGTCCTGATTAGAGTTGAAAATAAGCCAAAAAAAATCCAAACACGATTTCCACGCATTGCCGCGATCAACCGCGACCGCGGCAAACAGAAAATAATGTTGCCAAAAATTGGTTCCAGTCCTAATTTGCAAGATTTATTCCTCCAAGTTTTGATGTGTATTTTATTTGGTCTCCATTTCATTTTTCTTCCTTTTTGTCCTCTTTAGTTATTTTATTTGCTGCTCAAGTCCTTCAACTTTGAATTTTGTCTTCTTTAGTCCTCTAATTTCTTCTTTCATTTCAATTTAGTCCTCTTTTATTTACAACTCAAGTCCTTCAACTTTTAGATATTTGTAAGTTGGTCCCCACATCCAAGTATTCGTACGTCTTTAGTCCTTTTCGCCTATTTTGCTTTGTTTTCCTCCAATTCCATCCGAACTCAAGTTTTAACCTAAAACAATTAAATTAACACACAATTAAGTAGAAAATCACTTAAGAGTACTTATAATCGTCCACTTTTGATGGTCTATATAAGTGCAAAATCACACTTATAATCGAACACAAACCAATCTTCTAACGAGATTAATAATATGCCACGTTCAAAAAGAACTCCAAGACACGCTAACTAAAAGTTACAATTATACCTATCTTTCAATGAATTGTTTATTCACATACATGATTACCGCTTTTAAGAATAAAAGTATACCTTGTAACAATTGTGCTAAGCGTCGAGATTTCTTTTTGTGCGATTTTTACACCGCAATTATGTACATGGATGAACTAATTTTCTAAACATCTTAGCCCGTAGTTCTTTTTATCCTATAAACAATACGACATAAATTTCTTCACGACGTCATTGTTCATCGGAAGTTAAATACAAGCTTCAAACAATACCTTGAACACATTGATCATTGCTAGCCATCTACATCACATCAAAAAAATGAGCAACAAAATGAAAGAGCTTAGAGTTTAAGAATATCATTTTCATTTAGAAAATTATTGAATTAAAAAATATGCGAGAAAAACAAAAATCAGTCTCAAAATCACCTTTTCTTATTGAACTTAATACAAAAAAAAAATTATTATTTGATGCACGTAAATTATGATAGTAAACTTGAAAATACCCCAACCAAAGTATAAACAACATAATTAAAACGTGCATTGATTCCCCTACATATATATAATTTGGTGCTTGCAACCACTATTCATTTAATTGAGCGAAATTTGCAATATTGGTTCTATTACCCAATTTTCTTCAATTTTCTATTTTCTATTAAAAGATTGACTTTGTTCGTTGGTGGCTACATCCAATTTTCTATTTTCTATTAAAAGATTGACTTTTGTGAACAAGACAATTAAACTCTTATATCTTATTTTATATAAACAAAAACAAAAAAGAAATAAAGTACATCATCTTCCCCAACACCCTCTACCACTGTCCACCACTACAAATATGTAGGCTATTAATCGTCTATGTAGTTTGATAATTTTTCCAAGATATATAGCCAACATATGGTAATCATCCCAACTCATTTTGTGCATTTAGATATCCACAAAAACAAACTACCTTCAAAGGAAAAGTTGAACAATTGCCCAAATACACACAAACCTTTTAGAAATAATTTAAAATTGATCCATTCCACAAACATTATACCGTAATTTACCTTCACCGATGCTTGAAATTCCTTTTTCCATTACCGACCTTAGAAGCTACCATTTCATTTGCACACTTTTCTTCAACTCAGATATCGAATCTCCAAACCGCACAAGTATAATCAACCAAAAACCTAGAAAATCCCAAATAATACCATAAAAGCAACCTCCAAAAACCATAAATATAAGTACATCAACCTCTTCAGCTATATAAAATTGTAAAGGGAAGATGAGATATTGATGTTTTCTTCTCCGACAGACCATTGATGTGCGTCCCAAAGTTTTCTAGGTTATTGAGCACTCCATGTCGAAAGAAGAACGCTTTCATGTTCGATTTGGTTCGAAAAATTAAATTCTTGGTGGAGGAGGGCAAATGAAGGAGGCGATTGAAAGAGAGAAAAATGAAGAAGGTGATAGTGTGGTTAGCTACGTGAGATATGGGAAAAATTGAGGAAAAAAAACTCACATTCAAAATTTTGGGAAAAAAATGAGAAAATGAAACCCACATCCAAATGTAAGTCAAAATCAAAAATGATGAACAAGTGGATGACATGCTTTCCTAGGAACAAAGTGCCTCCAATTTGTTACCTCTTTTAATAGATTGGGATTATTTGGAAAAGATGGGTTTGTTATGAACAAGTCGATCGACCTATGAATCATCCGAAGTGTCATCCGAATAGGTAGAAAAATTCTACTTCAAATTCTTCAACAGTTTGGTCGATCGACAACATGCGAAATCGGTTTCAATAATAAAATAAATTAAATTAATTTGGAAATGGTGCGTTTTCTCTTGAAGAATCCATTAAGCCTTTTTAAATTTGTTTAGACCGAATATTTGGGTATTGATTCTCATACATAATATATATATATTTTTTTATTTTTAAAAATAAATGTCACATAAGAAATATTATTGGGCTGTAGACATAATGCATTGGAGATGATTTTTAAACTTCACTGTCTATTTATTAGACATTATGCTATGTATATTGGAAGTCTTATTATTGGCTGTTAAATGGCATACTTTTGTTCACATCCACATTGTTGCATTGGAGATGCTCTAAGAATTTTTGTAAATACCGTTTCTCTGCGGTGGGATTCGACCGTAGGATCTATGAGAATAGGTCAATGAGATTTGAACCTCTGTGTTCTTGGTAGATGGTGTCTTGATGGGCGAAGATGGCGATCTAAGTTATGATGATGGTTTTAGGATTGACGCAATGAATATAGCAAGGAGAAGATCGTTTGAGTGAGAATTTCGTTTGAGATGGAGAGTGAAGACGTATAGACACTCGGACATATATATTCTTTTTTTTGTTCCAAAGAGCGGAGAAAACTCTATACGGTCGTGATTATAAGCGCTTTGTCTTACTGTAATGTGTGGATCAAAAATAAATAAAAGTTGTAGGTCCCACGAAATAAGTGAATAAAAATAATGTTTGACCAATTTAGAACATCTCCAATGCAACCGTAGATTACAAAAAAATTGCCACGTAAGCAAAATAGACAATGTCTATAAAATTTTGTATCCAATAAAAGTCGTCAAGCACTTTGTCAAGCTAGAAAAAAAAAGACAATGTCTCATGCTTCGTCTAGTTTCAGACGCTCCGTTAGACATACTGATTCAACAATATTTAAATTTCTTATGCGTATTTAAATGTAATCTAGTATTTATTTTAATCAAATAAAATTCAACTAGATATCAACCCATAGAAGGCATTGTAGACTAAATTTGAACTTGAATGTCTATTCATTAGACATCAATGTCACGTAGATCAGAAGTCTTCCAATATTTGGCCACCTAATTAGCAATTCATAAATGCATTGGAGATGCTATCATAAGTACTTATAAGAAATTAACAAACATACTCTCAATCGACAAAAAATCTACTAAACATGCTCAATTTAAATGTACCATACCGTGTGCTTGCACTACTAAAAATTTGACTATTGGGGACGAAAGATAACGGTCCCCAATATATATTGGGACTATAGAATCGAAACCGTCCTTGTTAGACGTGTTACGAGATACTATCAAGGACGGTCTTAGCTACGGCTCTTCAAACGTGGACAAAAATATATGTATTAGGGACGATAAGTATCGTCCCTACTCTTGAGTCGTATTAGGGACGGATGCCAACCGTCCCTAATGTAAGTATTTTTTTTTTTCAAATATTTTGATTATATAGCACTTGTAGTTTGTAGTTACACAATTTATCAATCACGTCCAAAAAATATGTAATAATTGTAAACATATACTTTCAAGTCAATATAACTACCAAGGTCTATTTACAAATAGTTCCAAAACTACTTCAATTTATAAATCCAAACTAACATATCCATATCCATATATATTTAGAAATATAAAATAAGATCATGCACATTCGATTATCAAGTCAAAATAACATTAGCCTGCATTCCATTTGGAGATTTAAAGTTTCACATCTTCATCTGTACACAAAAAACTATATATAAGAATCTGAACATTCGATTAACAAGCCAAAATACCATCCACCTTCAGATCGTGTCCAAATTTCTCTATCTGCATAGCTATTTTGTTAGATATCGTCAAATACAATATGGTTAGACCACTAACACAATGAATTACTGGTTCCACAAAATAACACGAGGACAGAGATAGAGAAAATGTAACTTTTTTATGCAAAGATTTTCAAGATATTAAAAAGAAAAAAAAGCTTTGTTCAGTTGAATGGCTATTGATAAGGTTTGCACACTTGGAGCCTTTTTCTCTATAGAGTAAATTTAAAAAGGTTCAACCAATATATTCAGCTATTTAAACAAAATTGAAAGTTTAGAGACATAGAGTTGTAAGGTTAAATAAATTGCTTATAACAGGCTGCTCTACTTTTATTTTATTGCCTCACTGTAAATGCTTAATCGCGTCATACATTTTCAAAAACAGAATAAAATCACATATACACTACCTTTTAGGTCAAATTTGATAACACATAAAAAAAAATAGTAGAGAAGATTCAATTAACAAATATTTATTTACATTATTAACAAATATTTGTTTACCTTCTCTTTATTCTTTACTTTGTTGGTAGAATTATATTTATAGTAGGATACCATCTATGTAATATTCCTAATTTAGGTAGAATCCATTTTCTATTAGTATATATATCTTGTAATCTTCTTCATAGTATTCAATTCAATCAATACAGAGAATTATTTCTCTACATATATTTTCTCTTATAAATTTCATATGGTATCAAAACGACGATTCTAAGCAATGATGTCTGGCACAAACGATGATAGAAAAATTATAAAGGCGACGATTTCTCAATCGGATCCCATGGCTCTTCAAAGAATCCGATCATTCCGCTTAATCTTAGTTTTAAACCACTATCAAAAAATTATGAACAATGGAATAGTGTTATGAGAATTGCCCTAATTGCCAAGAATAAAATTAGCTTCATTGATGGGAAGATCAAAGCACCAGAAGCAGAAGATGAGAAGTATTCCATATGGGAATGGAGTAATCACATGGTGCTCTCTTGGATACTTAATTCGATATATCCAAATATTGCTGAAAGTATCATATACTCCAAATTTTCCATAGAGGTATGTAACGACCTACGAGATCGATTTTCTCAAGGTAATGATACGCGAATATATCAGATTCGCCAAGAAATTGTTGAGCATCATCAAGAAAATCAATCGGTGTCAGCTTATTACTCCAAATTAAAGGGACTATGGGATGAATTGGGTTCTTATCATAAACAAATTAGATGCACTTGTAGGAATCTTAAGGCACTGGCTGAGAGAGATGAGAAGGAGAAGGTCATGCAATTCCCGATTGGGTTGTATGATTCTTATTCCATAGTTCGTGAAACATACTATTGATGAGCCTCTTCCCGATACCGTAAAAGTCCATTCTATTTTAATGATGAAATTCGTGCCTTGAAGAAAACAATCCTTGGTCACTTGTCCTGCTTTCTCCAAGTTATCATCCTATTGGTTGTAAGTAGGTGTTCAAGGTCAAACTTAATTATGACGGCAGCTTGAACAATACAAAGCACAACCGATGGCAAAGAGGTTTACACACCGAGAAAGAATTGATTATAATGAAACTTTCACTCTAGTTGTAAAATTAACAACAGTCAGATGCTTACTTGCTATTGCCTCTATTCGAAACTGGACACTTCATCAAATAGATGTACAAAATACCTTTCTTCATGGTAATCTTAATGAAGAAGTCTATATGACGCTTCCACAATTTCAATTCAGTGGGGAGACACCACTTGTATGTCGACTTTATAAATCTTTGTATGGATTGAAACAAGCATCTCGTTCTTGGTTTCAAAAATTTGTATCTGAATGACGGTTCAAACAGTCACATGCAGATTACTCACTCTTTACAAAGGTCAGTGGTGATTTATTCATGGCTATTCTATTATATGTGGATGATATGATTGTCACGAAAATGATAAAGAAGCAATTTCTACTACAAAACGTTCCTTGCATCTCAATTCTTGGCACATTAAAATACTTTCTTAGAGTAGAAATTGCTCGCTCGAGATCAGGGATTTCAATAAATCAAAAGAAGTATACTCTTGACATTCTTCAAGAGGCCAGATTACTTGGAGCAAAACCTGCAGCATTTTCTATAGAGTAGTCATTGAAACTTAACTTGACATATGGAAAGTTGTTGAAAGATCCTACATATTAACGACGATTGGTAGGGAAACTCATTTATCTCACCATTACTAGGCCAAAAATCTCATATTCGGTCAATACACTCAGTCAGTTCATGCAGGTACCTAGACAATCCCATCTTGATGCGCTTCATCGATTGTTCGATAATTGAAATGAGCACCAAGACGAGAATTGTATTTCTCATCAGAAGGGAAATTGAAGCTAGCAGGATTTTGTGATGCAGATTTGGTTGTAGATATTACTACACGACGGTCGGTTACTAGATATTGTATTTTTTTGAGAAAAGTGCTTATATCATGGAAAAGTAAGAAGCAAACGACCGTGTCTAAATCTTCAACAGAAGCAGAGTATAGGGTGATGGCTTCTATTGCTTGTGAGCTTACATGGTTAAGACAATTGCTCACAGACTTATGTGTAGATCACCCACAAGCAGCAATCTTATATTGTGATAATCAAGCAACAATGCATATTGTTGCTAATCCAGTATATCATGAAAAGATAAAACACATTGAAATAGATTGTCATATTGTTAGTGAACGAGTCGTTAAGGGAGAGATCAAGACTGCCTATGTTCCAAATAACAATCAGATTGCAGATTTATTTACTAAAATACTAGGCAATGAGGCATTTCACAGTTTCACTCGCAAGTTATGTACTTTTGACATACATGCTCTAACTTGAGAGGGAGTATTAACAAATATTTATTTAATTAATAAATATTTGTCTACCTTATTTATTCTTTACCTTGTTGGTAGAATTATATTTATAGTAGGATACCATCTATGTAATATTCCTATTTTAGGTGTAATCCTTTTCTATTAGTATATATATCTTGTAATCTTCTTCATAGTATTCAATTCAATCAATACAGAGAATTATTTTTCTACACATATTTTCTCTTATAAATTTTATATATTCTTTGGATTGACCGGCTATCTATGATACATTCCTTCAAATTCTCAAAAAAAAAAAATCAACATCGACCTGGGTTATCTATGATACATTTCTTAATGAATAGATTGACACACTGCCATTGGAAGCAATAGGCCTAAAGATAGTAATTTTTGCATTAAATTACCTTGGACTTTAATATTAATGAAGTACATCTAAGACAGGTTTTTGACACTTTTGGACAACTACTTCATGTAAAGATACCAATAGGCAATCCATGCGGATTTGTTCAATGTACCGTCACGTAAGTTACTACAATGGCTTGCTTTCTACCCTCGCTTAAATACCAAGAAATTGAGTATAAAATACTTTCTTATGCTTTATGCATCTGTATTAATGAGCGTGCGGAGAGAAAACTTTATGGGCTTTTAAATGGAACCCATTTGGGAGGACAAAGTATTCGACTCTCGGGGTCGTAGTCCTTCAAACAAACAGTACATTTTATTAATTGCTTTTAGTGTTGTGTGTTTCTAATGTTTGCATCTAGGTTTTGTTCATTTCATGCTTCAAAATCTTTGCTTCATTGATCAAAACCAATGGAATGGTGGTGGATATTATGGATATGCACTTGGATATGAAACCTATGGATATGCTCGTGCAGTGCAAGATCCATTTATCCAAATGCAATTAATAGCACAAGGTGATTAATTACATAAAATTAATGGAGTAATTAGCACACTATAAAGTAATTTACATGCAAATGCCACTGGTAGGAAGGGAACAAATACAGTAAATCAATCAAGGAACAAATAACAAAAGACTAAAAATAAAACTACAATTGTTTAACACCCCATTAGGCATCAACTCGGAGATTTTGCACCAACTTAGTGAGATTTTGCAATTGAAATAAACATGGAGATATGCATTTTAATCTATCCACGAAGATACGTATTTTAATCTATCCAAGGGGACTGAGCATCATCTCCAAAAATAATTTTATAAGTACAGTTTGAATTCTTTGGAAATATTTAAAAATTGAAGCCGAGTTATATCCGCAGGCAACCTTAAGCTTTAAGAATATGAACTTTTTCCATGTCCAACCAATAAGAGCAAGTAAGTCCTACATCATTGCTAAGTTTTCCTAATTGGATCAAGTCCTCATCCCTTCCTAAACATAATATCCACCATTTAACCAAAGTCTAATAACGTAGGCACTTCCAAAATATAAAAGTAATGTTACATAGAGAAAGATAAAGATAAGTACACCATTTACTAATGGTTACACTGTGTGGCAGAACTGGGGGATGAAGTTGAATTCCTTAGTACTTGAGTGTGATGCGACAGATGCTGCAATGAAGTAATAAAAACTTAATGTCGTACATAAACATATTCACTAATGATAGTGTTAAGATATAACATAGGTAAGAAATTTTCGTACTCCATCAAGAAGAAACAATCGAAAATATCCCCTCATCATTGCTATTTCATGCATAGTAGCCTTCAATGAATCTTGTAATGCATTTGTCCCTAAAACGCCAAATCCTTTGCGCAATGATACCAAACCAAGCAAACGCACAAGAAAACAAGATTTACTACACGGATGAAACAAAGAACTTCATATACGTAAAACTCGATTAGCCAACACAAAATACAAAGACCAGACATAACTCTACTACTACATTTTTAATCCATTAAGTTGTGATGAAGTGTATCACATTTATCTTCCACTTCCTATATTCCTGCTGCGTCATTGTAACAAATTTGTAGTCGCATTTTCATTTTAGGTAGATTGTAACACGTGTTCACATCTATCGGTACACGTGTTTGTGTAAATTGAATTGAAGAAGGTTATAAATATTAAATATACAAATTTCAAGTCCTTTATATGAGCTCATTTCATAATATCCAAATCTGGTTTCTTCTTTAGGGCTTGTTTGTTCCTATTTTTTTCCAAAAAAATTTTCCAAAAAAAATCCATTTTTTGCTTACTATTTTTGACTTTTCAAACTTTTTACACAAAACAAAGTTTGAAAAGTCAATAAAGTAGTCAAAAACTCCATTTTTTGAAAAAAAAAACCTACACCGAACAAGCCCTTAATTTTATCTTGGTATCAGAGCCACTAATTGGTTGTAACCATGACTTATGAACAAATTATATCATCTTCTCCAAAGTGTTCGACTCCTCATCCGGGTTGCAAGAAGGTAGAAACAAGAAAGGAGAGATGTCTTTTAGTTCAGCCCTAAGTCGAGCTTCTCTGTTAAGCTCGATCGAAGCAATTTTCCTTTATGGAAGACAATGATCACACCAGTAATCAAAAGGCACAAACTTGAAGGGTTTCTACTTGGAACAATTCCAAGGCCATCAGAAAACATCATGATTTCTGAAGCGGGACAAGATGAAGCTCAAGGAAAAATAGTCCCAAATCCCGAGTATAAAAACTGGATGGTGACTGACCAGCTATTGTTGGGATGGATTTATGATGCATTGAGCCCAGCAATAGTTTGACAATGCCTTAGTTGTGAAACATCTGTAGATTTGTGGAAGAATATTGAAAACCTATTTGGAGCAAGGTCCAAAACAAGAATACAGACTCTTAGATCAAACATACAGAACACTAAAAAGGAAGGAATGAAGATGGAAAACAATCTAGCTCAAATGAGGGCCTGGGCTGACACTCTTGCTATTGCTGGTAAGCCCTTTTGTGTGAAGAAGATCTTGTGGATTGTGTGACAAATGGGTTAGATGGAGAATATACACCAATAGTAGTTAGGATTAACAGTATAAACTCGGTAAGTTGGTAAAAACTTGAGGAAATCTTGCTTGCATATGAGCACAGGCTGGAGCAGCTCAATAGTGCAACAAGAGCCATGACAATCAATAGTCATTCATCCAATCTGGTCTCTAATAAGTCTAACTTCAACACTAACAGAAATTCCCAAACACAAGGTGGAAACAGGAGTCCCAATTATACAACTTTTAGAGGAAGAAGCAGATTCTACAAGGGAAATACTTGGAGACCTACATGCAAGTGTGTGGTAAGATTGGACATAAAGCTGATATTTGTATGTTTAGATGCAACCATGAATACATGGGCGGTGTACCGACGTACTCAAGAACACTCAAGCTCCTACCTCGTACCTTTACTACGAAGAATGTAAACAACATGAGATGATGCTTGGTTTGCTGATAGTGGAGCTAGCAACCATGTTACTATGGATGCTCAAAATCTGCAACAAAGAGTAGAATATATTGGTAAGACTAAACTTATGGTTGGTGATGGGACTAAATTTGAAATTAAGCCTATTGGTGAGTCTAGCATTCAAGTGGTAGACAATAGGTTTCTTACATTGAAAAACATTTTACATGTGCCACATATTACTAGAAATTTACTTAGTATATCTAAGCTTACAGCTGATAATGATATATTCATTGAGTTTCATGCCAATTGTTGTCTTGCGAATGATCGATAAAAGAGAAGGTGCTGCTTAAAGGAGTTCTTGATGATGGTCTATACAAGCTCAATCAACCATCAATTTCAAAGACCTGTAATTCTCAAGCTCAAACAACCTCTACCTCTATTCTTCAAATCCAATCAAGAAATCCCATAAATTGTGTTGTTGATCGATAGTGCTTGTTTGGTAGGGATTAAAAGGATTTTTTCGTTTAGTCAACCATCTTTCAAAAAGGGACCCACTTTGGGTTAAAATCACAAACAAAATTTCAAAAATCATGGTAGAATAGTCAAAAGTTGCGGTGGTCAAAGACAAATAAACAAAAAGAATCTTTTAATCCCTACCAAACAAGCACATAGTTTAGTGAGTCAAGTCAAGACTAGTCCTCATTTAGTGTCAAAGTAGAGTCTTCAATTCTAAGAAAGATGTCTCGCATAGAAGGCTAGGACATCCATCAAACCAAGTATTGAATCAAATCTTACCACATTGTAATGAAAAGTTTGCATAACTAATGAAAATCGCAATTTTGTGATGCTTGTGTTTTTGGCAAATCTCATGCTCTTCCTCTCTAATCTATCTAAAAGTCACTCAAACTTTGTTCTTGATCTTAGACGCTAAACTTTGTTCTTGATCTTAGACACTCGAGACATTTGGGGACCCGCATATATACCTCACCATCGTGATTTAGGTTCTATATTCATTTTCTAGATGATTTTAGCATATTCACATGGATTTATCCCTTAAGAATGAAAAAGGAGGCCTTGAGAGCATTTATCGAATTCAAGGTATTGGTTGAGAACAAGTTTGAGAGAAAAATAAATTGCTTACAAACAGACCGGGGTGGAAAGTATAGGAATTTTGAGGTTTTCCTTAGGCAAAATGGAGTAGAGTTTAGGCATTCATGTCCCCATACATCAGCCCAAAATGGTAAGGTCGAGAGAAAACACGGTCATTTAGTTGAGATGGGTCTAACCTTATTGGCCCAAACTCACATACCTAAAAGATATTGGTGGAAAGCTTTTCATACTTTAGTGTATATCATAAATAGATTACCTACTTCAGCTTCTCAAATGGAGATCGCCTTGGGAGGTTCTAAACCACAAAATACTTGATTATACCTCATTCAAATTATTTGGTAGCTCTTGCTTCCTTATCTTAGACCATACCAAAACATAAATTTGATTTTCACACCACAAAATGTGTATTCATGGGATATCGTTCTTCACACAAGGGCACAAGTGCTTGAGTCCAAGTGGAAAAGTGTATATATCAAGACATGTGCTATTCAATGAAAATGAATTTCCTTTTGAGTTTGGTTTTCTAAATGCAGAAAACAACCAACTCATATCCTAGCCTCTCGATATTCCAAGGTTTGCCATTCCACCCTTGAATTCTACAAATAAAAAACTCAAAAATCAATCCACAACATCTATATCTAATGAAACTAATGATCACAAATTGTGTAAATCAACTTCAAGGCCTCCAGATGCGTAACTTGAACTTAATGATAATTTGCGGGATGACCAAGGCAATGAGAGAGATGATCTTTCGACCGAAAATAGAAGTAGCTCAGTAAGTGCGGTGATGGCTTACCCGTGGAATTGATAACCTTGATGGAAAGTGTGAAGAGCAAACACCATTTACAATGTAATTAGAAGTTGTAGAAAATAGAGAACACGCCTTAGTTGGGATTGAATCAATAGCACCTACTAGTTCTCAGACATCCAATGCTTACAAGGTCAAAGTGTGGTGTCTTTAAACCCAAAGTGTATACTTTGAACAACACAACAAATTACAAAACACATAATGGCCACTTTTTAGAACCAAACACAATTGAAGAAGCAATAAACTACAAAGAGTGGAGAAATGCTATGCATAAAGAATATGAAGCACTTATGAAGAACCAAACATGGACTTTGGTACCTCATATGCCTAACTACATTATGGTTGGAAATAAGTGGGTGTACAAGCTGAAATTTAATCCATATGGGAGTGTTCAAAGGCATAAAGCGAGATTGGTAGCAAAAGTTTTAACCAAAATCCAGGCATAGGGTCAATTATGTGTGCAAGCTTTATAAAGCTTTGTATGGGTTGAAACAAGCACCAAGAGCATGGTTTGATAGGTTGAGAGTCACTCTATTGAATTGGAAATTTCAAAACTCAAAATCGATTCATCACTCTTCTACTTCAAAGCACGTAGCAAGGTGATTATAGTTTTGATCTATGTTGATGACATGATCAGAATCGGTAATGATATTGAATTGATTCAATTGTTTACTTTGAAGCTCAACAAAATGTTTGCCTTGAAAAATCTAGAATCTTTGCACTATTTTCTTGGAATTGAGGTGTACATGGACGAGACAGACTCTTTCTTACTCAAAGCAAATACATACTAGATCTCCTTAAGAAAACAGGATAGGAACATCTAAAAACTTGCCCAACACCGCAATAGTTGGAAAACCTTAACAATTTCGTAAGGAGAAGCCATGAGCAACCCAACTCGAATATAAAAGAGTGATTGGTGCCTCGTAGTATTCACAAATACCAAACCTGACATTGCTTACTCAGTTAACAAACTAAGTCAGTTCCAACAAGCTCCAACCAACACACACTGGAAAGCTGTAAAGAGGGTACTTAGATATCTTAAAGGCATTTTTGATCTTGGATTACATATTCAATACACTGAAAGGCTTGATCTAGTTGGTTTTTCAAATGCGCATCTAGAGTTGTTGTCCAGATGATAGAAAATCCATTGGGGGCTACTGTGTATACTTTGGTGAATCATTGGTATCATGGTCATCGAAGAAGCAATCTGTGGTGACTAGATCAAGTACAGAGTCAGAGTACATGTCTCTTTCACAAACAAAGAATCGAGATAACGTGGATTTAATCTCTACTAAGTAAAACCTCCTATCCTTTACCATCCACTTCTGCAATATGGTGTGACAGTATGGGAGCAAGTGCTTTAGCAGCAAATCCTGTGTTTCATTCAAGGACAAAGCATATTGAGATTGATGTGCACTTTATAAGAGACAATGTGATCAACAAACAACATGAAATTAAGTATATTCCATCACATGAGTAGGTAGCGATTGTCTCACAAAGCCACCTGCCTCATTCTCGCTTTAGGTTTCTTCGTGACAAACTTGAGAGACAAAGACTCCCTCCGCTTTGAGGGAGATGTTAAGAATAATGGTGATGAGCTTACTAGAAAGGATAATTGCAAAGGAGAACATGCAAGGTCAAGGATAAAGGGTAACAATGAAATTAATAAGAAGTTGTGATGAGGTGTATCACATATATCTTCTACTTACTATATTCCTCGTCATTGTAATAGATTTGTATAAGCATTATCATTTTAGGTAGATTGTAACACGTGTCTACATCTATCCTTTACACGTGTTTGTGTAAATTGAATTGAAGAATGTTATAAATATTAAATACACAGCTCAGTTCATTATCTGAGCTCATTCCATAATATCCAAATCTGGTTTCTTCTATAATTTTATCTAGCATCATTAAAATCAACCTCGGCAAGAGTAATCAATGTGATTGTTGGTGGATAGTCAGAGGAGGAGACTCGAATAATGCTTGGAAATATTACGCAAGATCAACTAGTATAAACACCATAGCAAAGAAAACTCAAGACAACCACGATATAGTGTTTGGCAACAAGGATGTGGCTAGGGTAGTACATGTACACGATGATGTACTACTGGTCATCATAGATTCTATCACATATTTCAACATAAAAAGGATACCAGTCGATAAATACATTGCAACGAATGTCCTTACCTAGGAGGCCTTTTGAGGCTAAAGTTCTCTCTAAAAAAACTAAAGTCAATAAGCACCCCATTCCAAGGATTCAGAAGGTCAATAGTGGTTTTCGAAGGGTCAGTTGAGCTGCCAGTAACTCTTGGAAAATATCCCACTAGCTTGATGGTAATAGCAAGTCTCTTAGTAGTCAAGACTCATATGGCTTACAGTGCCATATATAAACAACCGTCCCTAAACGTTGCTCAGGTCATTGCATCAACATACCATCAAGTCCTAAAGGTCCCAAATAATACAAAAGTTGGTTCAATCAAAGAAGATCAATATACATCACGACGATGCTATGTAGACAACATACGCTTCAAAAAGGTAAGTCGGTGATGATGGTAGACTTTAAGTAGCCACTCAACCGATTCAAGTAATCAAGAAGTAGAAGTAATGCCTAGAAAAATTATGAAAATTGAAAACACTAGCCGAGAAATAGACACATGGAAAATTTCTACTCGACAATATAGACGTTTTGTAAGGACACCGCAGGATATTCGTGACATTGATCCACACGCTGCCTAACTCATTTGAACATCCCTCCCGATGTTAAGCTAATTAAGTAGAAGAAACGACAATTCACCCTAGAGACACAAGATGCTATCAAGATCTAGAATGGAAAACAATTGGCAACCGATTTTATTAGGTAAGTCGCATACCCAACATGGCTAGCTAACGTGGTCCTAGAGAAAAGGCTAATGGAAAATAGAGATTGTGCATCGATTATACGGACCGAAATAAGGAAATCCTGAAAGGTTGATACTTGCTTATCCGAATCAACTTTCTCGTCAGCTCAACATAGGAAGGCAGCGAATAATTTTCTTAGATTCTTTTTTTGGGTATTGCCATATAAAGTGTCACCAAATGATAAAGATAAAACGACCTTTATAACCGACTTTGGAAGTTATTTTTAAACGACCATGTCGTTTAGTCTGAAAAATGTTGGGGCCACTTATCAACAGATGGTGAATAGGGTATTCGCAAAACATATCAAAAGAAACGTCGAGGCTTATGTTGATGATATAGCAGTACATAGTACCATGACAGAAGAACACAAACGATTTGAAAGAGGTATTCGCAGTATCACAATATCATCATCTAAAGTTCCATCCTGATAAATGCATATTTGGAACATCATGAGAGAATTTTATATGCTTCATGATTACTCAAAGATGAATTGAAGTGAACCCCGAGAAAATTGAAGCAATTTTTACATGAAAAATTCGACCAAAGAGAAAGAAAAGTACAGAGAGGCTTACAAAAGGAATGACGATATTGAATCGATTTATGTCCAAAGCGGCTAACAAATGTTACCCATTCTTTAAATCTATAAGTGGGTAGTCGAACTTCGAGTGGACTAAAGAATGCGAGAAGTTGCTAAAAGAACTGGAACGGGCAATACAGTTGCATCTGATCTTGACGCGACCCCTCCCTAGTAATACCTTAAAACTATAACTAGCGCCTCTTAACACCCTGTTAGCATTGTACTTGTTAAGGATGTGGAAAATGCACATAAACCAGTTTACTATGTGAGTCGGGATTTGAAAGGGCATAGATAAGTTACAAAGTTATGAATTTTCTGTAATAAACAATCGATCTACGGATTTTAATCAACGCTTTCCATTAACATCTATAACATAGAATTTTGGTAAAATCTAATAGATTATGTGGAATTTTATTTAAATCAGAAAATTTATGATAATGTATAAATATTAAGAAATTCATTAAAATCGAGTTGAAAATGTCCTTAAGTGTTTAGCTCGTGGCCCTTGCAAACTCATGATCTATGTAGGCTTTTTTTTTTTTTTTGTCAAAACATAGAGATATTGAACAATAGATAGAGAATCATTTAGACTTTGCAAAGCTACCTCCTTCAATTAGACCTTCTACTATTTCTTTCAAAAAAAATTAACGCAAAAATAAAAGGAAAATTACGATATATACTAATTTGTAATTGAAATTTGAAATTTACTGAATTTTAAAAAAAAATTGAAAAATACATATAACAAACCCGAATTAATTAAAAATATTGGATCTTGAATAAAACCTTGATTTTAGCAAATTTGCCATTCAAATTATCTACTCAATCGTTACATTTCGTTGTTATCCAAGAATATCATCAAAAATTAAAATTCAAAATTCAAATATTGTTTAACAAAATCACAATCAAAATACATTTATTTTGCTCAACAAAATATGTTGAAATTCATCCGAACTGTCCAAAAATCTCAATTCGAATTTTGATACTTTAGATTGTTACTGGATTGAAAGTCTCTTAACTCATCATCAATTCTTGGTTACAATCATTAGTTTTAGCCTTGTTATTATTTAGACGATGAACAATATATCTATATATTATGATATATTAAAATAACAATACAAATAAAAGAGTTAACATTTTCGATATCACCCAACATGACATAATGTCGATCTTGACGATGAACAATATATCTATATATTATGATACATTAAAGTAACAATACAAATAAAAAAGTTAACATTTTTCGATATCGCCTAACATGACATAATGCTTATTAACAATAAATCGATAGCCATAAAAAAAAAAAAAATGAAGTAACAATATGCAAGAACATACATTGTTAACTACATTGACAATCATGAAGTGGCTACAACTTTCTGTTACAAAATCTACTACAAACATATGTGATGACACAAAATAACTTTAAAGAGCATGTTTAAACAATATATATTTCAAAACTAGGGAAATAAACTCTAAGAATCAAAAATTTGAATCAACAAGAAATACCCAAGAATCTGAAATTTGAATCAACAAGAAAAAGAAGAACCCACATATTAGGTTTCTTTTTGTTTCCAAAACCAGAGATTATGTTTGTTGCTATTCCCAAAATTAGCAATATTGAGTAGTAACCATGAAATCACAAAATAATAATAATAAAATGAATAATATTACTCAACACGCAATTTTATGCTCAAAATCGAATGTATTAGATGAAAGTAGTGAAAATCGTTTGGAGAATTGAAAAGAAGGTTACTACGAGAATCGGAATTTTTCTTTTTCTTTGATGTTGAAAGATTATTGATGAAGAGTTTTGAAATATTAAATTTATTCCATCAAATTTGGAAGATATATTTCGTCCCTAAAAGTTAGCAACTTTCGCTTTTAATAGATTTTAATAATATGTTAAATAGGAAATAACGATTTTAAATTTATAGTAAATATGTATGATAATCAAGATTAATGAATAAAAAATTAAAATAAGTACATTTCAAAAATCAATATAAAAAAGGTAGAACTCCTAATTTTCTCAAAATAAAAATAAAAATTGGGTCGATAGCTTGGCAAAGCACGGTCTACCTAGCCCCATATCATGTTGGGTATAAAGTATTTCAAATACTTGTAAAATAGGAAGCAGATTAAATTCACTTATCCTTACGTATAACTAAAAAAATATGGAAAGCTTTGATATTTACAATAATTATCAATGTTGAATCATGTGAGTACAATTTGTTAACATAGAATTGTCAAAATCTACAATATAAGATAATTATAAATAAGTTCAATCATGACTATCAAAACAATTATGGTAACTATATTGACAATTGGATAGAATTTCAATTACTTAAATAAAAGTCTCTTCTAATTTAAAATCAATATTCTAAAAACGAAACGCGACTAAATTTGAAAATCGAACTTCAAGTTTTTTAGATCTGGCGAAGACGGCATAACAAGAGCGATGCGAGGACGGGATGAAGCGTGGTAGCTTCAGATAAAAGTCGACATTACGCTTTGAGACGGACTTTTTAGAACAATTACTAAAACGGATCTGTTCTGAAGGTTTTATAAAGAAAAGAGAATTGATATTGTGACAAAGAAAATAACTTCACATCACTTATGACAAACAATACACTCATAAATTCTAAATAAATTATACCATGTTAGAGTATAAAACATGTCGACACTAAGCTTAGTGCCTATCGAGATGTAGAAGCATTTATTAGTGCCTTGATGAGTTGATGTTATGTTAATTTTTGTTTGGCATATTAAAAAAAAGAAAAGCAAAATAGAGAAACAAATTTAAAAAAATAAAATAAAATAGAAGCGCGTGTTCGTAATTGGAGTAGAGAGCATGACACGCGGCAAGCACTGCTTGCTTTGCCACGTCACGGCCACCATGTCCACACTTCCGACATTTTCCTGGAACTTCAAAACTCCTCATCCCCACGATCCTTCTAAATTTCAACTCTCTTTCTCTATAAAAATTCTCTCTCTATTCTCTCCGGCGACGATTCAGATTTTCCGTCAAACCCTCGCGGAAAACCTAAGTATCCGTTCATCTTTCCGTCAGTTTCTTTTTTAGTTGATCTCTAATTTCATATCGGCCATGAATCCAGAATAGTAGGTCCAATTTTATCATCTATTTATCCATTCGATTTCTATATGACATGATATAGTTCTATTAGATCTGTGTGTACCGTTGTTCGTACGTTTTCAATAATTTTATCTTAAATTAATTCTTTTATTGATTTATTTATTTGTCATTTGATGTGGGCCTACTACTTAATTTTTTGGATCGATGTAATTATGACATGATCAGGACTCCATTATCTCTTCTTACTCAATTTCTTTATTCTGGTTCGTAAAATTTTGACTGCTATGGAAAAAAAAAAACATATTTGTAGTTTTTAATTGGAATTGTTAATCCCAATAAAGGAGTTATCTTATCGGATTCTGAAATTAAATGGATAATCAGATGATTTGGAAAAAAATCAGCTGAATCGATGTATAATAAACCTTTATTTGTATTTTTTATATGCGTGGATCAGCTGTTATTGTAGGTTTTGGGGAAGTGTATGGAATTTATCGGGTTCTGATTGTTCATTATTTAATGTATTTTTCGGGCTGGACTTCTAGAGCTTTCTTATTATTTTCTTTTGTGTATCTAATGAGTAAATTTATGCAAATTTTATTTCATATATGGAAGTGAGTTTTCATCTTTGACTTGAACCCTGTATGAGTTATCATCAATCAATCAAAGATAACTATGAATTGAGGGATAAAGAAACAGTGAAATTTTAGGCTTTTACTTGTGATGGTTTTCATCCTACTTTTAAAGCTGCGTCACTCCCTGTCACCGTGTCTTTGTGTAGCAAATGCTTGTTTTACCTTACTCATGTAGTACATAAATCTTGTGAAATTTTGAAGATCCAAGTATCTTACTTTTAAAACGTGGATTTAGGGCATCTGCAACTCTTGCGCCTTTTTATAGTTGTTTGCACTTTTTATCTTTTTCCACTTCCATTGTGGTGCTTTTTGGAGTTGGTTTATATCTAAATGTGATATAGATTCTGTTCTCCTCTTTTTCCTTTTTTCGCATAATTTGATCATGCTATAGATTGTTATCACGTTGTTGTATATGAATTATGGAATGTGAAGCTTTTCTTCTACTTGGTTTTGCACTTTTATCTCGAGAATCTGATTTCTTTCGACTATTTAAATTCTTTTTTCATCTCCTATGTTAAAATGTGTACATACTTTTATGTTTCATCTGCAGTGACTACCTTTTTAAGCTTTTGCTTATTGGAGATTCTGGTGTAGGCAAATCATGTCTTCTTCTCAGGTTTGCTGTAAGTTCTCAATTCATGTTCAATATGATTTCTGTCCTTTGATCTACATAAAACTTTGAAAACCTGTCTAATCAATTTGTTTTTCTTAGTAGAGTTACTCATTAAATTTCTTCGGTTTGAGGGGTTATTATGTTATTCCCTAATGGCATGTTTGGTAGAGAGTATTGATAGCATTGGATAGTCGAAATTATTAAGAAATAAAAAGATCATAAAATTTTATTTCGTAGTGTCTAGTAGTGTCTAATACCGCATCTTAAACCTACACTAAGTATCTTAATGTACATTGCTTCTCTATGTTTTATGAACAAGCAAAATTCAACTGAAAATGCTACTAATGCTATACTGCTTTCCCAACTGTATTTTTATCTTTGTTTTCAGGATGATTCCTACCTTGAGAGTTACATTAGTACCATTGGTGTAGACTTTGTAAGTGATTAGTTCTATTGTGTTATTTGCTTGCTTTGGCGTGGTCTAGCAACTACATAATTTTAAGCATTGTGATAACTTCTCATTTTCTTTGATGCAGAAAATACGCACAGTGGAACAGGATGGGAAGACCATTAAACTCCAAATCGTAAGTATTTGAGTTACCTGATTATATGGCTGTATATGACAGATTCAGATCTCAACTAGGATTCCCACATCCCAAGATGTGAAGCTCCTTTATTAAAAAGAGTGTAAAATTTCCGAGTGTTTCAGATAATTGGATTGATAAAACAGTCAAACTTTGGAGAATTATAAAACCATGTTTTATCTTGCTAGGTATTGAGCTATAACTTTCTTTTGCTTGTAGTGGATACTGCCGGGCAAGAACGCTTTTAGAACGATCACTAGCAGCTATTACCGTGGGGCTCATGGCATCATTGTTAGTAATCCCCTTTTCATGCAAGTGTAGTTTCCATGAGATAGATTAGGCTTATTCTGTTGCACTTTTATCAGGTAGTTTATGATGTGACTGACCAAGAGAGCTTCAACAATGTCAAGCAATGGTTGAATGAAATTGACCGGTATGCCAGCGACAATGTTAACAAGCTCCTTGTTGGAAACAAGTGTGATCTCACAACACAGAAAGTTGTGTCTACTGAAACAGCTAAGGTAAATTGATGCACCTTGTATTTCAGGTCCTCACACTTAAACATGTGTTTGTTCTTTAACGGAATGTTTGCTATGCAGTACTTGCCAGGATTAGACATAGTTATGTGCTGTCCAGAAATAAGAAAAAGGTCATGTTCAGTACACTATCTAATAGTGTGCAACAAACATGTGCCAAGTTGCTAAACAACATAATGGACAATTCTAACTCATTTTGTTGAGCTTAGCCGTGTTGATTTTGAAATTCCTTGTGTGCGCAGGCATTTGCAGATGAAATTGGAATTCCTTTCATGGAAACAAGTGCGAAAAATTCAACTAATGTGGAGCAGGCTTTCATGGCTATGGCTGCTGCTATCAAGGATAGGTAGACATTTTATAGTGTGTAGATTATGGAATTAACACACCGAGCATGTAGAGCATGCTTCGCTAGGCTTAAAATTTTTTACTTGCAAGTCATTAAGTTTAAAAATAAATAAATCAAAGAGTAGTCAAAGTTTGAAATAAATTTATGAAGATATACTTTCAAAATAAATAACTTCTTTTCTTAAAATTAAGAAAAATATGTTGCATAAAGTAACATTTTGTTTAAGCTTACTGAAACATTCTTTAGGAATCTTCTAGATCTGATTAATGTGCCACTTTATTGTGATAACATGCACTATTATTCTGATATGGATGATCATCCTTCTAATGTGCTCTCAGGATGGCCAGTCAACCAGCCATGAATAATGCTCGACCTGCAACTGTGCAAATCCGTGGACAACCCGTTAACCAAAAGTCGGGCTGCTGCTCCACCTGAAGGAATAAGGTTCGGTCGGGTTGTCGTTGCTCATGGCATGTAAAATTAGTGTTTCATCTTAAGATGAAAACTCCTTTTACAATGATTTTCTTTTTCATTATTTTGGCACTGTTGTTGAAACATCCATTCTTTTTCAATATATTCGATTTAAAGTAACATTTTCTACAAAACAGAAATATTGGTGAATAAGTGTGTGTCATCACTTGTGTTTTTCACTGCATGATCTTATGTGGGATGCAATCTTTCAACTTTTGACACGCCTGTTTAAGTATCAATATGATGCACATGAATGTTTAGTTGCTTAAAAAAGAATTGATAAAAATAGATTTTTTTGTGGAGATTTTATAAAAGTTGTGGGTTTTATAAAATGTATAATTGAAACGAAGTTTTAGAAAATGGAGGTCAAACATGACTTAAAACTCGAAAAATAATATCCATTCCGCTCCATAAAGATTAACACAAATTAAAAAAAATTTAATTATTATAATTAGAATAATAAATTTTACTTAAGTTTTTTTTAATGTACTCTTATATTAATATAGTAGTAGTTTATATTTGTTGATAATAAGGTATATTAAATAGAAGTATATTAAAAAAACTAAAAAATTAACTATATTAGCAACAAAAAAAGTGGATTAATTCGAGACACATAAATAAAGGAAGTAAATATATCTTTATAGAACGGATGCAGTATAAAATTAGCAAAAGTTTAGACAATTGTTTAGTCGTTAAATTCACTTGTACATATTAAAAAATAATACTCCCTCCGTCCCACAAAGATAGACTCGTTTTCCTTATTTATTATAGGCCACTTACTTTATACAGTATGTATTAAATTTTTCTTTTTCTTAATATGCCCTTATTTAGTTTACATTATCAACTCAAATATTTCTCTCTCTATATAACTCTCTCTCTCTTCAAACTTCATTTATTTTTTTCTTTTCCTGTAATTCTCTCTCTCTCTCTCTCTCTCTCTCTATATATATATATATATATATATATAGATTTTCATATTATACGCTGCCAAACTAATTTTAAATGTATGAATTGCTTCCGATTTTCCCAAGCTAAAATTTCGGCGCGGATTAGAAATTTTCAATTTTTAATTGTTGGCAAGTTTGCCAATTTTGAATCACCCGCTTTTAAATTTTAATTGATGGTTAAAATATTGAATTTTCAATTAATGGCACATTTATCAATTTTGTTATTCTTTATTTTTACACATGCATGATTATAGTTCCAATAACAGTCAACATTTTTACCCATGCACAATTATGATTTCATTTAACTTAATGATTATTTAAAATTATTAGATTTATAAATGATTAATATTAAATGGGAGTATAATGGAAAAAATATGTGAAAAATTTATAATTTCAATTACATTAAATAAGATTTCTTAATCTGTGTCAAAAAAACGAGCCTATCTTTGTGGGACTGGAGGGAGATGTCACTTATATATATTAGAAAATAATACATCTATTAATACAACACAAATGTTTAGTTGTTAAATTCACTTATACGTATTTAAAAATAGAAAATAGTATATTTGGTCTTCAATCTTTCAAAACGTAAGGAATATACATTTAATTTTTAAAAATAAGACTGCACATCTCCAACATTCACGAAAATAGGCGTGGTAAGTCCTTTATAATGAAATTGTCCTTTCCTTTAAAACAAAAACAAAAGCCAAGAAAAAGATGAAGATGAATAAAAAGGAAAATGCTTGTCGTATGATAATAGCCATACGTAAAGTTTGACAGATGACGTATGCAAGAATAAAGGGAAAGACAATTTTGCCCTTATTTTTCCCCCAAAATAGGACTTCGCCAACCATCCAAATTACGAGAGAGAGAGAGTGCTACTTTCCCATCCAAAACACACACACACACACACACGAGAGAGAGAGGGTATCTTCCAAATTTGCAATCGGAGATTTCGTTGTCGCCGGACAGAAACTTAGTCAACGGGAAAAATATATTGTCAAATCAATGGTGGTGAGTAGTGCTTTATCCTTCTTGGATGGTTTCGTGAATTATTTCGTGAAATTGGTTGAAATTTATTCCCATTCAAAACGCAGAGAGAGAGAGAGAGAGAGAGAGAGAGAGAGTTTCTTCCAAATTTGCAATCGGAGATTTCGTGGTATCTCAGTAGTTTCTTTTAATCACGTGGTGGGTTGAGGAACTAAGGACTTTTGAACAAAGACTTCGTAATATAAATGTTTTAACTCATGTAGAACTAGGTTTGGATCATGGAATGCATAGACTGTCCTTTTAGTCATAATAGGAATAAGGACAATAGTGGTGTCACTATAGAGGATCTTGTTGTTCCAAAGAATGATTGTTTTGTATTTAGGTTAGATTATTAGTGAGTACGGACTTGAAGAGGGTAAAATGAATGGGTATCGTGTAATAGCCAATTATCTCATGAAGTGTAATTTGCTTCATCTACAATCTGGGTATATGTAAGCTTTCATAATTTAGCTTTTAATTGCACTTTTCTTATCTAGCAACATACATAATCATCTCTTTGAACACCGACCGAAACTTTCATTCATTTATCCCATGACGCAGTAAAAGGCATGAGAAGTCTTTGCCTCAACAGAGGTCGAGAAGGTAGTCATAAAAATTCTACCCATAAGGTAAATATAGTTCTCTTGCATCACAATTATTATTTTAATTGTAGTTTGCCTTTTTTTTTTTTTCGAGTTATCTAAATGAGAGAATCTATTTCGTAGCATCAAGAATGTAAACCAAGGGACATGCATGTTTAGCCAAATCCATCAAAGAGTAAGCATGTTTAGCAAAATCCGTAATCAATATCGTTTCGACAATGCATTTTAGCCAAATCCGTAATCAATATTGTCTTGGAAATGCATGTTTAGCCAAATCCATCAAAGAGTAAGCATTATTGTTATGGTCAATTGTTTTCACCAAATGGTCTAACTATTAATGTGCATTGTGTTTGATCGCACAAAAATAGAATAGTTGAAAATAATCTTATTAGTAGAAATTATCTATGATTTGGACTTGTAGAATAGTGTGAGAATTTAGATGGACATTATCTTATATGATGTGAAATACGACTTGTATAATAGCGATTATGTTAATGTAGAACTTATTGTTTGATTGATATATTTTACGTAAACTAGTCGAACACGATGCTAGGAAAGAATAAAGGAATATGTCATAGTTGTAGACGGCCAGTAGCACTACTTGCCATCATGCCCGAAAAGCAACGATGCCCCTTATGTAACACGGGTTTTGTGAAATGCATGGAGGTAGAGAAGAAGATATTGTGCTTACGACGTTAGGTGAAGCAAGTGGTGTTTCGTCGGGTACCAATGCAAATAAAATGAAGTTGAAGATTTGTCACGATATTAAATATTTGCTCGATATCCAAGAAGAAGATGTTGAGATATCGGTCAACGCCACCATTCGTAAGGGCAAAACAAATACGTAAGTCAACAATATAGAAAAGGGAAAGACCAAAATAATTTAGAAAAATTGTATTGTAATTAAGAAACGATCGCTGACGGATGTTTTACTTTAGTTGAGTTAATTTGATCTATCTTGCTTTATAGTATATCATTAAGTTAATGCTTGAGTATAATCATCAAGAGAATGATTGACATATAGGCTAAATTCCTTTCAATTTGAAGATATTGTTATAGGCTAAATTCCAAAGCAAGATTGTTATATGCTAAATTCCAAGCGCTTTTTCAATTCCCAACTTCCACAAACATCTATTTTCTAATATATCTGCATAGAATTTTGAGATGCATTAGTTGGATTCGTATTGAATACTATTAGATCAAAGAAGGAAGTGAAATTTCACCTACTCCATAATCAAGGTTCTCAATGTTGGAATGCAAATATTTGTGCAGATTCATTAGCTTCTCATTCCCTTGAACTCTAACTCTGGATTTGTATTTTCCCTTGCAACTGTGTAATTATCTCTAAAGCCAACTTCAATCGCTTTGTGATATGGGCTCAAATTCATGAAAAATTTCAATCTAGTTGTCCTTATTTATGGATTATGCTACATTTGCACTTCCGCCATTAACTTCATGGGTGGTAGTTCCAGCCAATTGAAGATCAATAACTGCTTCATTTTTTTCAGTACCTTCATAATTTTCCTTTCCAACTTGTACGCTTCAGATTTTTTGGGAAACAAGCACAGTAGAGTATTAAGAATCAACACTATAATATACATAACAATAAGAAAACTCAGGCAATATACATCCATGAACAATAAGAAAATTCAGGCAAACAATCCCAACTTCTTAAACATGTTTCCTAATTAGAAAATCCAGAACACTCAGGCAATAAGAAATTGTTCAACCTGGGAACTGGTGTTTTCCACCTAATCTAGAATACCAATTCTCAAATACATTAAACATGGTTCCAAGAAATAGACAACATAAATTCACCAATAAAATGAAAATGGAAAAGGATTAAATAACCAACCCTGTCATATAGCTTAACCAATAACATGCACCAGAAGAAATAGGTATATAATACCGCATAAATTGTACCAACAAGGAGTACTTCGCATAAATTAAACCGTAAATTGCACCACAAATGGAATACCGATTCGCATAATAAAGGCAATCGTAAATGATAAATGAGCAAAGAAAGTTTACACAATAAAACAAGAATACAAGTGTATTCAGCAAAATTCTCCGTAAAATTATTACTTATACAAATGTAGCCTATCTATCGATCACTAGTGCATTCATCCCCAGCACGGCAGACGCTGGTCTTGAACTGAAATGGCAAATAAGATGGACCTATCTCGAACATGTGGCATGAAGTTCAATCCATATGAATGAGTCCAATGTTGATATTCAAACCTCGCATGCAACAAAGTCACATCGGGGTTGATTGTAATATATTCACGTATTCATAATTTGAAGTCTTAGATACTAACCATCTCAAAGTTGGGAGGAAATAGGTTAGGCAATATGGGCGTGGCTGATTCATGTGATGGTTGGATGAAATCATTAACTGGTGTTGACTTTTTAGATTTGTCTCGATTTTCCTTTAGCCTCGCGACATAAAGAAAGAAGGTAAAACGAGAACCGATGTTGTACATATAATATAGAGCTAAAATACGGATATATTTTACCTTAGTTTTTTTTATCTCGCTTCCAATGGTCCTTTCTTTCGAATCTTTTAGGGCTCCTTCGCTCTTGACACATTTGGATCGAAAATGACCTCGCCAGCATTGTTTATAGGATTAGTAGTTTGTGAGCCTACTTGAACACCGTGTTGGGAATGGAGATTACTAGCACAACTTTGTTTTGATCTAGATGTGGCCAACTCACCGATTGACTATTTATCCACTCTATAATCTCTCGGTCCGCTTCTTCATCATCTCGCGCCAAGTTCTGCTATCTTTCCAAATGCAATACATTTGATCGTAACATAACCGACTGTGGTTACTTATCCAACTATCGTAATTGATTTTCACCCTCGTGTGTGCTCTACTAATGTCTCTCCTCCACCTTCTCAAGATATATGTCTCTCGAACTGCTGCTACATCGTTACGTAGCAATACCGAGATAGCATGTTTGCATAATATACCTCTAAACTCAAATAAGTGACAACCGCAGCATAACCGCATATATCTCTTCAAGTAACCTTAAACAATTTTTTTTCACCCCGTCATTGAAAATCATATCCTCGCCAGCACTGTATGTCGTGAATCGAACAACCGCCATCATTGGATAGAACCTCGCAATACACCTTCCCAAGAAATTCTTCTTGAAATTCCTCAATTTTGATATGGTGTAAATTTCTTGAAATTGTTTCTCCATCTCGCACTTAGTTGCACACGTAACCATTTGGGCAAAGGACTTAAAATCGCTTGAAATTCATTTTCTACTTTACTCCTCATTGCGCTCATATTGTTCCACAAATTGTTTTAATGATGTTTTGCTATGGACATACCCATCAAAGAATGCATTCATACTCTCAAGACGCTGAGTTGTAGACATCCCCGCCCAAAAACTAGTCTTCAAGAAATATGGAACCCAACGGCTTCGTCGTTTTGTAAATGCCGCATAACCAATCGTTATCTTGTAAATCATATATTTAAATCATTTCACACCAACCCTGCTTCAAACTTCTTCAGATCGCTTTGAATCATAAATCAAACCATGTATAGTAGAAAATATGAAACCCTTATTGTTGTTGTTGTTGCCAAATTTTTCAAGTAACTTCTTCATTATATGCCATAAACACCATATGTGCTTCAGATTTGAAATACGATTTGAATGGCATTTTGCATCGCCTTCTATCTTGATCAAGAATTATTCCAATGGGGGCCTCGCCATTCATACATTCAAGCCATGTCCGAAATAACCAAACAAACGCCTCGCATCCTCATTTGAAACTAATCCACAACCAAGCAAAGTTGATTGTCCGTGATGATTAACCCTACAAAAGGGGCGAATGGCATGTCGATTTATTAGTCGTATGTAGTATCAAATGCGACTACGCCGCCAAACTCCTTATATGCCCGCCGACACCTATTATCTCGCCCAAAATACGCTCTTCAATTGAGAATCTTTGTCTAAGTCAATACTAAAGTAGAAACCGTGGCATTGTGCTCGCATTTTAGAAAAGTAACCTCAGATTGCAAAGAGCATCTCATTTCCCAAGTCTTAAACGCTCTAACTTTTTCAATATAGTTCCCGCAATCCTTCTCGACACACGTCATCTTATCATAACCACCGCTTCGACAACCGCCGAAAGTTAAAACTTTTATGTAATGGAATTCCACCATATCATTACATTCAAGCTTCCGCTTCACATGTGAACTAACTTGTTTGGCCGCATCGATAAAACCTAGATTTTGATGGGCTTGTTTTATGATTATGTTCAAGTCGGATGCAGTTAATTCGCCAACATCCACTAATATTTGAACATGTCAGAAGCCTAGCTTTACACCGCTTGAATAGTTGGTTGAGGCTTCAAAGAAGTGCTTGTAATACTACTGGCCGACCTTCTCGCCTACATGTAATAGTCACATATCTTACTATCTCGCCATTGCCCTTTTTCGAATTTCTTTTTCTAACAGAAAACCTACATGATAAGCATAACTTTTGTAAAATTCAAATACTTCATTCTCATCTTTAAACTTCATCCCAACCAGAGGCACAATTGCACTATCTTTTCTAAAATTTCATCATCCAATATGTTCAAATTCTCCCTAACTATATCTTTCTCAAACTCAACAAGTGTTGTCATCCATAACTCCGACATTCACATTCACATTCACATTAACTCGTGGCTCATCATTTGATTCTTCACAAGTGTTCACATTCACATTAACTCGTGTCATCATTGACATATAGATTCTCGATTTCAAAGAAAATAGAAAATTTTCTCAAACATACAAAAATTCAGATTTAGCCATTCGCCCCATTTTTTCCCAATAAGCTACTTTTTCGATTATCATATGTTACTATAACTAATGACCCTCTAATTGCAAATCGAAAATGAAACCCACAACAACTCCTAACCGTAGATGGAAGCTAATCGAGATGGAACTAACTCGAGATAAAAAAAAAAATTACAACTCGAACCAAGAAATTATCTCAGTCCATATCTTCGCCGGAGATGGAAACAACAGAGAGAATAAGTCGCTCCCACCAACGGATTGAGAAGTGTGGTGGTGTTGAATGAGAAAGAAGACTAATTTTCGCTGAGAAGTGTGGAGGTGTTTATGAGAAAGAAGACCCAATTTCTTTTCCCGCTAGTTCGGGTCAAAAAAGGTGTTTTTTCATTTGGTAATTGTTTCATTTTCTCGTGATAAATTGATTTCAATATCTCACGGTAAATTGAATTATGTAAACCATTCTCGCATAACGCTTCAGACACCAAGCGCCGGTTCTAAAAAAAAATTACTAAATATATCCAAAATGAAGAATAACAACAAGATCCTCTTCTTCCTTCTCCTCTAACTACCACCTACCCCAAGCAACCACCACTGCCTATAGGATAATAAAATCAACCAAAATTGTGGATATTTTGGATAAAATCTAACAAAAATAGCAACAAATTAACAAAAAAACTAGCAACAACACAATTATACTTGTTGTGAAGAGGATATGGAAAACTAGGTATTCTCTTAGAATAAATGAATATACCATTTTTCAAAGATGTTGAGATCGTAAAGTTTAGCATTGAAATACCCGTGAAGATTTTTGTTTGATTTCTTTGGATTACATTGTCCGCTTTTTCTCTCTATCTCTCATTGGCATTTCTTGAAGATTCCTTATTGCTTCAAATTTTGTTTTCCTTGAAGACCCAAATATGAAGCATCGAAATGATCAAAACACTACCAGAGAAGATTACATGATCGCTTCTTTTTCCTACCGGTAAAGGCGTAGTTTTGTTTTGAGACATCGCTTTAGAAATTTTGTATTAGAATGTAGGTCGAGATTGAAAGGGGGGTGGTTGATTCAGGGGTGGAGCCGAGATACTTAAGGGGCGGGCCGGAGGAGAAGAACCCCCACACAAAAATTAGGGGCGATGCTCCCTAAAATTTTTTCGAGCCCATTTTAATAAGAATATAATATTTTCAAATAAGTCATAATCAGAAAAAGCTTACAAGAAGTCATACACAAAAATATTCAAAATCTAAAATTAACAAAAGAAAGTTGTGCCTTTACGATCTTTTACAAAGAAAATTAAAATTTCAAATGCAAAATTAATCCGTCATCAGAAAATTAAACCATCACCAACAAAATTTCAAGAGCAAAAAAGTCACTAGAACTTGCCTCGAATGTCGATGATTTCAAATAGATTGTTGTTGATGATTAGTCAAGTCTCATAGAACTTGCTACTCCAAAGCCAAAGCCAAAGCCAATAATGGAGATTTTGATGATTTCAAATCGTAGGCGATTTACGAAGACGCCAAGTTCAAACCGAACAAATTAGGGCTACTATGCTATTGTCGATGATTTGAAATTAGACGTTAAACGGATGTTGGTCACCGGTTCAACAGAGATCGCTAGTTAATATTGGTTCAAATTACTAGTCAGGGCCACTAGTTTCCCAAAGATCGGGCCTTGAATTTATTTATTTTTAAAAAAAAATCAACATGTGGTCCGTAATGTGACTAGGTCAGGCAAGAAAGCCCAACCCTAAATCCACCCCCCGATTGATTCTTTGTTTAAGAGTTCTTGAAACATTAGTTTGGGAGGTTTTGGGGCTTAATGATTTGGTAAAGGCAAAGCTTTGTTTTTGAGTAGAGTGAAGTTCTTATATTTGATTATGAATTATCAGGTAGCTTGGTACTATCATCGCATGTGCACACCTTACATTTAGCGCCCATTTATGTGTTGACACGCCAGTACACCCCGCATTGAAAATGGTACAATGGTTTATGTAATGTGTTGCTTGAGCGACGCTAGGGTGGGGGCATAATTACCGCCAACCCGCCTAACTCGACCGAACCGAACCGAATCGAGTCGGGTCAGGTCGGTTTGAAACGGATGACTTGCTAAAAAATTGCTTAGGTCATTGGGTTGGGAGAAATAAACGAACCTAACCCGTATTAAACCGAACCCATTATAAAGCCCAAAATTAAAATTAAACACAAGTTCCAACCAGCCTCAACCCAATTGAAACCCAACCCCGCCTAATCCAATTAACATTTCACCAAATTCACTCTTCAATTCAGATTCAGAGATGTTCACCCTAGAAATCAGCCCAAATCCACTCGCTTTCTTACCCCTGCTACCCATTTCATCGTCTCATCTCTCTCTCAAGGCGATCGCTAAGTTGTTGACACGCAACTTCGACGAAGCTTCAAGTCCCAATTCCAAGCCCTATGGTTCATCGCCTCTAAATCTCTCTCTCTCTCTCTCTCTCAAGGCAACGCTGCTTCGCTTTTCAACTAAGCTTCAAGCTCCAATTCCAAGTCCTAGGTTCTCCATTTTACTTTTTGCTCCATCTTCGACATGTGTCTTCCCAATGAATCAAGTAAATAGATTATCTCTTATGCTCATTTCTATATTTCTATTTTGTGCCAAATTTGAGCCGATAACTTTTTCAACTACAAGAGTACTCTCTCCTCATTTATCGAGATGATACACTTGCTAGTAACATGACCAAGATTTTGAAATAAAATTTGATGTATGTATACGATTGGTATGTAAGAAATGAAGCTGGTTTTGAAAGCAATCAAGTATCGAGTGATGTTGATTCTATCAACGAGTTTTCTTGTGTATAAGATGATTCTAATTCAAGTGTGACTTCATCTAGAATATCCAAGTTTAAGAGAAAACAAGCAAAGAAAAGAGTGTGTTGAAATAAAAATGATACGGAAAGGTATTTATCGATGCTTGTGAGGATGTAGAGGATAAAAATTTGATGTTCCTAATTGGTGGAGGGTTCATAGAAATAAATACAAGATTTTATCCAAACTTGCAAGAGATGTGTTGGGAATTGTGTGTTCATCAGGGTTTTCGTAAAGTGCTTTTAGCAATCGGTGGTAGAATTTTTATCCCTTTCGTAGTTCCTTGAACCCTAAGATGGTGGAGGTGTTGGTGTCCACTCAAAATCGGCTCAAAGCTTTTCCAAATATGGATAGATTTTTCATAGAGAATGTGGAGTACTATAACAAATTGATGAAGGTATTATAGTTATTTTATGCCACAGTGATTTTTTTATGTTTAATTTATTATTAATTCAATCATTATTTTTGTAGAGCTTGACGAACCAAATAAAAAGTAATGAAGGGCTAAGGATCATGCATTTTTGATGTTTTGTCGTGTATATGTATAATGTATTGCTAATGTCTAATAAAAATTAATTCATTTATTCAATGTAATACTTATTTTTTTTATCTAAATATTTATCTTATTTGTTGTAAGAATGATGAAAGCTTGTGACAATTGGATACTTGAATATGTTCAATGTTGGAACTTGTTTTTGATTAGTTAGGTGACTATAATATTTTTAATTTCCTATTTATTTAGTTTGATGACTATAATATTTGTGATTGTTGGATTGTCAGAAAAGTTTATTTCTACTTGTGGTGGTGGATCAAATGTACCTTAATGGTTATGAATTATGTAGGATCATATTTAACATGTTTCAACATGTTACCAAAGTTACCGATTTAGTTTGGACACGCTACTCAAGTTACCAGATTTAGTTTGGACATGTTACCAAGTTACCGATTTATTTAGTTTGACATGTTACCAAAGTTACCATATTTTGATGCAAATATATAGGATCGATTTAACATGTTTGATTTGAAAATGTTGGATCATATTAGGAGTCATATCATATTTTGATGCAAATGTATTATGTAGAGATTATAATTAATATGTATTGATTTGTTATTTTGTAAAACAGATTAATGTGTCCAAAATTTCTTCAAATGAAATTTAAATTTTTTTTTGAATTCAAATACAAGCTAAAACCGCTTAACCCAAACCGAACCGACCCAAGATTAGTCGATTCGATTTGGGTCACTTTACTCTCACAATTCGAAGTTGGTTCGATTTAGACATGACCAAAACCGGCGGGTCGATCTGATTTTGGGTCGAACTAACCCAACTCATGCCCATCCCTAGCAACAATGTGGTAGTTAGTGGTGGGGCAAACCAGACTCCAAACCGGCCGGATTGATCGACTTGACCCGACCCGACCGGCTTGGGTTGATTTTTAGATTTTATGGGTTGAGTTCGAGTTTATATTTTCATTAGCTTAATCAGTTAGATTGGTTTCGGGTCAATCGCGGAACCCGATCCCCCATGACCCAACCCAACCCAACCCAACCCAATTACTATTTTAAAAAAGTCCATATATGATATAACAACAAACAACTAAACTCACATTAAAAAGTAAAACCCTAACTCACGCCTCAAATAGTCTCAATTCATACAATCAACAGGTGTGCCCTTATTCTACTCACGCCTTTCTTCTACTCATGGAGCCGCCTCACTCACTTGAGCCGCCTTCCACCGCCGATGAAGACATCCATAGCACGCCTTTCTTCTATTCACAGAGTCGCGCTTGCTCGCATACCCGAGCCCAATCACGCACGCAAAGAATAAAAGACCAAATTCTCCAAATAAGTCCCTTGCCACTAATCATCTTCAAAGAAAGAATCTACCACCGATTCCGCCACCAATCATCGAACTCAAAATTAGAAAATCTCCACCGATTTTTGGACTTATTTCTTCTATTTTCATGTATTAATTAATTTGTTTTTGTGTCGATTTTATGATGAATTTTTTTTATGATTTGTTGAGATGTTTTTTTTTTTTTTGCTGAATTTTTGTGTTTTCATGATGATTTTTAGCTCGAATGTTGGGTTGTTTGTTTCAATTTTGTTTTGATGTATGTTAAAGTGAAGAAACTAACCAAACCGACCCAACCCGGCCAAACGCCCATAGGTCGGTTTGGGTCGAATTTTTGACCCGCTAAGTCAAGGGTTCAATTTTCATCAAACCAATTGTTTTGATCGGGGTCGTTGGGCTTAAAACCGACCCAACCCAACCCATGCCCAAATTTCTAGTAGTAGTGGGTTTGAGGTCAGAACGAGTGGTGGCCGCTTAGTGTGGGTGGTGGTTCTGGGTGAATGAAGAAGATGGTCTCTTTATTATTTTTCATTTTGGGGTATATGTAGTTATTTCTTCTTTTTCTTTTTTCGTGGTCTTTCGCTTTTTTTTTTTAATTTATTTAAAGGGAATGTCAATTTCACGTAAAAGACCCCACTCATGCCTATTTTCTTCAAACGTTAGAGATGTATGGTGCTATTTGTAAAGATTATGAGTATAAAAGATAGTTGACCAAATATGCTATTTTCATTAAAAAAATAATACATACAAATTAGATTTACATAGAGCTCGTGGCACCGCTCAATTTTATATAATTAGTTTGAAAATTTGTTGTGATTTAATCACGTGTTTGTTGTCTATAATCGCTTATGAATCGGGCCAATTTTATATATACCGGTTTTGACAATCGCTTTTTATATAGAGAAGTTAGAAGAAATTACATCCATTATCGTGTAAATACAATATAATTTTAAATTTCCATTTTTGTGTTTTTATTCTAAAATTATCGTAAACATTTATATATTATTATTTATATTTATAGAATATAATATTTAAAAAGGAAAACAAATATACATCCCATATATTTCGCAGAGAGAGAGAGAGAGAGAGAGATAATAATCACAGGTGAGAGAAATCCATTTTCATCTTCCATAACCATCTTCAACACCCTACATCGCAGTATATTGCCGCAATCAACCTAATCTTATCTCTACAATCTATAGGGTTTCATCATTATGTGAAACCCTAACCCCAATTTGTAGATATTTTAGGCGCCGGTCAAGGATACCCAACATGGATACTCCTACTGCAGAATGACTCTGGCCGGGCGGCAAAGAAGGATTCATTCGACAATGGGAAGAAGCCTCCATTTCATTCCAAGTATAGGTAATATACATCGACACACCCACTCCTACAAAAGGTTCAATCTCTCGAAAAAACAAGAACCCACATGATGAAGCAGTCATCGGGTAAATAGTCATTATATTGCATCTATTAATTGGGGTTGCAATCGTTGGAACTAATTTGTTGCAATTGATGTTACGAAATTTGTTTATATAACTTTGTAATTAATCTGCTGCAATTGGTGTTACAAAATATGTTTCATCATCTATGTTACTAATATGTTGCAATCGGTGTTACAAAATTTGGTTCCCATGTATGTGATATCACGACGTAGTGTGATTGGAACTAATTCATTGCAAATGATGTTACAAAATCTGCTTATATAAATTTGTAATAATATGTTGCAACCGGTGTTACAATTGCAGCTTGATACAGATGAATGCGCTTTGTTTTCATGGAGGAGAGAGATTGATAATATTAGGATTCTTCATTATTTTTAGTCAAATATAGATTCCTAATTAATAGGGTAATGTGGAGTGAAAAGTATACCGTTACATCCAATTAATTAGATTTGGCAAAATTAAAAAATAGAATCTTTTATGCCCATCCAAGATTCCTATAATTTAAAAAATGTAACAGTTTTTATGAAATTATTAACATAATATGGCCTAGATGTGAAAATTTCCCGAGAAGTTATCCCCCTTTTTTTTTTACAACCAATTTTTTGACAATCAATTGAGAAAATAAAAATTGTCGAGAAAAACATTCATTAATATGTATTGTGAATATTATGTATATAATCAATTATTATATTATATATTTTTGGGGTCTTTAATGACTTTAAATAAAATTATTATCTTATATATTTATCGTGATTATTAATTCAAGACATTGTTCCTTGATGGGACTAAAAGATTGATTGTAGGTGTGCTTGTGGTATGATCATCATATATATGTTCGCTATATTAGAGGACTTATTTTCTTTTTAATTTATTTGTTTATCAAATTAGTTTTCCTTTTACCGCTGCAATTAGAAAAGAGTTTTTCCAGCTTATGAATAATATCAAAGATTAATTGCACAATTGAATTGGATATTAATGAATGAATGATTGCATATATTGAGAAAGATGTTTGTGATAATAATTGTAATAATGTAGTTAAACTATTTAAGAATATGAAAAATTTGGACAATTTTAATGTATTGAAAAGCATTTCAAGTACAACTTGTTTAGATCAACACATAGCGCAAAATAATATAATTGATTAAATCGAGATTAACACTTATCTATATCTAGTTATTAAGGTGTTATATTGATGAATGTATTATAATTCCACGATAATAGTCGAACATAATAGTTTCACAAACCACACGTCACATGAATTGTCTTAACACACCGCTAAATGTCAATCAAAGACTTACAATGTCAATCAATTTATCATATGTAATAAATGACAAATTAAAAGAGAATTTTAATTTATCTTATTCTCATTAAATTATAATAATAATTTACATCATTTATCGTAGTGATCAAGAACATAATAGGCCCACAAAAAGTGAGAATTGGACTATCGGAATTGACAAATGTATAACATTTGGGCAATTTTATTTATTAGAATATTTATAGGATAACTATGTTCATACCACATTTTAATTGGATTTAACGTTCTTAAGCTTTGCACATTATAACACCCATGTTCCTAACTTTTTTTATAGCATTTTTATCTTCAATTTCTCATTAATTAAAACATTTTGTGTCTCATAACGCTTTTCATCCAAAAAAATCCGCTAATGGGTAAGACGACTTGTGTATACATCATATTTTTAAAAAAAACAATAAATACAAGAGCGACAAAAAATATTTTTTCTCATTTCAAAGACTCAAATGTAATATCTTAATGTAAACCATCATTAAGAATGAGATGTGTTAATTAATGTAAGTTGAAGATAACAATCTTACAAAATAAGTTAAGAACACAAGTGTTACAATGAACAAATATTGAGGGCCTTTAAATGCATTTATAAAAACTACTGTATCGAATTTAGGTAATTTTGTTAGTGCTTTTATTATTTAGATTTGGAAGAAATTTCTTTGTTTGAATTGGGATTCGTTTTTGCAGTCAAAACGAACAAGAAACTATGCAAAGAATTTTCTTCCAAATGCAAACGATATTCACAATTCTTTTCAAGAAATGGCTGAGATGTTTATCAACAACGACTATGAATTGGCTGGTAATGATCATTTATAATTAAAATGTATAATGAAATAGAAAAAATTTTATAAAAAAAAATTTGTGCCTAAAAAGCTTTATTCTTATTTACTTTCATTTATCTCATGTTTTGATACTAAAAATTGCCGAATTCAATAAATTAAAGAAGAGTTATCTCAGATAATTTGTGTCAATGTGTTATTAAGAATTAATTTTCAAATTGTTGTTAGTATTTATAAAAAAGAAAGAATGTTATTCATAATACTCAATATCGATAATATCCCACGTATCATTACTCAATCGAATTTAATTATCGATTTTTAAAATTATCTAATTTACATTACTTAGTTTTATTTTTTTTAATTAGAGAGAAAATAGATCAAACTATTTCAAAATTCCAATTCTCAATGCAAAGGATAATCACATTTCTTCAATAGGATCAACCACATGCAGCAGCAGGTAGAAGATAGAATTTATGGGGATCAGATGGCTTCATGATCGAAATATGTTCAACTGGTGATGAATCTGCCTGTAATTCCATTGGTCGTACATATGATCCGATTATGCACCTGAAGCAGCAGCAGATAAATGCCCGAGTACAATGAAATCTGCAACTATTTTTCTACTTTTTTGTTGTTGTACCAGCATAAATCCAGATGCTCATCAAACAAGAGGAAAGAAATTAAAACTAAGGAATAAAATGACTTCCAATGAAAACCCGAAAACATTCTACTACAAAAGTCGGTAAAATTAAGTTTGGCTTGCTTATAAGCTCATCCAAACATGCTCATAACAGTTTAAAACAAGCATGCACAAAAACTTGCAGCAAAACCAATATTTAGAATCAAACAAAATTGTTTCAAATCCAACTCCAAATAAAAAAACTGGCCCATGAACTTAATCAAAGATTTTAAAAAATCCCTAATGCTATAAATATGACTGGAAGAGTATTCATGCATGTCAAAGTCAAGAACAACAAGGGTAAAAACCCTTGAAACCCATCTAAATTTACACTGAAATGACTGCAAGGTTTTCATGATGATTTCAATGAAAGACAATGCATGGTTCTTGTGGATATGTTCTGCTACCCATGACCCATAAAGATCATACAATCTGTGAAAGGACAGACGCGGAGGCAGGTTGCAAGCCCTTACTTTCCACCCAAGGAAGGGAACTGTCCAACATCTTCGATAGCTGGGGCTTGCACGTTGTTCCTATTGCTTCCGCCATATCCTCCTCTACCACGCCCCTGCCCCTGCCACGCCACCAGGTTGGATGTAGCTCTCCTTCAACCGCTTCAGAAACTCATTTATACTTACAGCCTGCACATGATTAATATACAATAGAGAAGTGTAAGAGTTGCATTTAAAACCAGTGTTTTTAAAGCCAGATTGTAAATGTAGAAGGTTAAGGGTTTAACCGGGTTGACTAGAGGTAAAAATAATTAATTAAATAAAAAGCGATATATATAAAAAATATACACACAGAGACCATAAAAATTTACAAAAATAAGTTAATTTTCATCAATACAAAACCAAAGGGGCACATCAATAACCAAACATTAAAGTTCTACGACGTTAGAATATATGATTAAACTCAAGTTTTTTTTAAAAAAATTAAAAGCCAACCGTCAACACGTGGCCAGGAAATTTTATTTCACAGAAACAATTTAGCATTTGATCACCCAAATCTTGAATTTTTACTCTAATTTCAACAAATCTTTATGATGAGACCGTAATATGTAACTTTAAGCATTCCGTGTCCATGTTTCTCAACAATAAATTTGAAGAGAGAAACACAGCAAGTACTAACTTGAAATTAGATATTAGACATAGATTCTTTGCAGAAAATATTTAAACACTTTACCATCCTCATTTGTTACTCTAAATTCAACAAATCCCTGAGATGAGACCATTCTGCTCATGAAAATCTCGACTACAATATCAAATGTTCTCAGCATTGATTCAACAGGGACAACTCCAACTAGAATAATCTCAAATTATCAAACATCCATATAGTTCAATCTTCATAGAGGGTGGGTCTCAGAATGATATGAAATGAAAAGAATAACAAATATAACAGTCTCCAATGAACAATATTTATATCACAAAACCAATAAAATGCTGATGTTTCCTAGCCTGTATCCTGATAGATACAAATGTGATTGTGCACAGTAATCTTCCTGTGGGGTGAGGAGTAAAAGCTTGTCAACGGCCATTCCTTATGAAAATATCCCCAGATTATGCAGAAAATTTGCATAAAATTGAAAGGAATAGGAAGTGCAACCAGGTACGGCAAGACATGAACATACCTTTTGGCCTTCTCAGCTGCCTCTTTATGCTTATCTTTGTCAGAACCCTGTACAATTTGCTGTAATTTTGAACGACATCAATACACTTAATTCTAGTCATTGTTTAAAAAGTCTTTGCAACATATGCCCCTAAAGCCGCATCAAGTGAAGATATACCATAATATGCCTCAGAACCCCCTGCCCCTTGAGTGCCATTAGTAAGACTTGTGCCTCAATTCAGATAGGCTTACACCTCAGGGTGGCTGAGGTGTATTCTCGCTTGTGTTGTCCTTTTTGGACATTTTAGTACTGGCCTCAAGTTTTTGAGCTACTTTTTATAGCCTAGAACATTTATGGTTGCTTTTATATATGTCTTCACGCTGATGGAGAAGGACAGGAGAGGGGAAGGGAAGGACAAAGCAATATTGCAAGTGGATGATGATAAAAAGAACGAGAAAAATTGATATTGATGGAGGATGACGAGGAATGTATTAGTAGTGATAATATAGGAGATTTCTAGATTGTCTCTACTAGTAGTAGATTATAATTTTACTATGTTATATTATTAATTTGAGAACTTATTATTTTCCACTTTATTAATCTATTTTATATTTATTTTATAACTCAAGACTATTAATTTTGTTAATTTGTTTTATTATGGATTTTCAAGATGGTTAATGGTTTTTATTATAAGCATGTTTGTGTACTTCTATATTCTTTTGAATAATTTTATTGGTTGTTCTTCAGCATACGCCTACCTCATTGGGATGAAACACCTTAATATCGATTTAGTCTTTTAAACATTGATTCTAGTTATATGACTAAAAAACCAAATTTGATCAAACGAATAGGCTCACCAATTTGATAAAGACTTCATCATCATTCTTCTTGTTGGACAGGAGTTGCATGGATTCAAGTTCTTGTCCAAATTGACCTTCCTTTCCTCAGATTTAAGTGCGAGCAATGCCTTTCTCTCTCTTCCAGCACTTTCTCATACTCCTCCAGAGTCATCTCCTGTCGTGGTGTCAGATCAATTAGTTAGCATATTTGATCCTTAGAATACAAATTATAGAAGACACGTATGGAAATAATGAATGAGTAGCCCTTTGAAACAGAAAGAAGATACCCATTGCTATTATCAATATTGCCGGACAGTACTAGATAATAGCATGCACAATATGAGAACCAAAGTTCAAAAGACTAGTAGCATTTTTATCATAGCATCATTTACTAACGCTTACTTGTTCCTTACAAATATAAACTGCTTTGACGTTTGAACGTAGTTCAACAGAGAGAACAAGTAAATATATGATCCAGTCACTCTCGTGATGGTAGAATGCTTGAGTAGCACCATACTCGCCACAGAAGAAAGTGTACTTATCATTTATATATATATATATATATATAGACCACGTAGTAGATCATCAGCTTCAGGTTCCAGCTATATACAAGCTTCTTTCAATGGAATGCGCTCTAATTTGTATACCAGCCTAAGCTAAACAATTCAAATAAGGTTCCAATGGTTAGTGCCTAAATGAGGAGGTATAGCGAGTTCAATAGAAAATCACTTGTGTCTTGTGATTATAGAAAACATGTGTCATGCTTCTTTCATGTTTCACCATTTTGGACCCCACAGAGAAAGCCATGACTGAAAATTTGATGAAGTGTACGATAGAACAAATGTTTCCTTTCCAAAACCAAGATAGAAGTTATATTCCTTCCCTCGACTAATCAAATCTTTAGACGCCCAAAAATATTTTGAGGTGTTCTGACAGCCTCTAGGATCAGAATTGCATCCCAGCAGATGCAGGTAGCTTAAACATTTTACAACTCATTGAAGCACAAGTTGGAAACTGCACATGTTTTCCGCCTTGCTTTCCTTTTCCTCTTCCTGGGAGTGCAAAGAGAGTGGCAAGTGGGTGTTTCATATTGAGCTATTGCAGTATTGAAAATTAATTGATTTCGCACAATGAATTAGCAAAATTCAAAGCAATTTCCATTACTTTTTGAATCACCAAAACATCAAACACTGTTCAGTCCACAATGATACTATAAATAGTAATCTGTTTCAGTTCAACTCCATTTCACCAGAAAGCTTTAAAATAAAAAGCTTCATTGCATCGCAACAGAGAAAAAAAAATGATGGCAACGCCGAATCATCCCATGGAAATTAAGCGAGACTCAATCTTAGTGAACACCAACAAAATCTACCATAATTCATAGAAGACAGTCTCCAACTGAATGTCAGCAAACAAAAGTAATGTGAGGAGTGCTATAGGCAAAGAAACAGTAGAAAGAGTCTTTAGTTACAACCAAATTGACGTTAATTGATAGAAGTCAATCTCTTACTTAATGTCAGTGAATGAAACTAATATAATTAATGCAATTGAGGAAACCAGTTATTAGTGTTTTCTGCCCTGAAGCATACAATTGAGAATGTCACCTTTCCCTCGGCTCCTTCTCTTCTTGTTCATTTGCAGAAGAACCTTGTTAGCATCACTGACATCTTCTTGTCCTGGTTCCTTGTCAGCATCAATGTTCTTCTCTCCTTCATTAACCGGTTCTTCAGTTTCCTGTATCAAGTAAAACATAGAATATTAATTTAAGAACAGTGTCCATATTATACAAAGCCCATTCAAATATATTAACTACAGCTAAACTTCAAGATTTGAGTACTTACGGGAAATCTCATCAGCAGGTGTCCCCAATTTCCACGACCAGATCCCTCACGCTTAATCTCGCTTCTGCAACAGAGTTAGTGAATAAATAAGATGACAAGACAACAACATGAAATGTTGAAATATAACATAATAAGATTCTGCACAATTCATGCCCAAAGAAGTCGAAGAAAGAACCGCACAAATTGTAAACTAACAAACATCCATTCAAAAGATACCAAAAAAAAGAATGAAATTGCTAGTAACAGCTCCCTATATCTTCACCCTCGCCCAGTTCCACTGCGGCGCTCAAATGCCCTTCGAGGGCGCTCACCATCAGGAGTGTCCCCATTACTGAAACCGCCACGGCGACCACCACGGGAACCACCACCTCCACGAGGTCCACCATATGGTCGCTTTTCAGATTGATTTCCAGCATCTCCATCTTCTGAAACCCTGTACCCACCAGCAAATCCATTGTTGTTTCCAAATGTATTTTCATTGTCAGCAGAATCTCGACAAATCCACGGCCACGGGCCGCCCCACGCCCAGCACCACGACCTCTTCCACGCTGACCTTCATCCTTTGCCTCCTTCACTGCTCAAGATAGATAATCACACAGTGAGTGTTAAACTTGAAAACCAATAAATACCAGAATTTCTCTGCTAGGATCCAAGAACAGATAATAGAGCCTTTGTGAAACAAGTGATAAAAGCGAGTAATTGTAAAATGGGGATAATGATCACTGCCCAGTCATATTGTTGCTAACAGTGCAATTCAAAGCGTGAATAGCAATGACAATGATGTTCCACAGTAAAATCATCTATAAGAGAAGGAAGACATGCAATATACATCAAACTTGATTCAATTGGTGGGAATCCCGAATCATACAATTCCCAAAAAAACACGCAACTGGAACAAAAACTAAAGACACTCAACTACAACAGAAAGAAATAAATGATTTTTTTTTTTTTTTTTGCAAACAGGCCAAAGACAACTGCATCAATAGGAAGCATTATCCTTACACCTACATATAGAGCAGGATAGTACAACCGGAACTTCTTGGTCATTGATGGAGACTAGAATTGCAAAATAGAACACTAAATTTGCAAATAGACTGTACTTCTATTGATGATAAGAAAAGTAAATCATGTAAATTTTTTAATGAGTGTCCACACTCTAGGAAATGAAAAAGATCATTTTAAAATTTTGAAATCATTTAAAGATTGATATGTCTATTCCACTCCATTTTCCAGAATCTTTTAATACATGTATAAATACATTAATTTAAAAGAGCCGGAGAATTCACATTATACGTCCATAAATGCATGGGAAATATAAAATATCAAATTCACATTATGCGTCCATAGCATGGGAAATAACTGGTGATTGAAACAACATTTCAAAGTCCCATTAAATAAATTAAGTTACACAAACCACCATCATCGAAACCAATTGAAAATTTTAAAACTTTCACACCATTAATCAAAAAGCACAAAATCAACATCAATGGAGGTGAAAAGGACAAAGGGCTAATAATTCCTTACCAGCCTGAGCAGGTGGTAGAGGCTTAGCGGAAGTTTGAAGCGGAAGGCTTATCAGCCTGAGCTGAAGCCTTCTTGGCCGGGGCCGGGGCCGGGGCCGGAGCCGGAGCTTTCTGCTGCTGAGCAGAAATCAGCAGACTTGGATCCTCCGCGTCATCATCACCCAAAAGATCAAATGGGTTTATAGTGGCCATTTCTCAATTTCTCGATAATCAAATAGATAGATGCAGTTAAGTTAAACAATGATGAATCGAGAAAATTCTCTAGTTACTGGAGTCCATGGAAAAATAGATCCTTGAGAGATAGAGTTTTCCTGTAAGAAAGTGTTTTTAGAGTGAGAGTGAGAGTGAGAGTGAGTGCGGCAGAGCGAATGAAAAGGGAAAACAAAACCTAATCCTTAAAACCCCAGTGGATGGATGGGGATTGAATGGGGAAGGTTCATTGTATCTAGTGGTCGGGACGGGATGGTTCGGATCGGGTCGGGTTGTGGTGATGTTAATAGGTTCGAGTACTATTGTTTTCGAAATTTTGGGCTTGCTCGCATGATGAGGGTTTTGGCCCAGCAAGATTTTGGCTGATTTGGACACACATTGCAATCACCAATTTTATTTTATTATTTACATCTTTCCATTTACTTGAACGTATATAAGAATGTATTCTGCGAATTAACTAATGCTTTTCCATTTCCATTTCAATCTATTCTCCTCATTTGGTCGCCATTCATGTTCTTCCTTTTCTTTTCTTTTTGTTTATTTTTTTCTTTTTCGGAGTCGATTTAGGGCAAAGATTTGGAATCTTATTCTCTCAGATAGATCGAGTTTTTAATACCCTTCTTTTTACTCAAAGATTGCAGATTGGAAGGAGGCTCGATATTAAGTTCGTTGCACCATCCAAATGTTGTTTCTTCTACTTGGCCAGAAGTTAGTGACGGCCCTGACGGATCTTTTAGCAACAGCCGACAGAGTTCATGGTCAATGGATTCAAACAACAATCAGAGAAAAGGACACGTATCTTTTCCTGCTTGGATCTAGAATTTATTTCCCATTCGACTAATTAATAATGGAATTATGGAACAAAGACTATTACTTTGAACGTAACGGATCTCCGCAGAATCGACTGCCATTATATCTACGGATGCTTTATTGGGATGGAGTACTTGCAAATGGGAAAGAATATTGTGCATTTTTTTTTTATCTAAATGAAAACTGCTGGTAAGCAACGAGGATCCACATCGCATCAATTTGGTAAGGTAGGTTTAGCACCTCACTGGACATTCGAGTTACTGGAGTCAATCTATTGTATGCACTATTCAAGACCTTTTACAAGCACTTTCGCTACTTTTTTATTCATACGCATTAAAATGTTCGTAGTGCTTTTGGTTTCGCTATCAACTTCTTGTAGTTGGTGAAGTTGTTATTATTCGAACTTTACTTCAATTCGCTTTTTAGTATCCCGACCATTTCTTTCGTCTGATTTGAGATGAAACTTATATCCGAAAGTGTATCTAGTGTTTTACTTAAATTAATTTCTCATCTTGCTTGAATTCTTTATTAGATTGGCGATCTTGGCTTACTAAAGGTAAAACAACCCACTTTGAAAGGTTTCGGAGGTGTAAATATGAGAGATCCACATTGACCAAGTTTTCAATGATCTTGTTTGATTTTAGTTTCAATATGATGATAACCAATTGTGTACAATACATATTGTAATTGAATAACATATTCGGTCTCGAGAAAGAGCGTGACTAAAGATATTTTCTTCATGTTGGACCCGATTTTTCAATCTAATGTTTTTTAAGTATCAAGTGTTTTAGATCAGTTAAGAATCAACATCACACCAATTTCGTATCAACCGTAGTACATAACATTTCATACCAAGCACTTAGATTCATATTCATAGACCAAAAGTAATAAATGCACAACATAGCAACTATGACTAGATGAAGAGTCGCAACGAAATAACGTAACATTGATGTTGTTATAAGTGGTTACAATACTAATAAATTAAACAATGTTAATAATGTAAAGGTATAACATACTACAGTACCATATAGTAGCCACCCGTAAAACAATTCCAGAAAAGCATTGATAAATAATTGCCTACAAATGATGGTGGGCGGTAACATTCAGGTTCTAAAAAAGGAAAATGCTTTATTGTACAGAAAATGTGTACAAAACGAATGACAGATGAGAGAGAGAAAATAGTGTAAAGACTATTTTATTCTTATTTTTTCCCATTCACACCCATTCTCAGTGCATATTTTTCTCAGACAACAAGCATGTCCTCTAAAAATATAAAGAGTTGTTGGGTGCGGAGATCGAGTTTTAAATTTTTTGGACTTGCGGCGAAGTCTAGGCAATGGCGAGACAAGGGCGGTATGAGGCGTGGCTAGGCGTCGAGATCGGCGTTCAAGTCTAGGCGAAGCACGTACGCGAAATTTATATAAAGCTTTTCGTAATAAAGATTATATAATACTACAATTTTTTATAAGTGCATTATATTTTAATTGTATTTAAAATTTTCAATTTTTGTTCATTATAAAACTTATGTACTTAACTTTTTTTCGTCGAATTCTTATCTTCAACTTCTATTAATTAGAACATATCACCCTTAATGATTTTTTCTAACAAGATATTGTGTTTGGCGTGTTTTAAAATGAAAAAAGAATATCAACCTCATTCAATTTAGGGTAAATTGCACACACTATTTTTTTTATTTTGTAATAATATCATCATCATTCAATTTTATTTACATAAATTGTTCTCATCCTTTCATTACTTAGCACAGATAATCCCCAAATAATAATTTTTGACAATTTTACCCCTAGCTTAAATAAATTAAATGGTAAATTTCTTTCAACGTTGTAATAATATCATCTTCATTCAATTTTATTCGCAGACATCGTTCAATCTTTTCATTAATTAGCACAGATGGTCTCCAAATAATATTTTTGACGATTTTACCCTCAACTTAAATAAATTAAAATAACATTAAAAAAAATAATGAAAAAATTGTAATTGGAGTCTTTAACTTTTTCAAGGTGAAAATAAATTATGAACTTTTATATATATATATAGACTTTACTTAAATAATAAAAAATATGTCATCAAGTCTTAAACTTTTTAAACTAACACTTACGTCCATCAATATATGTGCTCCGAAAGGACATCTAGGGGTCTAAATGAATTTCGTCCAAATATTTGTTAGTTAACAAAGAGTTAAACTCGTTATTTAAATTTGATCAATTTAATAAGAACAAAATAATCTCCATATTTTAATATTTAAAACAATTAAAAAATAAATAAATAAGAAGGAAAAGTTCTTTTTCTTTCCCATACCACCTCCACCTCCACCTCCACCTCCACCTCCACCCTCCTCGACCAAAACGGGGGCGGGGAAGAAATCCAAGACTTGGTGTCTTTGATCTAGTACTTTTGTCTCATTGCATTGTCTCGATGTCTATGAGTATGCTCATCGCTTAATGCGGCTCCTCCGTGAAGATTGTTTATAGAAGCATAGAGCAAATGGAAAGAGATGAATGAGCATGTCATAAGGTAAAAGGATCACTTAATATTGTGGTTTAACACCGTTGGGAAAAAATAGTTCACCTGATCGTTGATTCTTGCAGAAACAATTGACAAGTACTCAGATTAATCTTGTCCAACTCCACAAAGGTAATACCAAGCTACGCTGGACAAACTAAGAAGGACCTATTTCACCAAAGGAAATAAAAGGAGGAAAGGGGTTGCAATTTCCACAAAGAAAATATCAATTAACAATGGCTATGGCTTTTCTTGGTTGGCTGCTTCTGCTGAAGACTCACAGATTTCACGTGTGGAATATAATGGTTGTATTGGTGATATTTCGTCGTGTTCAATTCTGCCAAACCAACCCATATATATATAGTGTAATATATATTATATATATGGTATAATATATATATTTATATATGGTAATAATATAATAACCCATATTATATTATACCCCTAATATATATATATATATTTCCTAAACCTAATCATTCCCACTTTCAACCGGCCAAACACACCGTCATTACCAAGAACGACCCAAAGCAGACATTAAAACCTCCAAGTGACCCACACACGCCCATTAATTTGGGCTTAACACACTCATGAAAGAGACTATACAATTATCATTCAATCCCTACTCAAAGTTCTCATGAAGATATAACTAGTCTATTAATCATCATCGCCTTGCTTTTTTTGAGATCACAAAATCCCAACAAACCTCCACCTTGATCCAAATATACCGCAAACCCCAAAAGTAAAAAAAAATAGCTTAGTAGTTGTTAAAAAGGATTCCAAACAAATTGGAACTTTACATACTTTACCAAGTTTAGAAGTGTCACCAACTTCTAAACTTTACCATTGTGAGCACCTTAGTGCCCATATTTGCAAGGTTATAAACCTTCAAATTCCTAAACAACAACTTTAAAGCTTCCCAATGTTTGGGACCTGGATCAAACATGTACTTGCTTAAAACACTAACAGTAAAGGCCAAGACTGGCCTAGTGCAAACCATCAAGTACATAACGAAGCCAATAACATTTGAGTAGGAGTTTTTACTCATAAACTCCTTTTTCTTATCCTGTTCCTCAGACAAGATAAATTGATTACCAAGAGGCACATAAGTGGGTTTGCAATTAACAATGCCAAATTTCTTCAAAAATTTAAGCACATACGGAGTTTGATACACAAATAAGCATGAATTTGACCTATCTCTATCAATCATACCAAGGAACCTTCTAGAATGTCCTAGATATTTCATGTCAAATTCTTTACTTAACTCAACACTTATCTTGTTTTACCACTTTCATGTTAGGTCCATCCAATAACATGTCATCCACATAAAGTAACAAATACACACAATCATCATTTGTACTGTGGTGCAGGTAATACAAGAAATTATCAAACTCATTCCTCTTGTAACCAAAAACATGTGAATCAAACATTCTATACCACTTACCCTTGGCTACTAGCCTAGCCTCAGATATCTGCGTGCTCACTCTCGATGGTACCCTTTTTTACCTTATAAACCCATTTGCATCCCACTATGGATTTATCCTTAGGTTTAGGAACTAAATCCCAAGTTTGATTCCTAGCAAGAGAACTCATCTCTCCTCTCATGGTACTAAACCATTCTATGGACTTCTCACTCTTTATAGCCTCCACAAAGGTATTTGGCTCCTTATCAACTAGTTCCTGATAACTAGCATAGGCTATAGTGAAGTCGAATAATCTTTGGGGTTCCCTATATGGTCTCCTCTCTCTATCTCTGGCCAATTGATAATTAGCCAAAGGATTTTGGTCAACGGGTTTTTTCTCTATCACATCCTCGTTACCTTCTGCATCTATGTTCTGCTGATTTTGATGTGTGTCACTCTCCACCTCACTAAGGGTGATGGGGATGTGGGTACTCACTTTCTCCACCTCAACTAGGGACTCTTCCCTAATGGTTTCTTGCTGTTTTTCACTCTCTAAACAAGACATATCTGACTCATCAAAAATGACATCCTTACTAATGATGATTTTCACACCCTTTTGCTCCTATCCCACAACCTATACCCTTTATCACTCTCTAGGTATCCTAAGAAAACACATTTCCTAGTCTTGGGATCTATTTTTCCCTCACTCGATGAAAGAAAGCAAGACAAATTAAAAGTCTTAAGTATGGAGTAATCAAAGACATTTACTGCATTCATTTTCATACGATTGTATCACCATTTAAAACAATAGAAGGAGTCATATTAGTCAAATAGCAAGCGGTCATAATACACTTCACCCCAAAACGATTCGTGCATACCTGAAACTCAACATCATACATTTAACCTTATCAAGCAAAGTACGATTCATCCTTTCAGCAACCCCATTATGTTGGGGAGTGTATGGCACAATTTTACATCTAGTAATGCCACACTCATAACACAAATTATCAAAGTCAACATTGCAGAATTCAAGACCATTATCATTACGCAAATATTTAATCTTTCTACCTGTTTGATTCTCCACATGAACTTTCTAATTTTTAAATTTAATGAAAGTTTCACTTTTATCTTTCAATAGATAAACCCACACACGCCCGAGAAATCATCAACAATAGACAAAAAATATTTGTTACCACCAAAATGGGATTGCTCCCGGACCCCACAAATCAAGTATGAATGTATTCTAACACTCTACTTGTCTTGTGTGTGCAAGATGAAAACGATATCCTACGATGTTTTCCAAGCACACAATGATCACAAAAATGGGATGTCAGACACCTGATCCTTACCAAACACACCCTTGTTGTTAGTGGAATTTAGACCACTTATCACTTCAAAGATGTGTAACATATATGCCATTTCTCCTAGTAGCTTTAAAAGCTCTAAGTGCACCCTTACACATTCTAATCATGCCATCACCAAGCCTACCCATGAAACCCAGTACTCTAACTCCCCTATAGAAATCAAATTCCTACCCATATGCGGAACATATCCGACTTCTTTTAATGTATGCACAAAGCCAATCACAAACTTAATAAATACATTACCAACACCAAGAATTCTATATGCAACTCCATCCCATGCAACTACATGTCCATGATCGCCCTCATGCAAATGATCAAACCAAAACTTATTTGAAGTGACATGAAAAGATGCACCGGAGTCAAGAATCCACTCATGTATATGGGAGTTCATAGACAGTTAATCTCACCAGTGCTCGAATTTAAAAGCATGTAAACCTCACCTGACTCATCACTAGAGGTCACTAAATTTGTCTCTCTCTCTCGATCTTCTCATCTCTCTTGTTCTTCTCTTTATAACACTCACTAATGAAATGTCCTATTTTCCCACACCGTAACATTTCTTTCCTTTTGCCCTCCCATGTGACTTAGAACGACTTCTACCTTTTCTATTGCTACCACTGCTTGTTTTGCCACCTCCACTTCCACTCCCATCCCCCACCGAGGTCTCACCCTCACAAAATGGACTTCACCATTTTTCTCTCATTTTCTCGAACTTCAATTCTCTCTCCTTACTTTTTAAAGAGTCTATGACAATGTCGTGTAAGTGGTCTCCCTCCCCATACTTAATGGCATTCTTGACTTCCTTATATGAATCAGAATGGCATTTAACAAAATGATAGCTTTGTTAATTTCAGGACCGTTTCACCACGCTTTGTAATATCTTGCACAAGCTTATTAAAACATCAAGATTGTCATCCAAATCCTCGAGGGATCAATTTTGAAGTCGAAAAATTTTCAAGGAGATAAATTTTATTTGGAGTGGATTGGATTAAATAAAGCTCTTCTAATTTTTTCCAAAGCTTTTCGTGGAATCAAATTTTCCAACTTTTCGCAAAACAGATCCTCGACAAATGCAATATAATAGAAGTGTAAGCAAGTTCATCAAAATCCTTTTTCTCGATCCTCAAGAACATTAGGACCATAAGAATTATCAATAGCTTTTGAAACCTTTTGTCGAACCAAAATACCTTTCATTTTTGTTACCAAATAGAAAAATCACATTTACCAAAGAAAGACACTCAAGTCAAAATGATGTGCGAGACATCTTAACAAATAAGAATACACACCAACAAGCACCTTAAGATAATCACGCAAAAATACCTAAGGCCTCAATATACACCGCTTTAGATTCCTGTGGTTTCGTGAGATTCGCGATCTCGATCAAGAGAATTGTCAAACGGGTAAAGTCCAGTGACAGCCTAAAAAATAATGCACAAAAATAAAGTATCGCAATTAATCAAAGACCAAACAAAAGCTAACACAAGTCACAATAATGAGCACATAAAATTTCTAGCAACAGGCAATGGTTACCCCACACGGTAACCCCAAAACCTATTGGCCACTCCACACGATGACCTGCTAGTACTGGAATGTAAAAGAGATTAGCCAATTTACCAGAGCGGACCAAATCTGACGGTCCGTATTAAATAGGAGAGATGCGAAACAAATTAAAAAGAAATCCAAAGAGCAGAACAACAACAACACAAGTCGAAAAACCACGAAGGTTTTGCAAACGCCGAATACGTTCACTATCGAACCGCTGTTCAAGCTGTCCGGACCACCAAAATTATAACTGACCACCACAGAAGGTCAGAAATAGGACGAGGATCACAACGCCACCAGCCACTCACCGGAATACCCTCTCACGCGCCTCCACGCTACACCGAAGGAAATCGCGGCCCGAATTTTACGCGCCACCCACATCGCCGACTCATGTTGCCCCACGCGCGCACGCGCGCCCCACCGTCGCCTCGCCTTGACGCCGTGAGTCGGAATATGTTCTCCGCTCACAAAGATGACGTCTGCTTGGCCGGAAAATGGACGATGATCCGGGCGGTTTGTGCTTCTTCTTCTTCGTTAATCGGACGACCCAAAATTATTTTTCTTGCACTACGGAATGCTACCGAGGCTCTGATACCAATTGTTGGGAAAAATAGTTCACCGGATCGTTGATTCTTGCAAGAACAATTGACAGGGCTCAGATTAATACTGTCCAACTCCACAAAGGTAACACCAAGTTACAAGGACAAACTAAGAAGGACCTATTTCACCAAAGGAAATAAAAGGAGGAAAGGGGTTGCAATTTCCACAAAGAAAATATCAATTAACAATGGCTATGGCTTTTTCTTGGTTGGCTGCTTCTGCTGAAGACTCACAGATTTCACGTGTGGAATATAATGGTTGTATTGGTGATATTTCGTGGTGTTCAATTCTGCCAAACCAACCCATATATATATAGTGTAATATATATTATATATATGGTATAATATATATATTTATATATGGTAATAATATAATAACCCATATTATATTATACCCCTAATATATATATATTTCCTAAACCTAATAGTCCCCACTTTCAACCGGGTCAAACACACCGGCCACATCGAAAGAACGACCCAGCCAAGAGCATTAAAAGCCTCCAAGTGACCCACACACGTCCTTCATTAATTTGCTTAATACACACGGCATGGAGTGGGTATCTGATTATACAATTATCATTCAATCCTTACAAAGTTCTACGTAAGATATAACTTACCTATTAATCATCAACACCCATTAATTCTTTACGAGGCCTGGAATCACTTTGTTCTATAACATAATTTCCTCAAAAAATTCTTAATTCCTCCACGTTTTCCCATGTGCTTCTTCATCTACCCTTTTCATCCTTGAACTTATCCAATCACTTTGTATTACTTTTCTCTCAATTTATTTCAATAAAGCTTGACCTCAAATTTACAACATTATACCATCCAAAAGTGACTGAAAGGTTAAAAGAAAATGAACTATCTCAAATCTGCAATTGAAATTCAAGGTAAAGCATTATTGCCAATGTCATGTAGAAGTGAAGAACTGGTTTCGCGTGAAACTAGGGATTGGGAAAGAAGATAATATTTTTTTTAAAAATTGTTTTAAATAGTAGAATGTAAAAAGATTATTTTGCAGTTTAAAAAAAAAAGTTATGGATCTCAGTTGCAAAATTTTCATTATGTTTTTTCTTCTATTATTTTAATTTATTTAAGTTATAGGTAAAATTGTCAAAAATATTATATGAGGATTATCTCGTGCGAATTAATAAAAAGATGGGACGACATCCATGAATAAAATTGAATGAGATGCTATCATATAAAACCCGAAAAATGGACAATCAGTAAATTTACCCTAAATTAAAATAGCAAAAGAATAGAAAATATAATGAAAAAAATTGCGCTTTGAGTCTTTAACTTTTTCAAAAGTGCAAATAAAAGCTAAACATTTTATTTTTATTTTTGTTACCACCCGATTTTGGTAAGGCCTCCACGCCAAGAAAGACCCAAAAATGTCTCATCTAAGCCTAATTCAAGCATCGCTAAGGCCTTATAGGCCCAGGTGAGGGGCTTCCAGATTCATAAAGGTCTTATAGACTCGGCGAAGGCCTCGACCGCCCAAAGAAGGACCTCGTAAGTTTTCGTAAGGCCTCGGAGACCCATCGAATATCTTAGCATTCATGAATCGGAGTATTGCGAGGCCCATGAAAGGCCCTCGACACTCATGGCTAACCTAGAGAGCCTCGCTTGACTTCGTGATTTATTATAGTCCGCATATAATCCGATATTTTGGGACGGTTAAAAGGATATCTCAAGGAAGATTATGTTTGATTGTCATAAGGAAACCATATCCCAATCCAATAAAATCAAAGAACACAATATTAGAGATTGAGAGAGATTAGGATGCAATATCGGAAGATCACGGCGAGATTGGAACCTACCTGTCGATAAGGAAAGAGAATCCCAATGTAATTCTAATTGATTGCTTCTCTAAATCAATTAGGATTCTCCCCTATAAATATCGATTCTATTATTCTAAGGTAGGCTTTTTCTTGACACGCATTTTTGAGTACCCATGATTTTTATTACGTACTTTGGTACGCTCTTGTTGCACTGAAAATCCCACCCTAAACTCTCGCTCACATCTCTCGCTTGCTTGTCTCCCCACACCCAATTACTTTTGCCCCGTGTATTGCTCTAATACCGACGGTTGACTTGATCGTCGTAGTACCAACGATCGCCGAACCCTTTTCCCCGGAGATCTTGGTACCTAACGATTGTCCGAGTGTCGTGAGTAATATACATGTTGGCGGAGGAGTGATTGGAGATCTGGCTGCACGTGGACATTGCGGGTTCCAACGTCAACAGATTAGGCGCCATCTCGGAATCGAAAACGTTACACAACCAAAAACTTGTGGTAAAAACGTGTTTTCTACCAGGAAGAGCAAGGCAACCGAATATTCCATGGAAGAGGAAGTCGAATCCCACCACACTGACTTGCGGCAGGAGAGCGTTCAAGACCTACGAACGTAACCCGCCCGCAAGAGGAGAAGACAACGGCAAAAGCGAACGGTTGAGCAGAAAATCAGACTGAAGTCGGACAATGCCTTGATGAGAGTGGTGCTTGAACTGTTGGAGAATCAATCTCTTCAATATGAAGCCAAGCGTGAGTCGTGCCTGTAGAAGCCCTTCGAGGTCCAAATCGATCGAAAACCCATCAATCTCAAGATGATTCGCCAATCCTCAACGGGTGAACTCCCAAGAACTGTGAGAGAGACCGTGCACCGCAAGTGTGAAAAGTCGGTCGCCGCGCCAAACAGATTCGACAGTTGGGAACCGGGTCATCGTGGCTCGACCTCAATCGTTGAGTAGCCAACAGAGCGAGCCCAAATGATGACCACCTAGAGAAGAGAAGGGACTCTGTGGCTCACGATATGAAGCCCAAAGAGGAAAGACCGTAGCGGTTGTGCGACCTTGACGACGAGGACGATGACTACCCATTCTCCAAAGAGCTAAAAGCTAGAGAACTCTCTGGCAGGGTTCAAAATGTCTCCCATAGAGAAATATAACTGGAGAGGTGATCTCACGGATTCAATTGGAGGTTCGCTTTCTAAAGGCCTTCGTCATTATTTAATACTCCTTCTTAAAGTCCCGTGCCTGATATAAATAATAGGCTTGGACTTGGGGGACTATTGTTACCACCCGATTTTGGTAAGACCTCCACATCAGTAAATGCCCAGTAAAGGTCTCATCTAGGCCTAATTCAAGCATCGCTAAGGCCTTATAGGCCCAATGAGGGCCTTCCAGATTCATAAAGATCTTATAGACTCAGTGAAGGTCTCGGGTGCCCAGCAAGGGCCTCGTAAATTTTCAAAAGGCCTTGGAGGCCCATCGAATATCTTAGCATTCCTGAATCAGAGTATTGCGAGGCCCATGAAGGGCCTCGACACTCATGGCTGACCTAGAGAGCCTCGCCGGGCTTCGTATTTATTATAGTCTGCATATAATCCGATATTTTTGGACGGTTGAAAGGATATCTCAATGAAGATTATGTTTGATTGTCATAAGGAAACCATATCCCAATCCAATAAAATCAGCAACACAATCTTAGGGATTGAGAGAGATTAGGATGCAATATCGGAAGCATCACGGCGAGATTGGAACCTACCTTGTCTGATAAGGAAAGAGAATCCCAACAGAATTCTAATTGATTGCTTTCCTAAATCAATTAGGATTCTCCCCCTATAAATATCAGATTCTAATTATTCTAAGGTAGGCTTTTCTTGACACGCATTTTTTGAGTACGCATGATTTTTATTACGTGCTGCACGCTTTTGTTGCACTGAAAATCCCACCCTAAACTCGCTTACATCTCTGTCTACTTGTCTCTCCCACACCTAATTATTTTTGCCCTCCCGTGTATTGCTCTAATACTGGCAGTTGACTTGATCGTCGGAGTACCAACAATCGCCGGACCCTTTTTTCCTGAAGATCTTGGTACCTAACGATGTTGGCACGTGGACGTTGCAGGTTCCAACGTCAACAATTTTTTACAATTTTTTACTTAAAGTAATAAAAAAATGTGTCATCAAGTCCCAAACTTTATAATCTGACACCTACGCCCTTATTATATGTGCACTGAAAATACCTCTAGAGTCTGGATAGAATTCGTCCAAATATTTGTTAGTTAAAAAAAAAAATTAAACTTGTAACCTAAATTTGACCAATTCAACAAAGACAAAATAATCTTTTCACACTTTATTATTTAAAACAATTAAAAAAAAATTCTTCTTCCCCACTCCCACCTGTGACCAATTCGGGAGGGATTTCTCCTCTCGATTTCGGACCCAATAAAATGTGAAGATACTGCACTTTTAAAAAGTTAGAGATCCCAATTATAATTTTTTTTCATTATGTTTTCTTTTTTCCGTTATTTTAATTTATTTAAACTATGGAGAAAATCGTCAAAAAGACCATTACAAATTAATGAAAATATATAGATTTATATCTGCAATTAAAATTGATTGAGAATGATATTGTTACAAAAATTGGAAAAATGAGGATCAGAAGTGTAATTTATTTTTTTTTAAAAAAAATATGATATGCAAATAAACCATTTTATGACGTCTTAACGGATTTTTTGGATGAAAGTCCTTATCAAACACAAGATGTGTTGATTAATGAAAAGTTGGGAATAATAATATGATAAAAAAAAAAAAAAAAAAAACTAGGAACATGAGTACTACAGTGAGTAAGAATTGAGAATACTAAGTGCAATTAAAATATGGTATAATAAATAAAAAGTATGGTATGATTATGATTTCTCTTTTATTTTTCGTCATTGAACTTGCATTGAAATCTCAATTGGCCGCACAACTTTAAATTGTCCCAATCAAATCACAATTTTAATTTATTTTAATGTACTAAATTTAACATCCCTAACATATGTGGATATTAAAATTTGACGATAATTAGACGTATCTTATATTTCTAGATAAATATACTACGTAATCCAAAATTTAAAACACATTTGTCACCGATTATGATTTCACAAAACACGATTTATTTTTAAATTTTGCAAATCACAACTTGATTAGGTGGTATTGTCAGTAGATTTTAAAGAATATCATTTGTAAAGAGAATCGCTTAAATGTTTGATAAATTTTGTTTAGAAATTATTGTATCTTTCAAAATCAATATTTATACGTTTGGTAAAAAGAGTGTAATATTGTTATGTATGTATACAACTACTTAAAAATATTCATTAAATTGATCTCCTTATATATTATTGTTATTATGATTTTTTTATAACAATATGTAATGTTATTAAATATTTATCTAAGATAATATGTTCAACATGGTTATTTTAAAATGAAAAAATAATAATATTTATTAAATTCAAATTTTATAAAATTTAAAAATATATTTGACATGTATTGCCAAGGAAAAAATGGAAGAATATTTTTCCGTAAATGATGGACGATTTTATTATTGTAGAATACCAATAAATGTAAAATAAAACCAACAATTTTAGAATATGAACTGAATTAATTTTATTAATTGGAGTTAAAATTGACTTTAGATAATTGAAAAAGCTAAACGCAGTTTTCGCCACAATTTTTGTTTGCCACTCTATATTTCAATTGCAATAAAGGTTATCAACTTGTGTCCTCAATTTTTTTCGTCACGATATTATTCTCAACCTTTGATTAATTAACATATCTTGTTCGTTATGACGATTTCTATCCAAATATTCTCATTAACATGCTTGAAATGATGGACAAATATTTTGTTGAAAATTTGTACTTGTTGTATTTTTACTTATTTAAGAATCACGAGGGACATGTAAGTCTTCTTATGTCCTCTTAACATATTATTTAGATAAACTGGTCAAGGGACGAGATTTGTTAATTAATAGAATGTTAAAAATAAGAATATGGCGAAAAGGTAATAGATGGCATATGTGTGACAATTAACAAATGTTAATTAGAGATGGCAAAAAATCATCCTCGCTTCACCTTGTCTCGCCGAATTTCCCGAACCGCCCGCCTCCCAAAAATCTCCGATGGGCGGGGATAGTAATGGGCACCCGCCCGCTGCCATTCCTAAGATTAATGACCTTCATTACAATCAAAACACGGCGAAGCATACAATAATCGCGGTGTGAATGTAACTATCGAAAGCTAAAAGCATGATTTGATAAATTACACTTGGGAAAAGATCTCCCGCGCCCCTGGTGGGAAATCCTGAAATCCTGCCCACATGTCGATGTTTGTGATAATTGCTGATCTAAAAAGTAACTTTTTGCATCACCACATGCCGACAAGTCGACATGTCGACGAAATCAAAGCCGCCTTGAGAGGCGTGATCGAGACTCAATTACACTTTACTGCTTATAAAAATTTGTTGTTAGGTGATATAAATTCTTCCAGAATTATTTTTTTTTAAAAAAAGTTAACAAACACTTAGAATAGTTGTGGTTTGTATAACAATTAGAAATATGGCTTTAAAATCAATTTTAAACGAAGTGTAAAATAGCTTAACAAAGTAACTAGCTTTGAAAATAAATTAAATTTTAATAATTTAATTATGACAAATTAAAGTGGGATTAGCCAAGTCGAGAATTCACTAAAAGTTTAGTGACCACATATGAATTATCTCCTCATTTTTTTCTTCTAAAAATCTAAAGGTCCGTTTTCTTTACATTTTAGTTTTCAATCACGAGTTTTTAATTTTTTTTCAATTTTCTATTTTGAGAGTCTGCTATTGTCTCATTTTCTTGTCTTCTTCGTTGTCATTGAAAATTATGCTATTCTCGTTCTTGTTCAATTTCTTTTTCACGTTGATTTAATTTGTATGAAAGTTTTGAATTTTTGAGTTGAATAACACATTGTCAGTAATTTTGTGATTTTTTTTTTCGTACTCTATTGTGTGTGATACAAAGAAGAAATTATGCTATTTAAAGTTAACTTAGAAATTGCATTTTTATAGAAACGTACTTTCCACATTTTGGAGGCAAAACACAAGTTAGGCACATTGAAGACATAATATCACAAATAAAAAGATCAAAAAAAAAAGATACAATAGTCGTCGTGATACTAAATTTGACCTTTTAACAATCAAATGGGCAATTTCTGTGACACGGAATCAACGAGAAGATACAATAGTCTTCGTGATGCTAAATTTCACATTTTAACAATCAAATGGACAGTTTTTGTCACTTGGGAATTATCTTTGCACATTTTAAAAAGGGTGGGGACCTATATGCCATATCTCGTGGGTCCCAGGCGCTATTACCGTATACGTAATTGAAATCTGGAAGACGTCTAACGTCTTTAACAAACATAAATGACCAATTTGGCAATATTGAAAAGAGCAGGGGTTTTAGTTGAAATTGGCCATATGTTAGTGTCACCAAACCCATATATATATAAAAGAAGTTGTTCGCTTTGATATTCCAAAAGAAAAAGAGAGAAGAAATGTCGGATACTCCATCTGCTAAGAGATGGCTTCCTCTTGAAGCCAACCCTGATGTTATGAACCAGGTTCGATCCAATTTCTCATCGATTTCCTTTTTTTATATGTGTTAATGATTATTAATTAATAATATGAGAAAAATCTGATTTGCAGTTTCTTTGGGGACTTGGTGTTCCGCCGGATGAGGCAGAGTGCTTTGATGTTTATGGATTGGATGAAGAACTTCTAGAAATGGTTCCAAAGCCAGTGCTGGCCGTCCTGTTTCTCTACCCTATAACATTACAGGTGATTTGTCAAAGAGATTTTAAGAGCTTGTTTGGCTGAGCTTAAAAAGCTTACTTATAAGTAAATTGACTTAAGTTTTAAAATATATAATTCTTTAATTGATTAAAATTAGAATTTAGTACAAAATAAGTAACTTATTTTACTGAAGAATAGGAAAAAGAGTAAAACATGTTTGGAACTAAAAAAGTACCTTTTCTAAGCTTAGCCAGACATGTTCACGCAATGCAACAATCCATATCAATTGACTCTTAATTTTGTAGCCCTTAGGGTGATTTCTTTAGGTTCTAAAATGTTTACAGTGTTTAAATTTGTATTGAGATGACAATTCTGTTTTTTACAGAGCGAAGAAGAGAGGATAAAACAAGATAGTATAGTAAAGGTGAGTTTGGCTTTATTATTATATTTAATGTTACTATTTGGATGATACATTTCTACTTCTCCTGTATAGATGCTTTGTAGGGAGATTTTGTTCTTGGAACCATGCGATTTTGTAAAATAGAAGTAGTATATGGTGGATTTGAGTGGAAAATGAATTTATCAAAAATCCAGAGTAAACGGTTGGCTTTGACCCGTTTTCGATTTTTTTAACTGCAGAGACATTGTTTTACTAGTTTTCCTGAAAAAATTAAGGGGCAAAAAGAGTAACTAGCCTATTCCACTCCTTGTATTCCAAACAACATAAGTAGAATCCAAATGTATTTCCCTTCCCTTCCTTTCCAATTTCAAATCTAAATCTCGATTCCATTTCGAAATTGGTTCCAAAATTAGTTTGAAAATGTGTTTTCAGATTTTGGATGAGGTTTCCATGCTCCTAAATTGAGAAAGACTTCAGACTTCCAATGATGACCATATGACTATCATGGAAAAGTTTGCAGGACTTAGTTTTCTTGTCATCTGCCAAATCTAGATTATCTACTTGATCTGATGTTTATTAATTGTTTTGGATTATGATTTCATGATTTCAACATGTACATTTTCGAGGTATTTATAGAAAGATTTTGCTACTTGTGCATAAATTTTTTCCACGTGCATGTTTACCTTTAATTAAAAACAACATTACACTTAAATCTACAGTGACATAAAATAGCATGTCAACTTTTGGCTTTCTTTTCACTATAGTCTCCTACAATGACTAGATTTCTACTTAAGTGTTTCTATTTTAGTTATGGGTATGATTTTTGTGTTGTGCCTATATTACTCTATCCCCATAGAATGTCAAATAGGATAAAATAAATTCAGTTGATTATTTGTTGGAGAACTTTATCTAAAGTGTATTTACTTGATCATATCAATGTATTTTTCCATGCGTGTGCTTGCGGACACACTTGTGGTTGCCTGTTTTGCATGCTATGAATGTACAATTTGGAGAATATATTCCAGCAATCAAGATGCCAAATGTTCTCCAGCTTATCACTGACGTCAGTGCAGGATTTGGGATATCTCGTAGTTTTGGAATCTTATTGATTTCCTCAGCTAAATTGACTTTCAATTTATTATTGATCTCATTGGGTTATTCATAATTTTTAAAGTACCCTTGGTATGCATTGATAACAGAAGACAACTTTATGTCGATTCTATTTCATCCAACTTGTAGTATATGCATTTCGAAATTAATCCTAATAATTTATGATTTTCTGGTAAATTCTCACATAACTTGACTCAATAACCGTGAATTGGATTTTGATTGGGTTTTACCTTGGTTTAATTTTTTCTTCAGTCTGTTTCCCTGTTCTTTTCTTTGTTTCTGATCTTTTAGTTGAGCAATTGGTCCTGCTTCACTTCATTTTATGTATTTATATTGCAACTATTCAATATTCATGATAGTCTGCCTACAGGAGCCGAGTGGAGGAGTTTACTTTATGAAGCAAACTGTAGGCAATGCCTGTGGAACCATTGGGCTTCTTCATGCTGTTGGGAATATTACGTCTGAGATAAAACTTCGTAAGTAAATTGATACTTTATATTAATTTTGGGATAAGATGGGAATTCGTGTAATGCTGAAGATGTTTCCACCTCTTCAATAGATAGTTGGTAATCTTAAATCACTGTTTGCATGGATTTTTTCCCTTTTGTTGAGTTTTTGATATTAGTAATGACTGATGGTTAGATTTTTTGGTTTATTGAATGAAAAAGGGGCCAAATGGGCGGAGACATGCTGAAAGAATTAGGGAATACAGAGATATAAACTTTTATATACAGAAGGAAAAAGATAGAAATGGGGCAGGAGAAGTCATTGAACTTGGTTTAAAAATGAGGTTGAAGAAGTTAAACAGGAGGCCGGGATAGAATTGCATTAGTTAGAGAGCTTTTAGCTGAAGTTTAGATTCGACTTCTTTCATGCATGCTTACAATTTTGTTCTGTATCTTCAAAAAATATCAGCAATTATTAATGTCCCTTCTAAATCTATCACATCAAGGTTTTCATTCACACCTTTTTGCTTATTGTTTTCAGTTGAAGGGTCGTTCCTAGACAGGTTCTACAAGTCCACTGCAAATATGGGTCCTTCAGAGGTCAGTTGTTCTTGAACCTTACTGTCATTAGTGTTTGGTGCAAGTCATATGGTTGCTTTGTGTCCTAAATGCCAGAATAAAATTATCTTCCAGCGTGCTGCATTCCTTGAAAATGACAGAGAAATGGAAGTTGCTCATTCAGTTGCAGCCATTGCTGGTGAAACCGAGGTTAGGTTTTAGAAATTTAGTTATTGAGTCATTGACTGATTACTTGGTAATTCTGCAACAAATAATAGCTTTAGTCAAAAGAAAGTAATTTAGATTTTTTTTTTTTTTTTTGACTTGATATTCCAAGCTTTCTTTGTGGAAGATAAGCTCATTATTGCTTGCATATCCTGTTCTTCAATGGAATACAAGCATTATTCTGCTGCAAATTTCAAACTGTTGAGGCGATAACATAAAGAACTTCATCAACTTAATACTTACAGAAGTCAAAGGGTTTGCCTAATGGAAAAGATTAGAGTGGTAGTTGGACAAGTGATATTTGTGGTGAACAAGTCCTTGGAGAAGAATAAGACCTGTCCTCTAGGTTTTGCATTGGATACTATTCAAGCTGTAAAGAACATTGAACTTTTCAATATGGTCAATACATTGTGCATGTTATACAGTAACTATCAACAAAACTCTTACTGTTCAGGACTTGCAGATTCGTATGTTGCCTTCTTAATCTTGTTTAAGCTTTGGTACCACAAAGATTAAATTTTAGAAATTACCCATGAAAAATATATAGCATCTTTTAGTGTCGAATTGTATTTCTTTTCAACTTAATTTTGCACTCTTAGTTCATGTTGATTCAGTGCTTGAATCCTTAAACTAGTGCAATTGATTCAGTCGCTTTGCCAGGTTGATGTCTAGGATCTTATCTAAACTAGTATTTGTGGCAATTTGAGTTGAACATATGCCTATAGAGCACATCCTAAGATGTCTTCTTTTTTTTTTTTTTCCCATTGCTACTTTAATATAGTTCAGTCTCCAGTAGTAGTGGACATATATAACCAAGATGAAAGGAAATATATAAATATTTCTCTATGCCCAGTTCCAATGTTGGAACCAAGACTCATGCAGCACGCCCAAGGCTCATATCTAAGTCTCCATGGTCTTACCCTAATTGGAGTAAAGCTGGATAATAATTTTTTTTGCTCGTCGTCTTCTTTTGACTTTTCTCCGTGTCCCTAATTCCACCTAGAACTGATAGTAGCATGACAATAAACAATCATGGTAAATTGTACTTTAATGTTTCAGTATAGCTCAAGGAAGCTAGTTGATCAGTGAATTATAGTGACTACGTTTCAAATTTTGCCATTTTATCAGATTTCTTATCATCAATTTGGGTGGTATAAAAATTAGGTCAGAATCTTGTTATTTGATCAGTTTAGTTTTATCAAATTTATTTTCCATGGATGGTGGGAAATTTGTGATCTCGTCTGTTTCTCTTTACAGGCTTCAGATAATGTAGACACACACTTCATCTGCTTCACATGTGTAGATGGTAAGTCTCTCGCTCTCTCTTCTCCCTCCTCCCTCCCTATGCAAGTGCAGTTATTCTAATATATAATTCCATGGAATTTAAAATAGGAGGAGTTACACCATTTGTTAATGTGAAGTAATATCTATTGTATGAGGAATAATGACACGCAGATGAGCATTTAGGAGCTAATTTATCTGATATTGGCATCACGTTGCACGAGAGAGATTGTGAAAGCTTAGTGTTTACTAATAGGTTTTTGAGCTTGAATGTGTTTTTGTATTCAACAACAACAGTAACAAGAAGCTAAGTTTTATTATCCTTTGAATTGAGGACAACTGCATGAATCATATTTTGTCATTTCGCTTATCACCTCTGAAAGACTTAAATATTCTGGAGCAATCTCATTCTATGTTAATTTTGGTACCTTTTCCTCTTCTAACGCACTATACTGGATTTTACTACTCTTGTTGGTGTGAGCTTATTAAGCTCTACTCAATCATTTAAGACATCCTTCCTTAATTTACCCTCGATTAGCGCCCGTATCTGTTTGTTGGTGTATGGTCTCATTTCTAGTTTTATCTATTTTAGTTTGACTACACATCCATAACATTCTCATTTGTGTTACGTTGATATTATGGAAGTTTTGTACCTAACAGGTCCAATTTTTTTTTGTATATTCAATTTTCTACAGTACTTTGAAGCATTCAGATTAGTAATGATTTTACGAACCTATCTTGTCTTAACTGGTTTTTGAGCTTTTCAGAAGCCTTTTCTGAGCTTCATTCTGATTCTATGTTCCTACTTGACTGTCCAAAAGGATCTTAACTCAGATATTGATGTGCTCTGAGATTACTTATGTCTGGGATGAATAAGCAACAAGGCACAATTAAAATTATATGAAATTATGTTGTCTACGGGAAGCTATCCTTTTGTCTGCTTGTTGCATGTTTGTTTAAAAGAGTGGTGGGGTAGTCTGGATTTGTTAGGCCTGTCAGTCTAATGATCTTAGCAAATCATCTCATTATGTTCTAATTTAAAAAGTTAAAGAAAAGTAGAAGAGAAGATGAAGGGAATACAAGTTGAATCATGCAGGTGCTACAATGCCAGAACAATAATTTGATGGCAATACTATCTTGAATATGTCTAGACATGGAACTGTTCATCAAGCAAAGTGCCTCAAGATGAAATTTCCAGTAGAATTTCATCAACTTAAATCAATTGCTACTATTTTTAAGTGCCATTCAGTTAGTTATATTATTGCCATATCGTATTCCAATACTACTGCATATATCCCTAATAGATTGTGTTTTGAATAAGAAATTTAGCTAGAGTGTTGGTGGGATTAGTATTATAAGAAAGAACACAGACGCTGAGCAATGTACAAAGAATCACAGGAGATAATAGGGCGCACAGTGTGTACATACAGGAGTGAGAAAGCTTGAGATCTATATTGGAGGCTTGATGTTAAAAGTGGGATGCCTGTGTGACTCAAAAATCAATAGAAGTTCTAAAGAAATTAAAATGTGAGGCTAGAAACAAGAGGGACAAAGTGACAATAATCCAGAACTTTTGAACTGGAAAACTTCATAAAATTTTGACAAACGGAGGGAGGGATGGTCATAACAAGAAACCAATATTTTCTAGGTGGTTCAATTGACATCCCACGATGAAGTTCCGTGAGCGATGTATACTGGCAAACGGGTGGTGCAGACTTGCATTCCTTTCAATTAATATTTAATATTCAGCAGCAAGATGGGAGGCAGTAGAGGGCGTTTGTGAGAGATGTACGCTCATGGGGGTGGGGGGTGTTGGGGAAGGAAGGGAGGAGGAAGGGTCATAACAAGAAGCCAATATTTTCTTGGTGGTTGAATTGACATTCCACGATGAAGTTCTGTGAGTGACGATACTAGCAAATGGTTGGTGCAAACTCGCATTCCTTTTAATTAATAAATACTACTTGACAGCAAGATGGGAGGCAGTATAGGGCGCCTGTTAGATATGTGTGCGCATGGGGTAGGGGTAGTGGTGTTGGGGGAGTGGAACAGTGGTTATCCAATGAAGCCTAGACTCCCAGATATATCCCATACAATCAGAAAATTATATCAAGGGGCCAATCGCTGCCCACCATCTCCTGTGGCTCTGCTGCTGATTTAAAATTAAATGCGTTGTGATGTTTAATACAATCTAGCATAGACATGGTGGAAGATTTATCATACTTGCAACCCTGATCTTATTTTTTTCTGAGTGAATCTAAACATTCATATGCTCATCAGCTGTCAGTTTGGTATAATTGAATCCACCTTCCTTGCATCAATCATTTAGTTCTTTATTCGGAGCAAGTATACCATCAGGATAAATATATACTGTGAACTTTTTATTTGTAGGACAACTGTACGAGCTTGACGGAAGGAGAGCAGGGCCAATTTCACACGGTGCATCCTCTCCAAGCACCTTATTACGGGTAATCTTCTTAATCTGTAAAGGCTAGGTGGGAGCAGAGTTAGGTTTTTCTTTTTTTCCCCGAATTCTTTCAGGTCTTATAGTTTTCTTTTAAATCTGATTTTAAGGAAAATGGCAAGTAAAAGAACATTGAGTAGTGCAATAAAATTGCTGCATCTAGATATATAAGTAAAATCAATTACAATCTGATGTCATGGAATCTTAAGCAGTAAACGAATTCAAGTGATTGACACTTGAGCAGTTGACCATGCTTCTGATGGCTTGAGACATTTGCCGCAGACCTCTTCCCTGGCATTTGAATCTGCTCCTCAGATTGAGTTTAGGAAAAGTTTCTTTACATGTAAACAAGCTTCCTTTGGTTGTCTCGCACTTGTTTTCCCAGACTTATCATTGACAACTATCTTGTTAGTACTAAGAAGGGTGGGGTTAGAAAATGTCACTGAATTTTTAGCAAAAATCATGTTGTTCACTAAAATTCATTTTGTTCCAAGTTGGTCTATCAACTCAAACTTTGTTCCAATTGGATCATTGAACTTAAACATTTGTTACAATTTGGTCATTCCATCCATGTTTCACTAGTGCAAAATCTGACATGCTGTTCAGTTGGCAAAGAACTAGATTGCCACTACATTTTCCACAAGCCAAACTAATGGATATGGATAAGTGACCAAATTGTAATAAAGTTTGTGCGGTGACCTACTTGAAATGAAATAAAATTTAATAATCAACAAGAAATTGACAAAAATTGGCGAAGTAAACACCCTAGCGTGCAGTGTTATTAAGCATCAAGAAAACCGTTGCAAAAGCATTGATCCGTAAGGTGACTCGTGTTACTTACTTGGGAGTATTTCCCACTTGTTTGTGGGTCTTCCCTATAATAATTTTCCTAGTTACTATTTTGTCTCTTGGACGTCTCTTTGGTAAAATATTATTTTCTTACAGGATGCGGCCGAAGTTATTCAACAGATGATCCTCAAAAATCCCGAATCAATCAACTTCAACGTAATTTCTATCTCGAAGAAAACTGAAGCATTCGAGTGATGTTCTTGACCACATGGCGTGGCTAGAAGCTGGACATTTGAGTGCTATTGACAGACTTTGGTAGGACATTTCTGCATTTCAGCTTCCTTGTCTTGATCCTAATTTATAGAGCCTAGACATTCCGATGAGATCTGTTGCTTGGAGAGGGTATTTTGTTTTTTGGTCAATCTCCTATACTTTGATGTGAATTTTACATGGAGGCTATGAATATGTTAAAGCTTTCCCGTATAACCATATTCACGCTTTCTTACCCCTGAAGTGATGGTATATCCAACCAAACATTGTTAAAGGGTTGTTTGAGAAAGTTTTTAGTAGATTTTAATAAAAAGTTGATGAAGTCTGTGTTTGAGAAGTTGTAGATCTCATGAAATGCAAGCAATTGAAATTAATTGTTGATTTTGACTTTTGGCTTTTAGCAACTTTTAAAGCTTGACCAAACAAAGACTAATTGACAAATTGTTTGTCAACGACATTTGAGTTTGCAAATTTCAGCTGATTACTTTTGCTGTTCTGAAAGTTAATTGGGTGATTACCTCTTGGTGCCCTTGGAACTACATCAAACTTAATTAATGATTGTAATACACATTAGACCATCTCCAAGATCTTGCAATTAATTGCACAGGAGAGGACATAGAACCTGATCTCCACAAGAACAACATGAGGAGGAGAAGAATCAAGCAACATTACAATAGCTTATTGAAAGAAAGGAAAGCCGAGAATAAATAAAACTAGTAATGCCATCATTTTCTTTATAGAACTTTAAGGGATATGTAGTCGGTTCATTTGTGAGTCCCAAAGTATCCTCTTAACTACACTGGTACAAGCACGAGTTCCTTACAATGAAGAGCTGCACTGCACAACTGAATCATTTGCAGTGAATCAAGAAGAGCTGCACTCAAGAGTACAAATTGAACATGGATATTAAAAGGGTTTCGTCAGTGTAAATATAAGAACTTAGTAAGGATTTATCTGGTGATAACTTATTACTAGCTTCTCAGCTCCAACAGTACTTAGTTCCTGCAAGTGAAGAAGAACAAATGATCCCTCTAAACCTACAAGAAGATTTTACACTACACCCATGTCCATTTCAGAGCTGTTAGAAATGCCATTACCTTCCATGAACAAATGATCCCTCTTGATGATGAAAAATGTGACCTCAAAAAATGACTGCCAACAGAAACCCACACCTCCTCTTCTTACGTGTAATTTTCCTATGCACTTGGACCTCTACGGTTTTTGTTAGCCACGCAGATGCACCGGGCCGAGTAGATATGATGTTTGTGGGGAGGCATACGCTATGGTAGAGGTGGTGGCTTGAGGCCCCTAACTAATAATTCTTCTAAGTGATTATGAAGTACTTAAAAGTTCATTAGCATAGAGGACTTGTGTTTTCTGTGTGTGAGTTTATATTTTTTTCCTCTTTTCTTGTGGGAATGGCCTTAGTATTTATAGGAAAATTCTAATTGATTGACCTCCTTTAAATGTGTGACAAGTGGCTCAATCTGAATGGTCCTCACGTCACATCAATGGCTTTAATGAAAGGTATTCTTTCATTCTGTGCGCTGGAAGCTGGATGCGACAGATCAGTATTGGCAAGCCATCCCATCATTCATTTGGATATGTCATGGTGTCGAGGAGACTTCCCACACACGTAATCGCGGCTGCCCTCTTTGGCATAAAAGAATAGCATCTTCTTCTTAACCTCATCTTCCCAAATCTCCTCTTCTTCTTATCCTCCTCTTCCCAATCTCCTCAAAAAGAAGGAGGCTGCCTACTAGGCAAATTTGACTTTGACCAGGCCATGTGGAACACCACGTGATTGGGGCGTAAAAAAAAAAAACCTCTCTTGATCCCATTGTTGAAGATGCAGAAGCAGTTGATGATGGCCAGTATCATGAACTTGAACGCATCACTCTTATTTTCGAGGAATCAGCCGAATAAATTCTCTAATGAGCTCAACCAGGGATACTCATTTGATAAAATTCCACATTCTCGATGAGGAGATAGAATCTATAAGATGCATGCCTGGTGCACAGCATAATTATTGCAACCAGGAACAACAATGCCAACAATTATTGATCGATTTGTTGCAAAATCCATGGAAGACTCCGACAATGGTAGATAACATTGGTGCCATATCGACAAGCAACGATCAGACAATCCCCAAATGTTGATACTTTCGTAGCATAAATTCACAATGAATTTCTTGGAGCATGGGATGATCATTACACAGCACAAGCCAAAGAGAAATACCTTAACATGAAGTGCCTGCTCATTCAAAAGAAAAGATTTGGAAAAACATTACGAAATAATGTCAAGAAGATTCTACGCATTAAATGGCATTGATGATGTTAACCTCAAACATGCATTCTTGAACTCTTTGCCTGAACCTCCGGGGATGGTTGTGTTGATCCATACATCAATTGAAAATTGTTAAACTGCATATTAGAATAAACGTGAACATTAAACAAATGAAATAGTACAATTGCATAATACAAATTTGTAGAAGAATGCAAATTGAGGCGCATGACAATCTGAGCTTTAAAAACAGATTCGCCCCTCATCAGAAGGTTATGAGCAAATCTGCTTTTCCGGGATACAACAGTAACAAAATGACCAAGCTATCGCGTAACAATATCACCATGCGAGGAAATTCGAATGTTAAAGAGGAAATCGAATGCTAAAGAAATGAAGGAGGAAATGCTGAATTGTTGTGTAGATTGTGAAAATTTGGACCTGTTTATATAGGCTCTCGAATGACCTTCCAATTCCAATTCCAATTCCACCATTAACAAGTAAGTTACAAGAGTTTTACTCACCCACCACTAACTATCCATTAACAACACATGAAATCAGTTGAGAAGTTGGAAGGTCTTGGACAAACCGTAAGTCCACTTTGAGATTTAATTTCTCATTCACCCGACCATCCAATTTTGCCAACAGGTTGTGCACGTGATAAGCCCGAATTGAAGATCTCAAGATCAAATACAGAGGTGGAAGCAATGGATGAATGGGATCGTGCTACAATAAAAAGAAGAAGCATTTCACATTCCTTTCTAAAGATAAGAAATTGAAATTCTTTCGTAAGAAGAAAATGCCGATGCTTCCTCTGCAAAAAGAAGGGCCATTATTCAAAGCAATGTCCTCAAGAGTCTGAAATGGAATAAACTCAATCAATCAAATTCTCAAATATAGGATCTGGACGAAGCAAATATTGAGTCCATATTTTCAGTCGATGATCAGCCTACTGAAAATACACTCTTTGCATTTGGAGATGATTTTTCAGAATTCTATGATAATCCAGAAATTGATGAAGAGTCTCACATTGAAGATGACTTTGTTCTCTTTGATGCATATACCATTCACAACACTATTGATATTTTGCTGTCTCAACCCCCTCCCTTAGTAAAAATATACATTTTCCCTGAGACACATGACAAACACATAATTTCTCCAGAGCATTGGGAATCATACTACAAGCCATTCCGGGCAGGAAATGGAGAAGTCTTTGTCATTGATATCATCAGTAAGCCAATTTACATGTGCAGTTGTTGTATATAACATCAGACACCGAGTGTATGGTTCAGAGTTACAATGAAAAGATCTCTTAATTGCATTCGACATTCTACACTCACTCAAACCTGTTTCTTGGAATTCTAATGGTCGTAAACACATGGACAAACATCTCACATTTATATCCAGTAGAAGTTCTCTGCCTAATTAAGCAAGAAATTGTCCAACCTTCTTGTGCAGAATCACACACTGAATTTCTCAGTAAATGTTTTCATCTCACCTACAAAGCCAGTCGTAAAGGGATGAATGTTGCGCTTAAAATTGCAAGTGTACGATTGTCAATTTAACAAGTAATAAAGTTGATCTAATGAGTTCGGATTATTGTTCCATATGAAAACTATTTTACTTGAACACTAATTTAACTAATTCTACTTCATATTTGATGAAAACAAATTGATAACAAAGTGTTGATTTATACTATGATTAGAACACAAATTGATAACAAAATGTTGATTTATACTATGATTAACTAAGGGATAGAAAATAATTAAACGAATGAATATGATGAATAAAGTGTTGGGACTCATGGTTATCACCTTTAATTTTACCTCTCAAGCCAATTTCTACAATTGTATTCGGTCGAATTCACCAATTAAATCAATTTACCTATCTCGAATCAATCCTATTTAATAAGTCAACTCATTATATCTATATGTGAATCTGAATAAGTCTTAACTAAATACATTTAAGCACCTAAGAATTCAATGGACCGTTACAATAACAAAAGCGTATCTCTACCTTTTACCTAATTGTCGAATTTTACTACGTGATCTAAATTAATAACTTACGTTTCGGCTCGTTAAAATCCACATATCAATGAATGAATTAGTGATTAAATAATTCAAGCATGAAGGGAAGAAGAAAAAATCAATACATGAATCCATTAATTCCATAAAACTTGAGAATTGAAAGTAAAGATTCGAAACTAGGTTACGTACCATTTGTCCCAACAATAAGTTTGGCTACTCATCATACCAAAAAAAGAAAATATGAAGAGTTTGAAATACATAACTGGATTTAAAGAAAAGACGAGAAAGAAATGAATATCTTGCACCAAGAATTCGCTATATTGGTGGCACACACGCTTTCTTCCAACAGTTGGTAATCAATTATCAGCCACTTAACCATTTCCTAGCACATAAAAAATTCATCCCCGAAAAAAAAAAAAAAATTATGTTTCAGCAATTGCAAGATGCGCAGATTTTCTCAAGTTTGATCTTAAAGCAGAATTTTAGCAGGTTGAAATCTAGCCAGAAAAGAGACCTAAAACTGGGTTTTGCATTCCTGATCGTCACTATCATTGGAATGATCTCCCATTTGGACTCAAGACGACACCATCATTGTTCCAAATGGCCATGCTAAGAACCTTTGAACCAATTCTTCCAAATGGTTTAGTTTATATTGATGATGTCCTCCTGTTTTCCCCAGATATTGATTCTCAGAGTTGCTGCATGAATTTCATTCCAAGAATATGGTAGGGATTATTTTATTTTATTTCATTTTTATATTTTAAAATTTAAATCATATTTAAAAAATAAAAAATAATATTAAAAATTAATTAAATAATTAAACACGATGGTAAATGTAGATTTTTTTATCCCTGCCCCTATTCCAAAAATTTCTGACGAAGCGGGGATGATAATGACTGTCTTGCCTTGTTGCCATCCCTTAATATAGGATTATGCTTGCTGAAAAAGAAATACGGATTGGAGGTGGATTTCTTGGGAATGCACATTTGTCGAGGACAATATCACCCAACCCTACGTTGCGACACAACTTGACAACTTTTTGAATGAAATTAACTTTTAAGTATTTACAATTTATAAGTTGTGAATTATATAAAATTTGTGGAGAATAAGTACTTGGTAAATTGTAAATCTAATGAAATATATAGATAAAAATATTTTTAACTAATTTGACCTTTATAATTTAAACTTAGTTACTCATTTTGATTTTTCCAATATAGTAACTCAACTTTGCTTTTTGTTTCAACAAACTCATGTGTGTCATAGAGCTTCATAGACATTTTGGCGGTTTATTAAAATATTTAAAAATAAATTAAACTTATTTTAAGAATTACATATTGCAACTTGCAAGAGTGGGAAATTCATACACTTGAAGAGGCGTGGGAAAATTGAATTTGTCTACCAAAGAAATACAATTTTATTACTACTGTAAAAGATTGTACAGTAAATAAATCATAACTTTTCGATCCACCACTTTACACGTGCTTCCCACCTTGAACCACTGGTGGCGCCACCACTCCCACCGCCATCTTCCGTTTCTTAGGCAACCTATTTTCCGATGACACTGAAAAAGAAGAACTACTAGGGGACGATGATGATCTTTTCGATGTAATCTTGACCGGCTCGTGCTCACCGGAATTTATCCTAAGAGGAAAATTCAGCAATGCACGAGACCCTCGTATGCGATAGGCGGCCCGGTCGTAGGCCAATGCGGTATCCTCCACCGTCTCATACGTCCTGAGCCACACGCGGGCGCCATTCTTTGCCGGATCCTTATCTCCGCAGCAAACTTTCCCCACGGCCGCTGCCGAACCCCTCTGTAGTGCTTCCCACTGGTTGGCACAGCCACCACTTCCACCGCCCTTTCTGGCGGTGCCACCATCTGAAAAGTCAAATTTTCAGACATTTCAAAGCTGATATGATCATCAGGCTCGCCCTTGACAACCAGATTACTGGCTGTGGCGGCGGCGATAGGCGGCAGCCACTCTAATGAAACTGGGGCTTGAGAATCGTCGAGCAAATGCCTTGTTATCGATTCAATAAAGGCAAGATCCTCCTCATAAGAACTATTTTCATACATCCTCGTTTTGTAATACAATTTCAAACAAAACCTTAATCTTTTCAAAATTGAATAAAATTCTGTTCTGGAATAATAAAATCCGTACATGGGTTTCATATATGTAGGTTCAGTTTGATATAAGGTTCATGCACTTACAATATATTATATGAATAATTCAAACTAGTTGGATTTTGTTTGTCTGTGTGGAAGTTTCTTTGAAGGTTCTTAAATTCTAAAAAAGCATGGCAACGGAGGTTCTTAAGCACGTGTACAATTTCAACACATATTCAAGTGGGATAAAAGGAATAAAGCCAACGGCGTCTTATCTTGACCGCTTTGAATATCAAAATTAAATAAATAAATAATTTAATAAAATTTTAAATTAAGTGCTTAATTACGGTATTACAAATATTGTGATGTCAATTTTACAATTTAGTAATGTATAAAAGTTAAGTATGTTTCGAGTTTAAAAAAAAAATTATTATAGTTAGAATAATAAATTTTATTTAAAGTTTTTCTAATATACCTTTACATTAATATAGTAGTATTATATATTTGTTGATAATAAAGCGCGTTCAATGACTAAGAAATTAATTATACTATCAACAAAGAAAGTTGACTATAATTGGATACGGATGAATAAAAATGTAAACTATCTTTATGGGAATGGAGAGAGTACATATTATGAAATTCAACATGATTCGAACAAAGTTTACTTTACGAGTTCAAAATTAATATTGTTATACATTATCACAATGAGTAATGTTATTTGCGATCAAGCTACTCATCAGTAGTCGTCATATGTGTATTATTACTCAATTGGATGAATTATTCATAATTAATGGCTATAAATACATTAATTAATTAAAGTAAATAATTCATCCAATTGAATAATACCACTTATGATGACTACTGCAGAATGTAAATGACTATAATAAGATTATTCTATTATAACATTAAAACGATAAAGTATTGAATAAGTTTAATTAGATAGAATTAGACACAATCAAAGATAAAACTATGTGGCCTTACAGCATCTCCAATGCAACAATGTGGATTGTTATAGATGTGACAAATAAAATATAGATGGAGAGAAGAACGTCTTCAATGAAGTTATGAATTGAAAAAATTGTGATCCACGTGTACAAGTGAGCGTTGTAGATAATTTATAAAATAAATAAATAAATGATGATTAACACACATTCGATAGAGATAACTTATAAATAAATAAATAAATAAATGAGGCTTCACACACATTTCGATGAACATTAATTATAAAAAATAAATAGAAAATGTTTAGTACACCATGTAAATGTGGACGGTGTGTTAGATATTTTCTATTTTTTTTCTTTATCATATAAAAATTTAGTGACGTGACATATTTTTTAAGACAATCTACAATTGCGATAAAAATTTCTAGATAAATAGATAGAGTTATAACTCAAGATTTCAATCTCCTCGCCTTTGAAGTGCGAGGAGATCTTGTCCACCTGCTTGAGATGTTAGCATGTGGACATGCCCCCTCGGTGTTCCATAACCTAGTCTAACATATCCTACATATTCAAAACAAGGCAAAGTAAAAGTCAACATCCTTAATCCTTAGATTCTTCGCAATTATTGCACGTTAGTTAATAATCAATAGGTTGCCGGTTTAAAATTTGTGGGTCCAAGTTCCCTTTAGAGATGGTCATGACTCATGATAGTGAGTATTTAATAATTAACCACCTTATTTAACCTTACATAGCACCAAAAGAAATTTAAAATTCATTTTCGTTTGTACATTATTATTATTATTATTATTATTATTATTATTATTATTATTAGGGCTCATATGCGATAGAAGGTCCATATTTTTTTTTGATCGTAATAGAAGGTCCATATTGATTAGAAATTGTATACAATTGAACTATGCCAATGAAAAGTAGATTAAAAGAAAAATACATGTCACGAACAAGAGGATGGTCTCCTACTTATAGTGAATAGGAGTTATAATGCCCACTACCGATATGACAATACATGATTGAAAAAATAATGAGTGTGGGATCGCTGAATTTTCAATCACGTGTGCTAACTCAAGCGATGAGTATTATAACTCATACCCATCATGGGTGAAGATCACCCCCAACCCCCTCTGCGTCACGAACATGGAAAAACATAAAAAAAATTGTATTTTTAAATAAGTTGATGGTGGCCAAAAGAAATAGTTGTTATGAAATAATACAAGCATAATGTACTGAATCGTAGTTACTAAATGTGAATGGGTCCGATTCAAATGAGAAACTAATGAACCGAACTTTAGTCCAGTCAAAATAATATGTTTGAATTGGTTTGCACTTAAAACATGTTGTAAATCGTCCAACAATTTGATTTTGTGAAAAATACTTTGATGGTTTTTTGAGCAAGTTACAAAAATTATAATAGTGGAGCTTTATTATAACCACAAAATGGGGGATGTTTGAGCTATTTAATACTCATAATTAATGAAATAAACAGTTAATTTTTAAAATTGTAGCCTTAATTTGATAACATGTTGATACATATAGCCAAGGGCACAGACAGAGCTGGGCCTGTCTGGGCCCAGGCCCAGCCCACCCAGCCCAGCCCAGCCCAGCCCTGTCCTAAATTTTTTTTCTTGAAAATGTAGTTAAATAAAAAAATATATTTTTTTTTTTATGTTGTGGCCCAGTCCTTAGTCGTGTGCTGGCTCCGCTCCTAATATAGCCTTTTACAACACAACCACCCATGAAAATGAAGTGAATCCCAAAAACCTCTCAAGTTCGGGTAGACATTTCATTTGGCCAAGGCAAGTATGCCTCAGTCGAGGACATTCCACTCAGCCGAGGACAAGATTGCCTTGATCAAAGACCCTTCACTTGACCAAATATTTAATCGTGTACACCTTGGTCGTGTGCCTCCCATTAAACCGTGATCTACCTAGTACAACTTGGTATATATAGTACGTGGTGTTTGCCTAGCTAGTATATAGTGAAATACATATATAGTATATGGTGATCTACCTAACACATATATATTTCATTCATCTATCATGGTGGAAACACTTGTACTAGTGAATGGTATACGTCAAGGTCCAAGTCGATCGGTCGAGTAGGTATATTACTCGAATAGTTGATTCGAACTCCATGCGCCCGCCACACATGTAGTTGACATGAAGAGATTGTTTTTTGCTCGCTCAATTAAATACTATGAAGTCGATCGAGTAGATCACCCATTCTCCATTCTCCGTACTGGTGTTGTAATGGTAGTGGCGTCATGGAGACACTATAACTTATATTCTCAGCATGTTTTCAAGAGTAGAAAATACTAATTTTTCTTGAGAAAGTCATTCAAATCTTTCCTTGTTAATTATTATTTTCATATTAAGATAAAAACATTTAAGATTTAAGATTTTTACCTATAACTGTATGTCCTGTTTAAAATATTTTTCTTTTCCTCTTTAAAAAGAATTCCAAAACTGATAAACTGATAGGATTATGCTCTGAATTCAATGTGATCAACTGTCGGATGCAAAGACTGGAAGCTTTGACCTTTGAAGTTTGACCAAAGATTATTTGACATTTTGACTTGGAAAATTTCTCGTTTCAGCTATATTAACAAAAACGGCGTGCGGTTGCGACATTTAGCCCACAGCCTGCATGTGCATGTGCATGTGCTTGAGTCTCTTTCATTAAACGACAAAATGGTCCCAATTCTAAAATTGAAATCAAACGTGAGCTACTTACTATATATGTGTATGAATACATGTATGTCTGTATGTAGATAAGAGAGAATCTAGTTCATTCATTAATCAATCAAGTTGATAAAATGGTACAACTCATTTAAATATAACATCTACCATATTGATTATATTAATGAAATATTCCATTTTATACATTGATCAATCAAGTTGATAAAAATTATGGAAAAATGATAGCTGTCATCCTTAATGTTTTTCCCTCTAGGTCCTCATCAATGTTATTCTCAATTTTTATTTTAATACGTCATTTACTGTCGCCACCATCGATGAGTTGTATTCATAAAAATTGCAAATGTATGCAAGAGCGAATCTAAGAATTTATTTGTGGGACTAAAATTTTAAAAACTTAATGTAACAAAACACATATATAACATAAAATGTCATTAAATGATATTATTTATTGAAATTGTTCCAAATGAGATTTTGAAACATAACATTTATCTATAATAAAATCTAGATCTATTTTCTCAACAAGTTCTCGTTAGATAAAAAGTATCATACAATCAGCAAGAAAGTCATTTTCTATTTTGTTATGAAGTTTATCATTTACATGTTCTATTGCTGAAAATGCTCGCTCAGTAGTCAAATAATGTCAATACAATGTGAATTAATCTAGTCAATATGATGTAAGTCTATGACCTTAGATATCTTTTCATATCTCTCATTATTAGGAGTTAATAAGGGATGTTTCGTCTTCCTAATTGCTGGTGTTTCATCTTTCCAATTGTTGGTAATCGTTATTCTATGGATCGCCTGTCTGGTTAACCTTATGGCAGTTAGGTTACTGTTGTCTATCTGTCAGAGGCGAGCCTATGAAACCAATGAGTCGAGCGGGCCGACAAAGCAAGTGAACACTTGAAGAAGGCATCCTAATGAGTGCAGCCGTCATCCACCAACATGTAATCATATTTATCATCAGATAGGACAACAAATTAAGTTAACAAGACAACAACAATCTTCCAATAATTTTAATTAAATGAACAAAAAAGATTAATAATTACTAATTAATACAAATAAAATCAGAAACATGATTTTTTTAATTTTTTTTTTATATCCAATAGCAATTAGCAATTAAGCGAAAAAAAATTAGTAATCCAACTTTTCTACAATAACTTTCTTGCTTTAATAAACAATTTATTTCAAGGAGCAGAATAAATATACAAATAAAGAAATCCAAGAAAAACAAAACAGGAACCAATTTCAAATAATATACAAAGCAATATCAATGTTGCAATTTATACAAATTCTTTTTAAAAAAATCGGTTGTTTGGTCGCACTTTGCAGTCGGTTGGTCGAACACTTTGCAATCCCTAGTCTCCGATCAAGGAAGAAAAGAAACAGAGGTGGACAGCTGAGTTAACACATTTAGAGCTGATTTGGCTTAGTTTGAATTTGACGAAATAGAGTGATAATAGATAGAAGTATTGGAATCAAATTTAAGGCTGAACTATGAAGTTAAATTGATTTTGGGGTGAAAAATAGATGAAAGCAATATTGGAATCAGATTTACGTCCAACTAACTTTCATTAGTTTTCATGTAGGATTTATGTTTGCTACGTAAATGAATTTTGGATGTTATTGGAACCATGTAACCTAATTGAAATTATAATAAAACTTCAATGACTTAAATGGCACAGAGGAAAATTTTAGTGGTGAAAATGAAAATTTTGGCAAACTTCAGAGATCATCAATGCCTTTTACCCTTATTGACTTAGAACAGTAGATGCATAAGAAAATATGAAAAGATACAAAAGAAAGGAAAAAACCAAAAATAAAGGAAGACTGTTGTCACCAGCTCCATCCCCCACCCCATGCAGCCCACAATGATGAAACATGTTTGGAAGAATATTGAACTCTGAATTTAGTTTTGGAAAACACGACCTCCAAAGCATAAAATGCCAAATAAATGCTTCACCCCATTTCACTTATTTGCAATTTTTAAATAAACATAAAATAAAACTACTAATTCTTAAAAAAGTAGATAAACTAACCACTAACACATATGGCCAAATATTTAGCAAAATCATGGACGTGACTCTCTAACTACCAAGACTCATTCAAACTAAAACATTAAATGAAATAAAGTTTTACAATTGTAAAAATAAAAACACTACTAAAATAAATTTTCTAAAATTTAAAAATCAGATGAAATATTTCTTCCCCTTTGAAAACACCATTATTTTCAAGGTGGAATTTTCTTAAACAATTCATGCCTTCTCCGCCTTTGTCAATTTAGTGCTTGTTTAGTCGGGATTAAAATGTGTTTTTTGGTTTATTTATCTTTGATCAGCCGCAACTATTGACTATTCAACCATGATTTTTAGAATTTTGTTTGTGATTTTAAATCAAGGTGGGCCCCTTTTTTGAAAGATGGTTTACTAAACAAATAAAAAAAAAAAACTTATTTTAATCCCTACTAAACAAGCACTTATAATAAAATATGCTGATTCTCCGTAGCTCCCGTGACAATCTTCTATTGCTTCAACAATATTATTAATCCCCATTTTAGCTCTATGCCTAATCATTTGAACATCTGGCTTGCTAGAAAACTTTAACCTTAGAGGATACAATTTTTTTGAAGACTTTGAGTTTGCAACGACGAATTTTTGCACTATTCAAGGCCATCATCCTGCATTGAAATCGCCACATCACTACATTGACGAAGACATTTAGTTTCAACCATAGATGTAACATTTTCTTCTACATATTTGATGTCTTAATTGGTTGGTGATGAATTTATCTTTGCATCTAACATTCTTGATATTTTGTTTTTTAAGCTTTAAAATTAATTTCAGTTGGCCACAGTCTATAGTTTTGTTTAAACGTGTGACTCGAATACGATCACGTATTTAAATAAAGAAAATTATTGTAGGCTCATTTAAGAGTTCTTTGACCTTTAAATTGAATTTCGAGGAACTCGACTTCAAAAACATAAAATGTCAAATAAATTCTCATCCTCCCTTGTCGCTTATTTACAGTTTTTAAAAGTAGACAAACTAGCCCATTAACACATTGCAAAATATTTAGCAAAAATATAGACATGATCGTATTCGAGTCACAGACAAGAATGATATATATATATATATATATATATATATATATATATATATATATATATATATATATATATATATATATCCGAGTCATAGTCTTTTTAGTGGAAAAGCAAAAGACTAATAATTAGATTAAGCGGTCTAGAGTCGACTAGATGAATATAATTATTGAAGCTTAGAAAATATATGTCCAAATAGGTCTTTGTGGTAGCTCAGTAAAGTTTTGGGTTTAATCACGATTACTATGAAAGTTTTGAACTTAATTATAATTGTGATATAAGTTCAGAGATTACATGTGTAATTAAATCAATCCTAAGCTAATTGGACTTGGATGCAATCAAGACTCTTTTCATTATTTACAATCAGGACTCTTGTTATTATTTGCAATCAGGATGCTTGTTGTATTTATATCACATTACGTGTGACGTAAATTAATTCCAACGATTAAGAAAAGAAAAGAGAAAAAAATTCTTAAGTCTTGTTTGACTTGAATTTTATCTTCTCGATTTTTTAAATCAGACTAGTCCAAAAATTAATTTTTTTATTCAATTAAAAGGTACCCACACGTCGGTGTAATTTATACTTGGAGAATACCATAGAAGAATTGAACGTTGGGAGCACCAAATTCGTTAATCAAAAGCAGGAAGTTCGTGAATCAGATTGAAGACTAATATCGTTTATCGATTCAGGTATAATACTAAATCATTATTATTTAATTATAATAAACACGTGAACGACTAGCAAAAATCCTGGTTTTATTGAATTAAAGATTTTTTTTTATTTTCTAACTAGTTCTCGTGCCAGTTTTCAACAAGTGGTATCAGAGCGGTCTAGATCGTTCGCGTGTTTATTATGTTATCTAGATCTAATAACTGCATGTTCTAGTCGAGTGATATCTAGGATTATTTATTTATATATTTATTGAATAATTGAAATTATTTTAAACCTGTGATCTAATTATTTTGTGGTCCCACTTGTTCATTGTATTTCGTTATTCGGGTCTGTAACAAGATCAGTGGATTACAACTCCACCATCTTGATTTAATTTTTCATTACAAAATAGATTTAAATTGTAAGCCCTAAAAAGGGACTAGTTGTTTTTGTAATGGTTGAAAACTTGATAAATGGGTCAAATGAAAGAAGAATGAACCCAAGAAAAGAAAAAGTAATCAGGCTGGACAGGTGCGCGATCGCTGCATAGATCTCGCCAGATCTTCGCGGCGGTCGAGCTACGCCAGCCCAGTCACGCTGATCTCGGATCTGCGCGATCGATGCGCCATACAGATCTGACTTTTGGCATGGTCACAACTCCGGTCTGTGTCTGGCAATCCAGTTAGGCAACGTGATGGTATTCGAGTCATGGTGTTTTTCCGGTGGTGGTTGTGCTTTTGGGAAGAAATCTCCGTAAAGAAGAAGACCCACGTTTGGTTGTTTAGATAGTGGCCGATTGGTTCTTTGGGATAGCTCTGTTTGGTGCCATGAATGATGGTGTTTGGTTCAATAGATAGTTTATTTGCTTGGAAAGTTAGGACCAAGATTTAATTTAAATATTGAGTTTTGACCCAATTAGGTTTTAATTTAATTATTGAGTCTTGTTTTGGGCCACAAATAATTGTTAAATTTATCGCTAATGTATGCTTTAAATATTTGTTTAAAATATTATTGTTCTGTAAAACATGACATATAGAATTAATTTTGGCATCGCTCGTGAAATTTAGAATAGAATGCATTTCATTAAAATATTGATTTTTTCTTGATTAATTTAATTTAAATTTAATTTTTCTTGAAAAAGAAGTCCGTAATAATTAAAATGTATGTTAATTTGATTATTATGAACAGTTGATAATTATTTTAAATTAAAATCTATTATTTTAAATTATTGAGTGGGAGAGGGATATTTATTTAAATAGAAACTCATGGTCTCCTTTTGTCAATCTATAAGCAACAGAATCGTGAGCCTCATGCCGATAACGCAATGGACTCCCTATATGAGGGCTACTAAATTCGGGTAACTTGATTGGATTCTTATTTGATAAGATCGTCTAGATATAATATAATTTGGGATCATCCTATAGATTGCGGGATTGTTTTTCAAGTATCTAGAGATCTAGACAAAGGTTATACACTCAAATCGAGATTATCTACGAACCTCATATAGAGGCTCTCGTTTATGATCTTGGTGACCAAATAAAGCAATAATGGATTTATCTAGACATTTATTGTCAGATATGATTTGTCTGGTGGAAGGGTCCCATCTTAATCAGTGGACATGGTGACTTTCCTATAGAGTGGCCTGTTGGATCACAAGGATCAAGTAGTCGTTACATTATTGTATTTTTATGGATCTACATGTGCATTCATGCATTGGTTACAAAATGTGGAGAGTGGTGCCCACAGGCAAATGTGGTAATGTTTATGCAGATTGGTAGCTCATCCGATTCACAATGAAAGGCAAATGTGGAAAAGAAAGGAAGAGGATTAGCAAAAAGCCACAAAGTGGAAGCAATAAAAAAGACCAAAACAGATTGGATGCTTTGAAAGGCAAGTGTTTTATTTGTGGCGAGAAAGGTCATTGGAAGAAAGAGCGTCTAAAGCACTAACTAAAGAAGCTGAAAAGAAAAGCGTGAGTTTTTCATATTGAAGTCTTTGTTTAGTGGTTGATTCTGCATATTCACGGGTTGGTAGATTTTGAAGCTACTAATCATGTTTGCATGTCAATGCAGATGGCTAAGAGAACTTCAATGAGCAGCTAGTTTACTATTCAGCGATTGGCACATAAGCGATGGTTTGTTCAGAGCTGATAGGGAGTAGTTTATTTTATTTCGAAGAGTGGTATGCATTTAATTCTTAAGGACTCTTATTATGTCTAACGGATGGGCTGAATTTGATTTCCATTTCTTGTTTTAAGTGCGACAATGTTGTTCTCTTGATTTTGTGCCTAATAAAAGCACTTTTGCATTTTGATGAATAAAGCTCAGTATTTAGGCTTTGGATATTTGATGAATGGTCTTTATATATTGAATTATTCCACAAATAAATTAATAATAGCCAATAACCATAATAAACAAAATACATACCATACTAGTGATACTTATTTATGGCATCTTGCACTTGGACACATCAACCTCAACGAGGATACAAAGACCGCAGAGATAGTCCCCTCAACTCGATTGAGGTTGAACCATTACTGGTTTGTGATTCTTGTTTGGAGGTAAGTTGACCAAAATGTCATTTTTTTAGCGAGGGATATGAGGCGAAGAAATGTTAGAACTAGTTCATTATGTATGTATGTAGATGCAGTGAGGTACATATGCGAGAGGGGCCGGCTTAGTGTTTTATCACATTTAGAGATGATTATTACGGTACCGACTCATCAATTCTGGAACACAACCTAGTGAGACAACCTATGGTATCGCAAACACCTAGAGAATGTAATCGAGTGGGAGAAATGATGCGTAATTTGATCCCATAGATCAATAAAATGTTCGAGGTGATGAGGATGTAATGATATTATCGAAGGTGATACCAACATTGATGAAAACGTTACGATTCCAAATGAAACCACGGTTCAAGATCCACCGCCCTTAGGCAAAGTCAAAGGGTCATGAAAATCGTTTAAGTACTTGTTTGTCGGAGAATCCAAATAGGCAATCTTTGCGAACAAGTAGATGATCTAAATTCATATAAGAAGGTTATAAACGATGTGGGTGCAGATTTTTCGAGACTAGTTATGAACATTGAGATAGAATCTATGCATTCTAATCAAGTTTGGGAACTTATAGAAGCACCAAAGAGATAAAATCCATCGGGTGCAAGTGGGTCTACAAAAGAAAGAGGAGTAGATGGGAAGGTGGAAACCTTCAAAGCAAAGCTAGTGGCTAAGGGTTTTACCTAAAGAGTATGTATCGATTGTGAAGAAACCTTCTCGCTTGTAGCTATGCTTAAATCTATTTGGATTCTCTTATCCATTGCAGCTCATTATGATTATAAGGTGTGGCAAATGAATATCAAGACGGCTTTTCTTAATAGTCATCTTGAAGAGTGTATCTATATGGTACAACTAGATGGGTTCGTAGAACATGGTCTTGAATCTAAAGTCGCAAGTTGCGCGGTCTATTTATGGACTCAAGGCATCAAGATCTTAGAACAAAAGGGTCAACGAGGTGATTAAGACATATGGTTTTGATAAGAAGTTCGACGAATCTCGTGTCTATAAGAAGATACATGACAAAAGGTAATTTTCTAGTGCTTTATGTGGATGATATTCTACTAATAGGAAATAATGTAGGTGAGTTATCATCTACGAAGCGTGGTTAGCCCAACAATTTCATATGAATGATTTGGGTAAAGCTAGTTATGTTCTAGGCATTGATTTTGAGGATCTAAAGAACAAGTCGATAGCATTGTCCCAAGCTACATATATTGACAAGACACTAGTCGATTTGCCATGCAAGATTCCAAGAAAGGCAATTTGTCGTTCGGACATGGAATCCATCTCTCAAGGAGCAATCTCCAAAAACTCCGAAGAGATAGAAGCATGAGTAGTATACCTTATGCGTCACATATGTAGTCTCATGTATGCTATACATGCACTAGACACCTATCTTGTGCACTAGACCTAACATTTGTTATGATGTTAGTATGATCAATCATTATCAATCTAACCCGGACCGAATATTGGATGGATGTAAAGCGTGTATTTAAGTACCTTCGGAGAACAATGAACCATATGCTAGTTTACTCCTCACCAAACATTGTTCCGATTGGGTATCTGATTCGATTTTCAAGCTAATAAAGACTCTCATAAGTCCACATCGGGATCATTGTTTACACTAGGTGGTGGAGCCATTATATGGAGAAGTATCAAGCAATCATGCATTGCTCATTCCACCGCTGGTGTTTAGCGACGGCTAAACTTGACATATGAATTAGTTCACATGACCGTTGAAGAAAATGTAACTTAAAGTTAGTGAGAATAATTAGAAGAGCAAAATAGTCATTTATGCTCATACCTAATTATCGGATCTCGATAATGATGAAATATATATATATACGGTAGGTCAGAGAAAAGTATTACAATTTCTGTAATCTTATATATTCTGAAAGTGCAGTCTGCTTTTAGTAGAAAAAGCAAAAGACTAATAATTAGATTGAGCGATCTAGGGTCGACTAGACAAAATCTAATTATTAGAGCTTGAAAAATATATGTCTGAACAGGTCCTGTGGTAGCTCTATAAAGTTTTGGGCTTAATTACAGTTACTATAAAAGTTTTGGACTTGATTTTAATTGTGATATAAGTTCATGGATTATATGTGTAATTAAATCAATCCTAAGCTAATTGGACTTGGATGCAATCGGGACTCTTTTCATTGTTTGCAATCAGGACTCTTGTTATTGTTTGCAATCAATATGTTTGAAAATATTTATATCACATTACATGTGACGTAAATTAATTCCAACGATGAAGAAAAGAGAAGAGAGAAAAATTCTTAAGTTTTGTTTGACTTGAATTTTATTTTCGCAATTTTCTAAATTAGACCAGTCCAGAAATTAGTTTTTTATTCAATTAAAAGGTGTCCACACGCTGTAATCTATACACGGAGAATATCATAGAAGACTTGAGCGTTGGGAGCACCAAGTTCGGTGAATCAAAAGCAGAAGTCTGTGAATCAGATTGAAGACTAATATCGTTTATCGATTCAGGTATAATACTAAATCATTAGTATTTAATTATAATAAACACGTGAACGTCTAGCAAAAATCTTGGTTTTATTAAATTAAAGATTTTTTTTTTGTTTTCTGACTAATTATCGTACTGCGATTCTATGTAAATCGCCACATCACTACATTGATGAAGACCTTTAGTTTCAACCAAGGATGTAACATTCTCTTCTACATATTTGATGTCTTAATTGGTTGGTGATGAATTTAGCCTTGCATCTAACATTCTTCATATTTTGTTTATTTAAGCTTTAAAATTAATTTTAGCAGGCCACATCCCACAGTTTTGTTTAAACGTGTGACTCAAATACGATCGTATTTAAATAAAAAAATTATTGTAGGCTAGATCAAGACTACTTTGACCTTTACATTGAATTTCGAGGAACTCAACCTCAAAAGCATAAAATGTAAAATAAATTATCCTCGTCCCCTTTTCACTTATTTACACTTTTTAAAAGTAGACAGACTAGCCCATTAACACATTGCAAAATATTTAGCAAAAACATAGACACGACTTTATATAGTAAAAATTAGACCCTCTACCTATAATTTTTGAAAAATTAGTATTATACTGTATACAACTAATTATCTGTTAAAATAATTTATAAAATTCAATTATACTTGATATGGCATTTAAATTAATTAATTAATATATTATCATAATATCAACCTAACTGTTACATCCTATTTTTTAGGGACTAACTTTTATCATTTCATAATTTAAGGAGTAATTACCATCTTCCTAAACTTATCTATCCTGACCCACAATCCGTATCTCACTGAAACTCTCTCTCACTTTTCCAATATCATATTCATACCTTGTTCTCAAAATTGCACCATACGATAATCTCTGTAGTTTCAACCAAAAATCAACAACAAAAAAATTGAAACCTTTCACTGATAATGGCATCAGCACGTAGCAGCAGCAACAAGAGAAGGAAAAACAAAAACAGACGAAGCAATTCGACGATAAAGAAAAAAAGACCATTCAAAAAAATCAAAAACCAGAATTTGAAGAAAAAGATCAACATTCGAGAAAGGTTATTATTATATATTACATTGTGATATTATATGTGTACATTAAGATATTTTAAATTTTATGGTTTTGGTAATGATGGAAAAAAAATCATGGGCCATTGTAGAATTAAAAAGCATATTCTGTTTTTGGATGATATTGCATGTTTATGGTAAATATTAAATCTAATTTTGAATTTTTGGCATTATAATTTGTAATTTCAGTATTAGGTATTCTGTTTGATATTGAAGAATACTCACGTTTGACCATATTTCGTGGATTTTGCGTTGAAAAGCGAAAAAATTTGTTAATGAACTTTGTTAAAATTAAATGTTATTTAACTGAATGAAGATCGTTTTCACATATATCATATGAAATTTGTAATATCATCCTCTCTCTTTTTGGTTCTGTTGTTAGTATGTTAATCTATCAATGTTTTCTTGTTGCTTAATGCTTTTTATTGTTTGCTATACCTTTAGCAGTTTGGTCATAAATTGTGGAAGTATCAGTTTTAATTTAAAATTTAAAATATGTAAACAATTTACTTTTATCAATTAAATGTTATTTTCTTGCTTATTTTAATTATATGCATTATATATTTTGGTTGAGTTTTTGCTGATATATGCCATTTTCTTGATGGACAAAATCAAGCCGTCAAGAGTGTACTGCAATAGCCATTGACTTGATACCTTCTATAAAAAGCATTGAATTGATACTCTTATGCGTGAACTATATTCTTCGATACTATATTATGGCATTTTATTTTTGTGACTTCTTAATGTTGCTAATATTGTTATTATTAAGTAATGAAACTTTGGTCATTTCTTTTAACATTAAAGTGTAAATGACAACCGATACTTTAATTTGGTGTCGATTCTCATTACAAATATGATACTTTTTATGTGCCTCATGTTCGTTTACTCTAAATTTAATCGTGGAAGTAATCGCTACAAATATGATACAATATCATGCATGAACCTCATTATTTTAAACCATTTTCAATTATAAATGATACCCGATACTTACATTTTATTACATTCTCGTAGAGTTGATACCTTCTATAAAATCATTGTCTTGATACCTTTATGCTGAATCGAAGTATTTGATATGATAATACGTCATTTTATCTTTGTTACCACTTAATGTTGCTAATATTGTTAACAATAAGTAATAATAGTTTGCTCATTTTTGGTAAACTTAAAGTGTAAATGATCACCGATAATTACATTTGGTATTTGAGTAATGCTACAAATATGATACCATATTTGTGTGCCTCATGTCCGCTTATTGTAAATTATTGCTTACATTCTGCTTTTTAATATCTTCTTTACCAATTAATGTAACTATTCTTAAGTTATCACGATGTAATTAAAGTTTATTCACTTTTTGAAGTATTCTGTTTAAACTAGAATTGATACTTACATTTGTAATAAAAAAATATTTCATTAGAAATTTCAATTTGGAGTGCATTACCAGTTTGCATCCCACATATAACAAAAGAGAAATATTTCATTAGAAATTTCGATTTTGTAACTGACTATTGCGATAGCTTGTTGTTAATACATTACAATTTGATTCTTGTATATATAATATAATTTGATACTACCATACCGTGATTTGTAATCTATAAATTGTATGGGTGATTGCGGTATATTCATCATCAAATATCTTTGAGTACATATATGAGAAGAAGATTTCAGAGATGCCAAACTCATATGACACAAAAGTTGCTCGGCATAACATGACTGTTCAAATGTACAAATATGTACTCGAGAAGCCCGACATACGGTGTTCTGAAAGAATCAAATAGATTAATTCCTATGAAATTATTACTTTCATTAGTAGAACAAAATGTATTAAGCAATCTGGTGTTGCTATTGTCTTTTGCTTAAGTTTTTGGACAAATTTGTGATATTTCATAATGTTGACGTTACTTTTGTTTGGTATATGTGATAAATTTAAGTTTCTGAAGGATGGATTTGATTAATATGCTAATGGACTTTGTCTTTTGAATCGAACGTAGTATGCGATACCTTGCCTTTTCAATTGAACGTAGTATGCGGTGAGTCGCACATTATAAACATTCTCTTTACAATAGGAACAGACTTTCGACTTTGTGATCTTATCACTTCAATTTTAGGAAAAAGCCATATCTTTGTCATTGGGGTTGGTCGCACTTTTGATGCAAAAACAGCTGAGCTGTATGATGTCCTTCTTGTAACACAAAGAAAATGATATATCAATCTAGTATTAGCGAATGATCACAACCAATGCATGAGGACATGTGAATGGTACAATTAGTTGCTTTACTCAAATTACTAGTCTTTATAAATTGACCTTTATAATTGTTTAATGGTAATTTGAGTGCAAGAGCCCTTCACTCCTTGTGTCCTATTGATTTAATACATGGACCAAAATCAGAATAATCCAACGTTGTGCTTATTCTTTTTCCTTTTTTACACGGTTGAAAATTATTGGTGGTTGGTGAAATGAATCTATGATGCTTTTCATTACACCATTCATGTGAATAGTCTGAGGAGTGGTGGGGAATGAGGTGGGGAGTTTTGTGGTACTTCACAGCGTTGACGGTATTTTTAATGCATTTTGGGATCATTTACTTTCCATTGTTATATCGTAGTTACATTTACAGGTTACCATACTCTAAATTACAAGTCATGATAATTAACACACATTCTTCCAGAAAAATTGTTGTATCCATGTTAAGGTCAATCACGAAATAGTATTTTCCACAATATTCTAGACCACTTACAAAATATAATTGAAATCTTTTCCACTCACGAAAGTTTGGACGGCAGAATTACTTCAAGGATAATTGACGAAACTTCAAGGTGTGAAACTTGATTATCAAGAAATGGAAGGAAAGATTGAAAAAGATAAAGCAACCAGAGAATGAACATATACTTTGCATGAAACAATTGCAGGAGACACAACAACCAAAGCAGTAGAATACAATATCCAGCAGAGCACTGAAAAATCTTCCATTGACAAGTACATGGTGGAGCTCGGTACACTGAAAATTCTCAAAATAAACAAACCATTGGTGTATTCTTTAATAGTTAATGCATCACTCTGTAAACATTACTTCGGTGCAACTAGAAAGACCAGGCAAAAATCAAATCATCATACTGAATTAGATATTAAAATTGTTGAATTCATTAAATTATACCATTTCAAAACAGCATAGTTCCCCATATAAATAGCAATTAGATATTAATTGTATCAAATTTCTAGTACATTTCCTCCACTGTTCAAAATAATCTACTCTAATAGTTAATGATAACTCATAAATATCAATGAGAACTCAATAAATGAATACTCAACAACACTAAGTTGATTAATAAATTTGATCAATTTCTGCCTTCAAATGTTTCCAGTGATGCAATGTTACTCCATACCCAGCTATTGTTCAATCTTGAAATAGACAGCTCATTCTAATCAATGATATGCTCATCTAATTTAGAAGTTGTTGACAAAGATAAGAATGTGAATCTTACTAAAGCTTATGAAATGTTCTAAACTTGAGTTGAATATACACTAAATATCAATAATACATTAGTTGAGAACTTTAAAATCATTCTTGTATGATTTGTAAACTGTGTATTGAAATATGTGGTTAATTGCATACAATGCCACGCTAGTAGTTAATATCTCCTTATTCAAAAAAATTGAATCCATTTTCACATTTTCGATACAAGGTTAATGTGTGACGACGTATAGCAGTCTCTTCAATAATAATATTTACATATGTCACGTTCTCACAAATATCATACCCATTTCTTGAATTGTTGGAAGCTTGATACCAAGAAATTATCTATGGAGCCAAATGTTTTGTGACATGTTAGTGAACTATCATGAAATTCTCCTCCATGTCCTTCATTAATTGAGTTACATAGGTATCCCCAATTTTCATAATTACTTTTCACTTTCTCAATATCTACACACAATGAAAATTTTGTCAAATCAAGAACAACTTGTTTGATTTGTATATAGAAATACAAAAGAACATCGTTGGAAATTTGAATGAGGGGCCTTTTCGTTATAATCGATATTATTTGTTATAGCATACTCTTAATCATCCAATTTCAACTCTTTCATCATTATCCTAACCAAATTCACGTAACTGCACTCCAATGGGACAATTATACCAACCACTAAGTAATCGTTGTAAGATCGTGACTGATCCTATTTATCATTGTAATATACCAATACACTAATAATTTCCATCTCTGTATCAAAAAGTTCATCTTACATTAATGGATTGTTACTGAATTATATTCATTCTATGAAATCTATTATTGAAAACAAATGCATTATAATTAGAAATATATACATTAAAACCGATAATACAGATTATGATAATTTAAAATAATGCTTAGCATATAAACACTTTTTAATCCACGAAAGTCAACAATCCTAATTATCATAATCATTGTTACTATAATATTTGACAAATTACATTAACAAAGTTGCAGCTTGTATATTTTTATCGAGATAAGAAGATTTCAAAATTAAACAAAAATGAAAATAAGTAATGTTTTGTATATGAACTTCAAATTACGATTACACGTCTATTTCTTATTGTATTTCTATTATATCCATTGCAATCAATGTCTCTAGAAGAGCAAATAATTTAAAACATATGTGATATCAGAAATTAACATGTATTCACATTTCTTAAAAAAATATTGTTACTAAAAAATATATAGTACCTTGTTAATCGAAATCCTATAAATAAATTCAAATTATCTTCAAATGAGATAGCCAGCAATTCTTCTCCAAACCAATAATCCATATTTTGAAACTCTACCAATTGCTTAACACCTTTTTTTTTTCTTGAATTTTCTCGTATCAAGGATGCGAAACTATTTTCTTCATCTGCCGATAGAGTAACAATATTACCGATTTCATTTTTAAATTTTGAAATCTCCATCATCAAGCTGATTAATCTCCCTAATTTGTAACGGCCGATCCTTATCCATGAAGCTTCTGTTTTTGAAAGAAGATTTAATAGTGGATCAAGATTAATCTATTCTTAACGGCTAGTTTCATGGGCCAATATCTTTACAATTATTGAATATCAATCCAAGAATATTGTAGTTTTTTGAGACAAATTAATAAAATTGTAATTTGATGATAAATATAGACTATATATGTTATTAACCCGACTTCATAACTACCTAGACTCATTCGAACTAAAAAATTAAATGAAACAATAACAATTGTAAAAATAAGAAGACTACTAAAATAAATTTGGGTAAATTACAATAACAGTTCATATTCATTCAAATTTGTAGTAATTTCACCCTCATTCAATTTTATTTGCACATATCATTCATAACCTTTCATTAATTCGCACAGATGATCCTCATATGGTCTTTTTTGACTATTTTGCCCATATATTAAATAAATTAAAATAAAATAAAAACATGATGAAACAATTATAATCTAAATTCCTATAGTATTTTTACATTTAATTATTTCAATCAACTAAAATACAAAAAGAAAAAGAAAATTAAGAAAAACATCTTCTCTTTCTTCACTCCACCTGAGACCAAACTAACGGAGATTTCTTCTCCCAATTTCGGACCCAGATTCACTGGAGTTTGGGTCCGAAATTGTGAGAGAAACTCCTCGGTTTTGCACATATCCGGTGGGTGGAGTGGAGTGAGGAAGAAGATTTTTTTTTAATTGTTTTAAATAATAGAATGTGGAGAAACTACTTTGCACTTGTTAAATTGGTCAAATTTAAGTTACAAGCTTGACTTTCTGTTAACTAACGAACATTTGGATGAAATCCATCCAAACTCTAAAGGTCATTTCGACGAACATATATTGAAGGACGTAGGTGTCAAATAAGAAGGTTTGTGACTCGATGACACGTTTTTTATTATTCTAAATGAAAATCTGTAAAAAAAAAAAAAAAAAAAATTATATTTATTTGCACTTTTGAAAAAGTTAGGGACCCTAATTGTAATTTTTCATTATGTGTTCTATATTGTGCTATTTTAATTTAATTAAGTTAGGGGCAAAATCGTTAAAATGAACTATTTTGGGACTATCTGTATAAATTAATAAAAGTTGGGGATTATATGTGAATAAAATTGAATGGGGATAAAATTGCTACAAACCTAAAGGGATGAGGACCGTGAGTATAATTTACACAATAAATTTTCTAAAATTTAAAATGAGATCGTAAAACCCCGCCGCCAACTACAAATCCTTTCTCCAAGAAGCCTAGCCACCACTTTTACACAAAATTTGCACTTTCGATTGCTAACTTATCGTCACACCCATCTCAAACTTTGTTAGACCTAGTGATGGCACTGATTTTGGCACTTAGCAAAATCAATTTTGTGAAATTGTAGGCTTTTTTTCTTTTGATCAAATCTTTAGTCGTTGATTTGAGAAATCATACACAAAATTGTAGAGAATCTAAATTATTGCACGGCGCCACTTATGCATGTATTGTGTATATCATATCTACACATATGTATTGCTTTATGTTTGGTAGCGGCACACGCTGATTAGTTTTTCAGTAAGTTTTTATGTTAATTAAAAACTATTTTAATGTGGTGGAAATTATAGAAAGTATGGACAATAAATGCGCGAATTCTACAAAATATATGGATAAAAAATATTTTTTACTAATTTGATTAACTTAAATTATATTTTAGACTTATCCAAACAAACACTAAATATAATTGATGAATTTTTATATATATAATAAGCATATGAGAGACACTTTAACTCTAAAAGAGGATAATTTCTTTCTTTCTATATATTTTGGACACACACTCTCTCTTGTTTAAATATTAAATTTATGTTTTTATATTAAAAAGCCGGACACAATTAAACATTTATAAAGGAACAAGTTCAACATTTGTCTATTTTAATACCTAATAAATGATAATGATTAAATTTTAAAGGAAAGACGAATTATTTGATTATACAAAAAAATTAGAGTAAATAGTATTAAAGGTCTCGAATCTTTGAACCTTGTGACAATGAAATCACGAACATTTTATTTCTAGCACTAGGACTCCAACCATTTCAAATATTTGCACCTGAGGTCCTTTTGTGACGGAAAACATCAATTGACCGTTAAATGATTAAATTTTTATTAAAATGACAGTTATATCCTTAATTTAATTTAGTACAAATAGCATTAAGTGTCTTTAACCTTTAAACTTTGTGACAATAAGGTCCTAAATTATTGATTTTTAGCACATGAGATCTTAAACTATTCAAACGTCTACGTTTGAGGTTTTTTATAACGTAAAATATCAATTTGACTGGTAAAAAGAAAAGAAATGAAATCATCACCCCATCAATTTCAACCAATAATTTCATCAGTAATTTAGAAATACAATCAATTATTATGATATACCACTTCTGCTGGGTTGGAGTGAGTAGTTTGGAATTGAGGAAGACGATTATTTATTTTTTTGTTTTTCTTTTGTTTCTTCATTTTATTTTTATTTTTATTTAATTCAAAATTAAATATGTATACACTAATCATTTTACTCAAATTTTGACATTTTAATGGTGAAACTTATATTTTTCATCACAAAAGGACCCTAGACCGTAGATGTTTAAAAGGTTTAGAATCTCGAGTGCTAGAAATTAAAATCTTAACACCTTATTGTCACAAAGTTTAAAAGTTAAGGACTCCCAGTGTTATTTACGCTAAATTAAAATAAGGGTAAAACTATCATTTCAATTAAAAAAATGATCATTTGATGGTCAATTTGATATTTTTCGTCACAAAAGAACCTCAGGCACAAAAGTTGAAAATGTTTGGGATCCTGGTTGTTAGACATCAAAGGTTTGAGAGCTCATCGTCACAAGATTCAAATATTCAAGACCTCTAGTACTATTTACCCTAAAAATTAAAAAGAAGAAAACACTTAGTTTATCTAATTAAGTTCTAAGCTATTGTTTGGTTAGACTTATATTATAAGTTAAACTGGTCAAATTAGTCAAACATTTTTTAATTCACACATTTCATAAGATCCACAACTTACTATCTACACTTTCTATAAAATCCACACTTTATAAATACTTAAAAAATAATTTCAAAGACTACTCAAATGCGTACATTAAGTGACTACATATCACAAATTGGCATTTGAATATGTCAGTCTCTCCTACTACACCTTTGAAACAGTAAAAATCAAAATATGAGAGAAATTATGTTACTTTCTACCATTAAATCATGAGAAATACTCCAATTATTTTCTAAAACTACTCGAATTGGACCAAACAAAACCAATCAATTCATTGCAATTCCAATTAAAGCTTAATTGATTTTGAGTTTTGGAATCGAGTACTTGACGGTCCTCATCTAATTCTCGATTCGAGCTAAAGAATCAAAATTTAATTCGATTCCAATTTCTTAACACCTCAAATATAATTATAACTAGACCATGTCAAAATTGCTTGTGCACAAACAACTTGAGACATACATTTATTTACTCAATGGGACTGTGTCAATATTCTAAACCTATCTTCTTTTGAGCAGAAACATTCAAATTTGTCACATAATACAAATTCCAACATTCACCAAAAATTCATATAATTTAATGGCCTATTCATTTAGAAGAATTTACAATTTTATTTTCATTTTTCTATTTTATTACATATATTAACAAATTAAATTTTATTACGAAAATTGCTCTTCGTTAAAAAGATAAAAAACTTTTTCTATTATTTTATTTTCAACAATTTGTTTCAATCACGTGACAACTTAAAAGAATTTAGACAGAATGAAGATAAACATGAATTTATTTGTCTAATTTATAAATTTTTCGAGTATACAAAGACAAAGGAGAAAGACGAGAAAAAGAAAAAAAAATATAACATACACCAACTCAAGAATCATGTCATCAAGTACACCGTCTAGTTGAGAGTCGAGCAGACTTGTTTTTAATAAATAAAAAAAGATTAATTTTTTTAATAAAAAAAACTTTAAACAAATCCTTTCTTATATCATCATTTGGCTTTTCAATATGTCAACTTTCGATTTTCTAGAAGCTTAGATGCCTTCAAATTCAAGGCAAGTAAAAAGTAAGTTAAAATCTGTCCGAAAGATTTGTTTCACATCTGATTTCATATATCATTGTAATTTATTAAATGTTTTGTTATATATTCCATTTTTTTTATATATATTCTTTTATTTATGAAAGAACGAGCTAACCAACCATATATAACTTCTATTTCAAGAAAACTTTAAAAATTAAATTTTTGAAAACGTTTTTTTCTTCTTTCACAATTTTCTTTTTTTATTTATTAGAATAAAATAAATTCTTTGATTGAAACGAATATCAGTGATTATTAATGCATTTACCATTAATATATTTTAATAAATTCAATGAAAATTAAAAATATTCGAAAAGTTGAACAACAATTCACATGTAGCAAGTTAAACAATATTGTTGAAAGTTGTGCCATCATTTATGAGTACACGACTCACGAACAAAGAAAGCAATGTTTTTGTTTGACCCACAGGTTTCATTACGTAAGGCTTGGTTTATTTATAAAATAGAATAGAACATTCTAGATTATAGATTTTTATTCTGAATATTATTACTCATAAATTTTAAATTTTAACACATATTTATTTTTTCAGATATTAACTTCGGTCTAATTTTTTTTTTTAACTCCGTGCTCAATCTGGCTCCTCGTCTCGAATCCGTAAAACGACAAACAGGGAGAATTAATTATTTTTTAAAACAACTTTCGATAGTAAAAGCTCACCTAGTTAATAAGACTTAACGAACTTTACCATTTAATATGCATATAGTTAACATAATACATTAATCTAAAAGATGAATAAAAAATATAAAAAAATTAAGATTGAACTTTTAATGAAAAGTTCCGTCTTAAGTTTTTTGAAACTTACAACAAGCAAAATCATAAATAATTATTAAATAATACGACATAAACGATTGAACTTTTATCAACACTTGTTTTATATTTGTCACAACGAGTTTTAAAAAATTAATCTTAATTAACTATAAATGTGATTCTCAAATAAATTAATATCATAACAAAATAGATTTATAAGAGTTTGTTATGTCATATAAACTAGTTAATATAAAAATATAATTAAAATTAAGACCTTTTTATTTTTATTTTATATTATTAGGCGGAATATTCTCTATATAATTTAAGTAACAATAATTATTAGTAATTAATATTAAAACAAAACGTATACAAATTTGTTACATTTCAATTCCTTATTTTAAATCTTATCCCAATTTTAATTTAAAACAGATATCTATTATAATATCTATTCCAAATGTGCACTATACATAGAACTCTCCTGGAAATGCCCCTCCCCATCAATATATATTATTTATAATCATTATAGCATATTATCTTATCTACAAAAACACAACGTGACAAATTAACCTGGTTCGAAATCACAACCACCTGATGAACCCCGGCAATCCAAAAAGTCATCTAATCTAACGGCTGATATTCAATCAAAGACTAACTCAACATCTCCATGACACAGCGCTTTGACGGAACTCACGGAAGCTTCCTGTCTTTGACCCTCTCTATATATAATGCCTTTTCCACTCCTAATACTCCACTCTTATACAATCTCTCGTCTCCCATATCAATCATTGAAATCCGTTTCTCTTCAAATTTTTCCGCTCTGTAAAATCCGTTTGTAATTTTTCTCGGTGACTTGGATTTGGACTAAGAAATACATTTGATGGCAAATCGAGCAGAAGTTTCGGCAATTGAACAAATTAGAATGCATCTTCTTGGGGAGTTCTCCCCAAGAGAGCTTGCGTTTGCTGATGAGATCGAAAATTGCAGCAGAACTAGTAGCAAAAGTTCATCAGTCCAATCTGACTATTCAATTTCAATTTCTGATTATTTCACAAATTGTGAGCAGGATCAATTTGATTTTAGCGAGTTTTCAAGCCCTGAATCTGTAGATTTGGGGAAAAATCAATTGAATCCTCCAATTATAGACCTCACAGCCTCGGAGGCGAAAATTTTGACTGAGAGGAAGCCTTCAATGAAGATTGAATTGCCAACGGTGAATAAATTCGACTGGATCAACTTCTCCGAGTCGACTCAGTCGAACTCGGTGGCGACGCTGCAGGAAAACTCGGCTGTTGATGAGAAGAATCATTACAGAGGGGTAAGACAGAGGCCATGGGGAAAGTACGCGGCGGAGATCCGGGACTCGAAGCGGCGAGGCTCACGAGTCTGGCTCGGGACGTTTGACACCGCCATCGAAGCCGCGAAAGCTTATGACAAGGCGGCGTTCAAGATGCGCGGGAGCAAGGCGATTCTGAACTTCCCGCTGGAGATTCAGAAGGAAGTGTGTGATTTAGAGGCGGCTGTCGACGTAGGGAGGAAGCGCCGGAGAGAAGCAGAGGTGGTGAAAGAAGTGAAAGAAAACAAGTCAATGAAAGTTGAAACCCCGGTGAAAAATGAACTGATGGAATGGCCGTTAACGCCGTCATGTTTGGGCTCGATTTGGGATCAGAGCGGAATGGAACAATTAACTTTCCGCCGTTATCTCCATTATCTACTTTCGGTTATCCACAGCTTGTTATATGAAAGTGATGCATATACTCCCCACGCCGTTATCTCCATTATCTACGTTCAGTTTGTCTGATGTGCTGTCGTGTATATATACGGCCAGCGGGCAAAGGAAATGAATACACACAAATGTTATTTGATATCAAAAGTTATAATTTAAAGATACACTAATCAAACTTCATTAGTCTCGTTAATTGAGTTATTAATCCGACCGCAATCCGCAATCTTCATTCATAGTAATTGTCCATCGATATCGGGCCATCACTTTCACTACTCCCTTTGCGTCATCCGGATTGACATTTGTGTAGTCATCGTGGTCGCCGCAAAGCACCCAGAACCCGCGATGTGACAATTGGCTTGGGGTCCGGCCCATTAATCAACTTTTGCAAGAATCCCCAAACAAACCCTCATACCGGTTGTTTATAAGAGAAACATCTCGTCCTCAGGCATTAGCCTGAAACAAATAAGGGTACATTGCATAGAATTATTGGGTAAAATCAATTGGTGGTTTCTACTTAACCACCATACTTTAAAATATACTTCAACACCCTCCCAATTTTTAACTTTTTCTCTTTCATCACCCGTCATTTATTTAGCGACAAAATATCCTACACGACAAAAGTTCTTTCAACGTAAGATAAGAATAAATGTTAAATCTTCCTCAATCAACAAAAGTGCAATCTACTCAAAAACACCATTTTTTCAAAAAATATGAAAACACTTTCAAATTTTTCCAATCAAATTCATGCCAATTAAGCGTGTTTGAATAATGCGTTTTTGTTGATTGTGAGAGATTTAACATCGTTACTACGTCTCATCGAAAGATCATTTGTCACGTAAGATATTCTGTCAAGTATTGCATGCGAATAGTTAACGGGCGATGGATGAGTAATATTGTAGAAATTATAGTATATTGCAAGTGTACAATATCGCAAACAAGTAATAAAGTTGATCTATTGAGTCCGGATTATCGTTTCCACGAAAACTATCCTATTTAGATAGTAGTTCAATTAATCTTAATCCTAATTTATTTAAAACTCGTTGAATTAACTTGATTTGAATATTTAAACTATAATTATTAATTTTATAGAACAAAAGTGTGAATGCAAAAGTTAAACAATTATCAAGTATAATTATTAAAGGATTTGGATTCGTGAGTTTACCATAATTGTCATTTCTAATTTCTCCTTTCAAGATTTATCCCTAATATTGTATTCGGTCGAATTCACGAAATTAACCTAATTTTTCTTTCTCGAGTTCAAATTAGTTATATCTAATTAAGTCAACGTATGAAGTCGGAATGATCCTTAATTAGATACATTAAATCTTCTAAGAATTCAATTCAAAATCGCAACAATAATAAAAGCGTATATCTACCTTTATCCATTTGTTGGATTTTACTACGTGGTCTAAATTAATAACTTACCTCTTGATTTATTACAATCCACAATTCAATTAAATAATGGCCAATTATTTCAAGCATTAAAAGAAGAAGTAAATTCAATACATAATTAATTTATAAGCAAAACTTGAAAGTCGAAATTAAAGAATCTAAACTAGGTTTCATCATTCATCCAAAATAAATATTTAGCTACTCATAATTCGGTAGAAAGAAAGGATTAAATGCTTGGAATACATAACCTGGATCTTGAATAAAGATGAAAAGAAATTGAATATCTTGCAAAGAATTTTTTGTCTTCACGTCCCAATCTTTAAGATCTTGGTCGTTCTTCCTCTTTTTTCTTTTTTCTTTTTCTTTTGCTCTCTTTTTCTCCTTTGATTCTTGTATATTGTATATGGTATATGGTATCTCCTCCTTATTTATATGTCACAAAATCCTAATATAGTATAGAGATCTTGTCCTCCAAGAATTACCAAACTAGAATTTGACTAAAATAAGGAAACTAAAATTCTAGTCATGAATTGTGCTTTAGTCCCTGATTATTTGCACGAAAAGTTCTTCATCTTTTAGATGTTTGCAAGTTGATCCCAATTTCCAATTCTTCGTGTACTTTCAGTCTTTTTTCGCCTATTTTACTTTTTTTCCCTCCAATTTCATCTGAACTTGGGTTTTGATCTAAATCAATCAAATCAACACACAATTAAATAGAAATTCATTTAAGAGTACTTACAATCGTCCACTTTTGATGGTTCGGATAAGTGTAAAACAACACTTATTAAATAACTTAGTTGAAAGTTGATTGGACGTTGGGATGCTTTTTAGAATTCAATGACTAAATAGAAACTAGGTTAAAATTCAGTGGCCACTGGTTGGTTTTACCCTATAATTATTAGACAAGTTTACAGTCAAACTCTCTACTGTCTAGCCACCAAACATTAAATATCGATCCTTGTTTTTCTTTTTTTAACAAAAATGCATACATAATTGCCAACCATACAATATTATGTGTTTCAGATTGGTCTAGCTAGTAATGCATGTGTATTCAATAACTTGGGTATTATAATGGTGAGCAAGGTTCAATGCAATTACAATAAATTATTTTATTTTAATTATTAAATTATGAATCAAATCACATATGAAAAGTACACACACACACACACACACACACACACACACACACACACATATATATATATATATATATATATATATATACACATGAGAAAAGAAAATTACATGCTCAAAAACAAAAATGTCAATCTTGAATTGAAAATGATGGAAAAGAGCACGTACTTGTAAGTAAAATTTTGATTTCAAACATAATTGGATAGTTTATGTTTTCTTACTTTACAGTAAACAAGTTATTTAGGTGTTTGTTGTTGTAGTTTTTTTTTTTTTCAAAATAAAAGGTTTTTTTGATACTTTATTAACTTTTCAAACTTTTTCAAATTTTTTTTAGTGTAAAAGTTTGAACAGTTAAAAATAGTAGGCAAAAAATGGATTTTTTTTTTTGAAAAGTAGTTACCGAACAACAACCCCTTAGTTTGACACTAAAATAAGAAATAATATCAAAATATGTAATCTACTTATTCATAACTTTAACTTTCAAATTACAATCATATTCTAAAACTTAATATTTACTTATAAATAATTTTTAAAGCTTTGTCATGTTGATAAAAGTGTGAACCGGTTTTGTTCCTCGCAAGCACCTATGGTTCGCACGTCTCTATAAACATCTTTTTGCGAACTGTTTCACTATTCACTGTTCTGGCCAAAGATCACGCTCAACGAAATGCTCTTTCCTTTAATCAGAAGCACTCGCTATGTTCACGGGGTTAGCCATGTACTGCGAGAGGGCAAAATCGTTAAATGACAGTATCGCATTTGGAAGGTGTAAGCAAATACAAGCATGCACAATCAATTTGATTTGATGAGGTGAGCTATCTATGATAAGAAATAATTTGTGAGGGAACGGGGTATATACTTAGGAAGAAATTCAAACTAACCTCGGACAAGGGAAATGAACCAAGAAGAACAAATGAATCACTGCACAAAATTTGAAGTTCCCAGATATTTACCAACAATATATTTGAAAAGACCCAAAGTCACATACAAGACCATTGAGCTCATATTAATTTTTACTGTAGGGGAGCTAGTAGCCAGTAAACAAATATAACGAAAATATGGTCGAATATTCCTCTATATAGTGAACTGCACATAAATAGAAGCTAAAACAATAGCACAATGTCTTTGGGAAGATCTGTTTTACCTATCTAAGTAGTATACACAAATTGGTATTCAAAAAACACCAATGTATATGGTAAATATATCAGGAAACTCTCCAAAGAAATATATCATTGTTTCATTACGATGAAACAAATACACATCTACAAGAAATCTTAAAGCACACAGATCGGGACACATAAGTTGGAGTTATATATGATTTGTGGATGTCGGAGTTTGGGTGCCGCTTGAAAATTGTTTATCGCTGAGGGAAGTAGTTGCCGGTTGGTGGTGTGGTTCACTTGTGTGGATATGTTTTTATGGAGAGAACATGCGAGCTAATGTGTAGATAAAAGTGATTGTAAATTGGCAATTCTATGAAATACGTGTATAAAAAATATATTTTACTAATTTGATCAATTAAAATTAGAAGTTCTGGAAATCTTACTACCAAACATGGATTGAATGTTGCCAAATCGGACGCTTAATTCCATCATGACATCAATCATGATTGAGATGAACAAAGAAAGAGATATATGATAAGATTTTTATTTCTCACGCCAAGATCTCCTAAGATATTTATGCGCATTGCATGATTAGAATCAACTCACAATTTAATCGAGACATATAATGAGTTGAAGTTCAAACTTCTTTCATTCGTAGGTAATTTAACAAATCCAAATCATATTATGAGAGAATATGAATTTTAGGCAGATCTCACGTCTTGTTTCTACATCGATTGTTTTTTTTAAACATGCTGTACATAAGTATATATATAGACTAAGTTATAACAAAATCACTCTATAATACATGTTGACGAGGACTACATTTCTCAGCCGATTCAAGACACTGCAAAAATAGACTTTGAGAAGTTTGATCAAGTCTGCCTAACCTGATGACTTAAACAGAGTCGACTCCAACCAAATTTTAATTAATCCAAGCGTTTTATTAAAAAAGAAAGCTGAAAAAAGAAAATATAAATTAAAGACTTACTATTTATAAAAAAAAATAACATATAGCGGTAATATTAATTTTAGATTTGAACCCATTAGAGAATTTAATTTATAATTCGACCATATATTCAATAGAGCGAAGTACTGTAATGGATTAAAATTGGTTTATTTTACTCACCATGCATAGACTGGCAATAGATCGGTGCGATTAAAATATTCTTAAGTTCATTAATATAAAGTTATAACTTGCTCGAGATAATAAAATTAAGAGTAATGATCTCGTGCTCGCAAGTTTAAAGAGTATATTTCATTTATCCATTATGCTGTAGACATATTTGCCTATACATACAGTACCAGATTACTTGACCACATCATCATCAGATAAATGATATCCCTACCTCACATGGCTGATAGATTATTACTCCAAAAATCAAACAATCACTTTTATATGAGTGTATTAGGTTAAAAATCGTGTCTTCCAACTTTATTTTTGCTTTGTTATTAATTACTAGTCTCATGTTAGATGTGGACAAACAAATAAATTAAACAGATATATTCTGGTTGAGGAAATTTGAAGAGTCAAATCAAGATGAAGTCATATATAGCAACTTTTCGGGGTTACCTAAAACTATTTTAATGATTATAATATACTTTTTGCATGGGGACATGGACTCGGATTGTTCATTGTTGACGTGCTTTATTGTTTTTATATTCTTCATGCAGAATAAGACAAAACGCCCTACCTACTGGGCCAGATCAGCAAAACGCCCCTACCTTCACCCTTTCTTTATTTTCACCCTCACCACTGGATTTCAAACAAAAACATCCTTACCTTCAAAATTTCGACATTTTTCACCTCTTTACCTACCTGATTTCCGTGGCAAAACGCCCTTCAATCCAAAAATCGCCCATTAATCTTGCAGTGTAAAATTAGTCCAAATCCACTTTTTCACATATATATATATTTCTTGTACTATATTCCCATGCACTTTCAAATTGTATGACAGGTCGCCCCGTCCCCTAAATCTAAATGTCAAACTGAACCAATAAGAGACCTTTAATTTTAAAACCAAGTGATAAAATATAGCATTGTGCTTGAAAAATTATAGATCTCACAATCCTTCCTAGTCACGAGTCAAGGAAAAAATAATTCTAGTTTCTCTACAAATCATCTCAGATTTTCATTCCATTTTAGATTAGGTGGATCGGAATACCTTTCTCGTGAACGGACCGGCTCAACTTTTCTCGAGAAGTAAAGTAAAGGGGATGTTTCGTGCCTTCACGCTTTAATGGAAGAGGATGAAAACATCATTAAACAAATAGTCCTGTGATCGTTGAACACAAAGACGCACCTCGCTCGCTATGGCTTCACCTTTAGCCGATCATTTTTGCAGAGATTTCAAGCGGCATCTACTTTTGAGTCCTGGTTTCGAGGGCATTTTTGAAAGATATCTCGGTTTCATGGTCCTATGAAATTTCTCGGATTTTGAGGTATGGTTTTGCAGAACTATACTCTCCATTGAGAGTGTTTTTCTCTCTTTTTTCAATTTTTGTGTTTTGTCGAACTAGAGATTAAATCACTCAGACGAGAGATTTCACCGAAAGCCACAAACAATTGTAGAGACTCACCAGTGTTCAAGATTTGTAGAAGATTTTTGTAAATGGGGCCAATTATATGGCACGCCGAGTTTATCCACTCAGAATTGCAATGGTCCATAAGCTTCATCGGGTCCATTGTGAAAACTGAGCCGAGGCGATGTGCTATTTCTGGGCATAACGCCGATGGCTATGTTTACGAAGACTTAGTTCCGTGGCCGAGGATGCCCACCGACAATTTTATTGATTACAAACCGTGCCATGGTTTCCAGTTTTTAGATTAGGGACGGGGGTCTCATCATGCACCTTTGAAATTGTATGGAAGCCCCCAATTTTAAAGTTAAGTAATATATATGTGAAAAGTGGTTAGACTAATTTACCCTTCTAATGCTAATGGCAACATTTTGACTCAAGGACGCTTTGCATGCGAGAACCAAGAGGGTAAGGGGTGAAAATGCCAAAATTTTGAAGGGTAAGGATGTTTTTGTTTGGAACCAGAGTGTAAGTGTGAAAATGCCAAAATTTTAGTAGCGGTATTGGACGCTTTTCCACAATACCCTCTTTAGGTAGGACGCTTTGTGTTATTTACCCTCTTGTAGTCCAATTTAGAGGGACATCTTTTGAACCAATTATCCAATCATTTTCCAATCGAGAAATATACATAATTGAAATAGTTTTACTGCACTAAAAAATACTATTTTTTACCAAAATTAAGGACCTGTGGTCTTTATGCTTTTTGTATTTTAGTTTTGAGTTTTGGATCTATTTTCGCTTATTTTGAGAGTCTATTTTAAGATTGCCGAAAACGCTCATTCGATTTGTCATTTTGAAAAAATCGTTTCCGAAAATATAAAATTAGAAAACACGCTCGTTAGAAATTTTGAGAAATTGTTTTATATTATTTTTATTCATTAAATTTTATTATTCAATAAAATAAAATAATTTAATACTAATTTATCATCAAGTAATATATATATTTATACGCAGAATTTTACAAAATATAAAATTCTACATAAAATTAAATACTAATAAATAAGAATAAATTGACTTGTCAATAAAATATTATAATTAATGATTTGATGTGGATCGAGAATTACATAATGTGATCAGGTGATAAGATTGTTTGAACAATTGAATAGAAAGATAATTAAGATTACAAGCTTTCATATTAATGGCAAAAATAACACATTTGGAAAATTAAAACAATACAATGACATCTACATAATCATGTATGAGTCATTGAGTAGTCATTCCACATTTGTGTAGCAATTTGATCTCCTAGACTTCGTCCCATTTGAGTCGCTTTGACCAGCATCAAATTGTATGACTTCATGATCTTGACCAGACTGCACATCTTCAAACACCATATTCTCTCGATGAATATTGAGCAAAAAAGACTATTCAAAGGCGTGTTCTTGGCGTATCGAAATTATGTATTGTGCAACATGCAGTAGTAGGATTTGTCTCGTCTACTGAGTGGATAATTGGTACTTAATTTCAAAATAGGAAAATCTTGCCTTTAACACTCAATATAACGCTTCAATTATATTTCCTCATTACCTATGAATGTCTATAGTTGAACAACTCTTCCTTTCCACGCTGGTCCTCCCAAGGCCCACTATAATCACGCAATGATATCTTTGACCGAGATATGGGAGCAAGAAATCCAAGCATGTTTCGATAGCCGTAACTGTCATGTAAAATTGATATGCAAAAGAACTATAATACTGATTACTCATATTTACTATGAAAATATTTGACAAAAAATTGAAGATTCAATATATCTTCCCGTGGCATTGAAAGTTGTTTGATGTTTTTTGTAATCACACAATAATACTCATAGCAGATTATCTTCCCATCCAACATACACAAATATGAATTTTCATATCAAAATCACATGCTAACATCACATTTTGTGTTATATTTGTTTTCTTTCCACGAAAAGATGTTTGTCTCTCGATGCAGTGTGGCCAAGTTGATACACGTATTCCATCTACGTAACTTGTGATAACCTTAAAGTAAGATATTTTATGCGAACAAACGCTCATGTACAAATATCTCAATTTGTGGTGGATTATCTCTGCACTCCAATGAACAAATGCCCTGGGGAAAACTCGCTTTGAACCATTTTGATATCAGATTGTTGGAATGTCAAATCGTATCACCAATAACACTGGCATCGTGTAGTGTGCCCTATAATCATCAACCATTGCAACACCCTCCTCAACGCCACTTTTTTTCCATCCGCCAACAACTCCTTCTCTTCAAAGTATCACAAAATTTAAGAAAACATGTTTCGCATGACACTAAAAATATTATGACACATAGTTGGATGTCCATTCAAATTTCAGTATGTGCATCTTTCCAAAGAAGCAACGTGATGTTCTAAGCAAGGTAACTCGTCCATAATACTCTTCTATAGCAAAAAAGAAAATAACTAAGTATCAATATATCTCCAAAAGTCGATCAAATCATCTATCCATAAAAATCATCGCCACTGAATCATCACACTCAAATAATGAACCGAACCTCCTAATCGTGAGACATCCTCTCTAGACAAACATATGCAAAAATTAAGCATCATAATCCACATCAATCACCTCAAGAATATTATTATGCAAACAAATATAATTATCATACTTAAAAAGGTACTACCATTTTCAAATTCCAAACACATCGATTAAAAACCAAACAAGCAAATCAACATATAAATATAAAACAATCCTACATTAGAAGTTCAACATATGAACAAATTCTACATTACCATCAAGCGAATCAAAGTAGTTCTTAAGATAGGTCATCTCCCACTTTCGCATCATCACAAATGACATCCTCGAAATCTGGATCGTTAAAAGCCTTTATTGCTTTCATATAAACCTATTATTAGAGACCCCTTCCATGTGGTTTAGGATGTTCGTGCATACCATATTTGAATAGGGATCCGAGCTAGTGGCTTCACTATCTCCGATTGATTAGATGATTTTCCTTGATGCGGTAAGCTTTTCTTCGTGTAAAGGCCCCAAGTTCGGGCCATCATTTCCTTCAGACTAATAGTTGATGACCACCGCGCCTATACATGCCTTCAAGTTTTCCACTTTACTTAACTTTGGTTCTTTACGCTGCGCTCATTAGATGTACCATCATCGCTGCCGACGTTTCCAGTATTTGTAACTTCATTATCATCATCATTTTCCACGGCATGCACTCCTCGCCAAAAATCATCTTCTAGTCGCTTTTCTCGTCTGGATGCGTCGAAGCTAAGTGGAAGCATTGCTTAAACCACCGCAGAGTCTTTAGTCCCGCCAAATATCTCTCCAAGAAGTTCATAATGCTTGCATCATTCCTTCCCAATGTCCCGCACTCACTTTCTGTTTATCTACAATAGGTAATATAAGCAACATTAACTCATTTCATAAAGAACAAAAAATGACATCCTTAAACCATAATGATATCCTTAAAAATAATTGTGAAAGTATTCTTATACAATACATACCGTATAAAATGTTGCCAAACTTCCTCCGCAGAAGATTAACTTGGTTGGTATTCGATCCCATGTAATACCTCAGATGCCCTAAAAGTTCGTGAGAACAAGCAATGCACTTTTTACGAAATCTGCTCCACTTTACCCTTCAATCTCTCTACCCCATAATCCGATTTTGTGACAACAACCATGTCTTTATTGATCTTGCTCCATTCTGCCTTTCTTCGTGAAAGTGCAGAACATTGTAATTTTCCTCGACCACAATGTCATAAAGCATCCCTGATAAAAGCGTGTTCATTTTCATCTCCACTCATGACATCGGTTCCTTAGTCTCACCTCCGGACCACCCATGTTCTCTATTCAAGATAAGTAATAAATATCACAAAGTATGCCCATTCTATAGAAATGCATGTTTCTTAATTCAACTATAATTTTAAATTTAACCAAGAAGAAAAGAAGCACGCTTGAGAAATGACACAAATGCATCATCGTCAGTAACTAATTTTCCAAAAATGCACAACATACTGCGTGTTAGCATAGTGAAAATATTATACATTAATATATAGTTGGAATATATTTGTAATTAAGAATCAAAACTTAAACCAGTGACCCCTACGTGGATTTTAATTGATAGGTACAAAGTTACGTATATAAGAAAACCATGGGTAGTTTGAGCCACATTAATACATTACAAACTTTACATACCAATAATATATACGTCAAACAAGATATACAAAAAGTGAGAAGTGGGAGAGAGTAAAACACATCCGCAAATTACATGTGACATTAAAAAATTTAGAGAAATTAATAAATGACATTCAAAGATGAGTGTAAACTTATCAGAGAGAATGATTCATCCAACTTGAAAGATGACTCGCATTTTCAAGAGCCAAAAAAAGAAAAAGAAAAAATATATATCCCACTAAATCATTGGATCGAAGGTAAGATATCCTTGATCTAATAATAGAGGTGGCTTTAGCGTAACTTTGATTGATTTATTTTATTTAATTAAATAGAAAATAAAAATTTTAAATGTCCAAAGAGACAAACTGCCTTCACGTTGGTCAATAATTCACCAACAAAGCAAGATTCTTTTCATTTATTAGCTCAAGCGGGATAAAGACTTGAGAAATTGAAAAATATATGTATTATTTTATGCTAACAACCAACTATTGAAATCAAACATTTTCATTGCTTACCACTATTTTGTACAAAAATACATATGTTAATATTTGGACACATTGTATTTTCAATTAATATGCGTATTTGGAGAATTATACTAATCAATCATATAATCCAAAATGTTAAGAATTATATAAAAGTTTTCACTATCCCATAAACCCGGTCATTCTAATAAGAAAATATAAATAAACCACACAATTATGTACGAGGTTAATGTCTTTTTAAAATATAATTAGCGTATAATCCACCTTTTTATGACAAGGGTTATTCAAAGAATCACTTTCATGCAAAAATTTTTGAAAAATTACCGAGGACTCCTAAGGTAAGGATATTAACTATGTGACATTGCTAATAAATTCAGGAATATTTTTCTTAGAAGAACTTAGAAATTCATCACACACGGAGGACGAGATAGTTGAGGACAATATTTAAAAACACCACAAATGGGCTTATAATACGTGACATAATGTACGTTAAAGATGACCAAACAAGTCCAAATTAATTGTTGATGTCCAAACTCACATACTAAAGGTGAAGTGCCTCAATGAAATTCAAAGTAAATAAAAAGAAAGATAAAGAACAATGGATTGGGTATTGCAGATGGACTAAACATCGAGTAATCAAGCTTAAACGAGGAATTTAAGAACAAGAATGTACCAAGATCCAAATCACAATCCAAGAACAAGTGCTGATTTTGTTATAAAGAAGCACACTTGAAGAATTAAGGATTGCCAAGACACAAAGAAGAAAAGGCTTATATAGAGTGGCTCTTTATTCAAGAACTTATTCCAAATGGGCCCAGTGATAAGTATTGGTTTTGTCTCATTTTCCTAAATCAATGATGGCAAATTGTTATTGGAAAACAATGTCTAATGTTATGTGTGTGGAAAAGGCAATGTCAAGATCAAGATGGTCGATGGTGCGAAAAGAATACTTAACACGAGAAGTAAGGTATGTTCATGAGTTGAAAATGAACCTAGTATCTTTGTGGATGTTAGAGGCTTTCTAGTTATATGTTCAAAGAACTCGATCTAGTTCAATGTGTCTAAATGAGCAACTTGGCGATAATGAAAGCTTATAAGAAGCAAATGGCTTTGTACATTACTGCAAGGGTAACAATTCAAAATATTGCGCAAATGCTTTTTTCCACTTAGGAATTAGAGCAAACTTTACTGGGCACTTAAGGACGAGACACAAGAGAAATGGGATTGATCGAACTATACAATTACGTTGTCAGGTAAAAAAACAGATCTTAAAGCTTCCATTTTCCCCTCATACTAATTGTTGACGTTGATGTCCAAACTCACATTTAGATTTTCTGACATGTTTTTCCTCGAATCATGTATGATTCGACATCAATAAAAACTCAATCGAAAACCGAGATGGTCGGTAGTTTGACATGCTTATAAGAAAAATCACAAACCGCTTATAAGTTCCTTTGTTCAAGATAGATGAATGCATTTCAATTTATATGCAAAATAATCTTCATTTTGTTTAACTGAGTTGTCAAAATTCCGAACAACCTACAAAAAATTCAACAAATTTCTTGTTGATAATTAAAACCTATAACTACATATAAAAAAAAAGCTAAAAGTCTTTGTTGGAAAAAAACGAGTCTAGAAAGCCTAGCATAATATTCTTAACTCCACAAACAGATACCAAACGAATCGCCGTGAATTGAACACTCAACCACATAAACTCCAAAATTTGAAAATCTTTTGTCCACAAAAAATTTCGCCAACCCATAAAAATACCTATATTCAAGGAGAGGAACACCGAGTAGATGTCGAAGATCCGTCGCAGATTCTGAACGCTTGAGAGTCTCATTTACTGACGCCTTAATTTGTTCTCCGCGGTGTGAAAGATGGAGTGGATTTCTTTGTGGAGATGGTGAATCAAAAGGAAGACGGGTTTGATTTTACAATCGAGGGAAGGAACAACGGTTTTCAATTGAGAATCTCCTCTCATGTTTTCGCGGTTGGGGATTATTTCATCGAAAACACCAAACAAGAAAAAGTCATTTTCGCTTTATGTTATACATTTAAGTTTGTTTTTCAAAATGCGCTGAAAATATCAAAGTAAACAAGTTTTGTGTTTTTGCAAAATTGAAAACTAAAAAATATGTTTGAAAACAAAGAAAGAGAACTGGGCCTAATGTTTTCACTTTTGAAATACTATCTAAATTAAAGGAAAAAAGTATCTTCTTTATTCTCTATTTTTTTAATTGTTTAAAATAATTAAATGTGAAAAGACGATGATGATATAAATAATGACATCTCCTTTATGTTGTCCGTTAATAGTGGCACGTCCCCGATTACGCCCGCCTCACCGACTCTCTCGCCTCACTGGTATCATAAGCTCATATTTGATATATAGATAAGCAATGACCCAACTGGCATTAGGTTAGCCAGATATGAAACTCATAGAATGACAGCTACTATCCGCAATTGGGAAGAAGAAACACCAGCAATTGAGAAAGATAAAACACCAAACTCATAATAACGAGGGAGATTAATGGACACCCGTGATCAATGACTATCAAGGCTATAATCGAGAGCTATTCCTATAAATAGAGGCCAACCCCCTGTGTAAAAGACAACACATATATCAGACATTATTCGCAAGATATCTATTTTAATCATTTACCGATTATCACACTAGAGTAGATGCGAGAGGAAAGAAATCCGACACTATTTTACTGTGTCTCCACCATCGTCGCCGTACAGGAAAAAGAGAAAATATTTATTATCAATTGGTGCCGCCTATGGAAAATCGCACAAGAAGTCATGACTCGAACTAGAAGAGCTAGAATGTAATCGCTTCCACCATCCCCATCGGGATGTAGACACGAGTCTAACGCCGCCACTAATCACCCACATCAAGAATTTTTCTTTGCTTAACTTGCGCACCGCAAGCTCGTGTAGCGCCCCTTTAACGGCTCTATTCCAGATCGTAACGTCATGCGGGTTTCTCACCCATCGCAAGGTCCCAACCTTCACCCAGTAGGGATCATTACTACCAGGCTCCGCCTGGTGGTCCCAAAGCCTCCCACCCCAGTGCCTCACCGCTAGGGGCTCCTCCCTAGATTCCTAACTTTACAAAGAATAAACATCGCCAACGATGTTTCATCACAGGCCTACTGCTCTTTTGCTCCACCTTCCGCACTCCCACTCTCCATTCATCGACATCCGCCCAAATCCACATTAGAGAAAAATCACATGGGTGTCCATGCCACGCCGAGAGACACAAGTGTTAAGCCCGAGCAACGATTAAAAGACATGACGGGTCGCAAAATAGTCGAGGCTATGTTTAAGAAAAAAGTAGTAGGCAACAATCTATGGTGTTGGAAGAAGATCTAGAAGTGATAGTAGTCCCTTCCACGAGACTTCAAACACCAAAGATAGAGAAGTACGACTTGATCATCCTGATCCTCGTCGATCACCTTAGACTTTTGGTCGACTTAACGAGATTGCAAGTCACCCCCGACACGATTATGCGCAGGCTTTCGCCAACACTTAGGTGGGAAGTCGAGACCTGGTAGCCACCTTTCCTCAAAAATCGATCAGCATATTTGACAATTTTTCCAAGAATTTTATCGTGATACTTTGCCAAAGAAGAACGCATAACAAACTCGCCATCGACTTGATGCAATTTACCCAATAAAGATGAATCAACAGAAGATTTCATTGATCGATTCAATAGGGCTACACCGGAAATCAAAATCTACAGATATCCGTCAGAAGTCAATGCCATGATGAGTGGAACTCAAGTCGCCTCTTCAAGATGTCACTCAAATACATGCTTATGATAATGATGGTACGAGCTACTAATGATAGGGATAAGTATGTAAATGTAGAGGAAGCATATTTCATTACCAAAAGCATGAATATCGAAAGGAACCCGAGTCTAAAAAAAGACTCAAGACGAGACCGAATCTCTAGATGATAAAGGCAAGCGTAAAACGAACCATCTAAGTGCAGTATAAATGATGAGGGTACCAATAAAAGAACAGTTAGCTGGAAAGTCCCGGTGCACTTATCGGATCTCGACTTATGTACAACAATGTTCTCAACCATCGCAATACCAAACAAGGCGACAATCTCGTAAAAAAAATCGAGGTGATAGGCAAACCGAAATGAAATGAGCCGAGTCGAAGCTTAAAAAAACCGAGCCGAGCCTTAAAAAAATAAAATAAAAATCAAGGTTATGGCGGAATCTTGTTTGAAAAACATACAAGGCGATAAATCTTGTCTCGAAAACAAGCTAGGCGATGAATCTTTCCGAAAAAAGGCTAGGTGATGAGCTCATTCTAAAAAATTTAAGAAAGAAGTAGGTGCGTAGATTATTTCTATTTCCCATTAACGACAATCTATGAAAAGTAGAGGAGTTTATGATGAGAGAAATAATGATACCGCGACATGTTGTTCCGCTAATAATAGTACGCGCTTGGCACGCCTGGCCCCATCGACTCCTCCCACCTTGTTGTATCATAAGCTCACCTCCGACAGATATACAAAGAATGACCCAAGTGTCATTAGATTAGCTAGACAAAGCACCCATATAACGACAATTACCATCGATAATTGTGAAGATGAAACATCCTCATTAACCATAATAATGAGGGAGATGAAGAGACATCCATCATCAATGACTATTGAAAACCATAACCGCAGACATCCCTATAAATAGAGGCTAACTCCTAGGTAAAAAGACAACACATATACTCGTGATCATATCTCCGCACATCCGTATTAATCATGTAATCGACTATCACACTAGAGTGGACATTTAAGAAAGAAGCCCCGCCACTATTTTGCAGTGTCTCCACCATTGCACGCCATCGCGCTTCTAAGAGGAGAAAAAATATTTATCATCGCATTTATTTTGTTGTTGTTAAATTAGTCAAATTTAAGTCACTAACTTAACTTTGGTCAACTAACGGATCTTTTGAAGAAACTGCCTGCAGACTCTAAAAGTCTTTTACATATATACCCGAGGGATGTAGCTGCTAAGATTATAAAATTGGGACGCGAGGATACATTTTTTTATTAGTATTCGTGATTTATTTGCTTCTAATTTAAAAATATTGTAGGACCTCAACCGCAATTTTATTTTTTTAAAAAATTTATTTAAGTTAGGCAAAATCTTCAAAAGGGCCATCTACGTGAAATATTGAAAAGTTAAAATGATACGATTATTAAAAATAAAAATAAAGATAAAATTATTACAAAGTTAAAATAATGAGAACCACGCTGTAATTTACCATAATGTATACTATCTTCGTAATATTTAGACGGCTTCTATTAGAAGGCAAGTAGAAAAATGTGTTTATCCATAAAAAGATTTGTTACCTCAAAATAATAAAGTAAAATAAACAACAACAACAATAATAATAACAACGCATGGGCTACATCTCTAAATTGTATGTAATAAATTTGTTGCACTTCTTGCTATGTTATTCAAGATGTAATTGAAATTTACAAAAATCTCAATAACCAACAAGCTTTCTAGCCAATGCCCCACTTTATAACCCATTTAGTTAATAGAACAAACATACGCCTTTTCTTTTAAAGAGAAAAATTCGGATGAATTTTGTACAAGTTTAACTAGGCTTCCTTTGGTGTCTATATATACAACTACATTACACCAATTCCCCATCATGGAAGGGGTGGTTTTTTCCCGCAATAACTTCCACCTCTACTATTTGAGAAGTTATTCTAGATAGTTAAATTAAGCTTTTAAACTTTAAATTTGAATATGCTGGCAAAACAATTTACAATGTAATTTGTTACCACCCAATTTTTGATAGGCCCTCCACGCCGCCAAAGCGCCCAATAGAAGTCTCCATATAGCACAAAGAAAGGCCTCAGAATTTAAGAAGCGCATCTGAGGCCATCAAACATCTTCGCATTTTTGAACTAAAGCATTGGCGAGGCCCACGGAGGGCTTCCGACATCATGGTCGACCCATATGGCCCTCACGGCTTCGCCAGATTTATTATAACTAGCAGCAAAGACGTATTTTGAATGACCAGAGATAATTGAAGGCGCATTGTGGGATTAGGCACACGGATCGCCACAAGGAAACCAAATCGTAATCTCCTAAAGATTAGGCAACGTGATAAACTCAATAAGGTAAACAATCTTGAGATTAGATTGACAATCAATCATTCCTATCCCATAAGGAAGAAGGATTCGATTGAGTATCTAATTTATTTGTTTCAAATCAATTAGGGCTCTTTTGTGCTATAAATACAACGCCTCCGTTATTTTAAGGTACGCTTCTTTTGCACTTAAATTTTACCTTAAACTCGCTTCAAATCTTCGCTTGTCCTCCCACACCCAATTACTACCGTATTATTCTTTATATCGGCAGCTGACTTGATCATCTGAGTACCAACGATCGCCGGACCTTTTTCTCCGTAGATCTTAGCCGCTTAACAATTGTCCGAAAGTGTGTTACATACAAGTTAGCAAAGGAGTGACCGAGATCTCAAGGACACGTGAATCTGCAAGTGTTCGATGTCAACATAACCATATATATATATTTTTAGTATTAAAATTTAGAGTTAATCACGCTAATGGTCTCCATTCTTCAGTTTGTAACCCATTTCATCTCTATTCACTTTTTAGCGATATCATCCTCATCCTTTCATTTATTCGCACACGCATGATTCCTCAACGATTATTTTGACAATTGTTTCGACAATTTTTGCACCTGACTTAAATAAACTAAAATGTTAGAAAAAGAAAATAATGAAAAAATTGCACTGAGACTCCCAACCTTTTCTAAAGTACAAATAAATCTTAAACGCTTTTATTTTTACAAATTTCATCTTCTCCAACCCACCCACACCTCCCCGCCACGAGGTTTCGCTTCTCCATGCAAAGTACCTTATAAAATGAAAATACCCAAAAGTAATCGCTGTGTTTTGGATATAGTATAATACACAACCCGAAAGTTCATCATAATCGCTGGGTCAATACAAAACAACTTTTAATACTTAAACCACTATTTTTTCGTTGTTGTTAGTAATCTGAAGAAGGTTTTTGAAAGACAAATGGGGTTTGATTTTTTGAGGGATGGGATTGAGATAGAATTGAGTCCAATTGATCGTAGATTTCATCTCTTCTTCATTTGCTGTTTTTGAGAAATGGATTGGTTTGAGAAGTCGCCAAACCAAAAAATGGCGGAGGGAAGCATCGAATGACATCGATCTTCGCTACTCTTAGAAAAGAAATGTGAAAAAATATAGAATACGCCGCACTTTTTATTGTCTCGATTGTAACCCACAAGTTGTTCCAGAATTATATTTCTTTCCCTTCTTTCGCTCTTGCTCAGTAGAGGTGGTGGTGGGAGCCTCAAGGCATGGAGAAGGAAACCTCAAGCAAAGGTGAGGATGGGCGGGTTGGTGGTATTACGCCTTAAAATGCATATGAGAAATTGTTATACGACAAATCCAAGTTTTGTAAAACTTGAGGTTGCCAAATTTCTATAGAATTTCACCAAAACTTGTTATGCTAAACGCTTAGTACTATTAGTGACAATCATCCAATCTTCGCTGGGGGGTGGGGTTAGAAGATGAAAATTTGTAAAAAATATAAAAGTTTAAAAATTTATTTGTACTTTAGAAAAGGTTATGGTCTCAATTGTAATTTTTCATTGTTTTTCTTTTTCTATCATTTTAATTTATTTAAGTCAAAAAAATTATCAAATAATTGTCAAAATAGTTATTTAGAGACCATCCGGGATAAATAAAATGAAAAGATGTGAATGATATCTACTAAAAAAATTAAATGAGGATGGAATCAAATATAAAAGAATGGAGACCATTACCGTAATTAACTCTAAAATTTAAATATATTGTTTTGTTTTTTACCGCATTAAATAGGATAAACTTTAAAATACATATCCAAGTTGGTGCAACATTATTTTAGATAAAAGTTTTGTTTGATTTTAATTATAAATTTATTAAATAATTGAAATCAAAATCAATAATTAATTTTAATAATATATTATATCTAATTAATAATTTTATTAATTTTTTTAACTACATATTTCACTAACTTTATTAAAATTTACAAAAGATTTAATTTTTAACAAAATCAAACATGCACAAATACCTGGGGGAACAGTGATATGTTGTAATTTGAAGATATTTGAAAATGACTTTACAATATGCATAGTGAGTATTCACTAATAGTTTTAGTTGTTATTTTTGGGGTTAATTTTATCGACGGCCACATCAAGTTTTAGAGAAATTACAAAATAATAATTAAAGTTACAAAGTTTCGTGACCAAATATCAAGTATACTAACACATTCACTTACATTTACTCGTTAAATTTTCAAGCATGGAATTGATGACACGTCACGCTAAGTGTCCATTGCTGACCCACAAATCATTTCGACACTTAGCAAAAATTGACACACCGGACTTAGTGTACTTCTAAAAATCTATATGGCAAGAAAGATAAAGAAATGAAGAAAGAGGGAGTAGAAAGAGGAAAAGAAGAAAAAAATAGATGAGAGACATAGACACAACTTAATGAAAAATGGGTGGAAGACCGTCTAACAAGATGTCTAAACTCGACTTGTCTTTTTACAATAAATGTTGCTACACGAGTTTTATCTCCTCCACCTCATCGCCACATTAGTCGATATTCAAAATAGAAAGGCAAAGAATGGATAAGATCTAATAATAATAATTTTGGACAACAATGATGTACATAAAATATGATGACCTAATCCACAATATTTGGACAATATCTAGATTAGATTCTCAAACCATTTGCAATAACTTGATTTTCCCCCAAAATCGTATCACATACCCTAACTTTCCTCCCAATTGGTCAATGACCAAATTAATCCAACCAAATTGGGTGAGAATCGGGTTTGAAAGGATGAGAAATTGGGGGTCCTAAATTCGTGTCTAGAAATTGCAATTAGGTCTTCATGTTTTAGGGTGCATAATTTGTGATATGAATTTATCATTATTAATATATTAAGTCCACATAACGTCAATTTTTACCAAATGTTGACCGATTGTGTGCCACGAGAACACTTAATGGTGACATGTCAAGCTTTGTAACTTTAATGACCGCTTTGCAATGTCGTTGAAATTTCAAAGGACCGCCAAAGAAAAATTAATCCTTATTATGTGTAAAAAGACTTTAAGTAAATTGTCTTAAAATCCTAATGCAGAATATATTATTTTTAGTAAGCTTGATCTTCAATTTAATTTACAAATCTTGCCTTCCTTATTTCATGATTCCGCAAAAGGGTAAAAAAATGAGGATAGACGAGAGACATATGGAAATTAACAAAAAAGACTCATGGAGCTTAGGAGTTTAAATGTTGGAATGACAAGGAAGGGAGGGGAACGACAAATGGTTATAAGCAAAAGAGACGTGAGAGAAACTAAGTATCACACTAAAATGAAAAAATAGAGAAAGAATGCGATTTAGGTATTGTAAGAAAATATCTTCTATTTACAAGCATACTATTGTACAAACGTTTTAGATAAAGACCGAATACAAGTACAACGAGGAATGATAATGTTGTAATTTGAAGATTTTAGTTGTTATTTTAAGGTAAATTATCTTAAAATCTTATAGTAGAAGACTTTTTGTTATAAGTTAGTTAAATTGACTCAATCTACAATTTTAATTTATAAATTTTTCTTCCTATCATCATAGTTCCACTATGGGTGAAAAATTAACGATGACATATGACGAGACGAGGGAAATTGACCACAAAAGACTCTGCACCGCATATGAATTTAAATGTCTGAATGGCAAGTGGGGATGGGAGAAAAGGACGTGACAAAGACAATTTGTAATTTCACTGGGTCAAATTAGTCAAACATATTTTTATCCACACATTTTATTGACCACAGCTTATAATCTACTTTTTATTCACATATTCACCACCAACTTATAATTTCAACACTACTAAACATGCGCTTAAATTTGTCGTGAAAGGGTTCACGCTTGAGTTGTTGGCCCAAGCTACATGCGTAAAAATACAAGGCTTGACCCAAATGGACACGGGTTACTTAATAGCTTTTAAATAATTATAATTGATTTTTGAAGAAAGATGAAAAATAAACAAAGACACGTGTTTATGCACCATTTGTCTCGACAAAAAAAAAAAATCATAACTTAAAATAAACAATCCCATACACAAACCAAAAATTTCATTTATGTACAAAAAAAAACAAAACAAAAACTAATTATAAGCAATTAAAAAGAGTACAAACAAAAATATCATATCCTAAAAATAACTTCTTAAAATTTCAATAGATTTCACACCAATCGAACAATCGAGCTAAATAGTAGAAGACAAACCACCGTGATAGACGCAAATCAAACCGCTAACTCCACAAACAACCTAAAATCAAAGAAGTAACACAAACTAAAAAGATTGAACGTAAGAAATTTTTGGTTCTTTCAAATAACCACCATTAAACAAGAGCCCAACAACTAAAATTTGAGTTTTTGATGTCGACGGTGATTTCGAGATACGGGATGGATAAAATTTAAAAGATTTGTCATCCGAAATGAATTCACGGGAGGCATGATTCCAGTGGTTTATGCGTTCAATAGAGAGAGAAAATGCACGCTTAAATGAACACATGTATACTTTCATATGTGGTCTTAAACGACGTTGTTTTGTTCGAAAATATAAATAGTAAATTCTTTACCGACTTATATATTGTAAAGATAAAATAAAGATAAAGAAACTTAACAATAATCATATATAAAAGTAAAAATAACTTTTTAGAACCACAAAATAAAATAATATTTTTAAATTCTTTATTATTATAGTACATGGTGGAAAGAAATCACTATTGTACTAATATTTTTTCGGCAAGCCATTTCCGTGACATCTTTATGCTTATACTAATTTTTTTCGATACGTATGCTACACGTGAGGCCACCCGCTAAGGCGTTTGAAGGCTTCATCGTCTGCTAAAACACTCATGCATGCTTCTCCTGTATTATAACAATGATGTCGGGACTTCCAAACATCAAGACCTTGTAAAGTCCAAGATGTCCAAATCAGATAAATGGTGGTAAATTAAATTTAAAGTGGCAAATGTTATGTATGCTAATTGGAACCCGCTTATGAGAGGTTTCTTTATTAGTCATTTTATAGCCCTTTAGAAAATCCATCAATTTACTTTGTCTAGAAAAGCTTACTTGAAGTCACTGCACGAGTCTCAATGACTTTTCGATAGACATCTAATTCATAATTGTTCCTTCTTATAATGGTAAACTCGTGGAAGTTAAATGTGCAATTTGTATATTTTGTTGATTATTCTCTTACAATAGATGGTAGTGTAACATTCCATTATTCCATTCCAATATTTGTGTAATGCATATTGGTGGCTCGAAAGTTCACACAGTAGATAGAATAACAATTCTTACAAGAAATCATGAAAGTCGACAAATCACTCAAGTGTAAGACCTTATTTTATCCGTGTGCTATCTTTAATAAATTTATTTGAGTATACTTTAGCTTGTATAAATGTTGCAAGTCCAAGTACTTTTATTGTTCCATCCCATACGTGGAACATTTATATGTCGATCTTAGTTACTTTTGTTGTCGATTATATAGTTTTGCTAGTATTTAGATGTGTATGTGATTGGTCTATTTTTTGTTTGATTCTTTCTTAATGATCATTATCATGTTCAATTAGTTTTGTTTCGATCTAACTTGTACGCTTTCACCTTGTTTTGTGTACAAAGACATTAATTAGATTTTATATTTGAAGTAAATATGGTGTATGATTAATTTTATGCTTATGTTTTAGTTTTAAAATGATTATCAATAAATTAAGCAATTTTTGAATCATGTTTGGTTTAATTACTTAGATTTATTCAAATGTGAGTCTCCTAGTTTGATTTAAAATAATTATTATCTCTATTTATTCGGGACTATTTTCAAGAATTGTATTTTTATTCTCATTTGTTGTTTTGTGGGAAATCAATTACTATTCTAAATTTACAAATATTAGGAAGCAAACAGCTAATAGCTTAGTTTAAATCGTTGTTAAGGAGAAATGAGGGGGAAAAAAAAAAAAATCAATTTTATACATAGTATTAAAAAGGTCATTGATTATGTTCATGAGTTTCAAGATTTTTAATGCTTCCATTAGATCTTCTAAAATATATGTTGAAATTAAACACTTTTCTTATTGTATTATTGTCAATTCTAAAGGTTTCGTGTATGGATGATAGAGGAATAAAAATCGGATATTTTCTTATTTTTTAAATGCTTTATTTATATCATTTTCTTTAGCTCTTTTAAATTTAGACTATGAGTTCTATGCATATGTAATGCAAATTAGAATAGAGGAATAAAATCGGATATTTTCTTATTTTAAATTATTTATTTATATCATTTTCTTTAGCCATTCGTAATTTTAGACCATGAGTTATTTTCTTAATACAATTTTCGTGGTCCACATCATAGTTATGTTGTGTTGCATTGAATCATAGTACTTTGTGTTCCATTGAATTCAAAGTTGTTTTCATCCTAAGGGATATAATAAAAATTATAATATCTTTTAAGTTCAATGTTGGTAATTATGACATTAATGCTATAGATATTGAGTTATTTTCAAAGGAAAATATTGGCTAACAATATTGTGCACAAGCTTGGCCCTTATTATAAAAAATAAAGAAGACTATTTCATTTTACTTATCTAACGACTTATTCTCGTAGATTCTTTTCACCGCAGCTACATCACATGCATTCATCATTCACTAGACAAGTAACTCGATGCCCCCTCCCAAGTGATCAAGAGTAAAATTTCTAGCCGTAATTCCGCATTTAAGATGCTATATGTTAATCTGCAAGAATGACAAGGTGCACGTTAGCTCCACCTACGCCAAGAATGACGTATGACCCGAACCCTCGAGACATCGTCCATTCACCGTCACATCAAAGCTATGAAACACTTGTTATCCAATATGGTTCGCTCACTTCCACACTTTTTTTTTTGGTTTAGTAATTTCTATTGTTATTTAAAATATAGATAGAAAGAATTGCGGGTTTTACTATCTTAATTGATGTTTATAATTTTGTTCATTTTTTAGTAAAGCTTGGAACTTTTCAAAATTTTAGACACCAATTATTTCACTAAGTTGACGGCTATTTCAAAATTTATCAACGCACCAGAGTTCTACGATCCGAGTATAATTTACAACTCATAACAATTTATGTTTAACTTCTCGTCGCGACAACATGTATATGTCACTATTCTCATTATCATGTTCGGTTCATTCGTGAGTATGTGGTCATGATCGTATTAGCTTAGTACTAAATGTACCAAATGCTTGGGAAGCATTTGATAAGATGTTCATGTACCAAGAGCTCTCTCCTAAGCTAAATTTATTTACAAATTGATATCCATATGCTAATACGGATAGCTTGGAAGCGGTAGATGGCTATTTCCATTCATGGTATGTTATTTTGTCTTTTGTTTTCAATAAATATAAGTATATATAAAAGACACCATACCTTTAACAAAGTTGAAATTTGAATGGTAAACTCAGACAAACAATTATATTAATAGTTAATTTTACTATCTGAAGTCGATCGTTATTTAAAATACTTCAAACAAATACTGAAGTTCAGCGTGTAAATACCGGTCACCAAAGTATATTATTTTTTTCAAACTACTCCACTCTCAAGATTCCAACTTGAAACGGGCGACACGACGACGACGCTAAGATGATAACACACGATATATTAGATGCTATTTATCGCATGGTAATCTACGTATTTTATATAATATTCATATTAGTTATATATTTTTACTATATTTCGCTTAAGTCATCTATAAATTGCATCTTAGGTCCTTCATCTTACATCTTACACCCTCGTCCCCAAATTTATCGCTCGAAGCTTAATTCCTTCAAAAATGTAATGTCTTAGGTCCTTCATTTTTTATATCTTCCCAAACTTCGTCCTCCAAATCTTTTGATTTTTGTGGTCAAAGTAAGTATTTTTAGTGGTCAAATAAGTGCACTTCCGCTAAATTGACTTTACATCTTCTGCAGTTACTTAACGAACAAAATAACATAATGAAATAACAACTATTTCGATTAAAACTCAATAAATGTCTGTTTTTAATGTCAAAATAAGTGCAACTTCCACACTTATCACTCTGGAGCTGTCAATGAAATATATCTTGTCTATTTTGTCAACTCCAAGTGATAAGTGCAAGATTTTACACTTATTTTACGACTCATATGTCACTAAAGTTTTCAAATAACATTTTCTACACTCAACCTATCTATCAATTTATGTCAATCAAAAGTCTATTATCTATTACTATATTACTACAAGTAACCACAAATCCATAAAGTCAAAATTATGTACACATCCCATACTTCATACTCATCGCATTTTATTATAATAATATTATATATAACTATTAAAAGTACACAACTTATGTTACCTACACTAACACACGTGTGTGTGCGTGTGTGTACACACTCCCACATATATCCATATTGTATGTATAGATATCTATAGATATACTAAATATCACAAAATCTAATCTTCAGACAAGTGCAAACAACCTCTCTCTCTCTCTCTCTCTCTCTCTCTCTAAAAAGTCTTTCTTTCTAGCAATACTTTCATTTGTTCTCTCAACTCATAACTTCTTCTCATTTTTCTATTTTCTGTAACATTTTAAGGTCTTCGTTCTTCTCTTTCTTTGAACGCTTAAAGATAAAAAAAAAAAAAATCATTATTATAACTTCCACAATAATATTAGATAATTTCCTACAACAATCACTTTGATGCATTCATATTGTATATTTAATTTCCATTACATAAATTATCCCAATTTTTAGATGAGAATGTTACATTTACATAGTTATATTTCACAATTTACCATCCTTCAGATCATTCGAACAACAAAATGAACAGTACCAGTTAATTAAAGATGTTCATCTAGGAGATGTTGGATGGACAGTTTAAGTTACAATTACTGAAAAATCTCCTGCCAGAACAGCTAAAAAAGTCCCCAAGAAATACCAAAATATTATACTAATGGACTTTGAGGTAAGTACTTCAAAATTACAAGTTTCTATATCAATAAATTTATCTATTTATAGATATTCATCATTTGAAAATATAAGTCTATTTGTAGATGCCCATTCTTTTAAAAATTTCATTTTCTTTGTTGTCCAGTTAAAACAAATTAGATCTTTTTCTTCATCTTTCTAAATCTAATCTAAATACTATATACAATATATTGATTCAATTTTATACTTCTCAACAGGGATCAACAATGCAGGCTACACTCTATGATCATAACATTATTGCTTTTCAATATGAGTTGATACAAGGAAAAACTTATCTAATATCAAATGCATTAGTGAAGATCATAAATTTAGAGTACAGATCACAATCTGGAAACATACAATGGACAATTTCGGAAAAACTCGATACAACAAATCCATGAAAACAACGATTAATCGTTATTAACTACATACAATTTCATTGATTTTGAAGATATAGAGAACCACATGGATACAAACATAGACATAAGTCCTAACAAGCATTTCTTTTGTTCCATCTCGTATCTAATAACTTGTATATGTGCTTAATAATTATTTATATCTACATTCATTCCTTCTTACATTATTTATTAGCGTCAATCTTATATGCTTCCAGGTATCATTGTAATGGTTATTGACACAAGACCTAAAAGAATAATCTAAACACGTTCTGGAAATCAGTGTCAAGTCCAAGACATAATTCTTATAAACAAAAAGTACTTTCTTATTAATCATTTTGTTATACATATCCAATATTGTCCATATCATTGATAAATTATCATTCTATTTATTCAAGGTTGGAAACCATTTTGCTAACAATGTGGGAAAATTTCATGGACAACGAATGCAATTACATTTGTGAAAATCTTGCAAAGAAACCAGTCACCATTGCAAAACACCTGAAAGTGTCTTCCTTCAATAGTAATGGAAACTATCCAATGCACTTCAATTTTTTTTTTTTTTTTTTTTTTGTAGCTATATCAACTCCTACAATACTAACACTTATAATAATCTACACTAAAGGAGTTTCATTGTCAACAAATGCAAACAACTCATTCTTCATTGATGGTCCATTTGACATTGTTGATGATTTTTAAACATGGTAAGCATTTTTAATCTTTCTATACTTTACTTTGTGAAACTTGATTTCGAACCCCGACATAATTCATATATATTTTAGATGAAGTTCAATTACTTTAACACTAAAGGATACTTAATCAATAATTTTATTATACTTTCCTAACACGACAAAAAAAAATGCCGAGACACTTAACAATATCATCTTTGAAAAGTGTTACCTGCACTTAACACCTTCAAAACTTTTTCTTCCAAACAAAAGCAAATACACGGATATTAAAAACATCCAAGGACTCCAAAAGACCAGTAAGATACATTTAGTGTATTAAATTATGAGTTCATTCTTCTTATTCCCTATAAAATAATATATTATTGTTCTTGATTTAATCACCAAATTAAGACATAAACTTATGTGAGAATTACTTGTTTATCAGCAACGATTATTTTGGATCAAAAGAAAAGCATTTGTCAAAGTCTTAAACCAACCATTTTGGTATATGAGCAGTGATAATTGCAACAAAGTTTCAGTGCAAATTGTGAGGATATATATCAATGTGTGTATTGTAAGTATCCTAACTTAAAAGCAGCACCAAGGTAATGTAAATATTGTTTTCTCTTACCCGAACTATTAAAATAGTGTTCATATCTATCCGAAACTTTATAATTTATATGCTCAACATTTTAAAGTATACATTACACATTCATAGCTAACATTTTCAATTTATGGAATACTTTGAGAGCAAAAGTATACCTACAATTAATGGATTCGATGAGGTACATCAATGCTACAACCATTGGAGAGCCAAAGAAAGCTTTATTATGCAATGCAAACACATTGATAGATCACTCAGTCTCAGTAAATATAAGTCGTATTCTTATTCAATATTCAAAAATCCTTTTTTGCCATTTATTATTTGAATAATTCAACTAATTTCTCTTCACTAGAATCTAGATTCAAACATAATTGATCTAATCCGTTCAAGAATGTATGAAGAAAAACTTTCTACATCAAAGCACTTCAACAAAATCAAGAGGCTAACAATTCAAGTGTGAATTGCTATTTATTCTTGATAGTGATTCAACAAGAACTCTTGGCAACCAACAAAGCAAAGACAAAGGAAAATCACCAATGCTTGAGGATGAACAATCGCAACAAATGGATACCGAACTTGTCACACCACCACCAGCAAAAAGATATCTATTCCAAACCTCAGAAACACCTCTTCCAACAAACAAAAAAACTGAGGTAGATACGAACAAGGACAAGAACAAAAAAGGAGTCTAACAATCTCATCCTTTTATAGAGCTCAATGTAAGTATTTAGATACTGACTTTTTGAACTCTTTTGATGATCTCCAAAATCAAGTACAATTACTATAACATCAGCATCTAGCTTACTTCATAAAGATGGGCATTTTTATATTTTCAACTTATGTAATTGGTAGAACTTGAATATGCAGTACTTTATTTTGGGCAACTAATGATGTATATACAAAAATTTTTATTTCAGTATGGTTTAATATTAAATTAGTTTCGTTTAATTACAAGTACCTTTTGGAAGCATTTATTTTATATCTTCAAAGTCTTCATATGAATAAGATTATTATCATCTTCAATTCATTAAACAAAACGAAAAGAACAAGACTGTATTGAAATGTTGTAGTTTATAAGTATTTAAAGAATTTTTATAATGATTTTGCCTGAAATCAGATGAAAGGGGCAACGATTCTTTGATCCCCAGTCTATGGGTGCTTAGCTTCCTATGTTTTCTCTACTTACTGCAAGTTGCTATCCCCAGAATTTCTTCATTACTATACCTGCTCTACACATATAGTATTTCTTTACTCTAGGAAGTTACCAATGAACATGAAAAAGAGTTTTTTGTCTTGTAAATGCATTTTTTTTCTCTATTTAGAGAAAGGGAGCTTCAAGTTCTTAGGAAAAACCGTACGAGGCTTATCACGTATGGTTCAAAAGCCGAGCCCCAGCACATGAGCTTAGGTCAACAGAGGGGCCCACCGACGTGGGGCCACCCTTCCACCTACATAATATCCCTAATTTAAATTATTAAATATTGCTTATTATATACTTTTTGTTGTCAACTTTTTTAATCAACATTCTCATGCTTAACTACTTAAGTTCAATTTAAAATGGTATGAGTAAAAATTTGTGATGCTCTTTCTGCCAATGATTTAATGTTTAAAGATTTAATTTTCGATTTGATTAGTGATTATTTTTTGCTGTCAGTTTATCAACATTTGTGCTAAAGTACTAAAATTTGGTTTAAGATGGTTTGAGTAGAAGTTTGTAATTCTTTCATTTTTTACAGGGACTTGTACTATATGAATTGGTTGGACTAGAAGTGTAAAAAGGGTTGAGTCGACCTACTTTTGTGGGTGGCCAAGCACAACCCAGTTTTCTGTAGGGTGAAGTCGGCCAAGCCATACGAAAAATTGCAAAGACTAGCATGGCCAACCCAAAAGTGAGTCATGATAAAATGGGTTGAAATTTTGAAATCACTTTAATTGAAAGCAACTGATATATAAATTTTAACTCACTAACATGGAGTTTGCTTGGGATTGCATGTTATAAGGAAGCATTCACAAATTTTTGAAATAAGATTGTTTGGGGAATCCTCCCAAATGTTAAAACATTATAGAGAATGGAACCTAAGGATTACATCTCAAGATTATCAGTCTCAATAAACCTTTTTCTTGGCTCATTTTCAGCTTCAAGCATTCAACTTCCATTCTTTGCTAATTAATTTCTATCTCATTGTGATTTGTAGAATTGGCTTTTTCTTGTGCCAATCTTAAGTTAGATTATTTGTTGGCACTTTCACCAAAGATTCGACATGCGTGCTTTTTGAGGGAAAAAGAGCTCGAATAGTACATGGAGTACGATATAGGCGATATATGTAACGACGATTGGAAATTCGCTCAAAAGTTGATGGTTCATGGTCGTGAACCGCTACCAAGAAAGGAGATGTTTTGCAAAAGCCCCTCAATACTACACTAAGCATCTCCTAGCTAATGAATCCATGTGGAAACTATTTGCAATAATCAACATTAAAGGTTAAATGACACCTATTTAATTAAAAATTAAATAGTTTCAACTAAACTATCATATTAACAATACACAAATTTTTTTATGTTTATTACACTACTAATTATAAAATTAAATATAACAATGTCAGAATAATTAAAAAAAAAATTGATTATAAAATTAAATATATCGACAAAATCAGAATAATTAAAAAAATAATATTATAAATAGGCCACGTACAACGTATGTGCCAAAAAACTAGTGTATGTAATAAATTTAAAGCGTACTTCCTACTATGTTATCTAAGATGTGATTGAAATCTGTACTAAAGAATCTCACTAACCAACAAGCTTTCTAACCAATGCCCACTTCATAACCCCTCTAATTGATGGAACAAACACGTCTTTCCTTTTAAAGCAAAAAAATTCTACAAGCATTTTGTTCAAGTTTAGCTTGAGACCCCTTTAGTATCTATATATATAATCCACGACACAACTTCCCTCCATCATGGAAGTGGGTGGTTTTCTCCTGCAATAACTTCCACCCTCTACCATTTGGAAAGTTGTTCTAGACAGTTAAATTAACCTTTTAAACTTTAAATTTGAATATGTGGACCAAACAATTTACAATGTAACCATATATATAAATTGTTTAGTCTTAAAATTTAAATACATTGTTTAGTTTTTACTAGACAAAAATAGGATAAACTTAAAAATACATATTGAAGTTCGTGCCACATTATTTTAGATAGAAGTTTTGTTTGATTTCAATTAAAAATTTATTAAATAATTGAAATCAAAGTCAATAATTAATTCTAACAATATATTTTATAGGATTAATAATTTTTATTAATTTTTTAACTATATATATCATTATCTTTATTAAAATTTACAAAGAATTTTAATTTTAGCAAAATCAAACATGCACAAATACCTTGGGAACAATGAAATGTTGTAATTTGAAGATCTTTGAAAATGACTTTACAATGTGCATAGTGACTAATAGTTTTAGTTGTTATTCTTTGGGTTAATTTCATTGGAGGTCCTTGAAGTTTTAGCAAAATTACAAAATGATAACTAAAATTATAAAATTTCGATCTTGAGGTCCACATCAAGTATACTAATCGTTCATCGACAGCTACTACATTAAATTTTCAAGATGAATTGATGACTCATCACCGTTAAGAGTCCATGTGGCACATAGTTTGTAGACATTTGATAAAAATTGACACCACGTAGACTTAGTGTACTAATAACAATAAATTCATACTACAAAAGATGCACCTAAAATATTAGGACCTATCTACAATTTCTAAAACATATCTAGATTAGATCCCCAAACCATTTGCACAACTCGATTTTTTCCAAAAAAACGATCTCAAACCCTAATTTTCCTCCCAATTGGTTAAATACCCAATTAATCCAACCAAATTAGGGTGAGATTGCAGAAACGTGTATCAATGAAACTAACTCAAACTCAACTCGTTGATTCATATTAATACCAAATTAAATTGATATAAATGTAGAAACTCTAAGAACAATAATGTTAATCTAAAAACCACCTTCAGACAATGAATGAAAAGACTCCTTAAATCGAAACCCTAGTTGAAATAAAACCCTAAATGATAAATAAATACAAAAAATGAAAATAGACTTGACAAACTAAAGATTGTCATTTTAAACTGAAGAGACGAATTCAAACGGCTAAAATCCATCTTCAGTAATGGGAAAGCAACTAGTCTTGACCGGATTGTCAAGACAATTCCAAAAACATATGATAATAGAAATTCTAAGTACGTATGCGAATTTCATATCTGTTTCTTTGAAGACCGACGATCCCTCGTATCCAGATATGCCAAAACTTGATCATCTACTTCATGAACTCCAATCAAATCAAATTTGATCTTGAATTTTAATTTTCAAAATGCGCCTTCCTAATTTCATGATTCAACAAAGGGTAAAAAAATGAGGATAGATGATGAGACGCACAGGGAAATTAACAAAAAAGACTCATGGAGCATAGGAGTTTATATGTTGGAATGACAAGTAAGGAAGGGGAAAGGGTAGTGACAGATGGTTAGATGCAAAAGAGACGTGAGAGAACGAAGTATCACACTAAAAATGAAAAAATAGAGAAAGAATGTGACGGGGTATTGTAAGAAACACTTTGTTTATTTACAAGCATACTATTGTACAAACGTTTTAGATAAAGACTTTGGGAATACAAGTACAATGAGGAATGATAATGTTGTAATTTGAAGAATTTAGTTGTTATTTTAAGGTAAATTATCTTAAAATCTTATAGTAGAAGACTTTTTGTTGTAAGTTAGTTAAATTGACTCCAATCTACAATTTTAATTTATAAATTTTTTCTTCCTAATATCATAGCTCCACTATAGGTGAAAAATTAACGAGGACATATGATGAGACGCAGAGGGAAATTGACTACAAAGACTCAGACCGCATATGAATTTAAATGTTGGAATGGCAAGTGGGGATGGAAGAAAAAGGACGTGACAGCGGGTCGTGAGAGAGCAAAGCATCATACTAAAAATGAAAGAATTAAAAAAAGAATGTATAGATTTTAACAATATTTTAAGACTATTAAATGTTAGTGTTAATTAAAAGTGAACTTATTTTTTTGTTGTTGCTATTTATCTCTTCTAACATTGATATCAAAACGAAATTATCAATTATACATTTCTTCTAGTATATAATTGAGTTAACATCAATTATTAGTAACTGATGTTAAAAGAAAAAATTAAAAATTATACAAAATAGTTAGTTTTCAATTATTATTTAAAGCTTTGTCCCATTTTTGAATGGTAACGGATAGATTAAAATTGTATATTTTAAAGATATAATCCAAAAACGTGCACTGTGCTGCTGTGCATGGTGAAGTGTCCTGAAATGGCTAATCAATATAAATTTGCAAAAAGGACAATGTGACAAATTGACCAGTCCCGAAATCACAACCATCAGATGTCCAAAATGTCATCGCATCGGACGGTGTTTATTCCATCAAAGACTTGACCCAACATCTCCATTATATAGCGCTATGAAAGAAGCTTCCTATCTCTGACTCTCTCCCCTATATATATTCCTTTTCCACACTTAAAACTCCACTATCAACTATTGTTTGAAAATTGAAATCCTTTTCTCTTCAAAATTTTCCGCTCTCTAAGATCCATTTAATGTCAACTCCTGCAGAAGTCACGGCAATTGAAAAAATCAGAATGCATCTTCTTGGAGAGTTTTCTCCGATAGAGAGTTCGTTCACTGCTGAGATTGAAAATTGTAGCAGAACTAGCAGCATAAATTCATCAGTTTCGAGCTCTCAATCTGATTATTCAGTTTCAATTTCTGATTATTTCATGAATCTTGAGCACAATCAATTTGATTTTAGCGAATTTTCAAGTCCTGAGTCCGTTGATTTGGGGAAAATCAATTTAATCCTCCAATTGTAGACCTCACAACACCAAAGGCGCAAACATTGACTGAGAGCAAGCGCTCATTGAAGATTGAATTGCCGGAGGTGAAGAAATTCGACTGGCTCGACTTCTCCCAGTCGACGCAGTCGAACTCGGTTGCCTCCGTGCAAGAGAACTCGGCTGTGGAGGAGAAGAGTCATTACAGAGGGGTAAGAAAGAGGCCGTGGGGCAAATACGCGGCGGAGATCAGGGATCCGAAGCGGCGCGGCTCACGAGTCTGGCTCGGGACGTTCGACACCGCTGTCGAAGCCGCTAAAGCCTACGACAGAGCCGCATTTAAGATGCGGGGAGCAAGGCGATTCTAAACTTCCCGCTGGAGATTCAGAAGGAAGTGTGCGAATCAGACGCAGCCGTGGACGTAGGACGGAAGCGGCGGAGAGAAGCAGACGAGGTGGTGGTGGTGGAAGAAAAAAGTCGATAAAACTGGAAACGACAGTGATGCAATGGCCGTTAACACCATCCTGTATGAGTTCAGTTTGGGATGGGACATTTAACTTGCCGCCGTTATCTCCACTATCTCCGTTCGGTTATCCACAGCTCCTTGTCACATGAAAGAAAATACATATTCACATTAAATTGGCACTTGTTTTTTACTTTGTCTAATGTGCTGTTGTACATATACTGCCATTGGACAAAGTTGATGAAATATGTAATTGAAAATTTAATAAAATCTGTGGTTAAAATTAATTGTTGACTTTTGATCACAATTGTTTACTAAATTTTAATATGGACCAAACAGACTATCGGATGTTATAATGCAGCTCTCTTTTGTATTTGTTTACCAACATAATTTTCGTAAAAAATATATAATATGCGTCATCTTTGTGCTTATTTTGTAAAGGTTTTTTTTTTTTATTAGTTGAGACTAACAATTCACTAATTACTCGTGTAATTGAATAAGATTTGAAAACTGATTTAAACAAATTGAAAGCTACATAATTAATGTTTCATAAAATTAATTGTTTCAATTAAGATTAAGAGGGAATATTTTGAGGACTATGTTCAAAATAAAAAATAAAAAAAAATTGAATTTTTAAATGCTTATAAATTGTGTCTAACGAAATGCATAAATAAAAAATATATTTGATTAGTTTAAAAAAAATTAATCTTTGCCAAACATCCACTTACACAGGCTAACCCCCTTTTCTGCTCATGAATGGCCCAAGAAATTAATTATTGCATTATCCTTATCATCCAACTAAACAAAACAACGAATTGTCGGACATGTGGTAATTTAATAGAGTAATTATATTTACACAATATTTTTATTTTTTACACCACATTTTAATTATATTTAACATTCTTAATCTTTTAATATTAGACATGATAGAGTAATTATATTTACACAATATTTTTTATTTTTTACACCACATTTTAATTATATTTAACATTCTTAATCTTTTAATATTAGCACTCATGTCTCCAACCTTTTTTTATCACATTTTTATCTTTAACTTTTCATTAATTAGCACATCTTATATTTATAAAGATTTTTGTAAAAAATATTTGTTGATAATTCGTAAAAATATTTATTTGTCTGTCATATTTAAAAAAAACAATAAATACAAAATTACGATAAAATATTTTTTCTTTATTTCAAAGCACGTAAACAAAATATTTCGACATAAATCATCATCAATAATGAAATGTGCTAAGTAATGAAACTTGAAAATAAGAATTCGATGACAAAAAGTTAAGAATATAATTGTAATAATTAACAAAAGTTGAAGATCTTAAGTATAATTAAAATGTGGTGCATTTATAATAAATTGTACTGTGAATATAACCACCCAATTTAATAATAAACTTTTCAGAAGAAAAAGAAGAAAACATGATTTTCCAACATTAAGCATTTTTGTTTAGTTGGATGATAAAAATAAAATAATGTACAAATGAAATTTTATGTTACATTATCATTTTATGTTTGCTAAGTCAAATTTTGTTGATTCAACAAATGGAGTAGACAAAGTTTCATAACAGAATTTCAGTAACTAACTTAGAACAAAAAAAATTAATAATTAAAATAAAATAATATTCTCTAGTTCCATAAAAAGAAGAATTAAATATTATAATTAAAATAATAAATTTTATTTACATTTTTTTAATATATTCCTATATTAATATAATAATAGTTCATATTTATTTATAACAAATCACATTAAATAGGAATATATTAAAAAAAAAGAAATTAAATATATCATCAACAAAAAAAAAAATTATTTTAATTTAGAACAAATGAATAAAAAAAAGTAAAACTTTATTTTTAAAAGACGGGAACAATACTGTAAATTGAGTCAACAACAATGTTTTCAAATAGAAAAGACAATTATAGTATTATTTTTTTTTAATTATTAAAGAAAATAAGTATTCCTCATAAGTAGTTTTCGTACGTAGACCCAATAAATCAAAATCAAAGCTCCGTTGTAGTGCAACCATTGAAATTTGACTTTTTCTATTTTAGGAGTGGATTATTACGTTGACTATACTTGACATCAGCTTTGATTTTTTTGACGTTAAAAACTAGAAAATTCCTTGAATGCATTAAATGATATTGTTTGAAATATGTTGAAGTCAATTTTATTGGGTCAAACTAATAATAGTATTCTTTGCTATTAATAACAAAAATACTTCTTCTTTTTTTTCATTAGTTTTGATAGTTTTTTTGAATTCTATTCTTCTCAGTCAGTCTTTGTAGGGCACTCTCTTGTTTGGTTTGCTGACTTTGTCATGTTGTCAAGTAGTCAAGGTGTCGTGTTTATTTTATTGACTCCTATTTTAATTGTTTGCCCAATCACTAAATTTTTCTATTTCATGTTTCAAATAGTTAGAAGGGTAAAATCAATTTATACGTTCAAATTTAGTAAATTTTGACACGCTTTAGGACTAGTTTAGACTCAACACTACTTAGAACAAGTTGCGCCATAAACTTTACTTACCTTGAGAACTTTGGTTTGGTATTCTTTGTCTTTTAAGAGAATCGAACCTGCACGTCTTCTTTGAAGGAATCAATTATGGGAAGAATCGGATAAGTGTTTGGTAAACTCTTTGTTTTTAAAATTCTTTGTTTTTGTTTCAAAAGCGGCGATTTGAACGTTTAGTAAACAAAAATAATCTATCTTGTAATCGGTATTAAATTACTAAAAGGACATTGATTATAATAATATTATTTTGTATTATTATTATTATTACAAGTGGTAAAATTCATTTTTTTTTCTAGTCAAAATATTTTTTAACAAGCCAATGCATTTATTATTATTATTTTAAAATAAAAATAATAAAAATCTAATAAATTTTGAATTTTATAAAAATTACAAAATAAAAGTATTGTCATATAGTGCAAAAATTAATTAAATTTATATTATTTTTATGATCCAACTTATATCAATTCGGTTTCTCAAGTGGGTATTAAAGGAATTAGTTAATTAATTTGGGGTAAAATGGGTATTTTAATAAAACATAAATAAAAAGCCAAAAGCGAGAATCACGAAAAAGTTCTTGATTTCTTTCGCTTCAAAATCTTCATTAGGTGAATCGATTATTTTATAATCACTTTTAAAAATTTTGCCAAACGCCTTTAAATCAACTTCTCGATTGTTTGATAATCGAAGTTGAACAAAATCAATCCCAAACGGGGCCTTAGTCTAAGGCTTAGTTTGGTATTGTTTTTGAGAAAATCAACTTTTGAAAAATCGATATAAGTGTTTGGTAAATTCTTGTTTTTAAAATTGATGTACGTTTAAAAATCGAGATTTAAAGATTTGGTAAACAAAAATGATTTATTGATGAGACTGTATAAAATTACTAAAATTTACATTGATTATAATACTGTTATTTTGTATTATTATTATCGTGAGTAGTATTGTAAAATTTATTTTTATTTTTATAATAATATGTAATATTATCAAATATTTTCTAAGATACATTCACCATAATTATTTTAAAATAAAAGTAATAAACATTTCTATTAAATATCACAATTTATAAAAATTACAAAATAAAAACATAACCATATTATACAAAACCAATTAAATTTAAATTTAAATTATATATAAAGATGCATTATAATTAGAATATTAATAAAATCAGGACACAAAATGAATTACTTTAATTAATTATGGTTAAATTTGGTGTTTTAATAATAGACAAGTGGAAAAGTTAAAAGCAGAAATCTGAGAAGATACATTTTTGCTGCTTCTTAAAATCTGCTTCCACATGATACAATTTCTTTTATAATATTTTTTTTAAAAAATTTTTCAAACGGCTTAAACAATTTTTGATTGTTTGATAATCAGAAGTTAGACTCTAAAATCAATCATAATCGGATTCTAAGCTCATGTTAGCTGATTGTGTGAGCTTCTATTAACAAGAAAAGAAAAAACCTATGTGTGATGGGTAAAAAAATTATTCATTTTTTATTATTTAAATAAAGTAATCGATAAAATAAAAGTTCATCGAGATCGATGGGTATAGTATCGACTGTGTCCAACTTCATGATGTTCTCGCCAAGCCTGCACGCTAGAGAAAATTGGACTATGTTGGGCCACCAAAATGGTCGTACAAAGTCATATCTGTCCCGCACCTATGACTTAATTTGCATAGAACATCAAGAAATTAATTGTGGTTATTGCTTAATGCGTCTATTTATTACAATTATGAAACTTCAAGCATCAACATAGTCAAATCTAAATTTATATAAAATTTAAATATGTATGATATAAAAATATTAAAGAGTGAAATTATTGTGTCGACAAGATTTTCAAAACCTAGCCCATATCACATGCCAACAAATAATATAAAAATTGGCGTGTGTTGGCATTTGACATTAACAAATAAGGGGTGTCCTAATATTCAAAAGCATAAATAAATAATAAGATGACATAATGTTGTAAAATGCGGTTGAAAGGGCCAAATCATGGGACATGGGCTGGGAAGCTTGTGGGGGTATGGTATGGGGTAGTGGGAGAGCGACAGGGGCTTGAGGTGGGTGGAGAAAGAGCCGTGAACTAAGTTTAATACGACCTGTAATATGTCACATTTAAGATTATTCGTAGCACGGAATTGATACTTGTACCCTAATCCAGGTATTTGAATTAAATTTCTTCATTTTTGAACATGGTTGACCAAGCAATCACGCGGACATTTCTTATTGGTCCAACTTCTAAAATTATGATATGAGAGAGTCAATATTATTACCAAATAATTGAAGTGTTGAATAGTCTTTTCGCTTAGAATATTCAAATGTGACATGTTAGAGGTTGTATTATTCATATGTCGCAACTAAATTACTATAAGTCACAATTATGCTACATCCTCATTCACAAACACCTCATCAAGGTCACAATTATTTGCAAACATTTCATCAGAAACTTTCACATGAAATATTCAAATGCAACACCCTAAAGGTGTCATTACGCATAAGTTGCATGAAAATCATGTAGGAATGCTACATTAGATTTTAATTAAGACAATCATCACATGAATATGTAAGGCTACAAAGTTCATCACTCTCGAAAAGAATGACAATTATAACAATGAACAAAATTTGATGAAACAATATTATAACTAACTTGAAATTTTTTTTTTTTTTGGTGATTGATTGCACTAGTGATTGACGAGATACAAATTGAAGGGCAAAAAAAAAATTAAACAACACAAAACAGATTAGCACGAATTCATCAATTGCCTTTTTGTAAATGATTGGACGTGAATGAAATTTTAGAAGGCAAAATTCAGCGCCGATTACTACAAGCAAATTTCATTGACTTTGAAATTGAGATGATTGGAAATTTTAAATGAATCAATTAAAGACACCATTTTTTTTTATGAATCCTCAGAGTAACAGTTGCAAATTTGGCGGCTTATTTACACAAATGGTCCCTGACTTTTCCATTTCACTGCGTGTTGAGGACCTATCTTTTATTTTTGACAGTTTAGCCCCTATTTCAAATGTTTTTTGACGTTAATGTCCTTTTCATAAATTTCCATCCAAATCACCGTAAAATTTGATGGTAGAAATTTTTTTATTTAAAAAGGACTTATTTGCACAAATGGTCCCTAACTTTTGTAAAGGAAAATTTTCCAAAGAAAAGTCCTTAATCTTTCAAAAGTGTTTAAAAGTCCTATAACTTTTAAATCCGACATATGACCTCAAATTTTTTTTGACAATTTTACCCCTAAATTAAATAAATTAAAAATAACTCATAAATCTTTTCAAAAATAGAAATAAGTCCTATATCTTTTTATTTTTTACATATTTACACTTAAAATAATAAAAAGTTTGTCATCAAGTCCCAAAACTTTTAATTTTGTTCACCAAAATGACATTTAAAATGTTTGATTAAAATCAGATTTTTTTAGTAAAAGTTGTTGAAATGTGTGGTTGAAAAATTGTGAGACCATAAAATGTGTTGTTAAAATTAATTGTTGACTTTGACTTTAGCTTTTAGCAAAATCAAAATTGAAAACAAACGAGCCTCTTAGAGTCTCTACAGATTTTGTCAAGTGGTCCATTAATGAACAAAAAAATTATACCCATGATCAAAATTTGACCAATTTAAAATTTTAATTTATTTTTCATATCAATTACTAGAGGTGGCAAAATGGGCTAGTTCAGTGGGCTAGCCCAGATAGCTCGGTCTCTGGGCTGGGCTGGTCCAAAAAAATTGATCAAATAAAAATTAAGACTGGCTTGATAATTTTTTTTTTTTGCCCAAATCCCTACCCTACACTTCAAACACTTCAAAAATTGATCAAATAAAAACTAGGCGAGCTTTTATTTTGTTTTTTTTTTTACAAAATTATAAGTAATTATTTTAAAAATAAATTAAAAATGTAAGTTAATTTGGCCCATTGGCCATGTGGCCTTAAAATCGGTTTGGATTGGCCTAGCAAATACCGACCTATGTAAAATTAGGTCGGGATTAGCCAGGTCCAATCTTTTATGTGGCTGCCTAATTTCGAGTTGGGCCAATCTATCTAGCCCATTTACCACTCTACCAATTACTAAATAATAGTTAAAAAAAATTATTCACAATCTTGACCCACCACCACTTTTTTTTTTTTTTAAAAAATTGGTATGAAAATAAATTAAAATTTTAAATTGGTCAAATTTTGATCATGGGTATAGTTTTTTTGTTAATTAATGGACTACTGGACAAAATCTGTAGAGATTCTAAGAGCCCGTTTGTTTTCAATTTTGATTTTGCTAAAAAGCTAAAGTCAAAGTCAACAATTAATTTTAACCACACATTTTATAGTCCCACAACTTTTCAACCACACATTTCAACAACTTTTACTAAAAAATTTGATTTTAATCAAACACATTTTAAATGTCATTTTGGTGAACAAAATTAAAAGTTTTGGGACTTGATGACAAACTTTTATTATTTCAAGTGTAAATATGTAAAAATAAAAGATATAGGACTTATTTGTATTTTTGAAAAGGTTTATGAGTTATTTTAATTTATTTAAGTTAGGGGTAAAATTGTCAAAAAAATTTGGGGTCATATGTGTTAGATTAAAAGGTTATGGGACTTTTCAACACTTTTTGAAAGATTAGGGACTTTTCGCAAATTTTCCTTTACAAAAGTCAATGACCATTTGTGCAAATAAGTCCTTTTTAAATAAAAAAATTTCTACCGTCAAATTTCACAGTGATTTGGATGGAAATTCATGAAAATGACCATTAACGCCAAAAACATTTGAAATAGGGGTTAAACTGCCAAAATAAAAGATAGGTCCTCAACCCGCAGTAAGTACAAAAGTCGTGACCATTTGTGCAAATAAGCCAAATTTGGCGGAACGCAGGAATACGTCATAGCATATCCAATGCAATCCAGATATAATAAACGGATTTTCAATTTATATAGTACTACGTCTATTGAATAAACGGTCAAATCAAAAATTTATTTTCAATGGTTCCTTCTAAAACTAACATTAACACTTGTGTGGCATTAATTTTTCTAAATTGGCAGGTCTTGAATTTTTATTTTCCTCGTACGACTTTTTTTTATAATAAAATACTGAATTGAATTTAAATTTGTTGAGTTATTCCGCCTAAATTTAAACGAAGTTCTAGACATAGTTTATTTTTTGGTATGTCACATCGCCTGAGACATGGTTCTCGCCAAAGATATATTGGAGAGAGTTTTTTATAACTCCATTTATCTCGTTCTACGTTGCGTCGTCCAAAAAACAATAGACTGAGTGCACTAGAGATGCTCTAATTTCTTGTAATTTTTTAGGAATGTCAATAGGAGAAAGAAAAGTAATATATATATATATATATATATATATATATATATATATATATATATATATGTTAGATCTTTAAACATTAATCTCTAATTATAATAAAATAATTAGAAAATCCAAGATCATCATACTAGATTATTAAGAATAGGTGTTAAAGAAGAATACATGAATCCATTGCGTTGAAATCGAAAGGGTTGAGCCTTCTACGCCTAATTACCTCAATAATATTCAATAGAATCTGCCTATAATGGTGTAGAAGAGAATAGCAAAAACGTGATTGAACCGGAGACCATGACCTTTATTTATAATATTTTGTATACCTTAGTCCAATTAGAAGTCCATCAATCCTAATTGGACTAAGATCCAGTCTCTACACATTACAAAGTCCGTACTCAGTTTAAATGTCTCTAGGCCCAATCAACAAATCACTTAATAACCGTATTAATTAGATAGTCCATATAATTGTAATTTAATATGTAGCCCATAGAGATAAATAATCTAACAATCTCCCACTTGAGCTACATATATTATTTGAAACAACTATATCTTAAACTTTATGTGTACACTTAAATTGATATCTTGCCTTGAAACATCTCCGTAATTATAGTCTAGTCCATCTACTATATAAGCATGAGATCAAAGCAATCTTAAGTGACATTATTTCGTAACTAAACCCATCAAATCAATGGTCATCATACCAATATATTCAATAACATAGATCGAATATGGATGTGTAGCATGAAAATTACATGCAATTTGATCTTAACATGTCTTTTTTCAACCGGGTCCTACTTTATTCTTTAGTGAGATTATACCAAAGCTTTCCAATCTTAATGTTAAACCACAAATAGAAATATCAAATTCAGAGATTGGTTACAATCAATATACTTTATTCTCAGAAAATAGTCTATTACTGAAAAGCATAAAAAAAAAACTCTCATTAAACCAAAGACATCATCAAACAATACAACACTCAAATGTATGCTCAGAAAACACTTGGGTGGTAAACCCCTTGTGAGCACTCGCAATCATAGAGTTTGTGCCAATATGCACTATAGACACCTGACTACTTTGAACTCTCTTTTTAACAACAAGAAATTTTATGTATATGTGCTTCGACTTCGTAGAGTTTCTATTGTTGTTGGAATATAACACAGTCAATTTATTGTCACAATATAACTTCAATGGTCTTTCAATACCATATACAATACGCAGTCTAATGACAAAGTTTCGCAACCATATTCTATGATTAGATGCCCCATAACAGGCTATGAACTCATCTGCCATTATGGATTGAGCTCTAAGCGTTTGTTTAACACTCTTCCATGATATAGCTCCACCAGCCAGTAGATAAATATAGCCCGATGTGGATCTCTTACTGTATTAGCATTCAGCAAAATCAGAATCAGAGTAGCCAATGATCTCCACGACATGTGAGCATGAAATCTTTTGTTCACTGTAAATAGCGCATAACTCATTTGGCTGCTTTCCAATAATCCATCCCAGGGTTACTCAGATATCTACTTAATAATCCCACTATGAACGTTATATTCGAACGTGTACATACTTGAGCATACATAAGACTCTATATAGCCAATGCATAAAAAATCTTTTGCATTTCTTTAACCTCAACCTCATTCTTGGGGCATTGACTGTGGCTGAACTTGTTTCCTTTAGCAATGAACGTATTTTCCGATCCACAATCTTTCATGCCGAATCTGCTAAGTACTCTTTCGATATAACTCTTTTGTGATAATCTAATGATACCCAAAGAGCAATCTCGATGTATCTGTATGACTAATACAAAAGAGGCGTCCCCAAGATCTTTCATATCAAAATTCTTATTTAGAAATCTCTTGGTTTCGTACAATAAACTTATATCGCTGCTAGCTAGTATATCATCGACATATAATACCAAGAAGATATATTTACTCTCATGAACTTATGGTACACACAATCTTCAACTGTATTTACCTTAAATCCAAACGAGATAATGACTTGATGAAATTTGTGATACCATTAACAGGAAGCTTGCTTGAGACTATAGATAGATTTATTTAGTTTGCATACTATTTTCTTTTGATCACTGTTCACAAAGTGTTCTGGCTCCACTATATATATCGTTTCGTTAATGTTACCATTAGTAAACGTAGTCTTTACATATGTCTGATATAGCTCTAAATTAAAATGAGCTACAATTGTCATCTATCTAATGTAGCTCCAAATCAATCAATATATTGAAGTCAAGTTTATTGGGTCAAACTAATAATAGTATTCTTTGCTATTAATAACAAAAAATACTTTTTTTTTTCATTAGTTTGATAATTTTTTTGAATTCTATTCTTCTCAGCCAGTCTTTGTAAGCACTCTCTTGTTTGGTTTGCTGACTTTGTCATGTTGTCAAGTAGTCAAGGTGTCGTGTTTATTTTATTGACTCCTATTTTAATTGTTTGCCCAATCACTAAATTATTCTATTTCATGTTTCAAATAGTTAGAAGGGTAAAATCAATTTATAAGTTCAAATTTAGTAAGTTTTGACACGCTTTAGGACTAGTTTAGGCTCATCGCTACTTAAAACAAGTTCCACCATAAACTAACTTACCTTGCTCTAAAGTTTAGTTTGGTATTGTTTTTGACAAAATCGATTTTTGTTGTCTTTGCATAAAGAATCGACTATAAAAGAATCGAGATAAATATTTGATAAATTTTGTTTTAAAATTGATGTATGTTTTAAAATCAACATTTGAGTGTTTGGTAAACAAAAGTAATTTATTGATAAGACTGTATAAAATTACTTAAATTTACATTGGTTATAATAATGTTATTTTATATTATTATTATCGTGATCATTTTTACTTTTTAACAATATATAATATTATTAAATAATTTTTTAAGACGCATTCACCATAATTATTTTAAAATAAAAATAATTATTAAACATTTCTGTGGCTTCTAAAATCAATTCCAACTTGCCTTAAAGCTCAGCTGATTGTGTGAGCTTCTATTAACAAGAAAAGAAAAAACCTATGCGTGACGGGTAAAAATTATTCATTTTTTATTATTTAAATAAAGTAACCAATAAAATAAAAATTTATTGAGCTCGATGGGTAATATTAATTGTGTCGAACTTCATGATGTTTTCGACAAGCCTGCATGGCATATGTTTGGTAGTTCTAAAATTATATTTTAAGTGATTATATTATAAATTGTGGGAGAATGTGTGGATAAAAAGTGAGTTGTAAGTTGTAGGTCTTATGAAATGTGTGGATAAATATGTTTCACCAATTTGGCCAAACGAAATTATAATTTAAGAATTGCATCAAAATGGTCGTATGTAATCATAATGTCCCGCACCTATGATTTAATTTGTGAAGTTTTAGATTGAATAAGAACATCAAGAAATTAATGGTGATTATTACTTGGAAAATGCTATTTGAACCAAAACTTGGACCAAAAGTTGGACAACCATGGGTAAAATATCAAAAATGTCCTTTAAAAAGACACAATTCAAATTTTCAAATGTGTCTTTTCAAAGGACATTTTTGATACTTTACCCATGATTGTTCAACTTTTGGTCTAAGTGTTGGTTCATGTAGCATTACTCTTATTACTTAATGCATCTATTTATTACAACTAGTGTTGCACTCGTGCGATGCACAGGATGCGTAATCACAAAAAATAATTTCGATATTTATCTATGAAAATTAATTAGTTATAATAAAATCAAACATTAAATCTTAATTAGTATTAAACACATGCATACATTGACCAAAACGAAGATAAAATTAATTAATTAGGTATTTAAAATATAGATAATTAAATTTAAAACGTATTGAAAAATTAAATTTTGCAAAGATAACAAAATTTTGAATATATGAATTTTGACTTATTTTTCTTTCACTTTGCATTGATTATCTTATATAATAATCTTGAAAATACAATATCTTAAATGTGATCTCTTAAATCTTAATCAGCATTAAAAAATCCATGCATATTTTGGCCAAAATGAAGATAAGATTTATTAATTATTAATTAATTAATTAATTAATTAAATTATTTAAGTATTTAAAATATGGATAATTAAATTAAAATACATTGGAAAATTAATTTTTGCAATAATAACAAAACTTTAAAAATATAGATTTGGATTTATTTTTCTTTCGTGCATTGATTGTTTTCCATAATAATCTTGAAAATGTGATCTTTTAAATCTTAATTAGTATTGAAAAATTCATGCATTTTTTTTACCAAAACAAAGATAAGATTAATTAATTTAATTAATTAAATATTTTAAATATAGATAATTAAATTAAAACGCATTAGATAATTAATTTTTGTAATGATAACAAAACTAAATTAGTTTTTGCAATGATAACTAAATTAGAAGATAGATGGAGGGATTCCAGTTGGAAATATAAAAAATCAGACTGCTATTAAATGTAGTATTATGAATGAACATTTAATGGCCATTAAAAAAAATCTATTTCTGGATATTAGGAAAAAAACAGAAATTCTACATAGAAAAGTACATTTGAGCGGAAAAATAAATTTTGACGGCACTTCTGTTTATATATATAGATTATGAAATTTCACGCATCAACATGGTCAAATCTAAATTTATATAAAATTTAAATACGTATAATATAAAAATATTAAAGAGTGAAATTATTGTGTCGACAAGATTTTCAAAACCTAGCCAATATCACATGCCAACAAATAATATAAAAATTGGCGTGTTGGCAATTGACATTAACAAATAAGGGGTCTCCTAATATTCAAAAGCATAAATAAATAATAAGATGACATAATGTTGTAAAATGCGGTTGAAAAAGGTCAAAGCATGGGACATGGGCTGGGAAGCTTGTGGGGGTATGGGATGGGGTAGCGTTAGAGCGACAGGGGTTCGGGGTGGGTGGAGAAATAGCCATGAATTAAATTTAATACGACCTATAATATGTCAAATTTAAGATTATTCGTAGTACGGAATTGATACTTGTATTCTAAATATTATGGTCAAGAATAAGTATTTGAACTAAATTTCTTCATCTTGGAACATGGTTGACCGAGCAATCATGCTGACATTTCTTATTAAAAAATAGAATCAGTTCAGCTGCTTCTAAAATTCTTCGAGTGTAGTTAGATAATTTATATTCTTTCAATAACGTACTCTAAAATGTTTTTGCATCTTATTTTCACCGACCCAATTTTTTTCTTTTTTAAACTCATGTTAAAGAGAAGTTATCATATTGTTATAAAAAAAAAAAAAAATTTAAAAAAAAAAGGACGTATGAAACTCGTGTTAATTATATTTATTCAGATGGATCCAAATATTTTTTTTAAACCCACGTTCAAGGACAGGCTACCACGTCTATTTAAAAAATAAAAATAAAAAATGGAACTTATGAAGCTCGTGTTAAATTATATATATATTCAAATGGACTTGGCCATAAACCAGAAATTTAATGAGAAAATTTAATTGAGCCACACATTTAGAATAATATACTGAAATATTTTTTTAATTATTGATAAATCATTTTTTTAGGGTTTTTTTTTTAATAAATATAAAATCAATATTAATTATTTTCTCCCACGTCCAATTTACTGTTATAATAATTATTTATTCATATCATCTCCCATTTTAACATTTATTCAATTAATAATTCTTAAAAAAGAAATGAAGAAAAAAATTATCAACAAATATTATCAAATAATTGAAGTATTGAATAGTCTCTTTTACTTAGCACATTCAAATGTGACATATTACATATCGTATTATTCATGTGTGCACTTAAATTACTATAAGTCACAGCTATGCTACATCCTCATTCACAAACACCTCATCAAAGTCACAATTATTTGCAAACATTTCATCCGGAACTTTCACCTGAAATATTCAAATGCAACACACTAAAGGTGTCATTACACATAAGTTGCAAGAAAATCATGTAGGATGCTACATTTGATTTAAATTAAAATGATCATCACATGTACATATAGGGTTACAAAGTACGTCACTATCAGGAGAATGACAATTACAATAATGAAAAAAAAAATTATGAGAAAATATTATAACCAATTCGAAATATTTTCGGTTTGTGATCGATTGCACTAGTGATTGACGAGATACAAATTAAGAGGGGAAAAAATTTAAACAACACAAAACAGGTTAGCACGAAATTATCAATTGCTTTTGTAAATGATTGGACGTGAATGAAATTTTAGAAGTCAAAATTCAACGGCCGGTTACTAGAAGCAAATTTCATTGACTTTGAAATGGAGATGATTGAAAATTTGAAATGAATCAATTAAAGACACCATTTTTTTTTATTGAATTCTCGGAGTAACAGTTGCAAATTTGGCTGAACACACGAATACGTGAGAGCATCTATAATACACTCTATCTATTTAATTATACATAGTAGATAAAATAGACGAACTTTTAATTTATGTGGCACTACGTCTATTGAATAAACGGTCAAATTAAAAATTCATTTTCAATGAGTTCCGTCTGAAATTAATATTAACACTTATGTGGCATTAATTTTTTTAAATTTGCAGGTCTTCAATTTTTATTTCCCTCATCCGACTTTTTTTTTTTTTTAATAAAATGCTGAATTATATTTAAATTTGTTGATTCACTTCGTCTAGTAGTCCGTCTAAATTTAGATGACGGAGTCTATTTTTTTTTTACGCCACATCGCCTAGATGTAATTCTCGCCCGCATGCATTGGAGATAATTTTTATAACTTCGTCTATGTGTTCTAATGTGACACGCCTAAAAAGTAATAAGCGGAATGTACTAGAGATGCTCTAATTTCTTGTATTTTTTTAGGAATGTAAATAGGAGAAAGAATAGTGATATATATGTTTGATCTTTAAACATTAATCTCTAACTATAATAAAATAATTAGAGAACACAAGATCATCATGTTAGATTATTAAGAATAGGTGTTGAGAAAGAATACATGAATCCATTGCGTTGAAATCGAGAGGGTCGGATCTTCCACTGTCTAATCACCTCAATAATGTTCAATAGAATCTCTGTCTATAATGGTGTAGAAGAGAAGAGCAAAAAACTGTAATTGACTCGGGGACCACGACCCTTATTTATAATATTCTGTATACCCTAGTCCAATTAGATGTCCATCAATCTTAATTGGACTAGGATCCGATCTCTACATATTACAAAGTCCGTACTCAGTTTAGATGTATCTAGGCCCAATCAACAGATCACTTAATAACCATATTAATTAGATAGCCCATATAATTGTAATTTAATATATAGCCCATTATAGATATAAATAATCCAACAATCTTCCACTTGAGCTACATATGTTATCCAAAACAATTATATCAATAACTTTATGTGTACACTTAAATTGTTATCTTGCCTTGAAACATTTCCGTAATTACAATCGGTCCATCTAGCATGAGATCAAAGCGGTCTTCGTCACATTATTTCGTAAATAAACCCATCAATGGTCATCATACCAATATATTGAATGACATAGATCGAAAATGGATGTGTAGCATGGAAATTACATACAATGTGATTTTACCACATATCTATTTTCAACTGGTCCTACTTTATTCTTTAGTAAGATCATACCAAAGCTTTCCAATCTTAATGTTAACCCACAAATGGAAAGATCAAATTCGAGATTGGTAATAATCAATATACATTATTCGCAAAAAATAATCATAAAGTGTGTCTACTATTGAAAAGCATCAAAATATAAACTCCCACTAAACCAAAGACATCATCAAACAATACAACACCCATATGTATGCTCGTGAAACACTTGGGTGCTAAACCCTTGGTAAGCAGATCCGTAATTATGGAGTTTGTGCCAATATGCTCTATAGACACCTGACTACTCTGAAATCTTTCTTTAACAACAAGAAACTTGATGTCTACGTGCTTCGACTTCGTAGAGTTTCTATTGTTGTTGGAATATAGCACAATCAATTTATTGTCACAATATATCTTCAATAGTCTTTCAATACCATCCACAATACGCAGTTTAGTGACAAAGTTTTGCAACCATATTCCATGATTAGATGCCTCATAACGTGCTATGAACTCAACTGCCATGGTGGATTGAGCTATGAGCGTTTGTTTAACACTCTTCCAAGATATAGCTCCACTAGCCAACAGATAAATATTGCCTGATGTGGATATCTTATTGTCTTGGCATCCATCAAAATCGAAATCAAAGTACCCAATGATCTCCACGGTATGTGAGCATTAAATCTTTTGTTCTCTGTAACGCATAACCCGTTTGGCTGCTTTCCAATGATCCATCCCAGGGTTACTCACATATCTGCCTAATAATCCCACTATGAACTCTATATTCGGACGATTACATACTTGAGCATACATAAGACTCCCTATAGCCAACGCATAAGGAATATTTTGCATTTCTTTAACCTCAACCTCAACCTCATTCTTGGGACATTGACTGGGGCTGAACTTGTCTCCTTTAGCAATGACCATATTTTTCGATCCACAATCTTTCATACCGATTCTGCTAACTACCCTTTCGATATAGCTCTTTTGGAATAATCCAATGATACTCAGAGAGCAATTTCGATGTATCTGTATGCCTAATACAAAAGAGGCGTTCCCAAAATCTTTCATCTCAAAATTCTTAGATAGAAATCTCGGTTTCATGCAATAAGCTTATATCATTGCTAGCTAGCAAGATATCATCTATATATAATAACAGAAAGATATATTTACTCTTACTGAACTTATGGTATACACAATCTTAAACTGTATTTATCTCAAATCCAAACGAGATAATGACTTGATAAAATTTGTGATACTATTGACAAGAAGCTTGCTTGAGACCATAGATGGATTTCTTTAGTCTGCATGCTATTTTCTTTGGATCACCACTCACAAAGTTTTCTGGCTACACTATATATATCGTTTCGTCAATGTTAACATTAATAAATGCAGTCTTTACATCTATCAGATTGTAGCTCCAAATCAAAATGAGCTACAAGTGCCATTATGGTTTTGAAAGAGTCTTTCGATGAAATTGGAGAGAAAGTCTCTTTATAATCAATGCCTTCTTTTTGGGTGAACCCCTTGGCAACAAAACGAGCCTTATATCTCTTAACATTGCTTTTTGAATCCTCTTGATCTTAAATATCTATTTGCAACCAATGGGCTTTGCACCTTTAGACAATTTGACGAGATCCTAAACATCATTGTCTTTCGTGGATTTCATCTCATCTTCCATAGCATCAATCCACATTTCAGAAGTAGAACTCTATTTGGCTTGATGGAAGTTATTCACCACTCCTATGTCAACCTCATGTTCTTGGAGAAATGCGATATAGTTGTGCGGAATTATACTTCTCCTTTCTATAGTAGATCTTCTCAATGACATTTGTTCTTAAGGTTGTTGAGCTTGCTCATCAAGAGCAACTTCTTCATTTTGGATAGGGAGCTCATCAACATTGTCTAGATAATTTGGATTCGCATATTGAACAATGTCAGAAATTGGAGTCTGGTCATTATCAATAGCAACAGTTGGAAGATAAATGAATTCCTCTTCAAAGACAATGTCTCTAACCTTATCCTTCCTCCCAAGCTCAACATCCTCAAAGAATTTTACATTTTTGGTCTCGAAAAAGGACCTAGTTGAGGGATTATAGAATTTGTAACCCCTTGACCATTTAAGGTACCCAACAAAGTAGCGACTTCAGCTTTTGAGTCCAATTTCTTTTCATTCGGCCTGTTAGGCCTTGCCTCAGCTGGACAATCCCAAATATGAAGTGCCTAATATACTAGGCTTCTTGCCTTTCCAAAGTTCATAAGGGTTTTAGATATTGCTTTGCTTAGAACCCTATTAAGAATTTATGTTGTAGTCTTTAGTGCTTCTCTCCATAAGGATTTTGGTAAAGAAGAATGACTAATCATGATTCTTACAGTGTCCTTAATAATAAACTAAAAGTCACTATAACCTTAACTGCAACTACTTTGTCGTTACCCACATAGATGAATCTTTCAGCATCACTTGACTGTCGGCTCTACAGACAATCCTGCATAGACACACTAATGTGATTGGTAGCACCAGAATCCATCCACAAAGTGTGTCTAAGTACGGAAGCTAAATTAACTTCAAAACAAACCATAGCGAGAAGTATACATTTCTTAACATACCATGCAACGTAACTAGGGCATTCTTTTTTCATGTATCCACCATTCTTGCAAAAGTACTAGGTGAAATCTTTATCCTGTTTCTTTTGCACTTTATGTTGTGGTTCCCCAACAGCTGCTTCCTTTTTCCTTTTCTTTTTTTCTTTTCCTGTCTTGAGGAGTGGTTGATAAGTTAATACTTTTAGTTCTCTCACGTTTAAGTCTTTCCTCTTCTTGCACATAATGAGATATTTGCTCATTAAGAGTCTATTAATCCTTTTGGATATTTTAACTCACTTTAAATTGACCGTATTATGCATGAAGGAAAATCAAAACCAGATGCACTAACAAGTCCTCAAACAACTTTAACTTTAGTGCCTTTAGTTTGGAAGTGAGATTAGACATTTTTATAATGTACTTCATTACGTTCTTTTTTTCTTTATACCTAATTGAAACAAAGTGATCCAAAAGAGGACTTGTTTCAGCCTTTTTGTTTTTGGCAAAATACTTTTCAAATTTTTAAGAAACATCTTAGCATTTTCTTCCTCAGACATAGCGTCCCTAAATGTTTCCAGAATGGAACGTTTCATAATCATAAGACTCATGCAGTTAGAACGATCTCAATTTTTCAAGTCCTTTTTATCCTCAGTGACTTTCATCAGTAAGAGTATGAGGTCGTTATGTCCGAAGCATAAAGTCAAGATACATGTGACCGAGAAAAATCGTAGCATTCTCTTTCTAATTCTTGAAATTTGTGCTATTAAGCACAATGATGAAATTAATGTTGGCAGATATTGTAGAAGCAGAACTAGAAACTGAAAGTGAGAGAATATATCAAGCTCACAATTAATGATCATGTCATAACATATGTATAACAAATTATAAACTGATGGGCCCATCAAAAGATATGTAGCACAATATTGATATTTAGTGTTTGGACAGAAACATCAACTTATAAGTAATATTCTCTCGTAGTAATCAAATGTTGATAATTAATCTGTCAAATAATAAGCATGTCTTTGGATCGACTTATTATCCACATGAAAATTTTATAATTGTCACATATTTATTACCACGTGTGATGCAGAACAAAAATGTGAATAACAATAAAAACTTCATGTTCGTAACACACGAACGAGTGTTGATCGAATATCGTTCGAACAGACGTGAGAAAGATTGGAATCCACCAATTAATGAGAAAATGAAAATATTATTAATCTATTATCAAAAAAAGTGCCGCCTCCCCAAAACTTCGACAAGTATTTAAAGTCTTAAAAAATAAATTCTTAATTTGCTAGACAAATCTGATTAAAACTCAAAGACGCTAAAATGACAAAAATACCCTTAAATTGACTTAAAATAGAAAATTGCTAAAATAGACCCCTAAACGATAGAATTTGACCTTGAAAGTTTGACATTGATGGCCAAATGATGGCCTTTGGGCCAACATTGTCACCCGACAATTGTAAATAATCGAAAGGCGCTTCAAAATGTACTTGCTCATCTAAATCCGACACCGGAGCTAAAAGTTACGCGTCGTTCTTCTTCTCAAGCTGTTTTAAGATCTTGTCTTCCAATTGTTCCGCATCAACATGTATATCTTCCATTTGGCCAAACAGTAATCTTCATTTTGGCTGATCATTGTTCTCATAAATAACATACACAAACATCTTAATATTTTAAAATAAACAAATCTACGCGATAAGGGTTACTTTGGCAACCTATCGTTTCAATTTATTTATTTTGAAATATAAGACGATTAATTCAAGAATTTGAATATATATTTTTGGGATTAAATTTAAAAATTCTAAACTTTAAGGGCCTAAGATTTAAAATCTAAAATATTAATGACTAAATCTGAAAATCCAAACAAGGCATGTATTTTATTAGTGGGCACATCACAAGATACCTGACACAATATTGACATTTAGTCTTTGGACAGAAACATCAATTGTAAGTGGTACTCTCCGCGCCGTAATCAAATATAGAAAATAAATCTGTCAAACAATGAGTCTTTCTTTGGACCGACTTGTTGTCCACATGAAATCTTTATAATTATCATATATTTACTCCCACATGTATGTCTGCTATTTGGCCAAACAATAAATTTCCTTTGGACCGGTCATTGTTCGCATAAGTAACAAATATACTCATCTTTATATTGTAAAATAAACAAATCAACACAATAGATGTTACTTTGGCAACATATCGTATTAATATTATTCACTTCGAAATATAAGACATTTGAATCAAGAATTTAAGAATTTTCAGAGAAAAACTTTAAGATTTAAAACTTAGAGGACCTTAGAGTTGAAATTTTAATACTTATGAAGTTTTGGGATTGAATCCTAAATTCTAAAACTTTAATGGCCTAAAAATTGAAGAAATTTTAAAACTTTAGGGTTAAAATTGTAAAATTTAAAATTCTAGTGGCCAACTTATGAAAAATTTCAACTTTAAGGGCTAAATTATTAAAATTTCATAACTATAGGGTTAGATTACTTAATATTTAAAACTTTAGGGCTTAGTTTTAAATTATTATAACTCGAGGATTTAATTAATTAAATTTTAAATTTTAGGGACTTAATGTACAATATAACCTAAATCTCCAAAATTGCACCATAATCCTTAAATTTGTCAAATTTACATATAAGGTCCCATTCTTAAAAAAATTGCAAATTCAGGTTTGAAACCATAGTCGCTTGACCATGGCCGCTTCCGGTGGAAGCGGCGGCGGCGTTCCATAACGGCGCCGGTAGTGTTGCAACAATAGCAAATACACAGTGAGCGCTCGAACAACGAGTATTGTTGTTGCTCCATCCAGCCTTCTCGTTTCATCTTAATTTTTTATTTTTTAATTCTTTATATATGTATTTTTCTCAACAAAACAACCAAAAATTCATACGCATAATGGTTTTTACCCTAAAAATTCCCATATTAATTCAAAATCAAAATATGTATTAAAAAATGTAATTTTTAATTTTAATTCTTTAATTCTTTATATCTTTATTTTGCTCAACAAATCAAGCAAAAATTTCATACACATAATGATTTTTAACCTAAAAAATTCCTTACATGCATATTTATTCAAAATCAAAATATGTATTAAAAAAATTCTAATAATTTAACATGATTTTTGCTCTAATACCACTAGTTAGATTTTTAAACATTAATATCTAACTATAATAAAATAATGGGTAAATTCAAGGCTAGTAACTGTTTTGGCACTTATGGGCTCTAAAGTCATATGGTCAAAACTTAATTCAATTAAAGTTTCATTTTAGAGCTAAAAGACCAACATACCCTTACTTATTGTGATACTGTTTTGTATGATACTGTTTTGTTGTGATACTGTTTTATCTATGATACTGTTTTATTTAGATAATGTACATTGGTATATTTACATCATGCTTTTATCGTTGATACTATTTTATTATGACAATGTTTAAACATATGATCTTGTACTACTAATAGAGCATTTTAAGAATAATATCATTACGTCAACCATTAAAACATCTTGTACTTAGTTTTATATATAATACTATTTTGTCTATGGTACTGTTGTATATAGATAATGTGCTATGGTACACTTACATAATGCTTTTATCTTTGATTTTGTTTTATTATGATAATATTTCAACCTATGATACTGTTTTAATCTATAATAATATTATTGAATGCAAACGGTATCAATGGTCTTATATTACTAATGGAACATATTAAGGACAATATAATTACTTCAACTAGTAAAAACATCTATGTTACTATTTTAATATACGATAATATTATTGAATGCAAACAATATCAATGGTCTTGTACTACTAGTGGAGCATTTTAAGAACAATATAATTACTTCAACTAATAAAACAGATCTATGATACTGTTTTATTTATATAAAGTGATATGGTATACTTATACCATATTTTTATCTTTGATACTATTTTATTATGATAATGTTTCAACATATGATACTGTTATTTAATCTATGATACTGTTATTTTATTGGATTGTAGTTTATGTATGTGATATTGTTTTATTAAGATATTTCATGTATGATACTAATATATTAAGGTACATTTATCTGTGATACTGTTTTAGTTTGTATGATACTGTTTCGACGAGAAAAAATTAAAGATTGTTATTTTAAGCTAAAGAGACAACTTCAAACAGCTAAAATCTATTGTACGCAGTGGCGAAGTGAATGGTCTTGACCGGCTCTTCGAGACCATTCCGAAAATATATTATAATAAAAATTTTGAGTACGTATGCGAATTCTATGCTCATTTATGTTATGATACTATTTTCTGTGATACTGTTTTTTATAATACAGTATCAAACAACACACATGACTAATTACTAACACAGAGAACAATCTAATGGCCAACTTCGGTCATAGCAATGCCCACATCGAACTTTTTCATTCATACAGAAATTCAAGCTACTATTTACAACAACAAATCATGGCAACTCTACATAAATTCATCAAACAAATCTTCCTTAATATTTTCTATAATACAAAGATCATGATACAAATGTATTTGTGATATTGTTTCTCATACCACACAGGTCAAACCATTCTAAATAATAGCATAAATGCATCAAAAGCTAATAAAGAAGCCAACTTCTGGAGATTTAACATGTTTACCTTGTAAATTAACAAAGAAATTGATTTCATCATATGCCCCACAATTATAAAATCCTCTAGTTTGCACATAAAAGTGCAAGAATATGTCCATGATGTCCACATTCGTATTGCAATTCACAGAAGTCATCATCATGAAGCATCCATTTATACAACCGAATCTTCTGATTAATAGTAGCAAGAAGTTTCCCATTGAACACATTAAGAGAGTAAACAACTCCTTAGTTTCTTTCTTTTTTTTTTTGACAACCAATGTCTCACTTAACGACATCGATGAAACACAAAGAGACAACAATAATATTGCAAAAGATGTACAATCATGAGATGAAGGAAATCCTCATATTTTCACTTGGAAAACCTCTCATATTCATAGGAAAGCCAAATCCATAATATCCATAATCCATATTAGTAGCGAGATGAATATGAAACTTGTAAGAAACAAAAGAAAATATGTTCATGTACACCACCACTTTGCGGGCAAATGTTTTAGACTCTACTTGTCGCTTGTTTTATTTCTTTTCTCAAGTTTCACGCCAAGGGTCCTTTCTAGTTTCAAAATAATCAGCTAATTTGGAATTGCTTTTCCAAATTCATATTCTGGATGATTTGGGGCTTCTCATTTATCATCTGAGCAAGCTGAGCATGGGTCGAGTTTCTTATCCAATCAAGCTTGCATGATGGTTTTCTTCAGTTCACTAGGCACCTTTTCATGAGCCAAATTTTCTGTGTCTTCAGCAAGGTTCCTGGTGTTCAAAGTGGTGCTGCTTGAGGCAGACTTGTTTGTCCCTGCGTTAGATTTTCTGACAGTTTCAAAATTTTCATCCTTGCGGGTGGTAGCTGCGGCGGCGGGAGCAATGCCAAGGGCAATGTTTGTATCACAGGATAATTTTGGGATTAATATAAAAATTTGGTGAAAAATATCACTTATTGACAATTTTAAAAATTATTTTGACCTAATTTGAAACAAGTCACTTGCAGGTGACTTTTAAGCAATTTTTTCTAAAATAATTAGAGGACACAAGATCATCATGCTAGATTATTAAGAATAAGTATTGAGGAAGAATACCTGAATCCATTGCGTTGAAATCGAGAGGGTTGGATCTTCTATAATGGTGTAGTAAAAAAATTATGATTGACCCGGAGGACATAACTCTTATTTATAATTATAATATTTTGTATACCATAGTCCAATTAGAAGTCCATCAATCTAGTTGGACTAAGATCTGGTCTCTACGCATTACAATGCCCGTACTCAGTTTATATATCTCTAAGGTCTAATCAATGGATCACTTAATAGCCTTATTAATTAGATAGTCTATATAATTGTAATTTAATATGTAGCTCATTATAAAGATAAATAATTCAACAATATATGGTTAAGATAACGTTTGTTGCATTTTCCATTTGTGTTTGTAGAAAAAACTTGATTTTTCTAAATAATTGAAACGTGTAGGATTTTTCAAGAAGTCAAATGAATATTGGTACGTACCAACATTTTTTCCCAACTGGGAAATTTACGCATATACACTAATATATGAATATAATTTAATTATGCTAGTTTCTTTATACAAATTGAAATGTACCAATATAATTTAAATTTTATTAGAAAGTACTGGAAAGGTAAAAAATATATTTTTATGGAATGTTTCTTTCAAATAATAAATGCAACCATTTGATACTACAAATCTGATCCAAAATTATACTCACAATTACATTTTCAATTTTCAAATTTTTGAAGACCTAAACAATTCAAGGTAACACATGTTAATTCCTTGAGATAAAAAAAAATTGCTATAACAACCAAAGACCTATAATGAAAATACACGTTAAGAAATAATAAATAACATAAAAATGGACAACAAATTTCACAATTTTTGACCTCTCTTGACTATGAGTAACACTAATCGATAACATTCTAAGACAATATTGAGTAGAAGAACCTACAACCAATGAGGAATACCAAAAAAACTTAACAATTTGTGTTAATAATATTACATTCGTAATAGGATGAAATAATAAACATGGGATCATAAGTTGTTGAAATCATGCAAATAACCATAAATTACCAATTTGAGGTAATAATGTTAAATTACCAATGAGGTGTAAATAATATAAAATAACAACGTGGGGTAATATTAATAAATTAGTAATATAATAAAGTAACGAGCATGGCGGCATAAGTTATTACACATTTATTAATAAATGGTTGTTAAAAAAATTAAAACCTATTGCAGTCTTTACTGCCCTCACTATTCTTTTTCGGGATGGAAAGGATGTGCGAGATTCTCCTTATGAATCCATATTTGCTACTGCTACGTGTGATAGCCATCTTCAACAATATGAGAAAATCAATTTAAATCAAAAAATCAGTAAAAAATTTAAAGATGGGACAAACAAGATGATAAAAAGTATTGGATATTTTCTGGTTTAAGAAAAAAACAAGGGATTAAAATAAGTAGCATATTGATCAAAACATATAAATGTATATGGTTTGAAATGCTGATGGATTTTGAAACAATTTCATAGAATAATCACTATGCAATATCGTGGATAGTTTTGTTCAATGAGAGAGAAAATAAGGTTTTGAAAGTTTGGATAGGGTGAATAATTGAAGTAGTGATTTTGATGATAACGTGTTTTCTTTTCTCTCTTAAGGAATGATATATTTCAAATTTTCTTGAAAAGTGGAAATTTCTGTTACATTAATATGTGATTATACAATTAATTTCCATCAAAAATAGGATATAAACCATAATTCTAAAAATCAATGGGCATTTATAGAAAATTTATGAGTTCTAGTATATTTCAAAATCTCAAATAAAATAAGTTACATGGCCTAATTTTCACTAGATAGAATTATCGGTGGTGGCTAGACTGGAAAAGTGATTGAAATATAACGATATATTTAATACAACAATGTGGATTGTTGTATTTGTGGTAAATAAAAGATAATATTAGGTCATCTATTTAGTTATAATTTAAAAGTGAAATATATTGGGTTGTCTTTAAATTACGAAAATACTAACCACCCTACAAATATATTTGACAATTACTAGATACTTATAATTTTACACTTCTTTTTCTATTTTTTTCATTAATTACTTAATTTTTAAAAATAATTAATGAAAATTTCTTAAATTAAGCGACCAATAATAAAATTACCATATTTACATTGCTTTATCTCTTATTTCAATTCACAGTTTTCTCTCTTTCATTTTTTAGACTCTATCGAACTCTACTCTTTTAAGTTTTAACATTACGTATGAGATTCACAGTTGTTTATTATAAATCTCACTTAGTTTTATAAATTTTTATCTATAATAGTAGAGGAGACAAACTTACACAAAAAGTTGATAATCCGAAGGTAACATGATAATCCGAAGGTAACATTCTTATTTCTTGTTTAAGTAAAATCTTTCGAGTTATTGGATTTATCCATGTTTGTGTTATAATATTTTGAGCGTTATCTAATTTCTCATCCCATTTTGCATTTTATCATATTCTTGGTGATGGCAGTCACCGAAAATGGTAGCAATTCAAGATCCAAAAGCAAGATTATGAGTTCTTTCTCCACCCTAAAATGGTATGCAGATGTGGCGGATAGAAGTCACTAAGTATTAGAATAAGAAACTAACAACCTCTATCTTGATATTATTTTTGTTGCTATATATTGTTAAAATATTCACATGGAGTACATCTTGTACAAAGTGTTAATGTTATCGAATATTGGTATCTTGAGAAGGACAAGCTCTTATATTTAATCCATTAGTAACTTGCGATAACACATTCCTAATTGGAATTTTTGAATAGTTCGGGTGAATTTCAATATATTTGTTGAAAAAATTATTATATTAATTGTGATTTTATTGAACAAGATTTGAAATTTGAATTCAATTTTAGCGATATTCTTAGATAACAACAAAATGAAACTGATGATAGAAATAATGACAAATGTTATATGTTATCTATCAATGGTGGCACATCCTGCACGCTTTGCCTTAACGATTCACCCGCTTCACCGGCTTGCCCACCTCGTTGGTCTCAAAAGTCGCCTCTTATTTTATGATAGACGCAATAACTTAACTATCGTTAGATTAGCCAGATAGGCAACCCATTGAATGACGAGTTACCATCAATTATTGGAAAGACGAAACACCAAAAATTGGGAAGATGAAACATCCATCAAGAATTGATCATTCATTAACTCCTAGTAATGAAGGAGATAAAGGGACACCCACTATTAAGAGCTATTAAAGGCCATAACTGCAGGCCATCCTTATAAATAGAGGACAACTCCCAAGGTAAAAAGACAACTCTCATATACTCTATATTGCTATTCTCGCACATCTGTTTTAATCATCTACTGATTATCAAATCGGAGTGGACACAGAGGAAAGAAGCCCCGCCACCATTTTGTAGGTCTCTACCACTATTGTCGCCGTGCTTCGGGAGAGAAAAATATTTATCATCAATTGATACCGTATGTAGGAAATCGCACAAGAAGTCATGACTCGAATTAGAAGAGCTAGGAATGTAATCGCTCCACCACTCCCGCTCGGAGATGTAGACACCGAGTCTAACACCGCCACTAATCACCCACAACAAGAATTTGCCTCTACCGCTCAACTTTTGGCACTACAAGCTCAGGTGGTGGCCTTAATGGCTCTATTCCGGGATCGGAACGCTGCGGTTTTTCGGCCTACCACGGGGTCCTAACCTTTCGCCTCTAGGATCGTTACCACTGGGGCTCCGGTCCCGTGGTCCTAGCCCTCTATCGGTAGGGCCTTCACCGCCAGGGGCTCTTCCCAAGGCTCCTAACTTTCTAGCATTGGAAACACATAACGGCAGCTCAATGCTTGGCTCCAGCTTCTTTGGCTCCACCTTCCGCACCCAACATCCATTCATTGACATCCGCCCCAATCCACATTGGGGCAACTATCATGGATGTCCACACCCACGTTAGTTGAGACACCATTGTTAAGCCTGGAACAACAATTAGAAGACATGATGGGTTGCAAAATAGCTGAGGCTATGTCTAACAAAAGTAATAGGCAACAGATCTATGTTGTTGGAAGAATATCATTTTTTTCTAGAAGTGATGGCAGTCCTCTTGCCACGAGACTTCAAACGACCCAAGATGGAGAAGTACGACGGATCCTCTCGATCCCGTCGATCACCTCAGGGTTTTTGCTGACTTGATGAGGTTGCAAGCCACCCCTGATGCGATTATGTACAGGACTTTTCTGCCAACATTTAGGCAGGAGTCCAGGGACTGGGTAGCCACCCTTCACCCAAAATTGATCCGTACATTTGACAATTTTTTCAAGAGTTTTGCTGCACACTTTGCCAGCAGCAAACATGTTAAGAAAACTACTATCAGTCTGATGCAATTGACACAGGACAAGGATAAACTCCTGAAAGATTTCATTGCCCAGTTTAATAGAGCCACGCTGGGAATCAACGATCTGCAGATGTCTGCTGTAGTCACTGCCATGATGAGTGGAACTCGAAGTCGTCCTTCCAAGATGTCACTCTCCAAAAACCCACCGGATACGATGCATGAGTTGCTCAAGAGATGGGATAAGTATGTGGATGCTGAGGAAGCATATCTCATTACCAAAAGCATGAAAGATCAAAAGGAACCCGAGTCTAACAAAAGAAAGACTCGGGACGAGCCTGAACCTCGAGATGATAAAGGCAAGATGAAAATGAATCATTTAAAGCAGATAAATGATGAGGATACCAAGGAAGGATCAGGCTAGCTGGGAAGTCCTGGTGCACCTAATGGATCCGACCTGCCACAAAAATATTTTCAACTACTGCAACAGTTAAACAAGGCGACAAGCCTTAGCCTAAAAAATGAGGCGAGGCGAGCATACCCAAGACGCGAGACGAGGCGAGGCGAACTCATCTAAGACTTCAAAAAAAAAAAGCGGCGAGCTCGCCCAAGGCTTGAAAAAAAAAAATTGAGCCCAAGCGAGTTCACCCAAGACGAGGTGTGCTCGCCCAAGGTTTCAAAAAAAAAAAAAAAAAATCAAGGCGATGAGTCCTACCGAAAAACAAGGCTAGGCGAAGAGTCTGTCTGAAAACAAAATTTGACGATGAATCCTGTTTGAAAACAAGGCTGAAGCGATAAATCCTATCTGAAAACAAAATAAGGCAATGAGCCTCTATCCAAAAAAATAAGGCGATGGGCTTATGTTTAAAAATCAAGGCGATGAGCCTCGTCTCTAAAAAATAAGGCGATCGACCTATGTTTAAAAATCAAGGCGATGAGCATATGTATAAAAATCAAGGCGATGAGCATATGTCCGAAAAACAAGGTGATGAGCATATGTTTAAAAATCAAGGTGATGAGGCTCACTCCAAAAAAAAGGCGATGGGCCTCTGTCAAAAAAATAAAGACGATGAGCCTATGTCTAAAAATTAAGGCAATGAGCCTCTGTCTGAAAAAGTTACTGAGGAGCAGGTGCAGTAGATTATTTCTACTTCTTATTAACAACAGTCTATGAAAAGTAGTCTATGAAAAGTAGATGGACTTATGATGATAGAAATAATGATAGTTGCTATGTATTATCTGTCAATGGTGGCACGTCCGCCTCATCGGCTCGCCTACCTCGTTGATCTCATAAGCACGCCTCTTACAGATAGACTGTAATAATCCAACTATCGTTAGCTAGACAAGCGACCCATAGAATGACAGTTACCACTGGTTATTGAGAAGACGAAACACCAGCAATTGGGAAGATGAAACATCATCCAACAATTGAGAAGATAAAACATCCATCATTAACTCATAGTAATAAGGGAGATGAAAAGACACTCGCTATTAAAGACCATTAAAGGCCATAATTGCATCACATTCCTATAAATAGAGGACAACCTCCAAGGTAAAAAGACAACTCTCATACACTCTATATTGCTAATCTCCACATCTGCTTTAATCATATACTGATTATTACACCGGAGTGGACATGGAAGAAAGAAGCCCCACCACTATTTTGCAGGTCTCCACCACTATCGTTGCTGTGTTCGGAGGCGGAGAAAAATATTTATCATCAATTGGTGTCGTCTGTGGAAAACTGCACAAGAAGTCATGGCTCGAACTAGAAGAGCTAGGAATCTAACGCCGCCACTAATCACCCACAACAAGAATTTACCTCTGCCGCTCAACTTGCGGCACTACAAACTCAGGTGGTGGCTTTAACGGCTCTACTCCAGGATCAGAACGTTGCAGTTTCTCAGCCACCACAGGGTCCAAACCTTTCGCCAGTAGGATCGTTACCACTAGGGGCTCCACCCTAGGGGCCTAGCTTTCCATCGGTAGGGCTCTCACTGTCATGGGCTCTTCTCTAGACTCTTAACTTTCCAGCAATGGAAACACCACCAACTGCAGCTCTAATGCTGGCTCTAGTTTCTTTGGCTCCACCTTCCGCACCTGACTTCCATTCATTGACATCTGGCCGAAATCCACATTCGAGAGAACCATCATGGATTCCTACGCCTACGCTGGTTGAGACACCAGTGTTAAACCTGGAACATCAATTAGAAGACATGATGGGTCGCAAAATAGCTTAGGCTATGTCTAACAAAAGTAGTAGGCAACAGTCTATGTTGTTGGAAGAAGATCATTTTTTCCTAGAAGTGATGGCAGTCTCCTTGTCACGAGATTTCAAACAGCTAAAGATGGAGAAGTACGACGGATCCTTTGATCCTGTCGATCACCTTAGGACTTTTGCTGACTTGATGAGGTTGCAAGCCACCCTTGATGTGATTATGTGCAGGGCTCTTCTGCCAACACTTAGGTAGGAGGCCAGGGACTGGGTAGCCACTCTTATTCCAAAATTGATCCGTACATTTAACAAATTTTCTAAGAGTTTTACTGCACACTTTGCCAGCTGCAAATGTGTTAAGAAAACTGCTATTAGTCTGATGTAATTGACACATGAAAGGATGAACTGTTGAAAGATTTCATTGTCCGGTTCAATAGAGCCATGCTGGGAATCAAAGATCTGCAGATGTCTGCTGTGGTCACTGCCATGATGAGTGGAACTCGAAGTCGTCCTTTCAAGATATCACTCTCCAAAAACCTGCCGGATACGATGCATGAGTTACTCAAGAGAGGGAATAAGTATGTGGACACTAAGGAAGCATGTTTCATTACCAAAAGCATGAAAGATCGAAATGAACCTGCGTTTAACAAAATGAAGACTCGGGACGAGCCTAAACCTCGAGATGATAAAGGCAAGTAGATAAATGATGAGGGTACCAAAGAAGGATTAGGCTAGTTGGGAAGTCCTGGTGCACCTACTGGATCCGACCTACCACAAAAACATTCTCAATCATTGCAGGTAACAACAAACAAGGCGACAAGCTTTGGCTTAAAAAAAATGAGCCGAGGTGAGCTCACCCAAGATGATGCGAGGCGAGCTCACCCAAGACTTCAAAAAAAATGAGCCAAGGTGAGCTCACCCAAGACAAGGCGAGGCGAGCTCGTACAAGAGTTCAAAAAAAAAAATGGCCGGGCGAACTCACCCAAGACAAGATGAGCTCGCCCAAGGCTTCAAAAAAAAAAAAAAAGAGTCAAGGCGATGAGTCCTACACAGAAAAACAAGGCTAGGCGAGGAGTCCTGTCTGAAAACAAGGCTAAGCGATGAATCATGTCTAAAAAGTAAGCTTGGCGATAAATCCTGCCTGAAAACAAAACAAGGCGATGAGCTTCTATTCGAAAAACAAGGCGATGAACCTATGTTTAAAAATTAAGGCGATAAACTTATGTCGAGGAAAAACAAGGCGATGAGCATCTGTTAGAAAAATAAAGGCGATGAGCCTATGTTTAAAAATCAAGGCGATGAGCCTCATTAGAAAAAGTAAGAGAGGAGCGGATGAAGTAGATTATTTCTACTTTCCATTGACAACAATCTATGAAAAGCATACTATGAGAGGTAGAGGAGCTTATGATGATAAAAATAGTGACAATTGTTATATGTTACTTGTCAATGGTGGCATGTCTTGGCACGCCCGCCTCGTTGGTCTCATTAGCACGCCTCTTACAGATAGATTGCAATAATCCAATTGTCGTTAGATTAGCCGCATTGACAGACGACACATAGAATGACAAGCATTACCACCGGTTATTGAAAAAATGAAACACCAACAATTGAGAAGATGAAACATCCCTCAATAATTGAGAAGATGAAACATCCATCATTAACTCCTAGTAATGAGAGAGATAAAGGGACATCAAGGACTATTAAAGGTTATAACTGCAGGCCATCCCTATAAATAGAGGACAACCTCAAGATAAAAAGACAAGCTCATACACTCTATATTGCTATTCTGTACATCTGTTTTAATCATATACAGATTATCACACCGGAGTGGATACGGGGGAAAGAAGTCCCGCTACTATTTTGTAGGTCTCCACCACTATCATTTGTCGTGCTTGCTGAGGAGGAGAAAAAATATTTATCATCAAAACCAAATAATTTGAATGGTAATATTGCTAAAATCAAGGCTTCATTAAAGATCTAGTATTTTTCAATTAATTTGGTATGCTATGGGAATTCTTTAAAATAAACTAGAAGTCCGATGAAATTTCAATTTTGATATACGTAATTTTCACTAAACAAAATAGAGAATGGAGATATTTGCATCTCTAATGAAGTTGTGAATTGGAAAAATTGTGGCACACATGTACAAGAAAGAAGATGTAGATAAATTATAAAAAATTAAATAGATGGTGCCTATTACACATTCGAATAGAGATAAATTATAAAAAATTAAATGGAGGATGTGGACGATGCGCTAGACTAGAGATCCTTACTCTTTTTTTTTTTTTATTGTCGTGTAAGCACTTTAGGATGACGTGACATACTTTTTAGTGCAACTAAATTCTATTAAAGACTCCAATGCAATATATGGATTGGTATCTATGTGGCACGAATGTTTAATTTTTTTTAATATATATGTGGCATCGATGTCTAATTAATATATATATTTAAGTTCAAATTTGGTCTCCAATTCATTTAATAGATTGATATCTATTTTATTTTATTTTGTTAAAATAAAACAAATTTATATTTAAATATGTATATAAAATTTAAATCTACATATGAAATTTAAATTTTATTGAGTCATCGTATCTAATGGGACTTATGAATTTAGACGGAGCTATAGACAATGTCTATTTTATTTCCTGTCACGTTAGTTTGACAGAGTCTCAATCACATTGTATTTGGGGTAAACACGGTTTGGAAAATTTTCAAACCAAACCAAACCATTGTTTGCAATTCGGTTCGATTTTAAATTACAGTTTCTTATCGACATAATAATAACACTTTTAAAACAAGTGAAAACATAAATAAATTAGTCTAAAGCTATCAATACAGGCTTAAACGAGAATTTTTTAAACATAAATATTACATTGTATTAATATTTGTCTCAATTGTTAATTACATTAATATTTATCGTAGAAGAACGTGAGAATGAGGAGGAAATTGACCGAAATTAATAAATAACTAGGCCCAATGAACTTGTGGATTATGAGCCAATGACCCAATATTTTGACAAAAATTATTAAGTTAGACCAATAAATTTAGTATTACATTGTACTTTGCTAACTGTGTAAATATATAAGTAAGTAGAATTAATTTATTTTTAATTATAAAAAATTAAAAACGGTTTGGTTTGGCTTAAGCAATTTTTTAAACATCGAAATCTAAACCAAATCATTTTCAAACGGTTCAATTTAGTTTAAAATCGAAACGTTGACGGGTCCACATAGACCCGAACCAATGGTTTTAAACTCTCGGATTCGATTTGGTTTGTAGTTTGGCGGGTTTTTTGTGCTGCCTTACCTTGCATTGGAGAATTTTTTTTTGAATACTTTTATTTTATTTATGTAGTACAAATTTTTAGCAATTTACTGATTGCAATAGAAATCTTTGCTTTCGTTGGGAGGGGAAGTTGAAAACCCGAGTCAAGAAGCCAATATTATCATAGTAGTATTTTCAATTATTCAAAATACTAGAAAAAAAAGTTCAAAATGCTTTGAAATTGTTCTTTAAAATTCGAATAATTTAGAACCATAAATTTCTTCTCTCTACCGAAAAATTCCCACACAAATCTTGAAAAGTCTTCAAATATCCTACTATATATATAAGAGTCTTAATTTTTTCACTCTAGATTTTTCGTCCAATGCGACACCGTTTTGATATTGAAGCCGTAACTTTTGACTTTGCTTCCTTTTTTTTTTTTTTTTTTTTTTTTTTTTATGCATTGGCTTTGATTTGTCAAGTAACAAACCAAAGCCAATCAAAATTGGTTTTTAGTTTTAAGATTAGAAAACAATTATATATATATTTTTCTTTTAATTCGTCCTTATTTTAATTCAATTTTTTATCAATTTTTTTATTTGATATTATAAGCAAATTGTACACAATTCTTTTTTCTCTTTTTTTTTTAATTCTTTATCGAACAGCTTGACACTGCCCAGATACCATTTTTTTGTCGATAGCTTGACACCGCCCCATACCAAATTTTTTTGTCGAGTGAGCTAATAACATTTGAAACTTTTTTTAAAATGTTTGTCGACTAACTCGACAAACACATTTTGATTTGGATTTTTTTTTTCGTCGAAATGATAACATTTGATTTTTTATATTTTATGTTGTCGAGTAGCTCGACAACATTTTAATTTTGATTTTTTTTGTTTGTCGAGTTGATAACATTTGATTTTTGTTTGTTTGTTTTTATTTTTTATTTTTGTCGAGTAACTTGACAACATTTTGATTTTGATTTTTTTTTTAATATTTGTTGGTGATAACATTTGAATTTTTTTTTAAAAGTGTTGTCGAGTAACATGATAATATTTTGATTTTGATTTTTTTTTTATATTGTCGATTAACTCGACAACATTTGATTTTGATTTTGATTTTTTTTTTAACGTTGTCAATTAACTCGAACATTTGATTTTGTTGTTTTTATTATTATATTTTTTAATGTTGTCCAGTAACTCAACAACATTTGATTTTGTTTTTTGTTTTTTTATGTTGTCGAGTAACTCGACAACATTTATTTTTGATTTTGATTTTTTGATTTTGATTTTATTTTGTTTTTGGTGACACATGCTAGGCTTTGGCCCATTCTCAATTTATTTAATTTTATTATGGTGTTTCTACCTTTTACTTAATTTATTTATTGTGGTGTGTGCTAATTAGCCCATTTTGACCCCAAAAAAAAAAATTTCTTTAATTTATTTTTCTTATTTATTTTTCTTTTACACCTAATTTTCCTTTAATTTTTTACTAATCTTTTTTATTTTATTTTACCTTTTAAGTTTACAAATTATTCTAAATAAATGCTATTATTTTTTCCTTAATTTTTTTTTACTATTCACATATTCGTCCATATATTCATTCAATTTTTTACCAATCTTTTATTTTATTTTTATTTGATATTATAAGCAAATTGTACACAATTCTTTAATATTTGGCTTTTGAGTCATTAGTAAAAAAGTTAAAAAGTTGGAGCCGAGTTTGAAAAATGAAGATTTGGTCCAATTTTTGAAGTGGTGCAATTCAATAAAAATATAAAAATGATCACTTTACCACATCACTTTACCAACAACCAAAGACCGTTTCACTTAATTACGTGTTTATTTGGTTATGCTTTTCTTAATAAAATTTTAATATTTTACTTAATTCTATTAGATGGTATGTTCAAAAATATGTTTTTCATATTTATTATTTACGTATTATATATTTAAATTTTTTTATACATATATATTCAAATCATTGCTCGTTACAACGCATGTATAAAAAAACTAGTATTTTCTATAAGAGATTCTATCCTGATAACGCTTCTACATCCTTGGAAATTCGCCGTGATATTTTTTACCGCTAAAATTGTTGCTACTACTTTTGTGATTGAAAAGTGCAAATCCTGTATGATTGTTGTATGTGGTGAAAAATATATGTTTATTCTTGTCTATTGTTATTGGAGATTATGTATTGGTTAGTGTGCACGTGCACATCATCATTAATGAAGAGTGGTAACTAAATATGTTTTAACGTGTCTTGTTAAGGTTAACTACTATTGAAGAGCGTCATCCAAATTTGGCGAATGGCAAAACATCTAATTATTGACGTCAATTGTTGTTGAGTCTTGGTGTTTTAAAATTTGAATTTTGAATAGAGACAATATTATAGGATTAGATTGTACAACAAAAAAAACGGTTTCATTGACAATTTGAAAGGAAATCTCCACAAAAATGGTTCTTTAAATTTTAAGTATTTTTGAACTTATATATTGATTGGTGGATATTTTCAATTAATACATCAAACCTAGAATTTGTAAATTTCAAGTTACATTAAAAGGCTAGAAATTGACTTGGATTGGGCCCTTTCCACTGAATTGAACTTTGGGTCCAATCTGCCGAATTTGGGGCAGACTGAGGTGGACCGATTTTTTTTTAACATATATTTATTTAAATATTATTTTCTTTTGTAATTTTCATTAATTTATATTTATCTATAACTCTTGGTTATAAGTAATTCAAAAAAAATAAATATAAAATTGTTATAAGTATAATAAATTAATTAAAGTGAGAAATATAAAAACAAAAGAGTAAAACTTATTTTATTAATTATGAAAAAATTTATAAATCACAATTCACATGTCTAGATTTATTTAGATTTTACACAAGTATTACACATATACAAGTATGAAAGAAGATATTAATTGTTCATGGTTGGATAAGCTTAATAAAACTTACAAAGTTTTAGAATAAATAATTTACTTTGTTGGTTAACATTAGAAATAAGTATGTTATTTATTTAGGTACTTTATTTCCCATGTAAAGTAGCAAGAGTCATAGTTTACATAAATAAAATATCGATGCCGACACAATAAATTTGACTTCGGACTTTACACAACTCGAAGCGAGTCGCACTCCACCTTCTCAATCCGGAACCAGACATGTCAAGATGGATGGATTGACCAGGCCTGCCCATGAAGGCCGAGGGGATCGGCTGGTCGACCCATGAACCGAGCAGGCGGTTTGCGGGCCATTATTGCTGAACCACGGCTTTAGACTGTTAACCGCTAGTCCGTAAGTTTTATAAAAAAAAATTACACGTGGTAGAGAACAACCCGAATGCATGCTTGCAAGGCTGCAGAGATACAACCAATCAATGAATAAAATAAATAAATAAATAAATTATTTGTAAGTGTATTGTTGTTCTATTACACTTACACACAAATTGAATTTCACAATTTCTTGTAACGTCTATTTTTTATCCTCTATAAAGTTGAAATAATCTGCACAATTTTTAACTTGCTCCAACATCATCATCTCTCTTTCTCACTTAACAGATAACTTTCAAATTTCAAAGCTCTTATACCTTCACAATCTGCTGATACCTTCACAATCTGCTGCAACTATATATAATTTTTATCATCTTCAAATTTTGAACTACATCATTTTCACTACTTAATAGATTATTTCTATTTTCTAAAATTTCTACTACTATGTTATGGATTCCCACGATTTTTCTTTTGAAAATCCTAATTTATATGATAGTTGTTCCCCAATAAATTTAGAAGATGATAATGTTGTAGAAGTTGAATCATCTAAAAATCCAAGGAAAAAAAAACAAACATTAGAGGTGTGAAATTTTTTTTTACAGAAAACGATGATACAGCAATATACAATATTTACAGAAATGCTCAAGTGTTGAGAAGTGGTCAAGACACTGGAGACACAAAGACAAACATCTAAATAAAACAAGACATTTAGATTCTAGACAAACTCAAATTACTACACATACTAATGCTAGTAGATCGGTTACTTTTACTAACTTTACTTATTCGTATGAACGAATGAGAGTTGGAATGTCAGCAAGCAAGATGCCTTTCACTTTTGTAGAAGATATATATTTTGAAGCGTTTCAGCAAAAGTATGTTCAACCCCCTTACATGAGTGTAAGTAGAAATACTGCTCGTTATGATTGTTTGAAATTATTTTATACAATAGCTGAAAAATAAAAAAATGAACTTAAACTTTTTGATGGAATTATGTGTTTCACGTTTGATTGTTGGTTTGGACGCAATCACAATGGTTACGCTTGTGTTATAGCAGATTTTATTAATAACAATTGGTTCTTGCATAAGAGAATTATTGCTTTTCGTTTCCTTGAATATCCACACGTAAGAGTAAATTTGTGTGAAAATTTATTACAAGTATTTGATGAGTTTGGTGTGTTAAACAAATAATTTAGCATTATCTTTGATAATGCAAGTGCGAATATATCATTCATTGAGCTTTTAAGTAGAACAGTTAAACCTCCTATTTAATTACGAATTATTTCATATGCACTGTGTTTGTCATTTATATAATTTAGTTGTGTAAGATGATTTGAAATTAATAACAACACAAATACAAATAATTAGAGAAACTATTAATTATATTTCTTGTTCAAATTCTATACAACAAGAATTTGGAAAATTTGCAAAAATCTTAGATTGAGAAGAAGAAAATTTGTTGGTCATGTTCCTAATAGATGGAATTCAACATTTCTTATGTTAAAATCGTGTGTTAGCTATACCAATGTTATTAATGTATTCGTTAATTTAAAGTAGAATAAATTTCATATGGATGATTTGGATTGGGAAACTGTATTTAAAGTTATGAAAATTTTGAAACAATTCTATAAGGCAAGGAAAGTTCGGGAGTTTATTACCCAACTAGTAATCTTGTACTTTTACAATTGGTAGAAATTGTTAGCTAATTTCAAGTTTTAGAAACGATCTATTTTTCTTTCAAATTATTTTGTCAATTGGAGGAAGAGTTTCAAAAATATTATGAAAACATGCTACTAATTTTTTTAATGACAGCTATAATAGATCATCGCATTAAATTACTTAGAGTTCAATGTGCTTTAGAATCACTTGATGAAACATTAGCTTTTAACATAAATATCACAAATTGGAAATTGGAAATTTTGATTAATGAAATATATAACTACTATTTTACTAAATATGCTTAAAGTGAAAATCTTTATTCTTCTACAAACTCTGGTATCACTGCTAAAGGTAAATCTTTTTTTTTCTTTTTTCGCTCCATAATAACTAAGAAACGAATGTTGACACGAACACCACACCTGTCGAATTAGAAAAGATATTATCAATTTGATCATTGTAATTTACTTCCTAAAGATGAGGTGGACAATTTAGATATCTTACGATTGTGGAAATTAAATGAGTGGTCATACACAGTATTATCAAAAATAGCACGAGATCTACTAACAGTTCCAGTCTCAACAATGGTATCCGAGTCTGCTTTTAGTGTATGTAACAGGGTATTGGACGAAAGAAGATCAAATAAAGAAGACATTTTGGAAGCTTCAATATGCATGAAAAATTGGCTATACGCAGATAGAATGATGCAAAATAAAATTCATAACGATATTGCTGAAGACTTTAAAAATCTTGCAGTTGCTGAAGATTGATTTGTAAACAAAATATAATTTTGAACAATTGAATTATAGTTAAGTAGGTGTCAACCTAGTTGAAATGTACTTAAACTATAAATATGCAAATGATTGATAGATGTGTATGTGCTAATCTAGTTGAGATGTATTTCAATTATAGTAATGAATTTAATTGTTATTTGTTTGCGTTGTATTTAAATTCATAAAGTTAGAAATAATTCAATGTAAAATAAGATATAAATTCTATGTAAACATTTTTTGCTATAAATGTGAATTTATCATTGTTGTTTATTTTGTATTTAGTACTTTAACAAAAAAATATAAACATGTATAAATGTTTTTAAAAAATTATTTAAACGGGCTAAACAAGGTTGAATCGCAACCTACATGGACTCAATCCGAATGGACCAACGGGTGGGTCGGGTTTGCGTTCAAAATTTGTGGGTTAAATTGACCGATGCGCAAACACATGGTGAGTGAGTTTTTTTTTTAATGCAGATCGTTATCCGATTCATATATAGACATACCGATCGATTGGCATGTCTATCTAGAATCGACGTCCTTTAGCAAGATTCTAATCATCATGATTGCATGGCAATGGGCGAGGGTTGGTGGGAAGAGTCCTTCACTTGGCACATTTTCTAGAACAAAAAACTATTCTTTTCTTAAAACTTCACTTGGTTGATAAGAAATTAAAATAGACCAAAAATGAAAAATTAGTCTAGTGTGTGTGTGCGCGATAGAGACAGAGAGAGTTGAAAAAATGACCAAAAGTATTTTCATATGAAGTAATCAAACTCCAATCGGAAGAAATTAAATAAATTGGAAGAAACCCCAATTTAATTAATTTTATTTTATTTTTATAAGTTGATAGACAATTTTTTCTATAAAAATAACTTAATTTTGATCTATATAAAAATATGAAAAATTAGCACAAATGATCGCTAACATTTACCTTTAGTAAGAAAATAGTTTCGATGCTTGGTTTTTTATTAAAAATCTCTAACATGTGTTTTAATGCATGATTGGTCCTTATTTGATGAAAAAAGACAAATATATCATTCTTAATTAGAGAAAATTGTAATTGGATTCCTAACATTTGTAAAAGGTGTAAATAGGTCGGTACATTTATTAAATAATATTTAATTTAGCATATTTAATATATCACTATTGTCGTGTCAATTAAATTTTTCATAAGAAAAAAATGTAAAATTATTGTACTTTGAGTATACGTAAATGTTATGTAATGTGAAAAATAGTCTTGAATAAATATTAAGTTAAATAAAAACAAAATGTAATATATAATTTTATGATACTGAACTAATCTTATTGTGTTTTTTTAAATACAAAAATACTAATAAAAATTAATTTACACATTATGTATTATTTATTTTTTAAGGATAATAAAACGATAAATTAAAACATGAAGAGTACAATTAGAACTCTAATATTTGTAGTTAATAAACGAATAGTTCAATTAAATAAAAGTATTTGAGAATCAAATTTGTGACTAAATTATTTTTCTTTTTAGGATAATTTACAATTTTGGTCCTCAACTTTTCAAATCAGTAACAAATCTACTCATAACCTTAGCATCAGACATCCTCAATCTTTCAATTTGTTTCAAATCATATCTCCATTGACATATTTTGATAGTTTTGTCCTCCTCTTTAAATAAACAAAAATAGAAAAAAATCTAAAAATAACAAAAAATAAAAGAAAATTATAAATAAAGTCTCATAACTTTTAAAAAACACAAAATAACTTCACCCCACCCCACCCCACCCCACCCCACCCCTAAAAACTTACTTGACAAAGATAAATCACCAATTTATAATTATAAATCAAAATAAGTATTTATTCCTAAATATACAAATTCAATAAACAAAGGAATTATTAACCGTGTGATGCTGTTTATCAATGGATTCCAACTCTTTCTAGTATTGGGTCCCCATAAACTCGTCTCGATCTTCACTTTTCGGTCCTATTAATATTGGCCGGTGAAAATAATTCAAAAATTAAAATCAAAATAAGGAAATTTGTACGATTTGATTAAAAATAAATAAAGCAAAAGGAGAAACGGACTTGAGATTGGGATTGGAGAGATTTAAGGTTGTTCTTTTCAAGAATATGAATATCTTCATTCGTAATAGGTGGTGAGGTTGAATCGGGTTCGCTTCGGTTGGGTTTAATGGGTCTTTTGGGCATCATGGATTCAATTTGTGCTCGGACCCGGTTCGTGATTAGGAGCTTCTCATCGGCGTCCAAAACGTCGTCGCTTCGGCTAGGTTTCATCATTGTCTGCTGTCCCCCTATCATGGTGTAATATAGTGTGTGTTAACGGGCGATTTGCCGGCAGTGAAAGCTGTAGAAGAAGATAAAAGTTGGGGATCTTAATTTAGCATAAATCGGTTTGTAATTTGATCATTTTCTTTTTCTTGTTTTATGTATTGCTTTCTTGAAACAGAACGAGAGGTTGAGATTGGCTTTGGAGGAACAAAGAAAGCAACAAATTGCATTATGTTTTGATAGCCCAAGAATAACTAATCAAGAGGGGAGGGGGTTGAATTGGTTTTATCAAACTTTTTGTAGAATAATATCAAAATAAGAAATTTAAGAGATATAAATTAAGAAACTAAAAATACGAGCACATCGTTAGTAAATAAAAGGATAGAGAGAGTAAAATGATATTTTTATGGAAGTTAGATCCAACCAATGATCTACGTCCCTCGTTACCAAGCTCTCCAACACGAACATGGCATTTTCACTATTTTGATTGACTTATGGTGTAATCGAAAACCTTTACAATGTATCCAATAATTTACAAACAAGGAGCACCGATCTATATACAATATTGGACTTTCAAGAGACCTCAATACGACCCAAGGATATAAAGAAATATATTTAAGAATGTATTTCTATCTTGATGAATGATATATACAAGTTTGGTACTAAAAGAGACTAACACTTTAATGAATAGCAATAGATGAAAAAGTACAAGTGTTAGAAATAAACTTTGTTGATAATGATGAATCAAAAGTTTGATTTGATCAAACAAAGTTAATGAATGATTTTGAATATATAAATGCGGTGAAGCTTGAATGAATTTTTCAATGCGATTTTCTCTATTAATGCTCTTGTAAGTGTTGTTGAATGATCATAAATGACGAGGTATTTATAGAGATGAATTTTCACAACTTTCTACTCGATCGGATGACCAACCGGTCGACCTATAAGTCAGACAGTCAGAAATAGTCGTTGGAATGGTAAAAATTAGAACGGTCATTTTTTAGAAAATGACGTTCAAACGGTCCACCGGTTCACAGACGAATGACCAGTTCAATTTTTTGAAAAGTTTTGAAATTTTGATTTTTGGCTTTGATAAAAATGTTTTATGCAAGTGATATCAACATGGTGTTTATGCATAAAATTATTTTTGAACTTTCATCCATTTAATACTAAAAATCAAAGAATTAGTACATTTACAATTTTATGTAGAAATCTATTCTTCGATCTTGAACTTCGAGTTTTGAATTTCTTGAACTCTTATATTGATTGACTTTGACCTTCATATGGTTGCGAGTTCGATTTGTAGCGCTTTGAATATTAATTGAAAATAGATTGTTAGTAAACAATACTTATTTGTTTGTTTTAAGTAAAATATTAATGTTTAAAGTTAACTATAGGTCAATAATTTCCCTCTTTTTAATTATGACAAACAATGTGATGTGTAGTTGAGAATATAATGAATAGTAAGATAAAATAAAGCATATATATTTTCCATTTCTTTTTCAAGTAAGCATGGTTTGATAAATTTGTAACATTGGATTATATTCTTTTTAATTGATCCCATCACATATCAATTTCATTGTATATCAATTTACCAATTCGTTTGTTAAATTTTCATCGCATTTCATCACATATCACATATATTTTCCTCCTTTTGGCATAAACAAAAAGTTAGAATCGAAACATTAAGGTAAACTAAATAAATTCTACCTAAATGAAACAAAGTATGTAATTCATTGATAGACTTATAATCATAGTTCCAACAAGAATAGACATCAATTAAAACTAGTGCCAAAAATATAGAAACTAAAATGTAATGACATTCATAGTTCAAATAAAAATTAGTTCCAACAACACATAAACAAAAAAAGAAACTAGATAAACTAGTTTTCCGGCGGAGGAGACGGAGGAAACACCGGGTTAAGACGGGTGTGAAGTGCTTGATGTGAAGCTAGCACTTGTTGTAGCAATGATGTTATACCGCTCATCGAGTGTTGTAGACTTTCCACCAAGTTTTGTAGACTAGCCGCCGTGTTGTGTAAGTCATGCATGGTATGTTGTAGGCCATCTACGGTGGTAGTTAAGCGAGTCAATCCAGCCATTGAGAATATTGTAATGGTCCTCGTTGAAGCTTGTGAGGTGGAGGACGGCGACCTATGTGATCTCGGTCTCGGCAGAGGACCATCTTCGCCTTCATTCATTTCTTCACCACCCTCAAATGGCAAAATAGAGGGTCCCGACACATCATCAAATCCTTTAGATTTCTCCACCTATTGCCCATCCTCTTTATATATTTTCATGCGTTTAAGAGTAAGAGTATTGATGGTGTCGATGGTTTTAGGAAGAAGGGCGATCGCAATAAAGAAGAGACTTCAAAATGTTGAAAGATTTTGATAATAATCATTCCGTAAGGTAAGGCCTTAGACCTAGTACCGCGAAGAACCGAGTCCATATAATTGAGTATAATGTATGGAAAGTCTAGTTTTCGCCCAACCAATATGGAATTGAGAAGGAAAACGTCGTAATAATTTACTTCATCAAGGTGACCTTTCCTAGGGACGATAATATGGGAGATGATATTGTGCAAGACACGACATGTGAGTGTTAGTTGATTTGTACTAAGTCATGCGAGAGCCTCGAAGTGTTTTCCGGTGACACGACAACATGCCTCGACAAGATTGTACTCTTCAAGATGAGGAATCATTTTTGAGGTATAAAGACGAATACCACCGTCCTCAAGTTCAGGAATAGAATGAATAAGTTCTCAAGTGATTTTGATTCTTTTATTTTAACTAAGCAAGAGATACCCGTCATCGGAGAGAAAACCATTTTCTTATAGAACTCTTTCATGATGGTGGGATAAGCTTTTTCATTGAGTGTGAGAATGGAAACCCAACCCATGGCGACAAAAATAGTTTTCTAAATGAAATGAGGGGGCCTCAAATGTAAAGAAAGCGAGATCGACATTCTTATAAATGAGGATCGGGCATTTGTCAATCCAATTTTCCGGAGAAGCCTCTTCTTGGGAGGATGGAAAAGATGACCTTTTCCTCTTTGAGCGCTTATTGGCATATTTACCTGAGGCATGATGATTGCAAATGGATTATAGGAGGCTAGGGTTTTGTTCGTCCGTTTGAGTTGGAATTGGATGATTTGGTGGACAAAAATTGGGGATTTTGCGGATTTGAGTGTGGAATTGATATGAATTTTTGATTTTGAACGTAAATTTGAAAGATTTGAAAGAGATTTGATAAATGGAGAAAGATTGGAAGAGAAAGCCGTATGTTAGTGCAATGAAAGAATGAAGAATTTGAAAAATTTCAAAGGTTAAATACCTGATTTCCGCCAATACGGTCGATCAGTTTACTTAGACGGTCGACCGTTTGAACCTTAAATTTTAAAATCAACTTTCTGTTCAAACGAATCCAGAGGTAGATGATGAGGAGATCGTCCGTTTGAGCAGAAGTGGACGATTGTTAAAAATTTTCATTTTTACAAAAGTCTTTGTTCAAACGGATGATGATCCTGGACGAACAAAAGGTCGTCCGTTTATCATAAAGCGGACGTCCGTTTTAGTGAACGATCGCTGGGTTGACAATTTTGCGCAATTTTACCGAAATCATCTATTTGGTCCTTTGTAAAATATTTTTAAAAACACGTTTGTCATATAAAATTCAATCAAATACATCATTCATAAAGAGTTAGCCACATATTTCACATTCATCAATTATGTCAAGATTTCGTCGAATATATGAAAATCTTTCAAGTGCCAACGGTTTTGTGAGAATATCGGCCAATTGCTTTTCGGTGTTTACAAACTCTAAAGTTATATATCCTTTTTGTGCATGATCTCGTAGGAAATGATGTCTAATTTTGATGTGTTTGGTACGAGAATGCAAGATGGAATTTTTAGATAAATTGATGGCACTAATGTTATTACACATAATATGAATATTTTCAAAAGATAGGTGATAATCACGAAGAGCTTACTTCATCCATAGGATTTGAGCACAAAAACTAGCGGCCGATATATATTTAGCTTTGGCGGTTGATAAAGCAACGAAATTTTGTTTCTTACTAAACCATGAAACTAAGACAAAGCCTAGAAAGTGGAAAGTTACGCTAATGCTCTTACAATCAATTGTACAATCGGTCCAATCGACATCCGAATAATTAAGTAAATCAAAGTGAGTCTCTTTAGGATACCAAAGACTCAAGGGTCTAGTTCGCTAAGGTAACAAAAAATACGTTTTACGGCACTAATATGAGAATTTTTAGGATTAGATTGATATCTAGCACATAAGCATACACTAAACATAATATCGGGCCTACTAGCGGTTAAATAAAGAAGGGATCCGATCATACCTTGATATTTGATTATATCAATGGAAGTACTTTGATCATCTTTGTCCAATTTGATCGACAAGCTCATTGGGGGTATTCATTGGTTTCAATTCCATTTCTAACCTTTTAAGCATATCCAAGATATACTTGGTTTGACTGATGAATATTCTATCATTAGTTTGTTTGATTTGAAGTCCAAGAAAGAACTTAAGTTCACCCATCATACTCATCTCAAATTCTCTACTCATACATTTAAAAAATTCTTCACATAGAGAAATGTTAGTAGCACAAAAAATGATATAATGAACATAAATTTGAACAACAATCATATCATTCTTTTTAGTTTTTATAAATAGTGTATTATCCGCCTTACTCATTAAAAAGCCATTTGATAAAAAGAAATTTGCTTAATCTTTCATACCAAGCTCCGGAGCTTGCTTTAATCCGTAAAGGGCTTTTCTAAGTTTGAAATTTTTGTCCGGTATTTATGATTTTTAAAACCGAGTGGTTGCTCAACAAATACTTCTTCTTGAATGACTCGATTCAAGAATGTACTTTTGACATCTATTTGAAAAAGAGTGAAATTTTATGACAAGAAAATGCAAGAAGCATGCGAATTGACTCTAATCTAGCAATCGGTGCAAATGTTTCTTCGAAATCAATACTTCTTGATTATAACCATGAGCCACTAATCTAGTTTTGTTACGCACAATTATACCATTTTCATCTCGTTTGTTTCGAAAACCTATTTTGTACCAATTATGGTTTGTGAACTTGGTCTAGCAACTAAATCCCAAATATAATTTCTTTTAAATTGATTTAGTTCATCTTGCATAGCTAGGATCCAAAATTCATCAAACTCGGCTTCTTTAAAATTCTTTGGCTCAATTTTCAAAAGAAAAGCATAATTGTTAAGAAAATTTATAAAAGAGTTTTTAGTACTTACTCTTTTGGATGGATCACCGATAATGAGATCTTTTGGATGAGAAGGAACAAACCTCCATTCTTTAGGTAAGGATGAGATGTTAGGTTTTTCATGAGGTTCTTCTTCATTTTGTTGCATGATTGTTTCTTACTCATGTTGATTTTCAACATTATTTAGATTCTCTTTGTCTTGATTTTGAACACTTAGTTGTTCAAATGAAATTTTCAAATCTTCATCATCAATATTTTTCTCATGTTCAATAGAGTTACTTTCCTAAAAAAACAACATATATGGATTCTTCAACTACTAAAGTTCTTTTATAAAAAACACTATAAACTTTGCTAGTAGATGAATATCCGAGAAAAATTTCAATATCAAAATTTGGATCAAATTTTCTCAATTTTCTTTTGTGTTTAACATAAAGTATTTACAACAAAAACTTTAACATATCCAATATTGGGAATTCTATTTATCAAAAGCTCATATGGAGTTTTGGTTTTCTTTCGACCAACAAAAACCCTATTCAAAATATAACATGAAGTATTAACGGCTTCAGCTCAAAAATACTTTGGTAAATTATTTTCATTCAACATAGTCCGAGCCATTTCATGCAATATTCAATTCTTCATTTCTACTACACTATTTTGTTGATGAGTTCTAGGAGTCGAAAAATTTATGTTCATATCCATTTGATTTACAAAACTCATCAAAAGTAATATTTTCAAATTTTTTCCACTGTGATCACTCATAATTATGGTAATAGTATATTCCTTTTCATTTTGAACTCTTTTGCAAAAATATTTAAATACATTTAAAGCCTCATCTTTTAAATTTAAAAATGACTCAAGTAAATCTTGAAAAATTATAAATAATAACAAATGCATAATATTTTTCACTTAAATTAGCGGTTCTAGAGGGTCCAAATAAATCTGTGTGGAGAAGTTGTAAATGTCTTGTAGTAGAAGATTGTTGTTTAAGTTTAAAAAAACTCTTTACTTGTTTTCCAAATTGACAAGCATCACAAATTTTATATTTGAAAAACCTTTTACAAAGCTATTTTTGGAGATTTTAGAAAGTAAGTCTATGCTAACATGACATAATCTTCTATGCTACAACCAAGAATCATCTATTATACTTGATAGATATTTTATTTCTCTTTCAAGTTCAAATTCAATATTTATGATGTAAACATCCTTACTACGGCTCCTCATGAACAATACCTTTTGAGATATAACATCCTCAATGAGGCATTTGGTAGAATCAAATTTAATGAGATAACATTTATCACATAATTGACTTATACTAAACAAGTTATGTTTAAGATTATCAACTAATAAAATATTTTCAATAGAATGAGATGAATGGTTACCAATATTTCCAATGCCTATGATTTTTCCTTTAACATTGTCTCCAAAAGTTACATGACCTCCATCCTTTCTTTTGAGGCTAGATAGCAATGATGGATCACCGGTCATGTGTTTTGAACAACCACTATCCAAGAACCAATTGCTCTTTACTTTTCGTGGTACCTACAAAACTTATTTCAATTTTTGATTTTTGGTACCCACATAAATTTGGGTTCTTGATAGTTAGTGTTTGTAGATTCTTTTATCCACTTATGTTTCCTTTCAAACTATAGTCTATTTTTAGTTGTACAATTAAAAGCAACATGACCAATTTTCTTGCAAAAACTACATGTTATGTTTTGTTCAGTAAAATTGGATGATTTGACAAATATAGTTTCGAGAGATTTTTGTTTCAAGAAAAGTTTGTATCCAATTCCTCCTTTATTGAACACACATTTTTGCTCACCAAGCATTAAATCAAAATTTTTCTTTCATTAGGTAAACTTGTGAATAATACTTGTTAAATCAACCACTTTTTCTTTCAAAGAAAGATTTTCTTTATTCAAAGATTTAAGATCGTCATTTTCCTTTTCCTTTTCCAAATCTTTTTGTGTCATAAAAAGTTTATTGACTACCTTTTTCAATAAAGAATGTTTATTGTTAAGGATAGAGTATTTTGAAACAAGTTTCTCAAATTCCTCAATAATTTCATCATAAGAAGTAGATAAATCATTGTATGAGTTATTGTTGTTTGTACTTACCTCATCTTCAATAGCCATGAAGCACATGTTGTCGATTTCTTCTTGAACTTCTTCTTCTTCATGATCATCTTCATCACTATCATCTCATGTAGCTTGAAGTGATTTCTTTTTGGTAAACTTCTTCTTACTTGGACATTCGGTTCTTTTGTGATCGGGTTTGTCACAATCATAGCAAATGATCTTTTTATTTTTCTCTTCACCTTTGTCTTATTTATTTTGAAATCGTCGATTGTTTCGAAAGCCTCTCCATTACTTGACAAGAAGAACTAGATCATCAAGTTCTTCATCACTCATGTTCATGTTTGATGAGCCTTAATCGTTAGTTGATTTTAAGGAAATTTGCCGCTTCGTAGGCTCCTTCATCTCTTCCTTGCTTTTTCTTGTTTTCTCTTTTGTTTCGACTTTGTTAAGCTCATAAGTCATTAACGTTTCATATACTCCAATGGATAAGTGTTGACATCTTTTGTATTATCTATCAACATTCTCAAAGAGTTCCAAACTTCTGAAAGAGACCTAAGCATTTTACTTACAAGTCCACCGTTAGTAAACTTTCGATCAAAGCCCTTAAGGCCATTAATAATATCAGTAAAGCGAGTAATCATATCTACTATAAGTTCATCTTCCTTCATAAAGAGATTTTCAAAATCTTTTGTAAAGAGATTTATCTTAGTTTCCTTAACCTTGTTAGTATATAAGTGAGTTATCTCTAATACATGCCAAATATCATAAGCAGAATCACATGTGCTAATTCGATTAAATTTATTTTTTCTAAAGTACAATAGGGTAAATTTTTGGCTCTAGCATTTAAAGATAATTTTCTTTTATCATCTTCATCATATTCTTCTCTAGGCTTAGGAATAGTTTGGTCCGATTTATCATCAACCTTAATAATTTTTATTGGTACATAAGGACCAAACTCAACGACTTCCCAAATGTTATAATCTATTGATTGTATATAAATCATCATTCTAGTTTTCTAATAGTTATAGTGGGTGTCATTAAAAAAGGAAGGACGATTTATAGAGTGTCCCTCAAGACTTTGAATATTTTGGTTAGCCATTACTCAAGATTGTATAATCTTTAAAAAAAATGAGCACCACACTTTGATACCAATTGATAGTCCAAGAATAATTAACCAAGAGGGTGGTGAATTGGTTTTCTCAATCTTTTTCGTAGAATAATCTCAAAATAAGAAATTTAAAAGATATAAATTAAGCAACTAAAAATACGAGCACAATATTGTAAGTAAATAAAAGGGTAGAGAGAGTGCAAATAATATTTTTATAGAGGTTTGGTCCAACCAATAATCTACGTCCCCAGTTACCAAACTCTCTAACACGAGCACGGCCTTTCCACTATCTTGATTGACTTATGGTGCAATCGAAAACCTTTTCAATTAATGTATCCGGTGACATACAAATAAGGAGCACCGATCCTTATACAATATTGAGCTTTCAAGGGACCTCAATATGACCCAAGGATATATAAAGAAATAGATTTAAGAATATATTTCTCTCTTGATGAATGATAGATACAAGTTTGGTACTAAGAGAGACTAACACTTTAATGAATAGCAATAGATGAATAAGTTCAAGTGTTAGAAAAAACTTGTTGATAATGGTGAATCAAAAGTTTGATTTGATCAAACAAAGTTAATGAATGATTTTGAAGATATAAATACAATGAAGCTTGAATGAATTTTCTCAATGTGATTATCTCTATTAATGCTCTTGTAAGTGTTGTTGAATGATAATAAATGACGAGGTATATATAGAGATGAATTTTCACAACTTTCTGCCCAAGCGGTCGACCTATAAGTCAGACGGTCAAAAATAGCCGTTGGAACAGTAAAAATCAGAACGACCATTTTTTGGAAAATGACATTCAAATAGTCGACCAGTTCTTCCCAAACAGTCGACCGATTCTTCACAAATGGTCAACCGATTCACAGACGGATGACAAGTTCAATTTTTTTGAAAAGTTTTGAAAAATTAATTTTTGGCTTTGATAAAAATATTTTATGCAAGTGATATCAACATGGTATTTGTGCATAAAATTATTTTTGAGCTTTCATCAATTTAATGCTAAAAATCAAAGAATTAGTACCTTTACAATTTTATGTAGAAATCTATTCTTCGATCTTGAACTTCGAGTTTTGAATTTCTTGAACTCTTGTATTGATTGACTTTGACTTTGATATGCTTGCGAGTTCGATTTGTAACACTTTGAATATTACTTAAAAATAAATGTTTAGTAAACAATACTTATTTATTTGTTATAATCAAAACATTAATATTTGAAGTTAGCCATAAGTCAACATGTTTATCAAGAAATATGAATCATAAGATTCAGCTTTTACTCAAACAAATATATGAACAAATATCAAAGGTGGGGTGGGGTGGGGTGGGGTGGGGTTATTTTGTGCTTTTAAAATTTATGGGACTTTATTTTTAATTTTTTTATTTTTTATTTATCGTTGTTTTAACTTCTTATTTTTTATTTTTTATTTAAAGAGGATGGCAAACCATCAAAGTATGTCAATGGAGAGGGTGATTTGCAACAAATTGAAAGGTTGGAGATGCACGATACTAAAAAAAAATTAGGGGTAGATTTATTACAAATTTGAAAAGTTGTGGACCAAAATTATAATTTACCCTTCTTTTTATTATGTTGTAAACGATAAAATAAATGTTTAAATAATATAATTACTCAATAATAATAAAATATTTTTATTTAACATATTTGTTAATAATTATGAGCTTAGAAGTGTTAATTAAAAAAAAAAAAAAAACTAATTTTTTTTTATAAAAATTAAAAGTATCGGACACATTTGCACTTTTTGTAAATGTTAAGAATTCAATTGCAATTTTCTCTAATTAAAACCATTTTTTCTCTAATTAAAACCAATCGCATTAAAAAGTCTGCCTGTGCAGGTGGCGTCCTGGCTTCGAAATTCGAAACTTCACGCCACGCAAGCCACGCCCGCGCCCGCCCTCGCCCCTCGCCTCGCATTGCTCTTATCTTTTCCTCGCCTAGGCCTTGCTTAAGTCCAAAAAGCTTGAAGCTAGGTCTCTCACGCCTAACACGCGCTTTCTTTTTTAGAACACTGATTAAAACTAAGAGTATATTTGTCTTTTTAATCGAATAATGATGGAATTCTGTATTAATCAAAACACAAGTCGTGGGACGCACCGATTCGCACTATGACTTTTTGTCTTTAAAAACAAACGTTAGAAAATATTTTTGCACTGAAGGCAAATAATAAAGACCATTTGCAATAATTTCTCTTAATATATAAACGATATTTTATGATAATGATATATATCAAGACTGAATTGTTTTTTTTTTTTTTAAAAAAAAATTTAAAAGACAATGACTGTCAATCTGTAACCGATTTAAGGAGTTTCCAGGCGATTTCCAGTCGATTTCCAGTCGAACTACCTAGTGGATTGTAAATTACACGGAAATGTTAGGCAGGCCTGATTCCTTGCTGGTCAATCACGTCAGGCTCTTTAAAATTGCCCCTTTGATCTTCTATTGTAGACATCAGCTGTTGGACCACTTGAAACATTAGTGTTCTCACAATTTCATGGATTTTTCATCTTCTTCACAATTTTCTCCTATGTTTTGCTAGTTACAAAAGCTCACGAACCTAATAATCCGTCGTATGGTCGTGTTTTTCCTGGAATTCGGTACCCATTCCAAATCCAGGACGAGCAGCCACATCACTCTGGTCACCCTGGTTTCGAGCTATTTTTCAGACAAAACAAAACATATATTCATTTTCCAACTTATGGTGATCTAATTGTCAAGTCCATCTCTTATAATACCAGAAAACTTAACCTTATTGATCCCAAAAATTGTGTCCCTCAAGTTTTCTTGAATCTGAATCTTTCTCTTACTCCATTCAGTTACTACTATGTTTTGAAAGAGTACACTTACATCAACTGTTCATCTAATCTTTCAACTTCTTTCGTGAAAGTCCCGTGTCTGAGTGGCCCGAATCATCATGTTTATATTGTAGAAACTTCGCTTTCCCTCCAGTTTCGTGCAATTCTGTGAAAACTGTTGCAATCCCATTTTCATATAGTCCATATCTGTCTGATAATAGCTTTGGACTCTCATTAACATGGAACTTGACTGGTGAATGTGATGATGCTGGGAATAGGATGCCAATCTGAAACACTGCATAATAAAGGATTTTTCCACGTTGCAAATGATAAAGGTAATTCCTATTCTTAGAATCTTCCAAGCGTCATTTGTCGTCACTCATTTATGAAAAATTATGCCCATCTAATCTTATGATCACTTCGTGCAGTGACAGGCCTTATTGCGTTCATTTTCTCTGTCGTGACACTATTCTATGCAAAGATGGCTCTCTACAAAGTATTTTTGGAGAATGAAAAGGAGAACTTAGATGAAATCATGATTGGCAAAGTAATGGGAGAATATGAAGCTTTGAATCCTGCAACAGACTCCAAATCTAATATCGAAGTTGTAATTCAATAGAATGTAACGATGTTAAAGGCGTACATGGTATGTTAAAAAGTGAAAGTCGATGATTGCAGTCAGATACAAGATTGTTCCTATGTAGACAGTATAGATAATATTAAATAATTAAAAGAAGTTAAATTTTTGAATATTTTAGTTCCATTTTTTTACAAGATGGACAAATGGCGATAGTATCCCAATTATTATCCATGGATTGTGATTTATCATTGTAGTGTAAGAATTAATGTTCAATATTCAATTAGTTGGGTCAGACTTAATTATTTATTAGATCAAATTAATTAATCTAATTAATTAATTTGAGCCCATTTGTTGATTGGTTCTAGTTTCACTAGAACTAGGGCTAGAGATTAGCCCTATCTATAAATAAAAAGGCTACGATGATTAAATCACAAGTTGGTTTTCATTACTTTGTAAGCATGAAAAAAAACACCAAATACAATTACTCCCAAAAGTTTCTACTTTCATCTATTTTTATCGTGAAGTCCAAATTTATTCTTGTTGTGTGGATTACTATTGGAGGTGGACAATTGAGACGAACAGTATTGAAGATCGCACTTCCAACTAATCGAAATCGATTTCACGATATTCATCAAAGGTAAACTTCTATCACAAATTCTCTAAGACAAGATTGATCCCACTTAAAAGAATCGAACATTTAATTTTTGTTGTGCATGTATCGCCAATTGCTTATAGCCAGTGGTATCGAGCTCACCTTATTACTTGTTAGAGTTCGTTAGAATGCTTTAATAAATTGAACAATAATTGTTATTGACATATTAATTTGATTTGAGTTTTGACAGTTATTAAAATTATGAATTTTTAGATCATTCAGATTTCATTTTGGAATAAAAAAATTAAAAAAAAGAAGAAGAAGGTGAAACTGGACTAGCGACAGTAGCGTTCTGGAAACAACTGCCGCTGGCGACAGAGGATGGACGGCGACGCGTCCGCGGTAGTTGGAGTGCAAAACGCACTCCGACATAGTGTTCTGCTGCTTTTGAAGCAGTAGACGCCGTGTGAGCGACGCGCAGCGCCGCCGCTAGAAATAGCAGCGGCGCTGCCTTTACGCCGTATAAAGCAGATAGCGGGTGGTGGAGTTTTGATTCAATCGCCGGTGGTAGTGATGGATTGGAGCCTTTAGAAGGCAATATGAAGCCTTTCAAAGGCCACCGCCGCTGAGGTTAGCGGCGGTCTTCACCTGGTGTCGCCCATACGCGAACATCAGCTTTCTTTCGCTGTTGTTTGTTAACCAGCAACGGTGGTCGTCGGTGTTTGACACCGGCTCGACCACCGTCGCCCACTCAACCAGCAGCGCCGGTGGTTTAGGCGCCGCCAAAGGTCGAAACCCTCTTTAGGGTTTCGACTGCTTCCATTATTGGGGCCTCCCATGCAATTTTGAAAATTGTATGAGAGCCCCTCAATTTTCAAAAGAAGTTGAAAGGGCCTCCTATGCAATTTCTAAAATTGCATAAGAATGACTTACTGTTTTAAAATAAGAAATGGTTCTCTGTGCAATTTTGAAAATTGCATTAATGCACTCGATGTTTTAAAATTTTAAGGACTGGCTGTGCAATTTCAAAAATTGCACAATAAGTCATCAATATCAAAAGAAAAATAGGTGTCAAATGCAATTTTAATTTTTTGGAAAAATTGTAATTATTAATTTATTTAATGTTGGTCAAATATTTAAAATTAAATTAAAATTATTTTTAAACCATATTTTGAATTTCTGACCAGATTAAATTTTAACCTATTACTTTATAAAATTGTAATTTTGACCCTATACAAATTTTATCTTCAATTAGAGTGTGACTTTAAATTGAGAGATAAAATAAATTTTAAAAATCTCCTTTATGAATAAAATTAATTTTATTGTTGAGTCACTCAACGAAATAGAATTTTAGGGGTACAATCAAGTAAACATATAAGATGTGTGCGACAATAAGTTGTCTACTTGATGATCTATGAGTCGCATAGAGATGTGATTGATAGTAGTATCTACTTGGATGTTTTATTAGGATTTGTTAAGTCACCAAAATTCTAATAAAACAAAAGGGATCCTAACCCACTGGGAATCTAATCGGTTCTATTGATTAATGTTTGAGGGTTATTAATTCAATTTAAACAGTGAGAGTATAATAAATTTAATATAAGTCCATGTTAAATTAATTTTCTGCATTTATTTAATTGTTCTATCTTGTTATTTAATTGTTGAATCATGAGTAACCATATAAGTTTGATAAACATATTGGATGCCAACAAATATATCAGACCAAATTTTCTAAACTGGCACCACAATATGAGAATTGTTCTCAAGCATAAAAAAGAAAAATTGGATATATTATTGAGCAAGCCAATACCGAAAGCTCTTACTAAGGAGGCTACGTCGGAGAATGTGCAAGTTTACGCTAAACACGGTGATGATAGTAACACTGCAACATGTGATGCTTGCAGTATGTCACATGAGTTAGAAAAACAACATGAGTGTATGGATGCCTATACTAAAATATATCATTTTAAGGAATTGAATGATGTACAGTCATGAACTGAACAGTATGAGACATCCAAAAAGTTATGAAGAGGTATGATGGTAAAAAGATCTTCAGTCAGTGCTCATGTATTGAAGATGATTGGTTATATTGAAAAAAAATTAAACCAATTGAGTTTTACCATGGACCACGAGCTGAGTATTGACTTGGTTCTACAGTCTCTACTTGATAACTTTTTGCAGTTCATTATGAGCTTCAATATGAATAAGATTCAATGTACCTTATTTGAGTTGCTGAATATGCTGAAAACTGTTAAGCCCAAGGGAATGGGTGAACTTTGGCCATTGATACCTCTAAGAGCATTAAGAGGAAATATAAAGGGACCTTTTAGAAAGGATTCAAAAAGGCCAAATCTATTGGAAAACAGTTAAGCAAAGACAAATCCAAGTCTGATTATCTGTGTTTTCACTGTTAAAATAAAAGGACATTAGAAGAGGAATTGCAAGGCATAAAAGAGATAAAACTAACAACTCAAATCTTTGGCATTACAGTCTCGGTCATATAAATGAAAACGCATCACTAAGTTACATAAAGATGGATACTTAGATTCAAATGATTATGAATCATTTGATAAGTGTGAATCATGTCAGTTGGGCAAAACGACTAATACACATTTTTTTGGAAAAGGGAGTTGGAGTTGTAAATATTTTGGGTCTTGTACATACAGATGTACATGGACAAATATCTAAAGATGCTAGAGCTGGTTTTTCTTACTTCATCACATTTAGAGATGACCATTCTAGATATGGTTTCATCTACTTGATATAATTCAAGAGTAAAGTCCTTGAAAAGTTCAAAGAATTCAAGTAAGAAGTAGAAATACAAATTGAGAAAAATATTCTAATACTTAATTACGATCGAGGTGTAGAATATTTAAAGGGTGAGTTTTTAGACTATCTAAGAGAGAATGTGATTCTCTAGCAGTGGACTCCACCGTATACACCACAACTAGATGGTGTATCTGAAAGGAGAAATCGCACCTTATTTGATATGGTACGATCAATGGTGAGTCGCGTAGTTCTTCCAAAATTATTTTGGAGATATGCATTTAACAAGGCATGTTATACACTAAACCGTGTCCTATCTAAACTGGTCAATAAAACTCCATACGTGTTATAGAAAGGGAAAAAGACCCAATCTTTCATACATAAGGTTTAGGGATGTGACGCTTATGTGAAGTATGTTGAATCGAATAAGCTATGAGCTAAATCGATAAATATTTATTTGTGGAGTATCCAGAGTAAACTGTAGGATACTATTTCTACAATCCCATCGAGATGAAGGTTATCATATTGAGACTTGCTGTATTCTTAGAGAAGACAGTGTGAGCAAAGTAGATCTTGAAGAGGTTCGAGAAACCACAAATAAAATTGACCAATTAGATGTTCCAATAGCTGAGCTTACATCTCATGAAGCACAGATTGAAAAAGTGGGAACCACCAGTTCTCAAGGACACACCAAGAAGAGTCATACATTTTTCTTTGAGATACGATCTCCTGATTACTAGTAATGTATTACTAATCGAAGAAGATGAACCTACTACGTACGCAGAATTGAAGTTAAATGTTGACTCAAAGAGATGACAGGAAGTCATAGAATCCAAGATGAACTCCATGTACGAAAACAAGGTTTGGACCTTTGTTGACCCAATTTGAAGGAGTAAAACCTATAAGTCGTAAAATTAGTTTACAAGAAAAAGGTCGACATGGATGGTAATGTTCATACTTACAAGGCAAGATTAGTTGCGAAGGGTTACAAGTAAAGACAAGAGATTGACTTTGACGAAACCTTCTCACCAATAGCTATGTCTAAGTCAATTCGGATTTTGCTTGCGATAGTAGCATACCATGACTATGAGATCTGACAAATGGATGTCAAAATTGCATTCTTTAACGAAAATTTTAGCAAGAATGTGTACATGACACAATCTGAAGGTTTTGAATCCACAGAGCCAAACAAGGTATGCAAACTACGAGAAAATCCATAAGCTTTTTTGAGTCGAATCTTCGTTTTGATGAGACAATCAAAATGTTTGATTTTATCAAGAATGAAGAAGAACTATATGTGTATAAAAAGTTAGTGGGAGCAAAGTCGTGTTTCTAATATTGTAAGTGAATGACATACTATTATTAGGAAACAATGTCCTCGGTGCCAAAAAAATTAGTAAAATTGTGGTTAACCAAAATTTCTCCATGAAGGATATGGGAGAGGTAGCGTAGATTCTCGGTATAAAGATCTAGAGAGATAGATCTAAGAGAATGCTTGGCCTATCTCAATCTACGTACATAGATAAAATTTTGAGAAGATTTAGCATGGTAGAGTCCAAGAGAGGACTCTGTCCCATCGAGCATGAGATCTATCTCTTAAAAGAGATGTGTCCAAAGACACAAATTGAAAGAGATCGCATGGATAAAATTTCTTATGCATCGAAGAATGGGATTTATCATGTATGTCATGCTGTGCACTTGACCGGATGTTTCATATGCTTTGAGTGTCACAATCAGGTTCCAAGCGAACTCTGGCGAGAAACATTGGATCGCTATCAAGAACACCTTTAAATACTTAAGAAGGACTAAAGACATGTTATTGATATATGGAAGAAATGAACTTAGAGTTCAAAGTTATGTTGATGCCAGCTTTCAGTCTGATAAGGATGATAGCAAATCTCAATCCAGATATGTATTTACTCTAAATGGTGGTAAAGTTAGTTGAAAAAGTTTCAAACAAGAAACGACCGATGATTCAACTACAGAAGTCGAATATATAGCTGCTTCAGAAGCAGTAAAGAAAGCGGTCTAGATCAAGAAGTTCATTACTGAACTTAGAATAGTTCTTAGCATTGTTAATCTAATAACTTGTATTGTGATAACAATAGAGCCATCGCACAAGCGAAGGAACACATGTCTCATCAATGATCCAGATATATAAATTGAGACAGTATCAGATAATCTTAAGAAATTATATAAAGATAGAACGGGTCCTAATATACGATAATGTAGCAGATCTTTTGACAAAGTTGTTGTCCCAGCACAAGCATGATAGTCATGCTAAATTTGATGGTATTAAGATACCTAAGTGATTGGATCTAGTTTGTATGAGACATTTTGTGATATACTCTTTGTTAGATATTGAAGTATATGAACAAAATGATTAATTAAATGATTGTCTATATTTTAATGACAGATCTGTTATTTTTAAATTTTATTATTTAAAATAATAGAGTTCGAAGAAAAGTTCATCGTAACTTGTTAATCACAAGGTGTTGTGATTATGAGATACAAGTTATAAATAATTTATTCTTGAAATATCCCTAGTTATAGTAATAATGAGATACATATATTATTAGTGATGACAAAAATATTCGATCCGCCCTGAACTCGATGGATACCCGATTCGAATGGAGCAAAAATTACCTGATCCGCAGATCGACAGGGCGGATCGGAGTAGATATCTGTGATCCGCCACGGATCTCGGGCGGATTTAATCGGGGTTGTCCCGCCCAATTAAAAAAAAAAAAAAGAATTCAATTGTAAAAGATCAAAGATTTGGGACTGGGATCGAAATGCAATTTTAAACTTCCTAAACCTAATGTTAATACTATTCTCTCGAAAATTGAAATCAATCTCTTCCCATACCACGCTTCCGTCATTCGTGCTCGCTTCCAAAGTTCCAATCCAAATTGAAGATTTGAAAGTTCCGTAACCTGCACCACCTTCATCGCCTCCGCTTGCTTCACGACTCACCGACTTCACCGCTTGAAGAACTTCTTCTCCATTCTCTTCGGGTAATCAAATTTCTTCAATTTCTTTGACAAATTTATATATCGGTAAATTTCCTATTGTTGTTAGAATGTTAGTTGGGGTAACCGAGAATGCTTAAATAAATTTTTATGATTTACCCAAAGAAGCTTATTCTTGTATATTTATATATATATATTTTTTAATTTTATATGGTTGATTGATTTTTACTCCAAAGAAGATAATACGGTGTAATTTTCAGATTCAATCACGATTTCCTTTAATAAAGATGTTTTTATTTATTTTTGGTGATAATGGTGCTAAATGAAAGTGAATGTTCCATACTTTGACACAGTTTGTGAATTAGCCTTCAATGAAAGCTCCTCTTCCTTCTCCACCCTTGTTTGACTCTAAATTTAGCTAAATTTCTCAAGTTAGTAAAACCCTTTTTAGGTAGGTAATAATTCTATAAGGATTTTTAGAGTGGACACTAACCTTATTCCAACAACTTTCTTAAAATCATTTTCGAGAGCACGCATCATGTATTTGTAAAAATTGAAGTTGGGATTGTCCCTATAATGAGTCTTACAAATGACAATTCAAAAAAGCATTAAGTTCCATATGTACATTCATGAGATAGTCAAGATATCATCATAGAATCAAGTAGTTTACCGCAATAAAGCCACGTCGTAGAGTTTGATAATCCAATTCATTAACAGATCCATAAATTAGTTTGAAAAAGGAATGCTGAAATTCCAAGAGAGGGAGAAACAAGAGGTCAGTGTAATCTGTCTTGAGTAAATTAGTTTCACTTATTGCGGCTATCTTTGACTTACCACCCAACTTAACAAAGCTAAATCTTTACCAATTCCTCGAAATCTGCGCTTGACGAAACCGTGTTCACAATGCTAGAAAACTGTGTTTTCATATTTGTTTTGTTCAACTCTAGGAGGTACACAAAATTAAAGAATTACTGTGATTATATTAGTATTATTTCTGACATTCTTAAAATTTCTCTCTTCTTTCCTAGATGTATTTTTTGTATTATATTATTGGATTAATTTTTCTTAATATGTACAAATGTCGGACTCATGTCCTACTCCTACATCGGTACCAAGCGTTAGTAGTACGAGACACGAGACAAGTACCACTAGACGCTAGTACTGCTGAGATGCCCGATGCAAATGCAAGGATTAATAATCCTCCACAAGATGTAGAGCAAAATCCAATTGATTTAAGTGACGAGGAGCATGAGAGTATGCAACCTTGTGGTAAGAAAAATAAATTATATTCGAAGGTATGGAAAGAATTTACTAGACAACAAATGGAGAAGTTTGGAAGGCGGTATGCAATCATTGCAAAACTAAATTAGTTGGTGATACAAGTAAAGGTACAACCCATTTACATAACCATCTAAAGAGATGTCCTTTTTTCAAGGTACAAGGGAATAGTAGTTCCCGGCATGGCTTATTGAATTTTACAAAGGAGAGTTCTGGTAGAGTTAAGATAAATACATATCATTTTGATCAAGATAAGTGTAGGATGAGTCTTGAGAAGGCAGTCGTTTTACACGAGTATCCACTGTCTATGGTTGATCATATTGGATTTAGGAGCTTTTTGAACGACCTCCAACCATTGTTCAAGGTCCCTAATCGCAATACCATTAAGAATGATATATTGAAAACCTATGATTACGAGAGATCAAAAATATTGGGAGCATTGGAGACAAATAGTAGTCGAATTGCTATAACTACAGACATGTGGACCTCGTCAAATCAAAAGAAAGGATTCATGGCAGTCACAACTCATTACATTGACGATTCATGGACTCTACAAAGTCGGATTGTGAGGTACATCGAATGTAAATTTATTGAATTTCACTTGCTTTTGTGCTTTGACAAAGTAATATTCGTGGTAAATATGTCATTTGATTTAATCACAAATTTATGTATGTGCCTTGTCCTCACACTGCGGATGTGCTATCCACAACTTTGGTCGGTTGCTTGATGGATTGGAATCTCGATTGTAAGTTATCTACCTTGACTGTAGATAATTGTACAACAAATGATGCCATGATTAATTTGGTTTTGAATGAGATTGATGCAAGTACTCTTTTGTTGAGTTGTGAGTTTTTTCACATGAGATGTTGTGCACACATTCTAAATTTGATTGTGAAAGATGGTTTGGATGTTATTTCATCTAGTGTTGAAAAAATTCGCGATAGTGTTGCATAATGGACAGCTACACCTAAGAGATTTGAAAAATTTGAACAATTTGCACGTCAATTGAATATAAGTTGTGAAAAAATTGGAGCTTGACCGTAACACTAGGTGGAATTCAACATACTTGATGCTTCGAATCATGATACAATATAGGAATGTTTTTCCTCGTTTAAAGCAAAGAGAGGCAAGGTATAAATGTCTGCCTAGTGATGAGGATTGGGATTTGGCGAAAAAAATATGCAATAGGTTAGAAGTTTTTTATGAGGTGACTGAATTGTTTTCTGGGACCAAATATCCAACTGCTAATCTTTTTTTCCAAATGTTTGTGAAATCAAGTTTTCTTTGCAAGAGTGGCTTGAATCTCCTTATGAGACGATTCAACTTATGGCTAATAGTATGATGGGAAAGTTTAACAAATATTGGAGTGAAATTCATAGAATTTTGGCATTAGCAACATTGTTGAATCTGAGGTACAAGATGAAACTAGTTGAGTATTATTACCCTCTTATTTTTAAAGAAAATGCTTGAGATGAGATTGACAATCTTTGTCAAATTTGTCAAAAGTTGGTAAAAGAGTATGACACAAAGAAAGTTGATAGTGTGGGTGGTTCTCAATTTTCTACTTCTTCATCGGACTTGTCTCCTAGTAGGAAAAGAGCTCGAATGGCGGATTTTATGAATTTATTTCTATTTCATCTAGTTCTTCTAATGTGAAAACCGAACTTGACACTTTTTGGATGAGCCAATATTGCCTCCATCGATATAAATTTGACATTTTGGCATGGTGGAGAATAAATTCAATAAAATATCCTATTCGTCCAAAGTTGCAAGAGATGTGTTGGCCATTCCGCTTTCTATTGTGACATCCGAGTCTGCTTTCAAGATTAGTGGTCGATTCGTGAGTCCACACCGAAACAGGCTACATCCCAATACGTTGGAGGTTTTGATGTGTGCTCAAGATTGGTTGTGGGCCGACATTCACAGTAAGGAAATATTGAATTTATAATTTGTTTTATATGTGCTTTGATTATTTATTTTATAGCTAATTTAAATATTTGTTGAATAGGAAATTCATTTCATTCGACATATTGTGGATCTTGCACAAGGTTTACTGAGGAGGAAATTGAGAAGGATGATGATGTAAGTTTATTTTTCGTTATATTAAGATGTCAATCATAATAGTTTGATAAATATTTAATGCAACATTTTATTTCTTAATTTCTTATTACAAGAAGACGTCTCTGGTTCCAATATGAGCACTTTTGGTTCATGATTCCATGAAGTTGTGAAGATGATAAACAATTTGTTCTTCAATCAAGACTAGATTGCGACTAAAAAAAATTATTTTGCACTTTAAATTTTGATTTTTTTTTTCCAGTAACTAGAGAACACTTGTATTATTATTTAGGTTTGTACAATTGTAATTTGTTAGCTCACGGTACACTATAACAAAACTTCTTTTCAAAATGGACCAATGATTTGGCTAGCCAAAATTGAATAATAAATCAAAAAGAGTTTTAATCAAGTAGAACAACTTTCTGAAGATAGTATAAATAGACTCCTCTGGTCAAATTTGAGATTTACATTTACATTCTAGAATATTTGATGGACTTTCTCTACCTTTGACGTCAACAAAAGCCATGTATATTCCCCTACAATTCTCAGTTTGTGCATAAGCAGATACAAACTTCAAATAGCATTAATATTTATTTGTTTTTGTTTTTTTACACATTTCATTGCCCTATCAGAAATTTGATGCCTCTCTCCGAGATGGCTGATCCATTGGGAAAAAAAAACGGATCAGTATACGGATCAGGGCTCCGATCCGCCCCGATCCACCCCAAAAAATGGCAGATCGCGGGACGGATTTGGATCTCCTACAATTATTGCGGGGCAGATTTGGATCATGTCGATCCGCCCCGATCCACCCCGTTGCCATCACTAGATATTATTATTGCGGATAGACTAGCATGTCTTGCATTTCTTTTGAAGAAAGTAGCTGATCCACGAGTTAAGATGTAGATGGACATCTGAATGAACACATGAATGCATTGTTATGAGAACATGATATTGGATGATCCACCTATAGATTCCACATGGATAACTATCCAAACGTCAGTGGTAAATTTCTAATGTGCGGTCGTGGATTTGGTCCTTTGACTTGAGGACATCATAGAATCTCATGTGAGCACCACTATACTTTGGCGAGCATTTGATGGGACTCGAAGATTTAAATCACCAAGAAGACGTCGTATGGGTATAGTGACAATTATATGAAGGTTGTGAATGTCCAATATGAGGATGCGTCACTCTTGAAAATTAGGAGATTATAACCTGTATTTTGCCTACTAAGTTGATATAAATTTTCTCGGCCGGGGTGGAGTTATGAGTTGAAAATATTTCAATCATAACTAGATTAGATCAACAAAGAGTTGAGGTGAATAATATAATTGGTTGAAATGAGATTGACGCCGATCCATATCTCTTAACCAATTGGGTTATATTGATGAAGGGATTATATTTCTACAGTAACCGTACGTATATTGGTTCTGTCATACCATATGAAATTTTCTTTCACATGGATTGTCTTGACACATTGGTAGATGTCAATCTTGGATGACGGCATGAATTGATCGATCTAGGTGAATCAATGAGAATATCACTAAGTTTGCCATCGTGAATGGGAACCTAATGGGTCACACACATAAAGCGAGAATTGAGCATTTGGAGTTGGACCTTGTCTAAGTGGGAGATTGTAAGAATTAATGTCTAAGGTCCAATTAGTTGGGTCGGACTTAATTATTTATTGGACCAAATTAATTAATCGATTAATTAATTGGGCCTATTTGTTGATGGGTTCTAGTTTGATTAGAACTAGGGCTGTGTTAGCCCTCCCTATAAATACAAAGGCCATGATGATTAAATCACAAGTTAGTTTTCATTTCTTGCTAGCATAAGAAAAAGACAACCAAATACAATTACTCCCAAAAGGTTCTCGCTTTCATCGCTTCTTGATCGCGAAGTCCAGATCTGTTCTTCTTTGTGTGGATTACCATTGAGGTCGGACAATTGGACAACGTAGTATTGAAGATCGCACCTCCAAATGTCGAAATTAGATTTCACGATATTTATCAAAGGTAAATTTCTATCACGAATTCTCTCTAAGTATAAGGTTGATCCCATGAAAAGGAATTGAACATCTAATTTCTACCGTGCATGTATACCTCAATACCTTACATGTACAAGGTCCCGCCCACCATTTACGACGGCATTGCGGCGACCATCATTGTAGGGCTTAATAGTAAATGCTCCAACCCAAAACCAACATGGTCGTTGAAATGCTTAACTGAATGGTCCAACACTAAATGATACTGCATTTATGCTCCATCCTTAATTTTGTCCACTTTTTCTTCCTTTTGTGGATCTAGACTATGGAAAACATAATTTAAAAACTCAAACGATTAGAAAGTGAATAAATTTATTTAAATTATAAGCACGTTTAACTATGCTCAACGGGGTTCCAAAAAAAAAACTGTTAGCGGATATCTCCCAACATATCTAGCCGTTACCCTACCAATAAGGGAAGACGTAAGGATTGATACATAAAATAACTCAAGAAAATTAAATTTCAAAATTATGTTTGACAAAAACAAGCTTAAAAGTAAGTTCTACTTTTTAAGTCGATGCCTTATGGAGGCAGTTGACAACTAATAGTCTTTACCCTCACGCCCACACTAAATTGTTGTTTTATTATAGGCTCACACGTATACAATTTAAAAATGAGCAAATGAGGTAGTTGAATCTCGAATCTTTACTTGCTTAGATTTTACATTGAACTAGCTTGTCTAATAATTTATATTTTTAGATAAAGTATTTCATCTCAAGTATAGATAGTGGTGTCAAGACGGGCGGGCGGCCGAACCGGCATCGACCCACCCGCCTCGACCCGGAACCACAGCCGACCCGTGAACCGGGTGGGCGGGTCATGGCAGCGGAGGTCGAACCGCGGCCCAGCGGTTCAGCCCCATGGGCCAGTTAACCGCCGCCCAGACTCGAGAAAAAAAAAAAAAAATTATTCAAATTTCAAATGCAGAGCAAGTGCTCTGCGGTTGAATGTGACGACATTATTGCTGCGCTAATCGTCACACGACCTATGACAGCCAGTCGCCAACCGTCTAAAGCGACTGTGCTTCGCAGCTAAATAATAAAAAAAAAAAAAAAATTTTCAAATGGCGGCGAAGCGGTATTGAGCCGTTTGAAACCACAAGACGTCACATTTCATTTATAAAAATTGAAAAAAAACAAATGTGGCTAGAATACTACTGTACTAGGCTACTTTTGTCAAGAAAAAATTGTAAAAATTAATAAAAAATAAAATGTGTAAATGTGTTGTCAAATCACACTTACACAATTATACAAAATGATAAAAATAACGTTCAAAAAAATTGTATTCTCTACAGTCTACTCTAACGTCCATAATTTCAATTGCTTATAAATTTCAAACACCAGCAAGCAAAAATTACTAAAATTTTCATTCTGCAGCTTTACAAATTCGATTTACGAATATCAAAAATTATTTCTCCTTACTCAAACTCAAAGTCTCAGACTCTCAGCTACTATTATTTCTGCTTAACTATTATTTCTGCTTTACTATTATTTTCAATCTTCAGATTATTTTGAAAATTATATATATATGGATTCCTACGATTTTCATCCGAAAATATTAATTTACATGATAGTTGTTCTCCAATAAATTTAGAAGATGATCATGATGTAAATGTTGGATCATCTAGAAATCCAAGGAAAAAAAAAGTTAACATCGGCGTGTGGCAAATGTTCACAATAGATGAAAAAATAGTAAAGCAATATGCAATATTTGCAATATTGTTTATGCATGGAGAAGTGGTCAAGGCACCGCACGCTACGGAGACACAAAAAGAGAAACATCTAAATGAAACAGACATTTAGATCCGAGACAAGCTCAAATTACTTCATTTACTAATGCTAGTGGTTCTCATTATTTTTCTAATTTTACTTATTCGCAGAAACGGATGAGAACCGGAATGTCGAATATATTGCAAAGAAGAGAAATGCCATTCACTTTTGCGATGATGTCTATTTTGAAGAGTTCATGCAAAAGTATGTTCAACCCTCTTCTACGTAAATGTAAGTAGAAATATCGCTTGTTCGATTGTATGAAATTATTTCATACTAAAGTGAAAAATTGAAAAATAAACTTACAAAAATTGAAGGAATTATGTGTTTCACATTTGATTGTTGGTCTGGACGCAATCACAATGGGTATGTTTGTGTTACAGCACATTTTATTGATAGTAATTGGTTACAACATAAAAGAATAATTGCATTTCGTTTACTTGAATATCCACATAATGGAGTTAATTTGTGTGAAAATTTATTACAAGTATTGAATGAGTTTGGTGTGTTAAACAAATTATTTAGTATTACATACGATAATGCAAGTCCGAATACTGCATGCATTGACCTGCTAATTAGAACAGTTAAACCCTTATTTGATTCTAAATTATTTCATATGCGGTGTGTTTGTCATATATATAATTTAGTTGTACAAGATGGTTTGAAATTAATAGCCCCACAAATTCGTATAATTAGAGAAGCAATTAATTATATTTCTTCTTCACTTTCTAGACAACAAGAATTTGCGAAAATTTGTAAAATTTTGGATTGAAAAGAAGAAAATTTGTTGATGATATTCCAAATAGATGGAACTCAACTTTTCTTATGTTAAAATCGTGTGTTGGCTACACCAATGCTATTAATGCTTTCATTAATTCAAATGTAATCAATTTTATATAGATGATTCGCATTGGGAACATGCATTTAAAGTTATGAAATTTTTAAAACCTTTCCATAAGTCAACAAAGAAGAGTTCGGGTGTATATTACCCAACTAGTCATCTTGTACTTATACAATTGGTAGAAATTTCTACTCAATTTTCAAAATTTAGAAACGATCCATTTTCTTTCAAATTATTTTGTCAATGGAAGAAAAATTTCAAAAATATTATGAAAACATGCCACTAATTTTTCCAATGGGTCAGAATGGATCCTCGCCTAAAATTATTTGGAGTTCACATCGCTTTAGAATCACTTTCAAAACATTAGCTTTTACCGTAAATATTACAAATCGACAATTAGAAATTTTCATCAATGAAATGTATAACTACTATTTTATTAAATACGGTAACAATGAAAATATTTGCTTTCTACAAACTCTAGTACAACTTCTAAAGGCAAATCTTTTTTCTCTTTGGTAGCTAAGAAAAACAACATGTTGTTAGTACTTCATCAACTACGAGATACGAATATCACACCTAACTAATTAGAAAGATATTATCAATTTGATCATTATAGTTTGATACCAAGATGAGGTAGAAAATTTAGATATTTTAGAATGGTGGAAATTAAATGAGAGGTCATATCCAAGATTATCAAAATGGCACGAGATCTACTAACAGCCCAGTCTCAACAAAGGCATCCGAGTCTCGCTTTTAGTGCAACTAATGTGGTATTGGACGAAAGAAGATCAAGACTTAAAGAAGATATTTTGGAAGCTCTCATATGCGTGAAAGATTGGCTATTCGCAGATAGAAGGATGCAAGATAAAATGTCTCGATGATATTGTTTGACGATTTTAAAAATCTAGTTATTGCTTGAAGATTGATTTGTAAATAATGTATAATTTCAAACAATTAAATTATAGTTAGGTAGGTGCCAACCTAATTGGGATGTACTTAAACTATAAATATGCAAATGATTGATAGTTGTGTACGTACAACCTAGTTGGGATGTGCTTTAACTATAGTGATGCATTTAGTTGTTATTTGTTTGTATTTTATTTAAATTTACAAAGTTGGAAATAATTCAATGTCAAATAAGATATAAATAACAAATGTGAATTTATCATTGTTATTTATTTTTGTTAGTAATTTCATACATTTTTACTATAAATGTAAACAATTTTTTTGAATTACAATAAGTTCATTAAGTTGCTATTTTTTTTTCATACGGGCCAAACCGAAGTCGAACCATGGCCCATATGGGCTCGACCAGTATGGGCCAATGGGTGGGCGGGCTTTTGAAAAAAATTCATGGGTTGAAGCCGACTCGGCCCGCAACCCGTAGTGGTGCGGGCTTTTTCGAACGCTGGGGCGTTCACGGGCCTCATCGGAGGCGGCCGACCCGCCCGACCCCTCCGACCTTGATTGACACCTCTAAGTATAGAGAGCCGATAAGTGAAATAATATTCTTTTTTAATTTTCAATAAATAGAGACGTTGGAAATGGAACAAGGAGTTCCTGGTTTCTGCCCATAGACAAACATGTACTAGTACATCAATAATTCTTATCTACCAGAGCCCATTTTTATATTATTTTTTAGTATTTCAAAATTCAAAATTTTTTATTTTTCTTTCCTCCTCTACAGGTTGAAGAATTTGGTCAAAAGGTTTTAAACTTCATTTTTTTCCTTTCAAGCTTAAAACTTTTGTTTACAGGTGAAGGAAATGAAAGAACTTGTTTTGTTTTTTGTTTTTTAAACATATTCATTTAAACAATATTTATGTAGTGAATAAAACATTTGTTAAATTAAAACACATACATAAGAGTAAGTTCATATATTTGCTATATATGCGAATCATTTTAGAGAGAAATGCATTTTAATGTATAATGTGTTCTTCATGTTTTGAGACGTTGCTTATTTTGGGTAATTCAAATGGCTTGATTCATCAAAATTACTACGCGAATTGGTGTACTTTTTAACTCAGCCAATTTTTAGAAGACAACATGTGTGAAATTTCGTTGATAAAGGTTTTGTCTAACCGCAAATTGGATTTTTAATAACTCAAGCTCGACCAGAGGTTTCACTCGAGTAGCACGGAAACATTACTTAAAAATTACAATTTATATCCTATAAATTCAATGTATAATTTAAAATATTATTTGATGTTAGGGTTAATTTCACTAATTGTCACCGAAGTTGATGTAAAATTTTAAATTGGTCATCAAAGTATTTTTCTTACCTTATCAGTCATTGAGTTTATTTATAATTTCATAAATGGTCACTCAAGTTACATATGTTAGATTTAAGGAAAAATTGCAGCTGTCATCCCAACCTTTACTCACTTTTACACCATTATCCTGAACTTTTATTTTTTGACAATCTTATGTTCAACATTTAATTTGTTAGCGCCTCAAACCTTATTGATAGTTATGTCAAAAAAATTATTGAGTGAGTGTTTAGAAAGTGAATCTATCTTTAAATTCATATAAAGAATAAATATATTAACGAAAGAAGAACTACACGTTGTCTTCTTCGACAAACATGTCTAAACCATCTCATCCAACACACAATAACACACACATACAACTACACTCCTACCTACCGAAGTCCCCTACCATCACATCCCCGAAAGTTTTACCATCGCAAGCTCTTACTAATAGACGGCTTTCTAAATCTACCACAAGTTCTCAAACTTATGAATAGTCAATACTCACCTTACATAATCTATCTATTACCTTAATACCGTAGTCCTCAACCCCAATCCACACCTCCCATCCCAGTAGCTACTAACCATCTCTCCTAGTGTTCTCTTTTTTTCTCTTCTATGGATGGTAAAGTTTATAACGCCTTAAAAAATTCTAAACTTTAATTATTTATTCTTAAAATCGAAAATTATAATAAAATACGAAATTTATTTAAGTTATCCCGAAAATGCCTCAAAAGTCGTAACATTTAGGATTTAATTTAAATCAAAAATTAAAGAAAAATCGTATTTAATAAATTTAGGGACTAATGTGAATTAAATTAAGATTTAATAAATCATGTTAGGACTTGACTAAAAGTGCAAAAGTTGGATTAGGATCCAAAAGTTGAAAAAGTAAAGTTTTAAGGTTTTTAACTACATCGAGCAACCATCTTCAAGCAATCGTACAAGTTTTTTGTTGGTCAAAATTTTACGACTCTTATGACATTGTGAAGTACACGAAAAGACCTTCAAATAGTAATCAATATACATACATTTGACTAAGAAATCGGGTCCAAAATTGAGTGCTAAAAGTTTTCCAGAAACTAAGAAATCTGGAAACACATGAAATTCTAGCAACTGTTGTTCAAACGGCCTTTCTGGAATGATCGTACGACCGTTGTGGTTGTCCATTTTATACAATTCAAAATGCATAGCGAAGATCCCCATAAGATCTTCGAGGCGGTGTAAAATATGTCAAAAAAATTGAGAATCGACCTCTAAATCACGTCCCAAAAATGGCCCAAGAAACAAGAAATGTGCCGATTTTGCATTAAATAATTGGTAAGTGGGATTGGGTGCAGATATTTGCCTCTCTATGTGCTCTAAAATGAGTTATTTTGATGAGATTGAGTCAAGTAGAGATAAAAGATATTGTGAATATTTTGAGCCTACTTATTATTTATGCAAAAAGAAGAAAGAATTAGCATGAGAATCTCATTTTTGTGTTATACAAGTTCAACTTGAGTATTTGTATACCACAAGAGGACATGAAGTCCAAAGAAAATAGTCGATCAACTATGACCAAGGGTTAGAGTGGTCCATAAGAGGACGCGGGGTGGAATTAAAATTTTAATTAATGGCCAAGGGCATAGGTAGCCCATAAGAGGACACGAGGTCCATAGAAAAGAGTTGATTAACTGTAGCCAAGGATATGAGTAGCCATAAGAGGACGCGAGGTCCAAAGAAGTTTGGCCATGGTGCAAAACTGCACAAAGATTTTAAGTTGAGCACTTGGTGTATAAATATTGCTTATGTGAATGACCCTGAAAAAGATAAAATATACATTTATGTACAATATCATACATACACAATATCATAAATGTACCGTATTTTACTCATTGAATGTAACCATTCATAGTAAGTAATAAAGTGTATATTGTTTAATTTTTGGATATTAGTGTATATATGGAAGCATTTGATCAACCAAATGTTGAACAGTGAAATGTAGTTTGCAAATTTGTTGTTTTTGCAGTGAGTACTTTTTCAAACACGGCAAAGAAATGAAACCCTAAGTACAAGATTCAGACTATATCATGAACAAGCACTCGTATACGGTTAGTATTTTGAAGTTTTCCAAAAAAAATGTAATGCTTGAAGATTGTATTCGTTTGCTTAGTTTGTTTGAAAATTTTCTATTGGAAAAATTTGTAATTTCTGTTTTTGTTGTAAGAAATTGGTAACCGAGTGATTTTTTTTTTTTTTTTTTTTTTTTTTTTTTTTTTGCATGCAGGTAAAGAATCACCATACTTTATTGTTAATACTCATCATGGAGGTATCATGTTGACCAAGCCCAATAACTTAGTTTATGAACATGGGAGGTTGACTACATGGACTATGTTCATTTAAGCATTTTGAACAGACAGCTTCTGGACAAACTTGTAGAGAGTATAGGACTTGATCTGCCAATGAAGTTTATTTATAAGAAACAAAAATTGTCACTACTGGAAGGGATGATTAGAATACGTAGCAATGTAGACATTGCCATGTTGTTGAAGGATAGAAATGGAGCAACTGAAGTTGACATTTATCTCGTGCCTCTTACACCAACTCCTGAATTAGAATGTGACTGGTCAATTCTAATACCACCTCGACCACCATCACTAGACAATAGCAACGTCTGGAAATGACTTGTGATTGTAGATCCTGAAACTGGAGAAGAACTACCTAGGTTGGATCCCTCGAAATTACAATGTAAAGAAAAAAAAGAGAAGCGAAAGTTTAAACAATAGGAAGATGAAATGAGTGATAGAAGCAAGAGGTACAAGTTGTCAAGCATTGTGAAGTTTGTTGAAATTGTGGAACTTTCATGTAGTGAAAGTGATGTACCTGATGATAAAGTGGAAGGAGTTGAAGAAGTAGAAGGAGATGCACTGGGGGTTTAAATGTGACAAGGTGAAAGGAGTTGGTAGAGGAGAATCTGGATGGGAAATTGGTCCTGAATGTGACAATGTTGGGAATGACAATGACATTACTGGGAATAAAAGTGATAATATGGGACTGGAGAACGAACCTGAAAATGCAGGAGTTGATGGGCAATTGGAGAATGATGGTAATGCTACTGGAGTACCTAAAGGTACATATGTACCTGAATTCTCTAAAAATGCAGATTGTAACATAGAGGTTGATCGGGAAGCATTTTTGGACAGACATCAAGAGAATATTTGGGATGAATAATAAAGAAGAGACTCAACCTGTAGTTGAGTCTGAAGAGCACGAAGTCTAAACTAGGGATTTCAAGAAGGGTTTGTGGACTCAGACTTTGAGTATGAAGAAGAACATATACCAACATAAGATCCTCAACCTTCTCACTGTAAGGTGGATCTTGGAATGGATGATATGGTCAAGCGAGCAAGGCAATGTCGATGACACGCACTACGGTGATTCGGATGAGCCGCAAAGTCTTGTAAGTGATGATGAATGTAATGTCACTGCTACAATGAGGCAACATTCCTTCAACACAATTTTGCAATGTTTTGCGAGATGAGGAACTATCCTTTCATTCTTGAAGACCTTATCGCCATTATATGTGTTTTGATATGTATCATTTGCGTGTCAAGTGTTTGAGAGTAAGAAGATATTGAAGCAAACTATGACTAAGCATGCTATAAGGACACATAGGGACATCATATTCAAAAAAAAATGACAAGAACAGATTGAGAGCTAAGTGTGTAGATCCATGCCCGTGGGTTCTTTATAGAAAAACAAGAAGATAATATGAGCTTCGAAATCAAAACATACATGTAGTATGCTCTTTAAGAACCACATGGTCAATTCAAGTAATTTGTCAAATAGGTACGCATGAGTGTTCAGATCTGGACCAAATTGGTCATTGAGTGGATTTATCGATAGGGTTAAAAAAGATTGCTTGGGAGATGTTTCAATCTGGCAGTTTTATAGAATTAGGAATAAGTGTTGGATTAGGAGTACTGTAAGTGAGCAATACAAAATTTTTTGGGATTACTGACGGGCCTTGAAGGCCAGTAATGTAGGTTCTACAGTCTAGGTAGAGGGTCATGGTCCTGAATTTCATAGATTGTATATTTGTTTAGGAGCATTGAACGAGGGTTTCAAATATGGGTGTCGACGGGTGATAGGGCTAGATTGATGTTTTTTGAAGACTGAAGTTGTGGGCAATTGCTTTGTGCAGTGGGGTTGATGGAAACAATGGGATGTATCCAATTGCGTATGCAATTGTGAAGAAAGAAAATAGAGAAAACTGGACATGGTTTCTGGAGTTATTGAGTTTTGATATAGGGATTGTCAATTCACATGGATGGACCTTCATTTCTGATAAGCAAAAAGGATTAATTCAGGCAATTGAAAGCTTGTTTGAACATTCAGAACACAGAACATATGTAAGGCATCTGTACAATAACTTCAATGTAAACCATAAGGGGTTGGATTTGAAAAATTGTCTATGGCATGCAGCAAGGGCTAGTACAATTGCTAAATGGCAGATTGAGATAAATAGAATGATGGAGTTGGATGGATGGACAGATGACCAGCCAACCAATCAATGGAGTAGGTCCCATTTTAAGAAAAATAGTGATTGTGATATGTTGCTAAACAATCTTTGCGAGGTTTTCAATCGCGCCATTCTTACAGCTAGAGAAAAGCTAATACTGAGCATGTTGGAGCATATCAGGGTTTATTTAATGAGTAGAATAGTGGCCAAATTAGAATGTTGTGAAAGATGGAACCACCAAGTAGGACCTAGGATAATGAAAATTCGAAAAAAAAAAAAAAAAGAAAACATAGTGGCAATCATATTGCAACATATTGTGGAAACATGAAGTTTGAGGTAAGAGATATGCATGGAGATGTACATGCAGTGGCCTTATCCTCGAGGACATGTTCATGCAGAAGCTGGCAACTAAGTGGACTACCTTGTGTCCATGTAATGGCATCATTATCTTCAAGGAGAATGCAATCAAATGTAATGGATTATGTGGCTAGTGTTACAAGAATGAAGCCTATTTGAAGACATATTCATCTTCAATTTCTCTAATGCCAGGTCCTGAATTATGGCCCAATGCAGGTCAGCATCCATTGACACCTCATGTCCATACTCAGAAAAAGGCTAGGAGACCCAAGAAAGCAAGGAGAAAAGAGCCTGAAGAAGTGCAATGTATACGCATGTGAAGTGCGAGCATAGTTGGTCTAAAAATAAAATGCAAAAAATGTGGGCACCAGGATCATAACAAAAGAACATGCAAAGGTGTAGGTGCTGAACCAACAGCTGCAACATCTTGACTGCATTAAAAGAAGAAGATATGAAGAACCTTTTTGTGAACTATAAACTACATTAGAATTTTATTTTGGCATATCTCTTCTTGGTTTCTTCATTGTCTATAGAACATACATATTTTATATTTTACTATTGGTTTTTGTTTTTTGGTTTTTTGGTTTTGTGATTGCTGGGAGTGGTATAAGCATATGTAGGTGTCTCCCTTTGGTGTAATTTGCAGATCTATGAAGCAATCGCATTCTGTTCATTGTGATTTTAAAAATTGATTTGATTGTAATATGTTGCTCATTTTAGCAGTTCCAGTAATAGTGGCAATATTATTTTGTTTTGCTTCAATAGTAGGGACCAATTATGCCAAAACATGTAATATGATAGGGACCAAATTTACCAAAGAAACCAACTTATTTGGATCAGACATGTCACACAATATATAAGATAGGGACAAAATATGCCAATCATTCCAAAAGATAGGGACCAAATGTGCCAAGAACCAACTAATAGTTTCCATTTGGGGATCTTCCACCATACATTGAGCTCAAAATACAACGCACATACGTAAGTTTTTTCCTACTATCTACATAGTTTACTTTCAAGACTACATTACAAACATTGTGATAACCAACATAAAAACCAAACATCCACATTTTCCATGCACATTCCTTCTCATTCTTTAGGATCTTAATTGTTTCTTCAGACTCATTCTTGGACCTAAGCAAGCTAGGGATTATCTGTGTTGATCTAAGATACATGGGTGGGTTGCACCAACCGAAAATTCCACACCCACATGTTTTCTGTCTAAGAATAACAAAAAACATCAACAAATATAAGGCAAAACATGAACATTCAAATATATAAACAAAAAAATAATTTTTGAAATTAATTACCTGCCTTCTTGGACATGTATGAAACCTTCTACCGAGGTTAGCATTTGTCCACGATGTCTTGAGCTCAATTGACAAGCCATAATTACAAAATCGGAGATCTATATGTGCAAAGAGATAAAATTTTCCAAGAACTAAATACATATGTATATACGTATATTATAATAAATATAGAAGATGGTGATTAAGAAAGTCAAGAACCAACATAGGAGAGTAAAAGTCGAATAGTGGAATGGCGTAAATGCCCTCATGAAATGAAGAATGTGGAATGCACGCGATGAACTAACGGTTAACCGGCTGCAATTGGACTGGAAAGGACCATTGTCGCCAAGAAAGTTTGAAATATGGGCTCCACTACCAAAATGAAAGGATAGATCATCAACCTACAAGAAGTGCAAAAGATAGACACCATTTGTGCAAAAAAAAAAACCTACTAAAAAAGATCTGTATAGTATTAAGAAATAGAGACACATGAAATATGTAACTATTATCTTGTTGAAATATTAAATATATCAATACACTTTATTTTGTTATACTCTCACCAAGTTCAAAACTCTTATTTGCAAAATAATTAATAATTTTTTCATTGTTTAAATTTCAAAAGTAAATAAATTAAATGTTTTATTAATACATCTAACTAGAATATGATTACAAACATGAAATTAATTAATAGATTTGGTGCCCTAAATTCCATTAACTTGATAAATTACTTTTTTCTTTTTTTTTCAATTATAATCCATTTACATTGTTTCATGTCAATTTTATTCATACAAATGTTCAGGTCAAGAATTTTATCTCCATTGGAAGACCTCAGCCTCGCACTGCTTCTCTTCCTCAATATTTGATTCCTCGAATTGTAAATGAATTAATACAAGGATAAATTACAACAAAGGTCTTCAATTTTTAGATTCATTTTCACTTTCATCCCCTATCTTTTATTTTGAACTATTTTGTTCTCAACTTTTGAAAAATATGTAACGCTCATCGTAATAGATGAATTCCATCTATTTTTCCTTTAGTCAAGTCATTTGACCAAGATAAAAAATGAATGTCGTTTCGTTATTCATAATTAAAATATTAAAAAATAAAGAAAACATCATAAGGAAAAAAAAACGTAATAAAAGATATATTAAATTATTAATAATAACAACATATATATAGGACAAGTTGTATTGTTCGTTATGAGGAAAAAAATGGGACACTCTGTCCAAGTTGATAAGTACATTTTGTGCACTTATTCAAACTTTAAAACCAAGCTTTTGTTATGTTATTTTATAGATTTTTTACTTTATTTATTGTATTTTTCTTTCTATTTCAGTTTTGGACCCGTTTCGTTTATAAGCAATTGGAGAAGAATGGATGAACGGACAATAAATTGGAAGATGTTTCGGAAGTAAGATGATCAAATTACACTCAATTGAAGTGAATATCAAGAACCAAACATTGGAGGATGAAGAAAAAGATGAAATCAATAAGTTTAAGGTGTGTTGGAGTGACAATGAAGAATTGAAGCAAATGATCAAACACGTGAAAGCCAAAGAACCGAATTGAGAAACTATTTACCGAAGTATATGGGAAAATTATAGCACAACTTTTGATATTAAAATCTTCACAAGGAAAATTATATACCATTGGAAATATAATTGAATTACGAGTCCAACAATTTTTACGGATCTCAATTTGGAGTTTCCTACAAAAAATTATGGCCGTTTGAAAAACATCTGCAGAGCAGAGAAAATCTAAAGCTTGGTAATCGCCCAACACCTATTTTCGCCAAAGAAAATATTTTTAGTTGGTCCAAGCGATCTCTGGTTTGTAACCGGGCTTATCGCCCATTGTATTTTCGGCAAAAACAGAATTGTGTTACCTTTTTTAGTTCGATTCCAATTAGAAAATTTTTTGGAACACGATTTTAAAGATTTTTTGAGATCTTTTGGGGGCACAATGAGGATACTATATATATGAGTTCTTAACTCATAATTGGAGAGCTGGATTAGAGCCGAATTTTGAGAGAGAAACAAGAGACGAATCAAGAAAAGAAGATTAAGTTCAAGATTTTATCTTTTACGTTTTTTTCTTCTCCGAGTGATGAATTATCTAATTTCCTTTTCTCTTTATTTTCTTATTATTAGTATGTCAGGCTAGACAATTATTACTAGGATTACGATGAAGCTTGTAGTTTAGATTCTTCTATTTAGAAACTTGGTTTTTGACGATTTACTTCAATATAGTTTTGAATAATTAATTTTGATTTCTTTTCATCTACAATTATATACATAGTAATTGTATGAGTATTGTGGTTTATTTTACTATCGTGATATCGAAAACAGGCTAGACATTATTTTAATTATCTTAAAGTCCGATAGAGAATAGACATATACTGCTATGCTTTATATGATCTTTAATTATCCATAAAAACTTAATGCATTTGTTTGTATTCGCATTCGTCATAGAGATATAGTCGGGTCATACATATGAATATGTTTGATTTTATTTGAGGGAAACTGTTAGAGCCGATTTGGAACCGATTTGGAGCCGATTTTTGAGAGAGAAACAAGAGACAAATCAAGAAACGAAGATCAAGATTCATCCTTTCAAAAATTAAACGAAGATCAAGTTCAAAATTTTATCTATTGAATTTTCTTCCTATCCGGGTGATGGCTTCTATGTTTTGTTTTTCTTTTTAATTTATTCTTAGTATGTTAAGCTAAATTCTTTTAGTGCTAGGATCATGGTGAAACTTGTATCATGATCATTTAATTCTTTGAACCTAGTTTTTATATTTAAACATGTTTTTAATTACGAATAATTGATATTGATTTCTCTTCATCTACAATTATGTGCGCATCGATTGTATGATTCTTGTGGCTTATTTTACCATCGATAGATTGAAAGTAGGTTAAACATAGTATCAATTGTCGTGAGAGTCCGATAGGGACATGTAGATATACCACTATGCTTTTACGTAATCTCTAAGTATTCACAAATCTAATGCATTCGTGTATGTTCGCATCCGTCATAGAAATATAGTCGGGTCACATATATGGATAAGTTTAATTCTACTCGAGAGAGATTGTTAAACAAATTATAAATATTGTCTTCACAATTAAATCTTGTTATCAAATTCAACGATTCAGGTTAAAGGGAATTGGTATAAGTGGATTCGAGATCCTAGTACATTTTTCTTTCTCAATTATAAATTAATTCTTTTCTAATTTAATCTCTTATTTGTTTGACTTATAATTTTTTAATTATTTTTAGTTTATATTTTAGTTAGTTTAAGACACAAAATTTTCAAAATTAACTGATTCGGTTAAGGTTATTATAATTGAATTGAATTATCTAAATCTCTGTAGGTATGATACTTAGACTCATAATCTATTATATTACTTGTACGATACGTACATTTGTAGAATATTAAATACATAAAAATCGCTTACACAAGTCAACTAATTAATCTAATTGGTAATTAATGTAATAAAATATAAATATTCGTTTTGAATGTGATACACGTACAACTTGTTTCAGTCAACTTAAACCATAAAATAAGCTGCAACGTGTTAAGAACTCTCCTCGTGCTTCGAAGTTGAAACTTCAATGAACAGTGTTTTTCCCAGTTTACCCTTCAGAAATGGGTGAATGTGCAAGCAATCCATGTTTGGGTTTGACAAACAAATTATCAGAAAATGCGACAAAGAATTAACAATATATTTGAAAGTATTTATAAGTACTTGTAAACTGATTAAATATTTTTTTATATATATAGTTTATAAAATCTATAACTCATTATTCACTTTTTATATACAAATTTTATAAGACCCACGCCTTATAATCTTAAAAAAATTACTAAACAAGTACAAAGTTTGCAAAGGAGGGAGGTAAACACTAGGACTAAAAGATTCTGACTTGAAAGATTGGAGACGCGTTGGCTCTATGCACTAAAGGTTGGAGACTATTTGTGCAATATCCGACATAATAGCTTCATTTGGAGCACAACGAAAATCTGACTTGACGCTTCACACAATTCAAGTGAGTCGCACTCCACTATATGTCCTTTAGCAAAATCAAATCATCTCGATTGCATGGACAATGCGGATCCAAATTCACCACGAATAACAAGGTAAATTCTATCTAATTTTATAGATAGATAAGGACTATATTTTATGATATATGTCAAAGCGGAATCATTTTTTGTTATTTATTTTAAAGGCAACGACTGTCAATCTGTAAACTGTTTTAAGGAGTTCCCAATTTTAACAAGATAAACAATATTTGTATTTATAATTAAGTCAATTTTGAATCGAACTACTGATCCAATCGTAAATTACACAAGTATTTACTCATAATTAACTTTTAAATGAATGTTAGGTAGGCCAGATTGCTTGCTGGTCAAACACGTCAGGCTCTTTAAAATTGCCCCTTCGATCTTCTATTGTAGACATCAGCTGTTGGACCACTTGAAACATTAGTATTCTCACAATTTCATGGATTTTTTCATCTTCTTCACAATTTTCTCCTATGTTTTGCTAGTTACAAAAGCTCACGAACCTAATAATCCGTCGTATGGTCGTGTTTTTCCTGGAATTCGGTGCCCATTCCAAATCCAGGACGAGCAGCCACATAACTCTGGTCACCCTGGTTTCGAGCTATTTTTCAGACAGAACAAAACATATATTCATTTTCCAACTTATGGTGATCTAATTGTCAAGTCCATCTCTTATAATACCAGAAAACTTAACCTTATTGATCCCAAAATTGTGTCCCTGAAGTTTTCTTGAATCTGAATCTTTCTCATACTTCATTCAGTTACTACTACGTTCTGAAAGAGTACACATATATCAACTGTTCATCTCATCTCTCAACTTCTTTCGTGCAAGTCCCGTGTCTGAGCGGCCTGAATCATCATGTTTATATCGTAGAAACATCAATTTCCCCTCCGGTTTTGTGCGATTCTGTGAAAACTGTTTCAATACCATTTTCATATAGTCCATATCTGTCTGATAATAGCTTTGGACTCTCATTAACATGGAACTTGACTAGTGAATGTGATGATGCTGGAATAGGATGCCAATTTGAAACACTACTGCATAATAAAGGACTTTTCTACGTTGCAAATGATAAAGGTAATCCCTCTTCTTAGAATCTTTCAAGCATAAGTTAAGTCTCGTCGTTACTCATTTATGCCCTTCACTTCGTGCAGTGATACGACTTATCGCGTTCATTTTCTTGGTTGTGACACTATTCTATGCAAAGATGGCTCTCTACAAAGTATTTGATTTGGTGAAGGAAAAGGAGAAGTTATGTGAAATTAAGTTTGGCAAAATACTGGGAGAATATGAAGCTTTGAATCCTGCAACAGACTCCAAATCTGATATCAAAGATGTAATTCATTAGAATGTAAGGTCGTCAAACGCGTGTTTGGTACGTTGAAAAGAGAAAGTCGACGAGTGCAAGGGATATGTGTAATGGTAAAATAGAAGATCGTTCTTATGTTTGATGTTGATACACATCTCTGAACATGTTTGATATAGTAGGTTGTATATGATTAGATAAGATTAAAGTAAATTTGTTATGTCGTAAAATTTGTTAGTTGTCGTGTTCAGTCATCTCCGCTCTAACAAATTAATGGCATGTTTGGTAAGATAGATTAGACAATATAGATCATAGCGAGTAAATAATTAAAAGAAGTTAAACTTTTATACACTTTAGTATTAGTTACGATTTAGTACCCTTTTTGCTAGATATTATTAGGGCCGGCTCGAGATTTAGGAGGTCTTAGGTGAAAATTTAAATGGAACTCTTAATAAATTGAAATGTTTTAAAATGTAAATTGATAGACTAACAAGCTAAAAATGGTACATTTTTCTTGTTCTTCACCGAATGAAAAAATGGTTAGAATTTGTGTTCGTCAGAGAGCCTAATTTGTTGTCACACGTGAGCCGAGAGCCGAAGGTGTACGGTATTTGTATTTGATTAAGGGTATTTTTCAGGATTTTAGCCGCCTAGGGCCAAGGCCCGCCATGGATATTAAGCATAGATAAGAGTATTAGGATGTGTTTGATTGCAAGTGGAAAATTTGGGTGGAAAGAAAATATTTTCCATAGAAATGAATTACCAAGATAGGGCCAAGGCCGGCCATGGATATTAAGCATAGATAAGAGTATTAGGATGTGTTTGATTGCAAGTGGAAAATTTGGGTGGAAAGAAAATATTTTCCATAGAAATGAATTACCAAGAAATTATGGGTTGAAAAAGGTTAACGAGTTTTCTATAGAAAATAAATGGGTTGGAAAAGGTTAATCCATGGAAAATAAATTCTCCTATCCCACAAAGAAAATATTTTCCTTGAAAACAAGGAAATTGTGGCCAAAAGTGGGAAAATGAGAAAAAAATTTCCATGGAAAAAAAAAAGGCTGCAATCAAACAAAACAAGGAAAATAGGTAGGAAAATTCCTTTTCCATGGAAAATTTTTGGCAATCAAACAAACAAGTTGGAAAATAGGTGGAAAAAATCTATTTTCCATGGAAAATTTAGGCGAATCAAACACAACCTTAATTAAAAAGGGTAAATAGTACTAAGAGTCCCTAACCTTTGAACGTTGTAATGATCGAGTCCTCCCCAACCTTTGTTCACTAGCAATGAGTCCCTAACCTTTCAAACGTGACGTATTGGGATGTCCTTTTTGACGGAAAAACGCCAAAATTTCGTTAACTCACCATGCGCTCAATTTTTGAAGGGCAAAAATGGGGTAAATAGCACTAGGGGTCCCTAATTTTTGAACGTTGTAACGATCGGGTCTCTTATCTTTGTTTACTAGCAGTCGGAGTCCCTAACCTTTCAAACGTACATACCAGAGGTCCTTTTTTGACGAAAAACGTCAAAAATTCTGTTAACTCACCACGCGCTCAATTTTTGAAAGGCAAAAATGTCTTAACACTATTCAAATATTATTATTTTTTCACGGTCCATCTCTTTCAAGAGCTCCAACAGATTCTTCACTAGCAAAGAATAATGTCGGAGCAAAGACTGTCGTCAAGCCTAGTTTGGAAATGAAGGGATTCAGATTTGGAAGCCAATTCATTGTAAAATCCTTCACAATTACAAGACGCGCCATTAGAGCTTCTCCGCTTCCTCTTCTTCCGCCTCCAACCACCACCCACCACCAGGAAAAAACAAACGAAAGTGGCGCTGCGACGGCTCACCGACACCGCCATGCCCAAAACCGTAAATGCATTTATTCAAGTTGGTCGATCGATATTTTCTTTAGTCCCTAACCTTTGAATAGTTTTAAGATATTTTTGCCCTTCAAAATTGAGCACGTGGTGAGTTAATGAAATTTTTGGCGTTTTTAGGTCAAAAATGACATCCGTACTTACGCTTGAAAGGTTAGGGACTACGAATGCTATCGAACTAAGGTTAGGGACCCTATCGTTATAACGTTGAAATGTTAGGGACCCGATCGTTACAACGTTCAAAGGTTAGGGACCTCTAGTGCTATTTACCCCATTTTTACTCTTCAAAAATTGAGCGCGTGGTGAGTTAATAGAATTTTTGACATTGTTCGTCAAAAAAGGACCTCTGCAGACGTCGCTTGAAAGGTTAGAACTCCGTTTCTTTAGTGAACAAAGGTTAGAGACTTGATCGTTACAACGTTCAAAAGCAGTGGACCCCTAGTGCTATTTACCCAATTAAAAAGAAGATGGACAAATGTCATAGCCCAATTATTATCTCCCTGGATATTATGCATAGATAAGAGTATTAATTAAAAAGAAGATTGGCAAATGTCATATCCCAATTATTATCCATGGATTCTAATTTATCATCGTAAATGGTGGCCTTGAAAGAGATCACGACTAAAAAATTTAGACCACCACCATCACCATCACCATCGTTGTATGACTTAGTAGTCAATGATCCAACCCATACCCAACATGGTACTTGAGACAATTAATTTAACGGTCCAATGTTAAATGCAGACCTCGACTTCATATAAGAGTTCTAGAGACATTTGCCTCAGATACATGAGTTTATTGGATGTTACAGTCGAGGCGTATGCATCCTTCCACGGGCATTAATAAAAATAATATATATATATATATATATATATATATATATATATATATATATATATATATATTTTTAGGTAAATTGGTGTAAATGGTCCCTAATATTTGTCTTTATTGTGCAAATGGTCCCTAATCTTTCATTTTTGGTGAAGTTCTCCCTAACCTATCTATTTATGTTCGCAATTGGTCCTTATTTGATAAAAAAAAAAAAAATGCCATTATTTTTATTTAGAAAAATTTTTAATTGGATTCATAACCTTTGTAAAAAGTACAAATGGGTCCGATACTTTTATTTAAAAAAAATTAAAAGAAACTAAAAAATTGATAATATACTAAATTATTTTATATATTTTACAAAATATTATAAAATAACAAAAATGTAATCTCATAATTATTAACAAACGCGTTAATTAAAATGATTTTATTATTATTAAGCAATCATTAAAATTTAAACTTTAATTTTATCATTACAAAATAAAAAAAAAATAACTTTGTCACGAACTTAATAATCAAGTATTATTATTTCATTGAGTTATTTGTTTATAAACTACAAATATTAGAGCTCAAATTGTATTCTTCATATTTTAATTTATCGTTTTATTATTGTTCAAAAATAAAGAACACAAAATGTGTAAATTAATTTTTGTTAGTATTTTTATGTTAAAAAAATATAATAAGATTAGTTCAATGTCATAAAATTATACACGCCATTTATTTATTTATTTAACTTAATTTTTATTCAAGTTTTTCACATCACATAACAATTACATATACCTAAAGCGCACTTATGAAAAATTTATTTGACACGATTATAGTGATATATTTAATATACTAAATTAAATATTGTTTAATAAATGTATCGGACTTATTTGCACATTTTGCAAAGGTTAGAAATCTAATTATAATTTTTTAAAACTAAAATTAAAGGTATTTTTGTCTTTTTTTTTTATTAATAACGACCAATCACAAGACCTAAATAGATAAGTTAGGAATGACTCTACCCAAAATGAAAGATCATGAATTATTTGCACACTATTATCATACGTTAAGGACCATTTGCGCTAATTTCTTTTTTTTCTTTTCTAATTTGAAATCATTGACCCAAGTGCAAAGTCCACATTCAATTTTAAAACTACACAATTAAAAATCCACGAGACCTCGGTAATGTACGTTTGTTCTTTAACTAGTGGTGCTTTTATGTTTTGCTTTTTGTAGAAGGTATATTTAATAATTGAATGTGAAATGGGTAAGTATTCAGACTTTAGATATACTTTTAAGTTTCAAGAGATTGGAGAAAATGATTGATTTTGCTTGCAGTTTGTTGGTTTTTCTTTGACTTCACCCTCTTAACGTTTAAAGTGGGTATGCCCAATTTCTTTGGAAATACTGCTTTTATTGTCTTCAATTATTGTTGTCTTCAATTATTGTGGGCATTTTATAGGATATTTAGTTTGCTTAGTTTTCAAGATTTTTAGTTCAAATGGGATCAAATTGTTGATGATATATATAATTATTACTAGAGTTTACTCGTTTATTAGAATTGTGGTATAAGATCTTTGAATTCCCCTCCTTTCACGTTAAAAAGACATGAACGTCTGTTTTCACCATTTTAAAAAAAAAAATCTCTCTTTTCCAATTCTCTTTATGTTCACCATTGTTCTTCAAATCTTTCCTTGTTTCTCTTCGCCAACTTCTATTAATCACAATTCATTTTTTCACAATGGATTCTACTGGATAAACGGTATACTAGTTGTAGAAAATTTGGCTTCATGGCTTGAGGTCTTTTAGCTTTATAGCAGGCATCTTGTTTTTCATTCTAAAAATATGAGTATAGCTTTAATTATGTAGCGCTTCAGCTTTTCTACTCAGTATACTACAACCTGCTCATTTCATTTTAATTGTTATTCATTGAGATCTGATTTTATCATTGATCATTAACTTCAATTTTGTATTTTCAAAATGTGCAGTAAAGCAATTCGAGTTAATTTAATGGACATTGCATGTAAAGCAATTCGAGTTAATATAATGGACATTGCATATTTTACATTAAGGTAAAGTGGGAATTGAAATTATATTTCGAGAAGAAGCGGTTTGATAAAAATGACAATAATGAGATAACATAATCGCTTAAAAAATTTTAGAATTAATTACTTTATCTTTATAGTTGATCACTGCTCTCACTTTAAATTCGATTTGAACAATTTAAAAATATGGAGAAATCTTTGGGTTATTGTTTGGAAAATTGGCGTAAATGGTTCATAACTTTTGCCCTCGGTTCGAAAATGGTCCATAAAGTTTATTTTTTAACACATAAGTTCTTAATTTATGTATTTTGGTGCTTAATTGGACATTATTTGATAAAAATACAAATATGCTCTTAGTTTTAATTAGAGAAAATTGCAATTAGATTTCTAACCTTTGTAAAAAGAACAAATTGGTCCGGTACTTTTATTTTATTATAAAAAAATTAAAGGAAACTAACAATTTTTTATTTTTTTGGATTAAAATTTTATTGACCAAATTGATAATATACTAAATTGTTTTTGTATATTTTACGAACTACATAAAATAACTAGCGGGGGTGTCCTCAACTCAGATTTTAATAAATTTCTTAATATTTATAAATTCTTATAAATTTCATAGAATTTAATAGAATTTGATGATTTGATAAGAGTTTAATAGATTTCTATATTATAGATTTTAATAGATTCTCATGGATTTCATTGAATTTGTGGTCTTTTTATTAAAAATTATATTTTCATCTCCTCAATTGTGTCAACTATAAATTTTGAAAAAACTTTAAAATTTCATCATAACATTTCAAGTCTATTCTTTTTTTCAAACCAAATTATGTCTTAACGAGAAACTTGCTCTAAAATTAATGTTGACGAGTAAATTTACCATAAAAGCACAAAATTTTCTCTTTAAAAAAAAACTACTACTAGCAAAAAATATTAAAAAATGAGTATCGAGACGTTTTAACTTTTAAAGATTTCTAAATTATAAAGGTTAATGGAGTTCGTATTTGTGATTTTTTTAACTATAACCACTCATTGTGTATAAACGGATTTTTTTTTTTTTTAAAAGCTAAGAAAATAGTATAATGTCTCACTAGATCACTAAAAAAATATCATTGTGATTAAAAAATAAAATCCATAACATTATCGTACATTAAAAGAAACTTCTAATTTTGTCATTTTAAACAAAAAATTCATGAAGTTGGAAATATGGGCAGCGTTTTGAGAAAAACGGAATAAAGACGTGAATAATTACAAATTGGTACAAAAGAGTTTCAATAAAATTTTATGTGAAATGTGAGAGGTTTGTGAGATAAAGAAAAAAAAGTCAATTGATACAAAAGAGTTTCAGCAAAACCGTATGTGAAAAGTGAGAGGTTAGAGAGAGAGAGAAAGAAAGAAATCAATTGAAATTTTGATGTTTGGAACAAGAATTGTTAAAAAATTTAGTAGTTATAATTATAGTTCCAAATCTATTGAAATATGTCAAAATCCATCAATTAATGAAATCTTTAGAAATTCAGTAGTTATTGGGGATACCTAAATTTCTAAAGAATCTATTTAAATCCAAGTTGGGGACACCTAAATTTCAATGAAATCTATTAAAATCTGAGTTGGAGACACTTAAATTTATGTGAATTTTTCAAATCCATTCAAATCTGAGTTGAGGACACCCTCCTAAAATTTAAGCACATAATTATTAACAAATATGTTAAATAAAATTATTTTATTATTGTTAAGTAATTATATTATTTAAAATTTAAACTTTTATTTCATTGTTATAATATAAAAGAAAAACAACTTTGTCACAAACTTGATGCTCAAATACTTTTATTTATTCTCGAGCTATTCGCTTATTAACTACAAATATTAGAGCTCTAATCGTATTTTTTATATTTAATTTAATCGTTCAAAATAAAGAACACATAATATGTAAATTAATTTTTATTAGTATTTTTATGTTAAAAAAAGTAATAAGATTAGTTCAATATCATAAAATTATATAAGCCATTTTGTTATTTATGTAACTTAATTTTTATTCAAGTTTTTCACATCACATTGCAATTATATATACTTAAAGCACAATAATTTTGTATTTTTGTCTTATGAAAAATTTAATTGACACGATTATAATGATAAATTTAATATGTTTAATTAAATGTTATTTAAAAATGTACCAGGCACGTTTGTACCTTTTGCAAAAGTTAGAAATCCAATTGTAATTTTCTCTAATTAAAACTAAGGGTATTTTTTTCTTTTTCATCAAATAATAACTAATGGCGCACCAAAACACATAGATTAGAGGCTTCTGTGTCAAAAAAAACATTAAGGATCATTTTTATACTGAAGGCAAATGTTATGGACCATTTGCACCAATTTATCTTATTGTTTAGTTTACAAAGGTTACAATGTGCTATCAATGATAGTTTGTTGATGTATTGTGAGAATCTTGAAAATTTTGACACATAATGGTTGTTTTAGTATTGATGGATATGAATTATTTTTGAAATTGTCAATCTTGAGGTGCTATTTACCAACAAAAACAAAAAGACTAATTGAGATGCTGAATTATTTGAAGAAAATAGATGGTTGTTTGTCAAATGCTTTTGTTGCTTACAAATTTTTTTTTATCTACCAATTACATTTGCATTTGTAGAAAGAAGTTTCTTTAAGTTGAAGTTAATCAAGACTTATCTCCGATCCATTATTACAAGAAAGATTGAATGTATTGGTTATGTTATCAATTGGAAAAATAATAGTTGAACAAATTAATTATGCAAACTTAATTGATACTTTTGCTTCCAAAATGTAAAGCAAGTAGCATTTAAGTGATTATTTAAAATATTTTTGACTTTATTATTTGATTTTAATATAAATATTTTAGAAGTAGGGGGCTTAGAGAGGTTTGTTAAAGAAGACAAGTTGATTTTGGAATTTTATAAGGAATAAATTTCAATTAATTTTCCTTTATTTATATATTTTAGTTGTTCTTTATTTATTAATATATTTCTTATTTATATATGAACTTAAAGGTAGATTCGTCTTCTAAACACTCAATTAATAATTTTTTTTTTTTTGATATAATTGTCAAAAAGGACTTACTGCGCTAATAAATTAAATGCTAGACATAAAATTGTCAAAAATTAAAGGTTAAAAAAATGGTACAAAAGTGTGTAAAGGTTGAGGACGTCGGCTGCAATATTTATTAAATCTAACATATAACTTGAGTGACCATTTTTTAAAATTGAGTGACTATTTATGAAATTATGAATAACTTTAATTACTAATAGAAAAGAAAAATACTTTAATGTTCAAATTTAAATTTTTACACAAACTTCAGTGACAATTAGTATAATTAACCCAAACAAAAAATTAGTTGTTGTCCTACTAATAAGGGAGATGTAAGGACCGATAAGTAACATAATTTTTTATTTAATTGATAATCATATAAAGTTGATGTTTGATAAGACAGTTGATAGTTGAATCCAATTTTGATCATTATTTTCATATATGTAATAGCCTGGAAAGAATACCCGACTCCAAGTTGTTCAAGAACACTAATATTGAGCTTTGCTAAGTTTTGTTTAATTTTCAAAATTATGTTTCACAAAAACAAAGCTTAAAAGTATCTTATATAATTGGGCAATTTGCACTTTTGGTCTCCAACCTTTCAAATATATAACAAATCTACCCCCAACCAATATTTTTAGCACCATACATCCCCAAGCTTTGAATTAATTGTAAATTAGGTCCCCAATCACAGTTCCGTTAAATTGTGCCGTTATCTCACTAGCGTGGATCTCACATGTCACAATTAACTCAACCGGTACATCTGAGGATTTAAGGACAGATCTGTCCATTCACCGAAAGGCTTCCATTGAAGTTTGAAGCAAAAATTTACATGGGCAAATTACATATTAGACAAGAAAATCCTCAAATTTCTTCTAGAACGGTATGAAGAGAAGTTGCACCATTTTCACTCCGTGAACCCAAAGTGCGACATCTTTTGAAGGAGAAGTCTACCCACGCCTAGGGGTGACAAAAAAGCTCGTCGGCTCGTAAAAGCTCGACCCAGATCAGGCTCGGACTCGGGCTCGGGCTCGAGCTCATCGAGCCACGAGCCACGAGCACGAGCTAGGCCGAGCTCGCTCGGCTCGGCCAAAAAATGAGCTGGCTCGTTGGGCTTGTGGCAACGAGCCGAGCTCGTTTGGGCTCATGCCCATGAGCGCGGATGAGCCACGAGCCGCCTCGGCTCAGAGTTCGTCTCTAACGGTCACGAAATCGCGACCGCTGGATGATCATCTAACGATCGTGATTTCGTGACCATTGGCAAATGGTCATTTTAATTTTTTTTTTTACTTCCATTATTTTCCTATAAATACCCATTTTCTAAACTCATTTTTTCACACTTCAATCCCTTATCTCTCATTCAATTATATACTCAATCCATTAACAATTCTCAAATTACATTCTCTCAATATTAGTGTTCTAATTAGTATCTAGTATCTTATTATCTAGATATTACTCTATAATTTTAAGTTATAATTTTCTACTTCTACTAATTCTCTACATTTCTATTTTCTAGTTTCTACGTTCTACTACATCTTCATATTCTCCTATTTTCTTTATTCTATTATTCCAAATAGCATACAACTGAAGTGATGATGATTTCAGTGGTCTTAATGACATTCCCATTCCGCACGATATTATTGATCAGTTTGGTGGTAACACTAATCAAATTGATTTGGAAGATGTTCATGACGACGCCGATACACAAACTACCATTGGCTCTAGCACTAAACGAAAAGCCACCAAACAAAAGGCTATATGCTGGCAGTATTTTGAGTTGGTGCCGATTGGTAAACTAGTGAACGGAGTCCCTGAGTTCAAAGCACAGTGTAAACACTGTCAGGAGAAGTTTACTTGGCACAGGAGATAGGCACGACCCATCTAAACAGACACTTCAAAAAATGTCAATACAAACATAGAGGTTTGGATACAAATCAGGCACAACTCCAGTTTGGATCTCTGAGAGCCGGGTCCAGTAGTCTTGCTCTAAAAAACTGGATATACTCACAACAACTCATGCGACACGAAGGACTATCGGGATTGATAGCAAATGTGGAGTTTCCACTATGCTTGATGGACAATCCTCATTGGACTTCATTTGTCTAAAAATATCTACAACCAAGGTACGTTAGTATTTCTAGAAATACACTTCGTAAAGATACTATTGTTAGATATAATACTAAGAAAGAAGCTATTATTAATGATATTAATAATTACAATGGTGTTGTATCTTTTACATCAGACTTATGGACAGGCTGTAATCAAAAAAGATACATGGTTGTAACTGCACACTACATTGATAATAGTTGGTTAATACATAAAAAATTAATAGCATTTAAACAAATAGATTATCCTCATAATGGAAATAATATTTATCAAATTTTATTAGGTTTGTTACATGAATTTAAATGTGAGTCTAAGACTCGTAGTTTTACATTTGATACTGCATGCCCAAATAATATAGTAATTGAAAAATTAATGCAACACCAGAATCCACATTTTGATGGTATTTTATTTCATATTCGCTGTGTGTGTCATGTGTTTAATTTAATTGTATAAGATGGATTAAAATTTATACAACCTCAATTGGAAAAAATTATATTTGCTATTAATTATATTTCGGTTTCACCATCAAGAAAACAAGTTTTTGCTGCTCTATGTACAGAAAATGGGCTGCAATCAAAATGTTTTGCAACTGATGTTGCCAATAGGTGGAATTCAACATATCTTATACTTGAATCGTGTGAAGGTTATAAAGATTGCATTACTATGTATTATAATGGCCGACACTCACACGGCTCAGAATATGATTTAGAATTACATGATTGGAAAATATGTGGTAATGTTAGAAAATTTTAAAAGTTTTTTACGACACAACAACCGCATGTTCCGTGTTTTATTACCCAACTACTCACTGCTTTTTAAATCATTTCTATTATAATCGCTAACAATTTTCATAGGTATAAGAATTTTGCTCTTTTACTACTATTATACATGTTATGGAAGCTAAATTTAGGAAATATTGGAAACAATTGCTTATGTTATTTCCATTAGCATCTATCATGGATCTTCGACTTAATTTAGAGAGTACAAAAGTAACAATAATGGCAATTTCGGATAAATCAACTTTTGGAAATTCAGTCACGTGTGCTAATTTAGAACAAACTTTATGTTCTATGTATGAGTTCTATGTTTGAAAAGGCCAAGACAAATATTGTACGACCCCTAATCCAACATATACTTCGTCATCAATCGATGACATTGACTTATGGAGTTACGTCGGACACATAGGACCACTCAAGGTCAACAATTAGTTGGTTCTTCTTCTAGTTCTTCCTTCCCGCTCTAATGATACACCAGAGAGATAGGTAGGTATTTTGTTCATGATGTGCTTAGTATGTTAGATGACGAGGAGAGAAAAACTTTGATATACTTAAATGGTGGAGACAACATCAACGTAGTTACCAAATTCTTTTCAAAATGGCACGTGATCTACTAACACCTCTGGTCTCAATTGTAGCATCAGAGGCTGCATTTAGTATAAGTGACAGAGTTTTATCTGATATCAGGTCAAGATTCAAAGCCAACATTTTAAAAAGTTTACTGTGTCTAAAGGATTGAGATGATGCCGAACTTCGAATTCAAGATAAAGTAGACAGAATAATGTCCGAAAAACTTGAAGATTTGAATATGGATTAATCATATTCGTAGTAAGTTTTATTTTGCATTAATATTTCTGTATTTGAAGAATTTTCTTTATTTTAATAAAAAATTGTACACGTAACATCTTGTTCGTGTATAATTTTAACTCCGCCTACTTTTAAAGTAGCCGGTCCCAAGTCCGAAAAAAGAGGAGGGTTTTAAATCTTACATTTTAACATAAAGAATTTTCGATATGATATTTCTTTTTTATTTTCAAATTTTAAAAATGTAAAACACAAAAAAAATAGAGGTGGGTTTTGTGTAGACGGGGAATCTTCTTACTTCACAATTAAATGCATCCATGTAGGTGGGTTTTTCATGAGAATGGAAAACATCATGTACTTGCATGAAGACACAATACATTGACCGGGTGGACTCTAATTTCTGTTAAGGTTTAAGTTAAATGTCATGGCTAAATGTTTGGGGTACAATTTTTTGTTCATAATCGCCTATAGGATACCGAATATGAATCTTACGAATGGGTTATTGAGGTTGATGACTAATGGAGATGTATTGTGCTTTATTAAGGATCTTAGCAAATGTAGGATTATAGAAGTGTATGTGGTTACATATCCTGAAGTGTTAGCCCTACCTTGGAGACCAAATGAGCAGAATGTGGTCATTACTGAGTTAGAATTAGGGACAAAAATTGATGTAAATATCCCAACTTCACATTCTGACATTGATGGCATCGTAGAATTATTTGAACTTGAAGAAATGGAAACAAAAAATGTAAGTATGGAAAAATGAATCGATGATTTTTGGAGAAATATTGTTTTGGAGGAGGATGTCACCAATCGAAGAGACGGCGCAAGTGGTCAAATCCAACCACTAATTGGTTCGCAACCTCAGATTGCATCCCAAGACAACCATTTTCAAGGAACTGAGTACGAGGACATTGTTTGGAAGTGGGAGGACATATTAGCAAATGATAATGTGAACTACTTTAGTGATCAGTTTGTAGATATAATGACGGAGCCTGCGGATGTGGGGGTAGGTAGTAGTTCTTATTAAGATGGAGGTACTGGAGTTAGTGAAGATCATGCCGCAAATTTGGAAGATGAGAATAGAGAAGATGATGTGGGAGAGAAGGAGAATCTTGTAGATTCAGACTACGAGCAGGAGGATACGCAACTAAATGATGATGACAATTTTGAGAGACACTACACTTGGGACAAGTTCACAGATTTCCAACAAGAGGATGGGGCAGTGAACGAAGCTGACGAAAAAGATTTAGATGAACTACGAAGTGTAGATGGTGACGATCCTATTTGGGCGAAGAAGGACAAAAATCATATCTTCATTGAAAACGATGATTTTAGTGATCCACATTTCGAAGCAGGTACATTTCCATGCAAATTGACAACTGCTGAAACTGTTATTTTATGTGTTTGCAAGATGGGTCCCCAACCTTTGTGAACTAAGTTCTGTTGTTTTCTGGACTTTTTGTGTCAATGCAGGTCAGAAGTTTGCTGAAAAGAAAATCTTGAAGAAGGCCATTACATAGTACTCTGTGAACCATTCTTTGTAGAGGACGACAATCTCTGCGTGCGAGTTGTATGCAAAGATAAGAATTGCAAATGGGTTATTTATGCTCAATTCCAAAAAAAAAAAAAATTGTGCATTCAGAATCAATACTCTAAATTTGGAGCACTCTTGTAGTGTGACTTATGAAACTAGGCATGCAAGTACTTTCGGTTTAGGAATGATCCCTGTTGGAGAATGAGATGGTTTGTGGAGAGTGTGAAGAAGGATTGTGCTTCTAATGCTTCGAAATTGAAGTATTATAGAATGAAAATCAAATGTTTGGAGGTTATTAGAGGGAATAGTAAGGAGCAGTTTCAAATCTTGTCGGACTACTGTGAGCAGTTGAACAAGAGCAACGTAGGCAGTACAGTTGTATTGAAGACCATGATGGCGGGTAATGTTAGAGAGTTTCGAAGAGTTTACATTTGTTTGGCTGCTTTGAAAGAGGGATTCATTAATGGGTATAGAGAGGTGTAGGATTGGATGTGTGTTTTCTAATGGATGATTTTGGTGGCCATGTATTAGCCACGCTTGGTAGAAAAGTTGTAGGATTGGATGTGTGTTTTCCGATGGATGATTTTGGTGGCCATGTATTAGCCACAGTTGGTATTGATGGTGATAATGCAATGTACCCGATTACATATGCAATAGTTGAGGCTGAGAACAAAAGTAGTTGGAATTGGTTTCTGGAGCTTTTGGTGGATGACATTGGTGTTGGAGACTCTCAGTGGTGGACTTTTATTAGTGATAAACAGAAGAGCTTGATTGATGCACTTGACAAGTGGGTGAGTGGCGTGGAGCATCGATTCTCGTGTTGTACATCTATATTCTAATTTCAAAGGGCAATTTCGGGTATTCACTTGAAGATGATGTTGTGGGCAATGCTAAAGCAACAACCAGTAAGGTGAATTTGAGACTTACATGGGAAAAATACATGTTGTAAGTGAAGAAGCATTTAAATGGTTGGAGAACAAGCCGGCATCGCAATGGAGTAGGTCACATTTCAGGGACTTGACCAAATGTGACATGCTTCTCAATAATATGTGTGAGAGTTTCAATGCCGCAATCTTGTAGGCTAGGGACAAACATGTGGTATGCTTGCCGGAGAATATACGCTATTATCTCATTACACGGGTGGCAACCAAGAGAGAATCAGTGAACACATGGCAACATGGATTTGCTCCTAAAAGCTAGAAAATTATTGAAAAAATGTGAATGACTACGACGTCAGATACCTACACGGGCGGATGAAGGTGACTACGGTGTAGAAGATAACAATGCTTTGCCATGTCGTGTTGACCTAGTTCGTAACACATACTCTTGTAGAAGATTTCAATTGAGTGGAATACCATGCTGCCATGCCATGTGTTGCATTCAAATCGTGCATCTGAATGTTGAGGACTACGTTGATGAGTGTTACAAGAAGAAGATGTTTATGAAGCGCTTACGATCCATTCATTCATCCAATGTCGGGACCTAAATTTTGGGCGTGAAATGGTAAGAATCCTATTGCTCCACCCCTTCATCGAAAACAACTAAGAAGGCCCAAGAAATTAAGAAAAAAGAGAACAGGACGAGCCTCCAAAGTCAAACAACAAGAGAATAAGACAAGGGATGGACATAACTTGTAGTATTTGTGGAGACATTGGTCACAACAAGCGCTCATGCAAGACCAAGTCAACTAGCCCCACCAAGAATCCAGGACTAAAAAGAAGAGAGCTCCATCTAAGAAACAAAAATCTTGAAAAGGTCGTTTTGAAATTATTTGAAAATGATTGGGTCAAGTTTTGAACTATTTTAATGTCTAAATTGCATGCCTTTTTTAATGTAAAATTTTATTGAATGTGATAAATGGTTGTAATATGTTTATGTTTTGAATGAATGATCTTGAAGGTGAAATTGCTAGAGTATTTGTGAAATTGTTGCCCAGGTGAATGTAAAACTTTATTGAATCTGGTGGATGTTTTGACCAGTGGAGTTCTTGTTGAGATGATGAATATATACGTCTTTTTTGATATACAACGTTTGGCAAATCAGGTCCCCAACTTTTGTAGATAAATCGCAATTTCAGTCTCCAAGCTTCATATATGATTGCATAATCTGTCCCCAACGTTTTACGTTATTTCCATTTTTCGTCCCCAACCATTACAGTCGTTTGCAAATTAGGTCCCAAATTTCAGGACATGAATTGGACCCAAAACAAAGACATTAACGACATAACATGATTTTGCACAACCAACATAATTACCAACAAGCTGTAAAACATTCTATTAAACTCAATAAATACAACGGATTTACATCATTAAACTAAGACGAGTTTACATTAACCTAAGAACATCCAACCTACAATAATTCCGATTACAAGTACGTAAATCCAAAAATAACTGCTTGGGTTTTATCTCTTCAACCATCACCGTATTATTTGTTATTGCTTCTAGTTGTATCTTTTCTTCTTCCAAGCACTTGATATCTCGCTTCTAGCTTCTTGATCTCTCCTTCCGCCTCTTAACATGTGCTTCTAACGATTTATCTTTGTTTCATCTCTTCGCCTAGAATTCAACAACCCGAGTATCGCCTTGCTTTGCCCGATCACAAATAGAAAGGTCATACCAAGCAAAGCAACCACAATAATTTTCCTACACACAAAAAAATTAGGGTTTCAACTACTTAAATCTTGAAAATTTGAGGGTATGAAGCAATAATATCACCTCACAGACAAAAAATCTTCTAGCTGGATTCGCATTCGTCCACGATGTCTTCAACCATGCGATTTCCACATCTGCATACCCTCCATTCTATATGTCAGTAATGAGAGTGAATGAAGAACAAGAACACAGGAGTAACGGAGCAAATTTAGGAGGAATTAAAGCAATATAACCTAGGAATGTGTGTGTATATATATGTATTTTTAGAGGAGAGCCTTTTGGTGAATGGACAGATCTGTCCTTAAGTGCTCAGACGCACTGGTTGAATTAATTGTGACGCGTGAGGTCCACGCTAGTGAGATAAAGGCACAATTTAACAGAAATTGTGATTGGGGACCTAATTTGCAATTAATTCAAAGATTAGAGATGTCTGGTGCTAAAAAAATTAGTTCAGAGTAGATTTGTTACATATTTGAAAGGTTGGGGACCAAAAGTGCAAATTACCCTATGTATTTTTAAGTTTAACTAACGTGCTCACTCTTTAACACGAACTCTTACATTCAGGTCAAATTCGTTTGTTCATCACATGCTTGACATGTATACACAATGTTGTTGAACTAATCGATTTTGTTCTAATGCTTACGGTGGGCATTGTTATAATACCCACCTAAACATTTGTCCTACACTCATTGGATGAGTGTAAAGTGGAATATAATGTTATTGAACTAATCGATTTTGATCTAATGTCCACGGTGGGCATTGTTATAATATCCACCGGAACACTTGTTTTACACTCATCGAATGAGTGTAGATTAAAATCCCCGGTGACATTATAACAATGCCCACCGTGAACATTAGATCGGTGCTCTTGAACTAACTTGTATAACATCGTAAACTTTTAGATAAAATATTCATCAGGAGTATATAGAATCAAATTTTATAATTTAAAATATACAGATAAGTTGGAAATGGAACAAGGAGTTTCTGGTTTCTGCCCATAGACAAACAGACATCAATAATTCTTATCTATCCGAGCTCATTTTTATATTATTTTTCAACATTTCTAATTCAATTTTATTTTTTTTATTTTCTCCTCTACAATATGAATAACTTGATTTAACTTGTTTGTTATATATATATATATATATATATATATATATATATATATATATATATATATTTATTTATTAAATTAAACACATTCATAAGAGTAAGTTCAGTATATTTGCTATATACACGAATTATTTTAGGGAGAAGTGCACTTTAATGTATAATGTGTTGTTGATGATTTGGAAAGTAGCTTATTTTGGGTAATTCGAATGGCTTTATTCATCAAAACTATTACACGAATTGGTGTATTTTTAAAGTGGCCGAGGACAACATGTGTGAATGTCGTTGATAAAAGTTTTGTCTAACCCAAAATGGATTTTCATTAACTCAAGCTCGATCGACTAGAGATTTCACTTGAGTAGCACGGAAACATTACTTACAAAATTAGAATTTTATCCTATAAATTCAAAGTATATTAATTTAAACCCCGATTACTTGTTAATCTTTTGTAATATTGAAGTTAAAAACTATAAAATAAATAAATTTTGAGTTAAATCTCGCAATTAAATTAATTCTTAATTGAAGATCGCAACAAAGAAATTTCTAACTGAAGTTTTAGAGTATTTTGGTCATCCATCCAAAGTTTTCAGAAATGAAAACGCTAAATATTTTATAATTATTATTTTCTTTTTAAAAGGGCAACTTGGTAGGACGAGGGCTCGTGGAGTTTTGTGACAAAGCACAATATAGTCATTTTTTCACGTAAAAAGTAATAATTTACTTTCAATCTTGTTTAATTTTGTCTACAACTATTGTTTGTTATATAAGACTAGAATAGATTGAATAGTAATAAAAAATTGAGACGCGGGAAATATATAGTTATTATCGTGTTAAAATACTAAATATATCAATACACTTCAAACAAAGTAAAAATTACACATAAATATTTTCTCCTCCTCCGAGCACAGCAGCGACAGTGGTGGAGACTTGCAAAAGGTGGCGGGGGTTCTTTCCCTCATGTCCACTCTGGTGTGATAATCAGTACTTGATTAAATTAAAATATGCAGAATAACAATATTAAGTATGTGTATTGTGTTTTTACCTAGTGGTTGGTCTGTAGTTATGGCTTTTAATGGTCCTTAATGGCATGTGTCATTTCATCTCCCTCATTATTAGGAGTTAATGAGAGATGTTCCATCTTCCCAATTGTCGGTGGTGACTGACAGTCTTTAGGTTGCCTGTTTGACTAACATAACGACAGTTGGATTATTGTTGTCTATTTGTAGAAGGCGAGCTTATGAGACCAATGAGGCGGACGAGCCAATAAGGCAGGCAAATCGTTGAGGCGGACATGCCGAGACGTGCCACAATTGACAGACAACATATAACAGCTATCATTATTTCTATCATCACAAGTCTCTCTACTTTTCATAGATTGTCGTCTAGAAATAATTTACCGCACCTGCTTCTCTCTAAATTTTTCAGACAAAGGCTCATCGCCTTGATTTTTAAACAAAGGTTCATCACCTTTATTTTTAGACAGGGGCTCATCGCCTAGCCTTATTTTTCGTATGGCTTATTGCCTAGCCTTATTTTTCGCATGTAACTCATCGCACATGTCCCCAATTGAAGAATGAATGATATTTTCCCCTGCATATCATGGCCTCTAACCTTGTTTTTCAGACAGAGGCTCATAACCTCGATTTTTTTTAGCCTTGGCTCAGCTCAACTCGGCTTTGCTGGCTTGCCTCTCCTCTTTTTTTTTTAGTTGATAATGTTTTGTCGCAGTCGGGTCCAAAGAGGTGCACCAGACTTTCCAAATTAGTCCGATCTTTCCTTGGTACACTCATCATTTATCCGCCTTTAGATGGTTCATTTTTACTTGCCTTTATCATCTCGAGGTTCGGGCTTGTCTAGAGTTTTTCTTTTGTTAGACTCTGGTTCCTTTTGATCTATCATGCTTTTGGTAATGAAATATACTTCCTCAGCGTCCACATACTTATGCTCTCTCTTTAATAACTCATGCATCGTATCTGAAAGATTTTTGAAGACATCTTAAAAGGGTGATTTCGAGTTCTACTCATCATGACAGTGACTACAATAGACATATGCAGATCTTTGATTTCCAAAGTGGTCCTATTGAACCGGCAATGAAATCTTTCAACAAATTTGTCTTTATCCCGGGTCAATTGCATCAAGTCGATGACAATTTTCTTATCACGTTCATCACAAAGTATGCAACAAAACTCTTGGAAAAATCGTCAAATGTACGGATCGATTTTGGAGGAAGGGTGGCTACTTAGTCCCCGGCCTCCCGCCTAAGTGTTGGTGGAAAGCCCCGCACATAATCGCATCGAGGTGGCTCGCAACCTCATCAAGTCGACAAAAGCCCGGAGGTGATCGACAAGATCGTAGAATCCATCGTATTTCTCCATCTTTAGTCGCTTTGAAGTCTTGTGGTAAGGGAACCGCCATCACTTCTAGAAAAAAAATGATTTTCTTCTAATACTATAGATTGTTGCCTACTACTTTTGTTAGACATAGCCTCAGCTATTTTGCGACCAATCATGTCTTCTAATCGCTGTTCCAAACTTAACACTGGTGTCTCAACCAATGTAGGCGTGGGCACCCATGACGTTGCCCCCAATGTAGATTTGGGCTAGATGTCAATGAATAAAAGTGGGGTGCGTAAGGTGGAGCCAAAGAAACCGGATCTAGCGGTAGAATTGTCGTTGGCGGTATATTCATTGCTAGAAAGTTAGGAGCCTGGGGAGGAGCCCCTAGCGGTGAGGGCCCTATTGGTGGAGGGCTAGGACCCTAGGGCTGAACATTTAGAAGTGAAGGTCCCATCGAGAAAGGCTAGGTACACGTGGTGGTGAGAAACCGCAGCTTTCCCGATCCTCGGAATATAGTCATTAAGGCACACCGAGCTTGCAATGCCCAGAAGTTGAGTGATAGAGGCAAATTCTTATTTTGGGTGATTAGTGGCGGTGTTAGACTCGGTGTCTACATCTTCGATTGGGGTGTTTGAGTGGTTACATTCCTAGCTCTTCTAATTCAACTATGACTTCTTGTGTGGTTTTCCACGGACGACACCAATTGATGATAAATATTTTCTCCTCCTCCGAGCACGGTGGTGACAGTGGTGGAGACCTGCAAAAGGTGGCGGGGCTTCTTTTCACTGTGTCCACTCACGATGATAATCGCACTTGATTAAACTTAAATATACAAAATAATAATATTGAGTATGTGTGTTGGCTCATAGCTTATGGGTGGCCTAGGATGTTGGCCTCTATTTATATGGGTGGCTTGCGCTTTAGGCCTTTAATAGCCCTTAATGACATGTGTCCATTCATCTCCTTTATTATTAGAAGTTAATGAGGATGTTTCATCTTTCCAATTACCGGTGGTGGTCATCAATCTTTGGGTTGCCTATCTTGCTAACCTAACGATAGTTGGATTATTGTTGTCTATATGTAGAAAGCAAGCTTATGAGTCCAACAAGGGGGGGGCAGCCCATAAGGCAAAGCGATCGCTGAGGTAAGCGTGATAGGATGTGCCACTATTGACATACAACATATAACAAATTGCATTATTTTTATCATCAACACCAAGTATTTGTAATTTTATAAATTAGTTTAATATTATAAATATGATCATTTATTGTTAAAAATATTGTATATTATTTTATATATTTAATAAATTAAATTAAAATAGATTGAAAAATATGGAAAACAGTTTTATCACATTCCTAAATTGTCGCATACAAAATCTAATATGAATATTTAAATTGCAGCCATTTTCTATTTTAAATAGAATTTTCAAACTGCGGGTCTCTTCAATTTTAAAGTAGTATACTCATATTTTTCCTTTATTTTTTAATTGTAAAACCCTAAAGAATCCCAAACTCCATTATCATCTTCTTCAAGAGTTTGAAGCTCATGATCTGAAGAATAAAAAATAGACAATGCTGAACAAATGATGAAATCGAAGAAGACTTAAGAGCGACATAAATTTGATCCCAGGTATCTCGAACTATTCATATTACGTGTTTAATTACGCTTATTCCTTGCCTTTTATAGTCGCCCATATGTCATCCAGAATTCGCTAGTGTTACAAATGGTCTTCAAGTGATAGTTATGTGGTTGCTAAATGTGTGATAGTGTTAGTGTAGAATTGTCCACATTAATGTTTCAAGGTGAGTCACAAATGTGATTTATGTAACGCTTCAAATATGAAGTGTCACAATTGTAGTTTTGTCTGCATTACGATTGATAGTATCATATGTATCACAATGTAACTATTCATGCGTGATTTCCGATTCTTGCCATTTTATGTCATATAGGCCTATTGACATTTTGTCATTAAATGTTATGTAACATGAAATGTTACAAATGTTATAATCACGAGCTTTATTATGTCTCACAAATTGTTGCAAATGTATTCTTATTGTGATTCGGAGTAGAGATTTTTCTTCTTCTTTCAATAAATTCACTAATATTCGTGTGAATTTGATTTTGTGATGAGAGAGATTTTTTTTTTATCAAACGTATATATTAAAGTTATATTTGGATGATTGAAAGAGTTATCCTATAATTAAGGGTTAATTACACTTACAATCCCACTTTTTTCAACTGTAACAATATCATTTCCTTTCAATTTTATTTGCGGTGTATCGCTCTCTATCTTTTCATTTTACTCAAGACAGATAATCTCCAAATAATTTTTTTTTGACAATTTTGTCCCCGACTTAAATAAATTAAAATAACAGAAAAAAATATACAATGAAAAAAATTATAATTGGGACTCTAACTTTTTCAAAAGTATAAATAAATCATAAATCTGTTTTTTTTTTTTTACATATTTTCATTTAAAATTATAATAAAATGTGTCATCAAGTCCCAAAACTTCTAATTATGTTCACCGAAAGGACATTTGGAGTCTATATAGATTTTGTCCAGTTGTCTGTTAATTGACAAAAATATTATACTCGTGACCTAAATTTGACCAATTTAACAAGGACAATAATTTATTATATTCTATTATTCAAAATATTTTTAAAAAAAATAAAAGAAAAACATCACCCCACTCCAACCCAACCCAACCCAACCCAACCCAAAATAGTCACAACTGGAGAGATTTCTCCTCCGATCATGCGAACTAGAAAAGATATCTCCCTGATTTGCGCAAAACCACTGGCGCTACCTCACCCTACATAAACCACGTCTCCTCCACCTCCACCTCCACCTCCACCTCCACCTCCACCATCCTTTTCGAAGAACTCACCTTTGAAATCCCCTACCCCAACAGCCCTTACCTGTACAAAGCCCTTCAAAATATTTCCTAGAAATCAAATCTCGTCGCCTTTTTCATAGATTTCTTCTATAATACTGCATATGAAGTCTCTTCAAAACTTGGAATTCCCACTTATTATTTCTATACTGGGGCTTCGGCTTTGCCTTTTCTTGTTTATTCCATCTCTTCATGAAACTATTTATAAGAACATCAAAGATTAGCGATGGCAATGGGCTGAGCCGGGCCGAGCCATTCAAGTCTGGCTCGGCCCTTGTCACGGGCCAAGCTTAAGCTCGACCTGTCCCATAAAATTGGTTCGGACCGGCCCGTGGTCCACGGGCCACACTGGCCGGTCCACGAACCTATGTGAAATTCTTTTTTTTGTAAAGTTAAACAAAATAAGAAATAAGTTAAGATAAAATTTAAAATTCAAACCCTCCTCCTTTTTCCGAGCTTGGGACCGACTACTATTAGCGTAGGCGGAGTTAAAATTGTACACGAACAAGTTGTTACATGTACAATTTTTTGTAAATTTAAATATCAAAACTTAAAAGTTAAAATGAATAAAAATAAAAATAAATCATACAAAATATACTTACATTTTATGTATTCAGTTTATCCATCTCTTCGGCCAATATCAGGCTTACTTTATCTTGGATTCGAAGTTCTGCATCTTCCCAATCTTTCAAGCACATTAAATTCTCTAATATGTATGATTTAAGTTTTGACCTCAAATCATTAAGAATCCTACCACATATACTAAAAGCAGACTCAAATGCTATAGTTGATATCAGAGGTATTAGTAGATCACATGCTATAATAGAAACAATTGGGTATTAATGCTCATTTTGTCTCTGCCACCTAAGTATATCAAAATTATTCATCTCATCTTCATCTAACAAATTAAGCATGTTGTGACCAAAATATCTAGCTAACTCTAACGGTACGTCTCTAATATTAGTTTCTACACTTGTAGCACAGAAAAGCGAAGAAGAAGAAGAACTAACGTTTTGAGTTCCCTTAAAAATAAGGAAACTCCGATAATCATTAGGATTAAGATTATTTGAAGAATAATGGTTTGGTGCATGATGTCTTCTAACGTTCCTACCGATTTTCTCAGCATAAAATTCGTACATATCACATAATTTTTTTTCTAAATTACCATAAGTTAATGGATTACCGTAATTTAATATGTTTAGTACCTTGAAAATTTACTCCACGGTCCATAATTGACGCTAACGTGAACAACATAGGCATGTCTTCTCAATATTTTCTAACCTTCATTTCTATTGGTTCAACAATATCAGAAAAATTGCATACATCTTATATCTATTAAAATTATTTGCAATAAAAGAAAAATAATTTAAAACTAATGTACTAGTAGGGTAGTATACACCACCACATGCGTTTGTGGCGCCGTAAAAGACTTTCAAAAAATTTCGAACATGAAATGCAATTTGTCGATCATATGGTTGCAAATCGTATTGTAACTGTGTGTATGTCGGCCATTGTAATAAGCAGTTACACAATGTTCATATCCTTAACATGATTCAAGTATTAAATAAGTAGAGTTCCACCTATTACATATGTCTGTACATATACATTTTGTTGGAATGAAATTTTCTACACATAATTCATCAAATACTTATTTTCTAGCGTAAAGTAAAGAATAATATAGTTTAATGCATACATAATTTTTTCTAATTGTGGGCCTATATACTTTAAACCATCTTGGACAATTAAATTAAAAATATGGCATACACATCTAATATAAAATAAAATTCTACCAAAATTTGGATGTAATTCATTAATTAATTTATCAATTACAATATTTTTTTGATTTTGAGCATTGTCAATGTGATACTCGCAAATTCTAGATTTGCAATTAAATTCTCTAATAATTACCATTAAATAATTAAAAATTTCAGACACCCCACCAATTTATTCTCAAGATTTTCCAAAAGTTCTGTTCAATCGGTTATAATAGAGTACACAAAATATTTTTGAAAAGGGAAAATCATAGGAGATCCTGCTTAGAGGGGAGTGATGGGTGGTGTGGGGTTGGGTGATGGTGTTTTTCTTTTATTTTTATTTTATTTCTTTTCTCATTCTTTTAATTGTTAAAAATAAAAGGTCCATGTTTTATTTTTTCTTTCAAAAAAATTATGCACCTCAACTGCAATTTTTTTATTTTATTTTCTTTTTAATTTATTTAATTCATGAGCAAAATTGTCCAAATGGACCATCTCGTATGAGTAAAATAAAAATATGGGGACGATATCTCGCAAAATAAAATTGAATAAGTATAATATTGTTATAAAATTAAAAGAATGAGAATTGTGAGTGTAATTAACCCTATAATTAAAGATCCTACAATCTTAGATTACAATGACTGTCGTTTATTTAACTTTCTTATGCTGTTAAATATAATTAAAAAAATAACATTTCTAATTATAAACAAAATAAGAACAAGAGTATTTTTGTAATAAATGCCACATATATAAGGGTGGCAAATAGGCCGAGGGGCTCGTTGGCTCGGCCCCATCAAAGTTAGGCCCATAATGGGCTCGGGCTCGTCGCGAGACGAGACTGGGCTAGGGCCAAGCTTAAAAAAAAAAATAGGGCCGAGCCCTTTAATCTCGACAAAAAGACGAGTCGACTCGTGTGAGTGCTCGTGGCTCGTGTCCAACGGTCACAAAATGTGACCGTTGCACATCGTTTTTATTATTATTTTTTTTTCAAATTCATATTTTTTTCTTCTTATAAATACTCCATTCTAAAACTCATTTTTTTTCACACTTCAATCTCTCAATCTATTATACTTAATTCAACAACAATTCTCAAATTTCATTATCTTTCAATATTAGTTTATAATTATTTATCTCAAATCTCATTATCTAAATATTAGTCTATACTTTTAAGTTTTATTTTTCTATATTTCTACTACATCTTCTACTCTTCTCCTTATTATTTTGTTCCAAATGGCATACAATCAAAATAATGATGATTTCAAAGGGTCTTAATGACATTCCAATTCATCGCGATATTGTTGATGAGTTTGAAGGTAGCACCGATCCAATTTATTTGGATGACATTCAAAAGACGTCGACACGCATACAACCACCGGTTCTTGCACTAAACGAAAAGTTACCAAACAAAAAGCTAGGTGTTGGCAGCATTTTCAGTTGGTGCAGACTGGTTAATTAATAGACGGAGTCCCTGAGCACAAAGCACGGATTAAACACTGTAAAGAAAAGTTAGTCTGGCAAAAGGGATAGGCACGACCCATCTAAATAGACACTTCAAAAAGTGTTAGTTCAAACATGGAGGTTTGGAATTAAATCGAGCACAACTTCGCTTTTGGATCTATGTTACGGTCTCACCAGCAAGAAAACAAGTTTTTGCTAGTCTATGTGTTGAAAATGAGTTGCAAGAAAAATGTTCTTGCATTGATGTTAGTCATATGTGGAATTCAACATATCTCATGCTTAAATCTTATAAAAGGTACGAAGATTGTATTACTGCATATTATATGGCCGACACTCACATGACTCAGATTTTGCAAACATATGACTGAGAAATATGTGCTCATGTTAGAAAAATTTTGAAAGTTTTTTCGACGCAACAAATGCATGTTTAGGTGTGTATTATTCGACTACTCCACTAGTTTCAAATAATTTCTATTATATTGCTAACAATTTTAATAGGTATAAGGAATTTGCCCTTTTTTTTTAATAATATATTTGTGACGGGGGTTAAATTTTGAAAATATTGATAAGAGTTGCGTATGTTATTTTTATTAGAATCTATTGTGGATCATAGACTTAACTTAGAGAGTACGAAATTAACAATAATGGCAATTTTACAAAAATTAACGTACAAAAATCCACTAACGTGTGGTAATTTAGAACAAATTTTATATCAAATCTATGAGGTCTATGCTGAAAAGGCCAGTAGGAACATCATACTATCCCCTATTCCAACATATATTTCATCATCAACTTATGACATTGACTTATGGAGTTACGTTAGTTCACATAGGAGTGGTCAACATGATAGTGGTTCTTCTTCTAATTTTTTCGTTTTCCGTTCTAGTAACACGCCTTTAGAGTTAGCTAGGTATTTCGCGCACGACATGCTTGATATTTTAGATTATGAAAAGAAAATAAAATTTGATATACTACGATGGTGGAGACAAAATCAACGACAATACACAATTCTTTCAAATATGACACGTGATCTATTAACACAATCAGTATCAACTATAGCATCGGAGTCTGCTTTTAGTACAGGTGGCAGAGTTTTGTTTGATTTCAAGTCAAGACTTAAAGACGATATATTAGAAAGCTTACTGTGAAGGATTAGGATGACGCCGAACTTCAAATGCAAGATAAAATTGACATAATGATGTCCGAAAAACTTGAAAATTTGAATATGGAATACTTGAATTTGTAGTAAGTATTATTTGCATGCATATTTGATATTTTGTCTTATTTTAACAAAAAATTGTGTACGTAACAACTTGTTCGTGTATAATTTTAACTCCACATACGTTCAAAGTAGCCGGTCCCAAGCACAAAAAAAAAGATGAGGGTTTTCAACTTTGGATTTTTAACAAAAAAAAATTTCTCACACTTTCTTTTTTATTTTAAAATTATTCGAAACAATATAAAAAAATTAATAAATCGAGCCAAGCTCATGGGCAGCTCGGCTCGTTCGACCCACGAGCTCGTGGGCGAACCATGTCCTAATTTTTGGATGGGCCGAGCCACTCGTGGACCGAACCAAGTCCCATTTTTTTGAATGAGCTGAGCTTGGTTGGTAACATGCCGAGCCGAGCTTGCCACCTCTATAAATATATTTTCTTGTAATTATTTTTAAATATCCTTATTTTGTTACACTCTCATGAAGTTCAAAACTCTTATATGTGAAATAATTAATAAATTTTTTATTCCCGTTATCTTGTTTAAATTTCAAAAGTAAATAAAATTATGTCTTATTAAATCAGCTATCTATATAGAACCAGAATATGATTACAGACATGAAATTAATGAATAAATTTGGTGGGTGGCCTAAATTCCATTAACTCGATCAATTTGCCATTTTGTTTCCTTCAATTTTAATCCATTTACATTATTTCATGTCAATTTTACTCATATAAATGTTCAGGTCAAGAATTTTATCTCTATTGGAGGACCTCAGGCTGGCATTACTTCTCTTTCTCGTAAGTACCCCTTGGTACTCGTGAAATATTTAATGAATAATGCTACTTGTACATTTCTTTTATCGAATAAGTTACGAGATACTTGGGGTGGGTAATATTCTTTAACTCACAATATCGCGATAAAATGATACTATCAAAATTAAAATTGACAAAAACTCATTTCTTCCTCATTTTTGTCCGCCAAAAGCATAGAAACTACAAAAAAAAATAAAAATAAAAATTGAAACCACCACCGACGACATTTTTCTTCTCCACCGCTTCCATCATCGTCGGCGAAGTCGGCAACAATGACTGACACAGTTAAAGCTCGGGTCTCACTCTTTGTTAAAATAGATTGCTGTTAAAATCAATTGGTTCATGATTGTTGCTCAAAAACGATTTTTTACGCTCAACATCCATCATTTGCGCTGAAATTGATGTGTTTGATGATTTAATTGTTGTTTATGGCTTGAATATGCTGTTGATATGGGGAATCTGCTAGAATCTGATGTTGATAATCTTGTTTGCTGGTTTAATTGGTAATCTATTGTTGCTAATCTCCTGTCTTTAATCTATATTGAGGGCGCTAAGCTTGTAGTTGCTAATCTGCAGTAGATAAACTTGTTGTTACCCCAATTCTATGAAACAATTGTAGATAAGTTTGCTCTTATCTATCAATGAAACAAATGCTACTTGTTTTTAATAAAATAGTTAAAAAGATACAAACTAAGTGATCATTGCTATTTACTTATCCACATGCATGCTTTAAGTTTCAAAATTTTAAACACAATCTGCTTTGTATTATGAAATTATATTTTTCCCAATAGAAATTGGAGCTCGATGTTTCTTGAGAAAAAAAAATCAAGAATCCAAAAAATCTCAATATGATGACATACTCACCGATGGGGATTTGGAGTTCACTAGAAATGAGAATGAGTCGCCGGTGGAGATTTGAAAAGGGAATGAAACTTCTCTATCAAGTAGATACCAACACATATGTGCAAAAGTTGGGAAAATATGTCAAAGGTATAATGGTTATTAAAGAAATATCGCCACCTTAGCATCAGAATAGAGATGTCATTCTGTAAATAGAGAGGTACACGTATCATTACTCATATTTGATACATTAAATTGAAGAGGAATTAATATTAGAATAGATTACGACAAAGGTCTCTAATTTTTAAGTTCATTTGCACTTTCGTCTCCTAACTTTTTTTCTCGATTACTTTGTTCTTAACTTTTGAAAAATAAGCAACATTTATCCAAATAGATAAATTTCCATCTATTTTCTGTTATTCAAGTCATATGACCATTATAAAAATTAAAAATGACAAATCTGTCATCCATTATTCATAATTATAATATTAAAAAAAAAACTTCACAAAAAACAAAAAACATAATAAAAGAATTTTAAAAAAATAAAGTTGTAATATTCTTCCACCCTCCTACCCACACACCCAGTCCAACTACCATAACCGCTATCAATCCCCGTTGTCGGCACCACCACACCGACGGCCACCACGCCAAACAAGGGGGTAGAAATCTCCCAATTTTCTGCCATTTTTTGCTTTCTCTACTCTAAGCATGGTGGTAGCAATTGGTGTGGTGGGTAGGGGCAAGAGTGGAAGAAGTTGATTACTTTTTTAATTTTTGTTTTTGTTTTCTTTTTCTAAATTTTTTGTTTTTTTTAATATTTTAATTAAGAATAATTAAATGATAAATTTTGTCTTTTTAATTTTTGTATATACTGGTCAAAAAGGTTGACTAACAAAAATAAATGAAAATCATATATTTGGATGAATGTCGCTTATTTTGCAAGGGTTATACGCAAAAGTAATTAAAAATTAATTGGAAAATAAAGTGCAAATGAATTCAAAAGTTAGGGACCTTCACATAATTTAACCTTAATAATACTAAAAAAGAGATACTCCTATATTGAATAACAATAGTTCATATTTGTTGATAAAAAGATACATTAAATAAGTACATATTAGAAAATTAAGAAATTGATTATACTATCAACAAAAAAAGTTGTCGATAATTTGGAACAAATGAATAAAAAAATAAACATATTTTTATAGGATAAAGGAAGTATGTGACATGTAGGCATTTTTCTTTTCTTTTGTCTACCTAGCTTAATGTACCAAAAAATATGTACCTAGCTTAAGTGACAATGTTCAAATATAATGTTTCAGCCTTATCATTAGTTCTTTACGTTGAACTACATTATCTTGAGACTTGAGCCTTTTCATAAAATAGTTGAATAAGGTATCAGAGTAAAAGATGCAGTGGAAGTTTAAAGGAACAAAGAACACGTCCATAAACAAGTTGGTTTTCAGAATTATCTGTAGAGTTAGATAATCAAGAATTTGTAGATTCACCCGGACTATCGAATAATTGATTTGAATCGAAAAAATCATAAACCCAATTGAATACCAAAATTTAATTAAAAAATTCGATCAACCACAAAAAAAAAGGTAAAATTCCACACAAAACCTTAATGACACAATGACAACTCCTACATAAAGATAGTATTTATAACACAACTAAAAACAAAACAATAACGGTTTTGTTCTCCTCCCCCCACTAGTGAGAGAAGGAGAACAGCCTTGAACAATAATAATAACAACAAACAATTGGACAAGTATAGTAGCCAAGCTAGTCTAGTTGGCCAACATAAACCACAAGACACGCGAAACTCCTAATGTCGTTCTTGGACTCCATAACCCATTTAAATATTTGATTGACAATTTGCACTCTAAATATATGAGTGACACCTAACTTATACATCCAATGAACTTGTTACGTCTCAGTTCCACGTGGCGCTCCACATAGTCTGACCAAAGTCAAACTTGCCTAGTAGGCGTCACCTTCTATGCCGAGGAGGTTGGGAAGAAGATGGTGTTCTTTTATTCAAGAGGTTTGACAAGAAGAGATTTAGGAAGATGAGGTTTGAGAAGAGGATGTTTGGGAAGAGAAGGTTAAGAAGAAAAGGTTGTTCTTTTATGTCAAAGAGGACGGTCGCGATTATGCGTGTAAAAAGCCTCCTCTCACACCACGTCATATCCAACAAATGATGAACGGTCTACTAATACGGCTACAGAATATCTTAAACCTTCCCAAAGATACAAATTGAAAGAGACATTTTCATTAAAGTCATTGATGTGACGTTCAAGATGTGACGAGAGACCCTTTAGATTGAGTCACTTGTCGCATAACGAAATATGGTCAATCAATTAGAATTTGCATATAAATACTAAAGAAATTTCCACAAGAATATGATGAAAATATAAACTCACACGTAGAAAACACAAGTCTTCTATGCTAATGAACTTTTAAGTGCTTCATAATCATTTCCCACCCCACCCCACCCCACCCCACCCCACCCCACCCCAACCATCATATCTACTCGGTTCCAGTGCATCTCAAGGGCTAACAAAACTGGGTGGAGGTCCAAGTGCATAGGAGAACTACACGTGGAAAGAGGAGGCTTGGGGTTCCTATCGACAAATATTTTTGGAGGTCAATGTAACTATCGAGACAAGCAACTATCAAAGAACCCGAGTGACACCCAAATTATATACTCAATGAACTTGTCTCACCATATCAACACTCTCAACAAACTGCAGAAACACAAGAAGAAACATTTGGATGACATACAACGTGGAAAATGGCAACCTCCATAACTTTTCACTACTCCACGAGCCAATGAATCCCCTCATAAAGATGTCAACCTATACAGTTCAGAGCATGGAAAAATTGCATCACTGGACCCTAACCTTTAAGTAAGAGTAATTTAGTCCTCAAACTTTTATTTTAGTTACATGGTTAGTTCCAAAAACAGACACTATCCATATATACGTTAAATAGCCACATAACATGGTCCTTGCATGTTTAATTTTATGAAGCTAGTTTTTATTTCTCAACTTGAATTAGTGCTTAAAAATTTAAAGGTGCGATTCCATGAGGGCCGTTAGACAATCGATATGAAGAATTTCCATCATTGAAACTAACTTTACAACTATAATGAAAGGTCAGGGATCAACTAATTTTATTTTATTTTTTAAAAAAAAAGAAGAAGTTAGAGATCAACTTGCTACTTGATTAATAAATTGATGACCAGTGGTGCAATATTTCCACCGAGTAATTGTTGGCTACTCAAGTTGCCAATAACTTATAAGCATTGATGATTTTGATTTTACTTAAATTGTTCTCTTTTTGCAGAATATCCGTGGCTACTTAACAATGAACGCCCTCATGGAAGAAATCACTTGTGAAACCGCTCATGGCTTGGATATTATAATTTATAAAGATGGTAGTTTTAAAACGATCTTATAATTATTTCAATTTTTTTTTTTATAATTTAGATGTCCAAACTTAGCCTGCTTAATTCTAAAGAAATGCATGACCTTCCCCTCGATTCGCCACCCAAATAAATTTAGATACGATCACAAATTATACACACTTTGACCGACATTCAAGATTCTCCTCCCGATGATCTCTACCTTCCAACATTAAATGTTGCCTTCCAACCGCCGCAAAAGATTCGAATCTTCAATGCTCCGTAAAAAACTCTAATGCTTTACCACTGCATGATATCCTTGGGAGCAATTATTTTAATTTTTCTTAGCCTTCTACGTTGATTAGGCTGCAAAAAATCTTGCTTGCTACGTCGCAATAGACAGCTTTTTTTGATGGTCCTTTCGTCTTTAATAGTTGATGGAACTTTTACAGATTTCTTGAGATGAGTGTTGAACTTTTACAGATTTCTCAAGACGAGTATTTTGCTCTATATACAGAACCTAGATATGTACAAAAACATACATACTTTAACTTACGAGAACAAATGGATATCTACAGTTAAATTTCCCAGTTGCTTCCCGTTAACTGCACAACAACCATCACTAGGTAGCTTCTCGCTTGAAATCTTTTGACGAGAATTCCAAAGAAACCACAGCCCAGAAAGTCTGGTCAAAGCTGCCTCACCAGCAACTTTAACTCGGTATATCAAATTCACATCCGTCCATATCTCATTTCCTGCAATGCCAGGCTCGTTTCCTGGAACATATCCATCGACATCTGATTCTGTTATGACAACTACAGATCCATCATCAAATGCAAATAGATCTCGCTTAGACAAGAACCTTGGACATCTATAGGATAGACAAGTCAACTGGCTCGAGCTATTAGCCTTCACCTTGAGATGGTAAAATTCTTGGACAGCCTGCAATCGGTATGTAATGCTCTTAGAACAGGAGCTTACCAAGCCTTACATTTTAGAAAGGCAGGCCAATAAAACCACAAAATTTGGGATTCAAGCCATATGTGAATTCAACCATATCAAATAAACTTAAGTTCAGGTTTTGCATAAAAAAAAAAAAAACACAGTATAAACAGAACTACAGAAAGATGGAGCAATAGAAACGTCAGTGTATCAACCAATATATACAACTTCCATCAAGACAACTAAAAAATCATAAAATCCAAACAAACCTTCCACTGGGAAGATGCTAAGAGCACCCTTGGTCGTATTGACTTCACATAATCATATGCAGCATCAGGCTTCATCTGCCTATACTTCACCTGCACATGAAGAAATATTAAGAACACAGGAAACAGCAAAGATCAATTATAACCAGATTCATTAGCTAACTTACTAGATAACAGATGACAATAGTTGTGCTGCGTCCCCGGCCGGCCTTACAGTGGATGTAATGATTTCGCCTTTGGAATGCATTTTCTTTACAAGAACACAAAAGAATAAGATTGAAGAAAAACATACAATTTGCAACATAAGATGGACCAACGCTGCATAAAGAAAAAATTAACCAAAAGTTTTTGTCTTCAAACTCATTGTTTTCCGAGTCTAAGAACATCAGGCAAGGCGAGATACAAATCTCTTAAAAGACAAACACCTATAGGAATTTCAATCTTTGATTGCAGTCATACTGTCAATGTGCCCTGAACCATCCAACTATTCATGATGTAAACCAACCCAGTCTTAAGCATATGTTTCCCGTATATAACCATCACTTGAACGGACAATATTATGAGGATAGGACCAAATAAAGCCTTCATATTCAAGAAATTTTTGGCATCAGAAGATGCACACTGACTTGTACTACAGCTTTCTAACTCCTCTAACCAGAATCCCCATTAGGTACAAAGAATTCTGTTTAAAGAAAAAAATGAACAAGCAGCCAGAAATTGTGGACGGTCAAGATGAAGCGTGTAATCACTCAAATTACAAGAGTTGTACAACCAGATAAACTAATACCAAAATAGAATATATACCGTGAATGAAATCTACAGCTTGGCATATATTGACTATGGATGGAGCAAAGAGGTAATCTCTTGTGGGGAGCACCAAATGATGGATACCATGAGCCTATAAAATGTACTCATAACTTGTCAGAAAGCAAAACTCACAAAACATAATAACAAAACCTCCTGAAAGTTTAAAATGATTCAAAAATGTCATGAACAATGTTACAGAGACAATGCCTATGGTGAAAAGAATAGAAAATAACTTAAAAAATAATAGCTCTTCATATTGCAGTTGGGTATTACATACATCAACCATTCAAAAAATAAAATAAAACTTCGCATTGTTTAATTGTAGTTATAGGAGAAAATTACAAGACAAAACAAAATCCAATAAGTAAAAATGTGTGAGTACAGGAATGAGCAGGAGCTTTAGTTAATATTGAGCATTTCATAATCTGAGTCATTTAAATACATTGCTTTCTCAACAAACTCACAAGTCATAACAACAGGAAATTGGCATGACAATACAACTTACAGAAATTGAACATGGCACAATTGAATATTTTGAAAATACCAGGGCAGAAATTCTCCTATAAAGTTTATATTGTAAAACCTTCATCAGATTCACACCACGTTCTGGCTATAACAAGTACAGATTCTTTGCCTAGGTTTACATTAGAACTTATAGAATTAGTCGCATTTCCAAGTCGCGTGCATGTCAATTTTTTAACTTCAGATCAGTAAAAGGTTTCTTAAATTTATTAAATCCATCTGCCATTGCACCAGAGTTTTCAAGGAGCCCATCATAGTATAAATCAAATTGAAGTAGTGGAACTGCAAGGGAGAACTCACTTTATATAGAGATGATGGAACTAAAGTCTCATATGACTCATTCAAGGTGACAACTCCAGAAACACCAAGCTCCTTTAGCCTATGAACATCAGATGGGAATGGGACAGCACCTAACAATACAAACTGAATATGGAAAAATTAAATTAAATAAATATTCACAAAACCAAATATGGCAAATCAGAATTCATAGTTTTCAACCATCTTAATTCCAAAACTAAGAATTAATTGACTTACTTCCACAACCATAAAAATGCAATTAACACTTGACTGACTCTATATGCATTGTTGTTGGCACACCATTTTTCTGACAGGCTCTAAGAAATGCTTCTCATTTTCTTACCATATGTTAAAGAACAATAATTTCAACATTACCAAACAAAAGGACTGGGTCCTATTGCTTCAATTAACAGCCATTAGAATCGAATTATCCAACCTCGTGAAACAAGGTGCAGAATTAACAATTCCTTTCCACTAAGGCACTAACTAGTAACTTCTGCAGTTATTAACCCTATTCAAGGACATATATCACAAAAAGAAGCAATACTGCAAAGTGCAAACTATGATATCAAGCTTCTCAATGCCTGCCATTCTCAAGCAGGTATCCAAAAATTTGCAAGAGTTATCTGCCACTACTCAACAAACACGATTGCAATATAATCCGCGTGTGCACAAGCGCATTCCAAAGAAACGAGATTGTTAAATAATGCATGCACATGACTGCGGAGATATTCAATACCTCATCAATCCAATCCCACCACCGGAACTCGGCCTGAATCTTGTTCCTGAGAACATTGTAGAGCAACGTCGGGTAAAATAGCGCTCGCGCCCCAGCTCCAACCAGAACTCTCTTCGCATCCCGAGGCACCGCGATATCCCCATCAGTTTCACACGACACCTTACCACCGGATAATTCCCCCTGCTCCTCCTTCTCCTTCAATTCCTCTATATACATAATTTTTCCCCTAATTATTCAATTCCAACTATATGTGCCCAATTCAAAAAAAGAAAGGAAATTCACAAATTAATTTTAAATTGACATGATCAGCTCTATTCATATATACATACATGCATCATTGTATAACAATCAAAACCTTGTATGGCTCGAACTAAAGGAAATTAAAACTAAAACTGTGAAACATATTTTTACGGAAGAAATATTGATCGGCGTTAAGACGATGAGGACTGAATCTTGGGCCTCAGTTTTAAGAAAATTGGGGATTGATCGGAGAATATTAGGATCCCTAGACTGTACTCAATTGACAATTCACGAATTTGTCAAAATGAAGAAATTGAAATGGTAAAAATAGTAAAGTACGAGAAATAACAAAAAAAAAACATTTATTGTCAATGTTACGTTATCATTGGCTATATCTCCAAGCTTTAAAAAAGTCTAAATAATTTATTCCGTAAAAATAATCTTCCTCTTTTTATTCATCTCTCCCAAATTATAATTCACTTTATTGATGATATAGTTAATTTCTTAATTTTTTTAATTTACTCATATTTAATGAGAATTGCTATCAACAAATAAGAACAATCATAAAGATATATTAAAAAAACGTAACTAAAGTTTATTGTTCTAACTATAATAATCAAAAAATTTTAATTTATGTGAAAATAGAAGTAGGCAAATCTTTGTGAGACGAGTGAAATATATTTTAAAATGTCTTAAATACTTTGACACGAAATGACATTAATACACTATTATGTTCTAAAAGGCCATTTACACAATGTTGTTAAATTTTAAATAATTTGCAAGTCACATGAATCTATTGGAATATGTAAAACTAAAGAATAAGGTCGATCTCACAGGGACTCTATTAAAGAAAGTCTAATTTAATACTTAATTAACTATTATTATATGCTAATTGGGTCGAAAGAAGTTTAGTTGAAAGAATTTAACTTAAAGACTAATTAATTACCCAAAAAATTAAGTTGAAGGTTCAAGTTGTTTAAAGTACCAAGGTTTCAAAATCCACCATTATTTAACTTATCAATTATCCAATTATTGATTAATTCTAAAAAACAAACAAACGACAACTCGAAATCAATCTATTGTCATCTTAAAATATTTATCAATTAAATTCAAATGAAGAAAATCTAATATCGGTTTCCCTTTGCTTCGATCTTAAATTACTTAAACGCTCTCGTATCAATCTCAATTAAAAGAAAACAAATAATTAAAGGTTTCGCATCCCAAGTATTCTATGTATCCCAAATCGATAACAAAATAACGAAAAACCAAAAGAAATTAATAGAACACGTTTAAGCATCAAGCACAAATTAATTAAATTAATTTATAACTATTAATTATATATATATCTATATATCTATATATATATATATATAAGGGCTAGTCTGACCCAAAAGTCAAACTTCACTTTCCCGCCCAAAAAATTTATCATTTTCTATATTTTTAGTATTTATTTATTTATTATTATTTATATTGAAATTTGAATTAAATTTTTTCCTATTCCAAAAACTAAACTGTGTAGGCATGTATATGAATATGTGCTGCATTAAAATCTGACCAATCCGTTGACAGCTTCATATGTTGACCAAGTGTAAATGCTTCTAAAAACTAAGCTTATGTGTATTGAAGCATTGGACATTGAAAACATAAAAAATGCAGCATTAAAATCTGACCAATCACAATTGGAATACACACTCTAATTAAAATTTACAGCAAATATAATTTCAATTACTCCAAACAAATGCATATCCGTGAAGAGCAATTACACAAACCAAATAAAAGGAAGTTACACGCCTTGGACATTGGACATTGAAAACATTAAAACTAAAATAAAAAATAAAAAAATTAGGTACTACAATTAAATCCAATAAGTCTTTACAACTTATTTTAACAACACAAAAATGGATTATAAAATAAAAAAAAAAATTCACCACAAATACAAAAAAAAAAAAAAAATATAATAAAAAAAAAAAAAAGATTAAGTGCATGTTCGGTTGCCTTTTTCAACCAAAAAAATCCATTTTCAAGTATGAGATTTTTGACTTTTCAAAAGCATTTTTGATGAAATGACCAAAATGTTCTTTTAACTGTCAAATACCATTTTATTGATTGAGGGCAGTTTTGTCAAAAAGTGGATTTTTTGTCAAAAAGTGGCCCACCACATTAAATGCAAAATGGATTTTGAAAAACAAAAAAGCCAACCGAACATGCTCTAAAAGAAACAAGTATTATCTAACTTGGGTCCATTTTGCAATTTCTCGCTTGGTCGGTGGATTTCCAAAAGAATGGAGGAGAACTCGAAGAAAGCAAGATTCGATGAAGACGGGCTGACCGACAAAGGGCTTCTCAAGCATCATTTGGTAAGCTAAGGAAGGAAGTGTGGAATAGATTTTTAGACTGTGTTTGATTGCAAGTGGAAAATTTGGGTGGCAAGAAAATAAATACTATAGAAATGAATTGTTAAGAAATTATGGGTTGGAAAACAATACAAAATTTTCATAGAAAATAAATTCTCCTATCCCAAAAAAAAAAAAATTTCCTTGAAAACAAGGAAAATGTAGCCAAAAGTGGAAAAATGAGAAAAAAATTTACATGGGAAAAAAAAGGTTGCAATCAAACAAAACAAGGAAAATAGGTAGGAAAATGCATTTTCCATGGAAAATTTTGGACAATCAAACATACCAATTGGAAAATAGGCGGAAAAAAGACATTTTCCATGGAAAATCTTTGCTAATCAAACACAACCTTAGGTTTTGCTATTGTCACTTTTTGATTTGTGTTGGTTTATAATGGAAATGGGTTTTGGGCCATGGGTTTGGGAAATGAGTTTGGTGTATAATGGAAATGGTTTTGGGACTTTGGGTAGGTTATTCCTTGGCTGCGCTTCTGGTTTCTACTTTTTTTATTTATTTTTTTCTTTTGGGTCAAAAATTGGGAATGAAATTTAAAAAAAAAAAATTGTTGGTTTCAAGTCGGTTTGTACCGGTTTGGGTCTCTAACACCGACCCGTTTTTCATGCTAAGAACCGACCCAAGCCGTACTTATTTTTATGTTGTCTGTGTGTTTGCTTATTTTTTTTTATCTTTGGGCCGGTGATAAAATATATTGAAAATGGTATATCTTACGGTGTGTTCAGGTGTTATTTTCGAGTCTTATATTAGTTTTTTTATATTATTAATGTAAAATTTGTGGTTAAAAAGTAGTTTTAAAAAATGTGCGTGGTTAAAAAGTGATTTGGAGAAATGTGAGAAAGAAATTTGTGTTAAAATAGTGTGTTATATGTCAAATCCGATTTGAGTGTAAATTTATTTGCTGAGATATACAAACTGATGCTATTACAGGCTTTAACATTGAGAAAAAATACATTGTAATTATCTTGAAAATACTATTTTTTAAAAGATTGAGAAATATTTTCATTTTCACAATTTGATAATCATACTTTTTTAAAAATATTGAACAATATTTTCGTTTTGCCTTTTTGATAGATCGTGATAATTACATAGGTGGACTAAAAATAATTTTCAAGAAAAGTAATCAAGATAAATCAAGATATTGTAAAGTTTTAAGATTGACCACCAACATGAGGCTCCATAATCTTGATTCAAAACCGAGTGTAGCTCGCTTGAAATTATTTTCCGAATGGATTTCTAACATTGGAGATGGTACAATTGGTGGACCTAATGATGGTCATGCAACCGCTGAGATACCGAATGATCTTTTAATTACTGAATTTGATGATTCAGTCGATGCTATTGTAAGTAGCACTTATCTGACCCTTTCAAACGACATTCACGACACGTCAGATTTGCGGGGAAGAGCTATTCTAGCGCCAACTATTGATGTTGTGGAATCGGTGAATGAATATATGATATCACTTACTCGATCAAGCAAATACCTATTTGAGTTCGATTCTACATGCGATCGATACAAATGTTGATCTCGTTACGTGATATTCACACACCGAAGTTTTTGAATGGGATCGGATGTTCGTGTGCCTAACCATGAACTGAAGTTGAAGATTGGCGCTCCAATCATGTTATTGAGAAACATAGACCATTCAATTGGTTTATGTAATGGAACTAGATTGGTCATTACAAGACTTGGCAAATATGTCCTTGAAGCGAAAATTCTTGCTGGGCACAATGCAGGACATACAGTCCTTATACCTAGAATAACATTGACGCCTTCTGACCCTAGATTACCTTTCAAATTTACAAAAAGGCAGTATCCTCTAATTTTTCGTATGCAATGACAATCAATAAGAGTCAAGGACAATCTCTATCACACGTAGGTTTGTATTTGAAAAGATCGGTATTCAGCCATGGACAATTATATGTTGCTGTGTCAAGAGTCACATCGCGCGATAGATTGAAGATACTAATCTGTGATAAAGACGGGCGACCATCAGATTCAACAACGAATGTAGTGTATAAGAAAGTTTTCCAAAATCTATAATATTTTTGTTGTATGTGTGCTATTTTATTTTCATTGTATCTAAAATTTTGACTTTCTGCTTCTTTATAGTGATTTTCACTTGATCAATTTCAAAATCTCTTTACTTTTTAATATTATGATATTATTCATGTTGTGTACCTTATGTCCCGTGCATCGCACGGGTGAGACACTAGTATATATATATATATATATATATATATATATATATGATATTTAAGATGAAAGAGGTTTTATTTAAGTAATCCAACAAGAACGAACCATGAAAGTTAAAACTCGAAACGAAATTAAAAGGATAACAAGATAATCACTTTGTTTAAACAAGGTTTCATCGCTTACCTTTTCTCAAGAAAATTAGAACATAATTAAATTAAAACAAAAGATTTAATAGAACCCGATATGGATTGAGGGATAAGAAATCTTTCAAAAATCTTATTCGCTATGTGATTCTTCTATCTTTTTCTTAGCCGTCGTCCTTCTCCAATTCGACCTAGATTTGGTCTTTATATATTCTTTTAGCAATCTTGAAACTTGTGTAAGTGAAAAGACGAAAAAAGCTCCACTTAGAGTTAAAAAATAATCAGACGGCTGCGATTTGCTTGCCGCGACCCATTGCGGCAAATAGCAAGATTTTAATTGCCACACCAAATCAAGGTTGACAATGTAAGAATGTGTGCATGCAAACGAACAAGAAACAAATTGCCAAAAATTTGGTTCCAAATGTCGATTTGCGCATTTGGTCCTAACAATTTCGACATGTATACCATTTGGTCCCCACTTCAAGTTTTGCTTGCAAGTTTAGTCTTTTTTACTCCAAAGTTTTATATTTGGTCCCATACTTTCAAAAACTTTCATCTTGGTCCTCAAATCTTCATAATTGTTTACAATATGCCCTAATTCAAAAAGACATTAATTACACTTTTATTAATGAATAATTAATAACAAAATAAGATAAGTTGGTAACATGTATACTAAAATTACAATCATCACACAATTAGTAAAGTTCTTCTTTGTCTTGTTAAAATTTTGAAAATGTTACTTTTCTTTCCGTTCTTCTTCTTTCTATGTTTTGTTGTTTTTATTTGTCTTTAGATTAAATTAAAAATACAAGAAAGAATTGAAAGTCAGCAAATCCTTGCTTTTATACATTTTGCATTAGTAAGATATTATTGTCACTTTCATGCTTTTCGATTTTGTCTTGTACTGTTGTACATGATCATTGTACCTTTTTTTTTCATTTTAGTGTAATTTTGAACTGAAATGGTGCTAAAAAGTATAATCATGTAAGCTTAGAATAATATTATTATGCTGCAGTTTGTCAAATCGACCCACGTCTGTTAAATGGTTAAACTCCCAAGCCTGTTAAACTATCGAGACAACAATGTAGATATTCACACTGAAAATTGTAACAATGTTAATAGACTGTGGTCAATTAAGCCCACTCATTTAACAAACTTTAATCTTCTAGCTAAAACCGACCAAATTTGTTAAATGCTAGTTAAACTATTTAAAATTTTAACTTAGCATCCATTGACCTTGTATAAATTTTTTTAAGAGTTTGACATAAACTTCTCATATCAATTCGATGCGATAGTATCTGAAATACCATAAATTAACAGGGTTTTCTTAACATAAATCTGAGTCAACTGATCCAAAGAAAAAGTCATCATTATCAATTGGAAGTTATCCAACTTGGTAAATATATTCACTATAATCTAAATAATATCCTTTCTTTTAATTGTATACCACGTCTCATTAGATAGTTGTTAAATTGAGGCTTTACAGATTTCTATTCTAAAATCACAAAGATAATGAAGTATCGGACTTAAGTTCACCTTTGAGCTTTGAGCGAATAACTTGAATAACTATTTTTTATTTTACATTTGAGCTTTCACAATTCTATCTATTGCTTTACTCTTTATATAACGACTATAAACTTTTTCCTACAAACCTTTTGGTCATGGACTATTTCATACACCATTTGCTTACGTATTGTTCATTGGAGAGCTAATGTCTTGTTCATTGGAGGTTAGGCTTCAAACTTGGAACCATTGACGTCTTCCTTAAGAGAAACTTTTGTTGAATACTGGTACCAATTAGGCAAGCTGAAAGAAAGAGTAATAATTGAGGCAAAAAAATTGATTGTTTTGAAACCCCCCACACCCTACCCTCTCTTTTCTTTTTGTTTTTAGGAATTTTTTTCATAAAACTAAACATATATAAACACGGAGGGTTGGAAACTAACCAAGCGCAACTCCATTTCGGATCTCATGGTGAAACTTGTAGTTCTAGTCCGAATATAAATAATTGAGTATAATCACATGAGAACTTGTCTGTGCGAAGGCATGACGATGTTCGTAGCAAGTGGTGAACTTAGTATAGTGGAAATCATTAACTTTACCAACCTCATACAAATGTATCTTCAATCTTGATACAAACTCTATTATAGAAACATTCTTCGTTCAGATACCATTAGCTTATACAATAAAAAAAAGAAAGAAAGTTTAATACGTGATTTGAATAAATATACAAATGTTTTATTATTTACATCAGACTTATCTTTCAGTAATAACCACAAAGGTACATAGCTGCCACTGCACACTACATAGACAATTGATCGTGCATAAAAAAATTATTGTCTTCAAAGTTATTGATTACCCTCATAATAGATTAATATTATTAATATTTTAATGAGTATAATTCGAGAATTTAATTGCGAAAATAGTTTTACTTTTGACAATGTTATGTCCAACAATATAGTCATAGAAAAATTAGTTAATCAATTAAATCTCGATTTTGGTAGAATATTATCTCATGTTCGTTGTGTCTGTCATATTTTTAATTTAATTGTCAAAGGTTGACTAAAATTCATAAAAATAAAGTTAGAAAAAATTAGGTATATAAACTTTATTACGATCTCACCCACCAGAAAACAAGTATTCGATGGTCTATGTGTAGACCATAGACTTACAGTAAAAATATTATTCACAGATGTAGGCCATAGATTGAATTTTACATATCTTATACTTGAATTATATAAATGTGATGAAAATTGTATCGCTACATATTACAATGGCCATTACTTACACGGTCCAGTACGATTTGCAATCCTATGATTGGAAAATTTCACACCATGTGAGAAAAATTTTGAAATTTTTTTCGACGCTACAATCGCATGTTCATATGTAAATTATCCGACTAGTCCACTAGTTCTCAATTTTTTTATTATATTGCTAATAATTTAATAGGTATAAAATCAATTCCAATTTTTTGTAATATTATAATAACAATGGAGACTAAGTTTATGAAATATTGGGAAGAATTACCTATGTTGTTTTCGTTAGCGTCAATAGACCATAGATTAAATTTAGAGTGTACAAAACATACTGTATCGACAATTTCATATAAATTAATTTATGGAAATATACTAACGCAGGGTAATCCAGAGAAAATTTTATGTGAGATGTATGTGATATAAGTAGAAAAAGGTCAGTAGGAACGTTATACGACCCCCTGTGTCTAGTTTATTCTTAGACTGTACATCGAGCACTTATTTTCCAGGGTGACCAAGGCACTTGTGCCAAAATGAAGGGTCTGATGTAGAAGTAAATAAAGCAACAGATATGGAAGACTTTTACGAGGGATGAATTGGATAGAAAAAGCCAGTCGTGTCACACTTGACTGAAGTTGTTTACAGTGGATTTATGTGCTTTGTGGCTTGTTGTTCTTGGTTTGGAGGATTGATTATTGTTTGTCCCTATTTTGACTCTTGTATTAGGAACCACACTAGGCGTACTAGTAATTTTTTGGTTAGAAAGAGAAATATCTGCAGGGATACACAACGTATTGGACCTGAATACGCCATCGAGGTCCCTTCCTAATCGATAACTTAAAGGGTCAATTTGGCTAATGGATCCTTCTTTATAAAGATATCTTTTTGTGCGGCCATCGTCAAATGACAACTTCTTAGTTCTCGCTAGGGAAACTCAATATTGCAAAGAGTTAGGTATATTACTCAAGACATGATCAGTATGTTAGATGAGTAAGATATTTTTTATATATATACTAAGATGGTTGAGACAGAACAAGCGTCAATACCCATTTATTTCTATTATAGCACGTGGTCTACTAATACCTCTAGCATTTACTGATAGTCTGCTTATAGTTCATGTGGTATGTTTCTATCTAATTCCAAATCAAGATGTAAAGAAAACATACTATAGAGCTTAGTGTGTCAAAAGACCGAGAGAAGGCAGATTTACATATCCAAGATAAAATAGAAAGAATAATAGTTTGAAAAATTTGAAGATCTAACTTCATGATGTTTGTAAGTTTTGTTTATGTAAATTCTTTTAATTTTTCTTACTTTTACAAAAAATTGTACATATAACAACTTGTCAAGATACACTTTTAACTCCGCATACATTAAAAGTAGACGGTCCCAAGTCCGAAAAAAGAAGAAGATTTCAATTTTCAAATTTATCATATCGTATTTCATTTTGAATATTTCAATTTGTTCAATTTTTTGCTTATTTAGAAGAAAAAAACTGAGTCGGGCTCTTGAGCCGCTCAGCTCGGCCAATGAGGCCCACATGTCGAACCGAGAGACCTGGTGGAACATGAGAACAGCTCAGGCTCCGCTCATCTTCACACAGTCGAGCTGAGCTCGAGTAGCAAATGATAGAACTAGCTCGGCTTGACCTATTGTCACCCCTACACGTGGCTTTGTGATGACCATTGGATGTTGATCCATGTGATAAAGAAAAGTGTTGGAGAAGGAAGATAATTTTCGAGACAAGGGAAAAATTCAAAAATGCTCTCAAAGACAATGAGTTGCAAGTGACTTTAATTCTAAAAAAATGAGTCGTATTTATAAGAGAATTTAACATTTAAATTTTATTCCCTGAAAGGCTTAGAGATGTACAATGTGAAATTCTTAAGCGTCTCGTGGATCACTAATAAGTGTCGTTTTACACTTATGTGGACCATCAAAAGTAGACGATTATAACTGCTCTTGGGTGAATTTCTACTTAATTGTGTGTTGATTTAATTGCTTTAGGTCAAAATCCAAGTTCATATGGAATCGGAGAAAAACAAAGCAAAATAAGCGAACAATGATCGAACGTGCACGAAGACTTGGAAATGGAAATCAACTTGCGAACATCTAAAAGTTGAAGAACTTATCGTACAAATAATCAGGGACTTAAGTGCAATTCATGACTAGAATTTTAGTTTCCTTATTTTAGTCAATTTCTAGTTTTGAAATTTTTGGGGACAAGATCTCTACACTATATTAGAGATTTGGGACATATAAATAAGGAGGATGAAATATACCATATTCCATATACCATATTCTATACACCATATTTAAGAATCAAAAGTAAGAAAATAGAGAGCAAAAAGGAGAAAAAGAGGAAGAACGACCAAGATCTTGAAGATTGGAACATGAAGATGAAGAATTCTTGGTGCAAAATATTCAACTTCCTCTTATCTTTTATTTAAGATCCGGTTATGTATTCTAAACTTTTCATCTTTTCTTTCTCCCGAATTATGAGTAGTTAGATCTTAATTTTGGATGAACGATGTAATCTAGTTTAGATTCTTTAATTTTAACTCTCAAATTTTGCTTATAAAATAATTATGTTTTGATTCTACTTTTTCTTAATGTTTGAAATAATTGGCCATTATTTCATTGATTTGTGAATTGTAACAAACCAATAGGTAAGTTATTAATCTAAACCACGTAGCAAAATCCATCAAATGGAAAAAAAGGTAGATATACGCTTTTGTTATTGCTACGGTCTGAATTGAATTCTTAGAATTAATACATCTAATTAAAGATGATTCTGACATTATAAATTGGCTTAATTAGATATGACTAATTTGAACTCGAAAGAAGAAAATTAGGTTAAATTCATGAATTCGACCGAATACAGCATTAGGAATAAATATTGAGAGAGAAAATTAGAGATGAAAACTATGGTGAACTCGTGAATCCAAATCCTTTAATAATTATACTTGATAAATTCTTGACTTTTACATTGATACTATTTTCTAGAATTAATAATTATAGTTTAAATCTTCAAATTAACCTATTTCAAATTGTTTTCAATAAATTAAAATTATGATTAATTGAGCTAATATCTAAATAAAATAATTTTCATGTGAACGATAATCTGGACTCAATAGGTCCACTTTATTGTTTGTTTGCGATATTGTGCACTTGCAATAAAATTATTTTCTAAAAACTTGTTGTGAAAATATTTGATTGCAAGTGAACAATATCGCACACAAGTAATAAAATAGATATATTGAATCTGGATTATCGTTATCACGTAAGACTATCCTTTGATATACTAGTTCGATTAATTTTAATCTTATATTATTTAAAACTTTTGAATTAAATTGATTTAAAACTATGAATTTTAGACGAAATTGTGAATGCAAAAGTCAAGAATTTATCAAGAAATATGATTAAAGAATTTGAATTCACAAATTCACCATAGTTGTCATCTCTAATTTCTCAAAAATTTGTTGTGAAAAATAATTGTATTACAAGTGCACAATATCACAAACAATTAATAAAGTTGACCTATTGAGTCCGGATTATCGTTCTCACAAAAATTATTTTATTTAGATATTAGCTCAATTAATTCTAATCTTAATTTATTGAAAACAATTTGAAATAGGTTAATTAGAAGATTTAAACTATAATGATTAATTTTAGAAAAGTAATATTAATGCAAAAGTCAAGAATTTATCAAGTATAATTATTAAAAGATTTGGATTCACGAGTTCACCGTAGTTTTCATCTCTAATTTATCCTCTCAAAATTTATTCCTAATGTTGTATTCGGTCGAATTTACGAATTTAACTTAATTTCCATATCTCGAGTTCAAATTAGTCATATCTAATTAAGTCAACTTATGAAGTTAGAATGATCCTTAATTATATGCATTAAATCTCATAAGAATTCAATTCAACACTGCAACAATAATAAAAGCGTATATCTACCTTTTATCCAATTTGTTGACGTCTTAACCCGCAGCTGCTCACGTGTCAACAGATCTCCAGTCACTCCTCTGTCAACATGTATGTTACCCGCACACTCGGACGACCGTTAGGCACCAAGATCTCCAGAGAAAAAGGGTCGGGCTATCGTTGGTACTCCGACGATTTAGTCAACTGCCGGTATATAGAAATAATACACGGGGGGAGGTGAGTGATTGGATGTGGGAGAGACAAGCAGGCAGAAGTTTGAGCAGAGTTTAGGGTAGGATTCAAGTGTGAAAAAAAACGTGCTTTGGAACAACCAGATACGTCAGATTTATAAGCGCAGAAGAGTCCCGATTGATTTAGGTAACAAATCAATCGATACCCAATGGATCCTCCTTCCTTATGGGATAGGGATCATTCCTTGTCAAGGCAATCTCCAAGATTACCTTCATTATCTGAGCTTATCACGTTGCATGATTTTAGGAGATTATGATTCGGTTTCCTTATGAGGATCCGTGCGCCAAATCAACGCAATCTTTCCTTAATTACTTCTCTGGTCATTCCCAGGCATCATGTCATTCGCTAGTTATAATTTATACGAAGTCTGGCGAGGCCATATGGGTCGACCGTGAGTGTCAAGGCTCTCCCTGGGCCCCGCGGAATTCTGGCTGCAGAAGGCTAAGGCGTTCGATGGCCTCCGGGGCGCTTTATCATAACTTCCGAGGCCCTAGTAGGGCCTAGATGAGGTTCTCGATGGGCCTCGGATGGGGCTCTTGCTGGGCCTAGATGAGGCCCTTGTTGACGTGGAGGCCATATCAGAATCGTGTGGTAACACAATTAACAAATTTTACTATGTGATCTAAATTAATAACTTACCTCTCGGCTTGTTACAATTCACAAATCAATAACAAATAATTATTTCAAGCATTAAAAAAATGAGTAAAATTAATACATAATTAAATTATAGCAAAACATGAGAATTGAAATTAAAGAATATAAACTAGGTTATATGATTCATCCAAAATTAAAATATAGCTACTTATAATTCAGTAGAAAGAAAAGATGAAAAGTTTGGAATACATAACCGGATCTTGAATAAAAGATGTGAAGAAGTTGAATATCTTGCACCAATAATTATTCGTCTTCACTTTCAATCTTCAAGATCTTAGTCGTTCTTCATCTCTTCCTCTCTTTCTTCTCTTGCACTTAAGTCCTTGATTATTTGTACAATAAGTTCTTTAACTTTTGAATGTTTACAAGTTGGTCCCCATTTCCAAGTCTTCGTGCACTTTCAGTCTTTGTTTTGCCTATTTTGCTTTTTTTTTCCTCCAATTCTATACGAACTTGGGTTTTGCCTAAAGCAATTAAATCAACACACAATTAAGTAAATTTACTTAAGAGTATTTATAATCGTCCACTTTTTGATGGTCCAAATAAGTGTAAAACGACACTTGTGAATCACATATGTAACAAATATTGTAAAAATAATGATCATTAATCATCAACTAATGAACTTTAAGTAAAGTAATGAATCTAATATATTAATGAACTCAAAAAAAAAAAAAAAATCTATATTTATGTAAATGTATTAATTGGGTATATATAGTTATATACACACTCAATATTAATAAATGTATTTAAATATATTTGAGAGGTGTTATCTTTGGTGGATACGAGTCACTAGTAAGTTTTTTATAGCTAATTTGATAGAGATTATAAATCAACTTATAAAACTAATATTGGTTTATTTGAGTTGAAAATGTTGACTTTTCAAACTATTTTAACATAAAATGACCCCCAAAAAAAAAATCTATTTTGAAATGACATTTTGTTGATTAAGAAAAATATAGTCATTTCATGTTAAAATTAATTAGTATAAAAAGTCAAAATTTCGATTGAAATAAACCAATTTTGATTTATAATCTCTGTCAAACAGAAACTTAACTTTAAATTAATCACTAGTCACTTTATTTTATTTTCTTCAATCTCTTATCTAATTTGATATTAAAATTTTCAATAAAAATCGATTGTACTTGTCTGATCATCAATTAGAGGTCCATAATAAGGCTAGTAAGGTCAAATATTAACATCGCGACTCAAGTCGCTTGGTCTATCAATTCTAATCTAAGGTCATCATAAGCACCTCACCACTATATTAAAAACCACATGTTTTGAACTGAAAAAAAATTTGTAGAGATTAATTATCACAGTTATTAATTAAAATAATTTGACCAACTGATAACAATTACATCTTAAAATTCTCTTTGCCACCAATAATCTTGTAATTGAGAAAAAAAAACTAGTAGTCTAGTATTGTCAACAAAAGAAGATGGGTCGATTAAAACAAAATACAATGAGACCCTCCAAATCAATATCGTAGACCTCTACTCAAGGAGACTAAATAAGGCCAACATGGCACAATAGAGGCTCGACCGGTGTAGCAACTAGAAAATCATTGTCGAGGGCGTATGGCATTGAATGGCCGGTGTGGGATGGCAGCAGCCCATGGATTGAATGTGATTGGACGGGACTGAACAGGACCTAAATGGCACGGTAAAGGCTCGACCGATGTAGCTAATTGGGCTGTTGATGACGTGGTTGGTGGGACCGCGACACGCTCACATGAAGGACACATGGTGAGGGTTGTTGAGGGTCATTTGCATGTACATATGTGGTGACAGTTTAAGTGACCTTAGTTCTTGCACTTCCTTCTGTAACCTCCTGTTCTCTTCTGTCAAATTCTCACAACACCTCTTCAAGAACTCACAGTCGACTTCAGTTTGCTTCAATTTCGTCCTGTGAAAATGAATTGTAAAAGTAGTTCGTTAGTGAACACATTCTTCAATTGAACCTAGTTCAATCTAACGTACTAATCATGTTATAAATGTCAAGTAAAACTACTTGATTCACAATCGCGAACCAATAACTACGATTAATTTGAGATCCTACAGACCCAATCTTGATTAATTTTGTCATTACTTTTAATAAGATATATAATCACCAGGTGGCAGTGGAACCTTGATTCATTATTCTTGTGATTTATTTTAATTCATCACACAACAAATCAGAGATGACACTACCACTTAGATAATGATAGATAGCATTATTCATTAAATAAGTCACTAAGCCTAAATTCATATTTTGCTTAAATCAACTCATTCGGACCAAGTCTATTAACTTTGACATACTAAAACACTTAGACCATTTCTAATGCTACCTTCTATTTTGAATGTCGATGTGACAATGAGGTGGAGGGAACAAAACTCATGTTGCAAATTTTGTTGTAGAAAGTCGTTCTGACGTCCAGTTTTAGAAATTCCTGTTAGACGGCCTTCCGCATATTTTTTCATTAAAGTTTGTCTATCTCTCTCATCTATTTTCTTTTTCTCTTTCCTCATTCCACTATCTATCTTCTCATTTTTTTTTCTCTCTCTTACCACATAGATTTGTTAGAAAGTGTGTATCATTAGAGATGCTCTTATGTTAGACGAGCTTCCACACATTTTTTCATTAAAGTGTGTCCTTCTTCCACTATTTATCTTCTCATTTCTTTTCTCTCTCTTACCACGTAGAATTTTTAGAAAGTGTCTAGCATTAGAGATGTTCTTATGTTAGACGGCCTTCCGCACATTTTTTATTAAAGTGTGTCTCTCTCTCTCATCTATTTTTTCTTTCTCTTTCCTACTTCCATTATCTATCTTCTCATTTCTTTTTTTTTCTCTTACCACATATATTTGTTAGAAAGTGTCTGGCATTAGAGATGCTCTTATGTAAGCATATGATTGTGTCCGATCAAATCTGTTTTCGACAATATTCATGTCATTTATTATTTCGAACTTGTATTTGAGAATTTTTAGCAAATTTTGATGAAATATGTGGTTGAAAAGTTAATAAAAATTGTGTATTCTATAAAATATATAGTTAAAATTAATTATTAACTTTTGACCACAACTTTTGATCAGACTTTAACTTCAACCAAATGAATGAGTTAAAGAGGCCACAAATATAACAAAATGATGAAAATGGCTCACCTTGCCCTCCTGTTCTGAAACCACACTTCCACCTGTCTAGCCCTGAGCCCCAATCTCTTAGACAAAGCCAGCTTTTGCTTCTGAAAAAACACCCGAAAAAAAGTTAAAATCTTGCACTTAACGGGATTGTTATTACTGCGTCCTGAACATGCACTTACGGGATTCAGAGTGTTGTGTTCTTTGAAGCTCTCTTCAAGAATGGCGGACTGATCTTTGGAAAGCCTGAGTTTTTCCTGGATCCGTCGCCGTCTTCCTCGTCGCTGATGCCTCGAGAGCAATCCTCTCGAGTTCGAGTTCGAGTTCGAGTTCGAGTTCGTCGCTGCCGGTAGTTTCTCTTTCGCTCCGCTTCCCACTCACGCTCGAGATTGTGCTGTTCGGGATGACACCCCGGCTTCCTCCTCCGCGTCCGCCGCAGTAGGAAGTCGGTTAACGTCAATACCCTTCAGAAACGGCCTGGTTTCTCGACCTGCATCATAATAACCACACCAAATACGTTCGGAAAAAATAGTCCTTGAATTTGTCAAGAATGTTCAACAAAAAAAAAAAACTGTGGGATCTGAATAAAGAGCATTTTTTCCCTTTGTCTGAGAAAATAATCAAAAGTACTTAGAAAAAAAGTAGATTAAAAAAGTGAAAAAAAAAATGAGTAAAAATTTTGATCAGATCTGATAACAGATGAAGAACCAACCTGAAGAAGGCCAAGAAGGAGAAGATGAGATTAAAGACGGCATGAGATTCAGCTGCAGTGAACTATTAGAACTAGAAGAAATCCAGTTATCTGCTCGGAAATTCAAGCTTAAACTCAAACCCAAATCTTCCTTTTCCAAAATCATTTTCTCAAATGAAATAAAACCCAGTTTATTGATTTTCTTTCACAATCCCGTGAAGGGAATTAGAATGGTGATCTCTAGAGAGAGGGAAAAAAATAGAAAGGTAAAGTCTTGACTCAATTGCAGAATGCAGATTGGCATGTGGGGATGCACTAAAGAGTGTTATATAGGGGAAAAAAAAATTGTGGGGGAGTAGGGTAGGGTAGGGTAGGGTTGGGGGTGGGGGCCCTGGGGGGAGTTATGATGGGCTCGATCAGGGTTTGTCAAATATCTCAATGATGGATATTGTCTCCCCTAAACATTACTCAATTATTTCTTGGACTGGCTCTCTCTCTCCCTCTCTCTCACACACACACATAATTATCCTAGTTATTATTATTTGACTATTATGATAAATAGATGGGTCCAACGTTGTACTGAAGTCATACGTTAGCCGAGTAGCTCAATTACGGCTTGGGAAGCGAAGCTGCGAAAGCATGTGCTTTGGGGGTTTAGAAAGGTAGTTTTCAGAAGTTGAGGACCACTACTGCAAACTGCTGAAGAGACGGCTGTGATCAGTTCACCATTATTGGACATTGAACTTTTTTTTTATTTCAAATTAATCATTGAACTTTCATTTTCGTTTCAATTTAAGCACTTTTATCTCGCTGAATTATCAAAAAGTGTCACAATTAACAAACATGTTATGACATGGTGGAATTTTTATTATTAGTGCGTTACTTCTATTGACTATCTAGATGAAAGTGTGAATTGCGTGACAAATTTTACTTTCAATAAAAATAAAAAGTACGACTTGTTTAGGAAGATTTTTTGTTTTTAGCTTAGTTGGATGATATAAATAACAAATAAAATTTTCATATCATAGTTAGTATTTCTATTAATTCAACATATAAACATAGACTTAAATTAAAATAACAATGAAAGGCGTTAGCCCCCATGCATGGTCTTACGATTTTGTGGAGATTTGTGTTTTTCATAAACATTCGTCCGGACCTGGTCAGTGCAACCCCCTTTAATAGCTAGCTTCAAATAAAAATATTTCCTTCATTAAAGCGAAAGGACGAGTAAATTTTGATTTTGTTTTTGTTAAAATTCAGATTTTTTGTACATTTTAATTAAAGTTGATAAAATATGTAGTTGAAAAGTTATAAAAATTATGCGTCTTATGAAATATAGAATTAAAATTAATTATTTATTTTAACTGATATTTATTTTTAGTAAATTTATAAGTAAAATCAAATAAAGCTTTTACCCCCACCATTATACAAATTATTGGTCTAAAGTCATGTCAGTTAGGTTTAGGACAACAATCATATATATCATGAATGGATGATTCTTATTGAATCAGGTAACATCATTACATCATACCCCACGAACAACACACCCCACCCCCACCCCCACCCCACCACAACAGCTCACGCTACCTCTTCTGTTTTGAAACCTTTTTCATGTGATTAGCACGCGGGGATATTTACAAAGTTGTCACTTTCTTATCCTTTTATTCGATTTTATAGCATGATAATATGCTTCTTTAAAGTCACCCTTTTCCCCATTTTTTAAGGTTAAAGATTTTCTCAAACTTTTTATTCAATTTCAGAACTTAGCTCCACTCGTACCGTATATTTAAGTCTAGCAAGTCTAAATACAGCAACTCAGCTGAACTCGTGGTGCACAATGTACGTCGAGTAAGTCAAGCGCAAAATAATCAAGTACTCGTTTGTATCTTCAAGGTCAACCGTCAATGTATTGCAACTTAGATGCACCCCATAAGTGGGATTAAATGCCGCATCTAGTTTAAATTGGGCTCCTACAACGAGGTAATTGGCTTTGAAGTATAATTAATTAAAATGTGATAATGTCATCTTAAGGTTTGCAATTGTACAAATTAGAGGGAAAAATGAAGTACACTTGTAGTAATTTAGTCTCTAACTTTTAAATTGAAGTATTTTTTTTTATTTTTTCAAAAATTAAAATTTTAATTTTGAAAAAAAAAGAGAGAGAGACAAGAAAAGAAATTAATTTTCTTTAAAATAAAATAATGTTGTAATCTTAAATCAGAAGTTAGGTAGGAAAAATGAGAAACACAAAAAGTAAAAATAAAAAAGACATTTCCAAATTGACATAAAGATAAAATGGCCAAATAGAAAATGTAATTATTTTTGTAATTTTTAAAAGACATATGATGTCAATATATAAATCAAATGCTTCAAGTGGTAGCTTATTTCATGTTGTTTATAAGTGTATGTTTGGTAGTGTTGAAATTATTTTTAAATACTTATAAGTTATGAATCTTATGGAATATGCGATAAAATAAATAGATAATAAACTGTGGATCATAAGAAATGCAGAGATAAAAAAATATGTTTGACTACTTTGAGTTATAATTTAAACTTTAGAAGAAGTCTGAGCAAGTACTTTATAGCTTGTTTGTCTAAATTTAAATTATAATTTAAACTAATTATATTAATTAAATATACTTTTTACCCACGTCTTTTCATATGATCTACAATTTACTATCATCGATGTTATAAAAATTGTAAACGTGTTGAGATATGGGGTTGAGCTCAAAATTTTCAATATAAAATGGCGCCGGGCGAGAGCATCTAGGCAATTGCAAAGAAAGCGTTAAGCGTGAGACGTGGAGGTCGTGTCTCACGTCTAAGTGAGTTTAGGCGTCGTTTCTATGAACTTTTAAAACAGTTGTATCCACTTATTATTTATAGAATCTATTATATTCATAATTTATTAGTGTATAAAAAATAATTTCAAACACGTATTTAGAATTTGGAGTGGCTATAAAGCAGCCGATGAAAGCCAAGAAGGAAAGGAAAGAAGAAGCCAAAAGAGAGAGGAATACAAAATAAGAAAAGAGGGTTGTTTTGGGGGGCAAAGGTTGAGACAAAGGGGAGTGGAATTCACGTGGGAATACTCCCCACCCTCGTTAGTTAGTCCTTTCTATTTTTCCCAGAACTCACGTGGACCGGCATGTCTTGCTGGTAAACACGTGATATGACCTATGTATGTGCATTTAATGTATGATACATCAGAAAAGACAGCCCGACACCCCTCTCTCTCTCTCTCTCTCTACAATCATTTGAACTATACCACTCTCCCTTCCCCGTGTACTATACCCTTGCGTTTCCACCTGGCCCCACAACTAAGAATAATACTAGGTTGCCACCACTCAGTATTTATTACTAATTTACATATAATACCGTGTCAATTATTAAAATAGAAACGGTGAGAAGAACATCTCTAATCAAGTTGTAGATTAGAAAAATTGTATGATACAAAAGATAGTAATAGATAAATTACAAAAAATTAAATAAAAAATGATTAACACACATTTCGATTGAAATAAATTATAAAAAATTAAATAAAATGGGTTTATCACACATTTCGATAATATTAATTATAAAAAAATAAATGGATGATATTTAAGACATCGTTCAAATGTGGACGGTGTTTAGACATCTTCCACTTTTTTTTTTTGCAATGTAAGCAATTTAAGGTGATATGACACACTTTTTAGTACAATCTACAGTTGCATTGAGATGCTCTTACTATACTTTCTAAAAATTCTATGTGGCAAGAGAGTGAAAATAGATGAGGAGCGAGAGAGTGGAAGGAGGAAAGAGAACGGGTAAATATGTGAGAGAAATAAACACAAAATAATAATAATAAATGAATGGAATGCAGTCTAAAAATGAACAACCTATTAAACAGTCTTCTACAATAAATGATGTCACATGAATTTTGTCATCTCCACCTCATCACTACATGCACTGACGAAGGTGGGGGGGTCCTATGGAGGACCCGGACCCCCCCCCCCCCCCCAAACTTTCTAGTAAAAATTGCTTCTTTTTAAAATAATAATAATAATAATTTATTACCATGCAATTTAATAGTGCAAATGATAATTTTGGCCCAATATCAATTTAATGGAAGGCAATTAGACCTATATTGGCCTAATAATAAAATTAATGATACAAAATTACAAATGATTGGCCAATTCTTCAATTTCAGTCCAACCATCTAAAAATTCAATCACATTTCTCCTCCATATTTTCTACACTGAATAAAGCAGTAGTTATGTTACGATATTCCAATACCTACAAATCACTCCTAAATTACTCAACAAATCACCCTATATTAAAAGACGGACAATTTGGTACTAAGTAGGATGATGAGTATTTGAGTTGGTTGTAATATAGTACAGAAAAAAATATTGTATTTTGCTTGTATAGGTATCTGTTTAGTTCAAGTCTTTATTCTTTTGTTGTCGGCAAGTTCTCAAATTGGAAAAATGAACATATTCTTAAAAAAAAAATTGTATGTTAATTTGGGAACCCCAACTTAAAAAAGCTAACTCTGCCACTGGCTACATGAGCTGGACCTTCAAAATAGAAGATATAATTATATATGCTCTTATCATTTACAATTTGTTTGGCTAAACTTAAATTATAATTTAAGATAGTCAAATGTACTTTTTATCTACATATGTCGTATGACTCACCACTTACTACTCATTTTTTATACATATAATTCATAATTTAAAAATATTTAAAAATTAATTTCAACATTGTCAAATATGCGCTTAATGTCATTGTGTTCAATGTGTTGTGGTGATAAACTCTGCAATTTCATTAACATGTTACAAAGTACTGTTTGAACTATTTAAATAGTGTAAAATACATTTGTTTCTTAAAAAAATCCTTTCTAAACTAATATTGCTCTTCGTAACTAGTTTTATTATGATTGTAGCAATAACAATATTTTCAGGAAACAATTGCCATTTCAGTGTAAAAGATTTACAAAAATCATTTAAATTGCTAAATTTTTGAAGAGGTTGATCAACAATTTATTGTACTTCTAAGGATAATTTATGAGTTTTCAAAAGGAAAATTTGCAATTTTCGCTCTCTCGACATTTTCAATCGATTACTAATCTATCCCCAAGCAATTTTTATAGCACCGGACATCCTCAAATTTTCAATTAATTGTAAATCACGTCCTTAATTACATATAATGATGGATAAATAAAATAAAAGAAAGCTAAAACAACAAAAATTACAAAAAAAAAAGTCTAATAACTTTTCAATAAGTGCAAAGTCTCTTCTTCCTACCCACCCCAACTATCACCTCCACACCACCACCACCTCCTCCTCTATGTCGCCACCAACACACGTCACATCTAGCCGATGTATAGACCATGTATTTTACAAACTTTGCATTCATCAACCCATTTTATTTCAATGGTATTTTAAATGCGCAACTATGTGCATCCCATTTTAGACGAAAAAAATAAGGCATAGCTATATTTAGGTATAGAAACACAATTTTTTCATAAAAAAAATTGAAATTAAATAATGTAATGATCAAACACATAATGTTGCTCGGAAAAGAATTAATAGATTTGTGACACTAAAAGGTCAAGATGTTACCTCCATGGCGAGCACAATAGCGGTCAGGGTTGATCTTGTGAGCAGCATTTGCAATATCTTGTACGCAACCTACACTTTCCTCTTTTGAGGCGTTGTTTTGCACCCATTGAACTAGATGCGATTAGTTCCATGTGTGCCACAATGATATCGACATCGCCTAAGCATTGTGGTGTGTGGTATGGAGGTGATGGCTATGGTAGGGTGTGTGGGTGGGTCGGTGGGTGTGTGAAAAATAAGATAATTAGTACTTTTTGAAAAGTTATGGAACTCTTTTTGCAATTTTTTCTTATTTTTATTTTATTTTAACTTTATTTTATTTTTGTTTATTTAAAGAGGATGATAAATTTGTCATTATCTGTCATTAGAAACGTGATTTACAATTAATTGAAAGATAGATAATGTCTGGTGCTATAAAAATTAGTTGATGATAAATTAGTAACAATTTATAAAAATCAAGGACGAAAATTACAAATTTTCCTTAAATAATAGTTGTGGGACGCGAATATATTAATAATTTGCCAATTTCATAAAGTTCAAATCCTACCTATATTAAAATTGTGAATCTTTTGGTTACTATTTAAAAAGGTCAACCAAAACAAGTTCGTTTTGGCCATTTTGAACAATATGTTTTCTTCCTTTCTTCCATGTGACACACCCAAAGGAAAAACCACACTCGATCATATGTGTGTATGCATATTTGTTTGATTTGGGTTTGATTGTCGAGTGATCTATTTTTGTTGTTTTCGATTTGCTCTTGTCTGATTGAGTTTTTGCAATTTGGTTTGTTCTTCACGAAATCTGGACTTCTTCAATTCCATCAATCCTCCATTTTTCACCGAAGAAAGCAAATGAGATGTAAGTGTATGCTAATTATTCTCTAAAACGTGAGTTGCTTGATCTTAGGTTTTTGAGTTGTAGGGTTTTAATTTGCTCGATATTTTTTGTTCTTTTCATTTAGAAAGTAATTAGGGCTTATATTTTTGAGTTAATTTGATGTGTATGATCTCTTTGAGAAATTTTGTAATATAATAAATTATGCCATAATTGCATATCTTCTTCACTTCCATCAATCATCCATTTTTTCCAAGAAAGCAAATGAGATGTAAGTGGATGCTAATTATTCTCTAAAACGTAAGTTGCTTGATCCTAGGTTTTTGAATTGTGTGATTTCAATTTGCTCAATATTTTTTATTATGTTGAGTTCATTTGGAAGGAAATTAGGGCTTATGTTTTTTACGTAATTTGATGTGTATGTTCTCTTTGAGAAATTTTTTAATATAATAAATATGCCATAATTGCATATCTTGTTAATTTGCGAAAAAAATTGGGGAAATGAGGTTAGAAGGAAGATAAATACATCTCCATTGTAGAAATTTGAAATGTGTGAAATGTGATTTATCTTTAACTATATATATATATATATATATATATATATATATATATATATATATATATATATATATATATATATATATATATATTGTATATTGTTTACATTTTGTGGAGACATTCAGAATTGCACAAATGCTTCTAAATATTGTATTTGATTTCTTTATAAGTTTACATTGCTGCTTTGTTGATCTTTGGACTCCTATTGAGTTATTGCTTCAAAGTGAGCACAATGATGTAGACGAAATGTTTTAATACCTAAACCGTGTGCAAAAATGCTTGTGTCGATGAATTGAATAAAGAATATAATTTATTTCTAATGTGATTTTGGTTCCTTCAAGTTCAAGGCAACGAAAAATATTGAAACTTCTTCTAGATTAACACTAGTATTTTAATAAACATCATGATTGTATGTATAATTAAGTTCCTAGTTAGTGTAATATTTTAGTCCTTGTTTGGTTCTGTTAAAAAATGTAGTTAAAATTAACAATTAATTTTAACCACATATTTTATGGGATTCACAAATTTTATTTAACTTTTCAACCACATGTTTTTATTTTTTATTTTTTTATCAAAATCCGTTAAAAACTTTCTCAAACAAACTCTTAATAATATTCTATTTAAGCATTAGTCAGGGATTAATATACGAGTGACCCAATTTTATAAATATCAAACATTTAAACGAACTTTTTGGAAAAAGAAAAGTTTTATAGCATAGTGTGGCAAGGTTTTGGTAGAACACTTTGGGCTATAAAAGATGTTTTATGATATTGTTAAAAACGTGAAAACAGTTTTTGTCTTTTTAAGGCTTGAAAACAATTTGTTGCAATATATATAATCATTTTTCATTCATAGGAATGTAGAAAAAGTGGGTTAGATTATTCAAATTTGGAGAACGTCGTGATATGTCGCAACTAGTTCTATCTAAAGAGACGAGTTATATTCAATATAATTCTCCAAATTTACCGTTTGCACATATTTATTTTAATTTTTTTATATAATATATTAACTAAATTTAATAAAATAAAAAATATATTGTGCCTAACAAAACCAACCCTCTCTTTTTTGATAAATTAATTTGGCAAAATCTATTAATAATTATAAACAATATTAAACTTTTGAATCTACATGTCTCGTCTTGCACCACTTTACATAACAAATTATGTTGTAAATGCATGTCAGGGGCCTAGTGTCTTAACATAAAAGGAAATTTCGATTTAAAATTAGGTTTCTACTTCTTCCCCAAACTTTATCCCCCATTTTGTTCTGGCATAAACTCCGTACCAATATTCAGAAAAAAATAATTGACTCTGAGAGAAAAAAGATAAGCAATAGCTTCCATTTTTTGCTTTTTAGTTCTTATATTGTTTATGCCTCATTTGCGCGTGTACAAGTCCCTTCAAATTATATATGGAGAAATTTGAAATGTAGCCAAAGGTGGATATTGGATTGGAAGTATGACAAATTTTTATAATATTTATAAATATGTCAATTTTTAGATATAAAATTTTGTTGGTAAAATATAAGTAATTTATATTTTTTAATTACAAAATCACGTGCAGAAAATTGAACAGAGTATCGACTTACTTGAATAAGCAGACGAATAATTAAAGGTTGGTCGAGACGAGTTCAACTTTTTTTTCATAAGACAATAATACTAACGGCCCATGATCCAACGACTTGGTTTTGTAATAGAAGTACTTCAAAATACAAGATCAACAAACCTACTAGTGTTTTGAAACTCTCTGAACGAACTTTGGAACGCATAAATAATATTTAGGGACTGAAACAGAGAACACAGAATAATGCAGGATGAATAAAATATTAAACTATAGAAGACGATTTTTGACTGAATAAAATCTGGAAATAGGAAACCTATTTATAGATGTTCGAAAGTTGCTTCTCAAAAGACACAAACCACTGAAAGGTTATGTCTAAAAGGACATAACCCATATGTTCAGATAGACATATCTATCTGGACAGATTCTAGAAGCCAATCGATACATGGGGCATTCTGAGTAATTGATTGAATTGAAGGTTTGAAATAAAATAAATAAAAAGTTATATATCTTCACGATCTGAACCCGGCTCGGCCGGCGGCAGTGGGTGTCGACTTTAACCCACCTCACTAACATATAGGTCTCCTCCCTTCTAAATACAATTGATACCCCTTGAGGCCCAAACCTAATTGCACAACTTGAACTATTTAGGGAAAATTGCCTATAAGTCACTTACACATGACTTGTTTCAAATTAGGTCAAGATATTTTTTTAAATTGTGATTAAGTCATACTTTAAGCAATATTTTAAATTAATTCCAAAATAATCCTCTGATCCGTATTTTTCATCGGTACATTTTTCTATCTCCACAAACCTCTTCTGCAGAGCTTGTAATCGAAAATCATAACTTCAATTCCGGCGACTGTGTGTAGTAGTACCACGAGAATGGAGAGTAGATCAATGATACCACGAGAATGGGTAACTTCAATTTCGACGGAGGCGGAGGTGGAAGTGGAGGTGGAGCAATGGTAACTTCAACTTCGGCGGAGGTGGATCAGTGGTAACTTCAATTCTGACGGAGACGGAGGCGGAAGTGGAGGTAGAGGTGGAGGTGGAGCAGTGGTACCACGAGAATGGGTTTGCCTGTGAACAAGTTGTGAATTCATGGAAGCTTTTAGAAATATTCATCCGCTACTAGCTATTCCAACTGTTAATTCTTTGAATGCTGGTAGTCCTTCATCCTTGTAGGATAGTGTAGTTAGTTCTCTTCCTCTGTAAGATGTTTTGTCTCTCTTAAAAAAATACTACTAACGTTGCCATTTGAACAAAATGTGAGGACAACAAAATATGGGATGAGCGTATAAGTTAATGTTTAGGAAGTATATTTGTTGTGGTCATGATTTGTTCTTTGTTAATAGTAGCTTGAATTTCTGTAAGGATGAATGATAGTAGCCCTTAGATTATTTCTTTGTGTTGTTAGTCATGTATGTTGTTTGATACTGTATTATAATAAAACAGTATCACAAAAGTATCATAACTGAAATTATATAGAATTTGCATACGTGCTTATAATTTCTATTATAATAAGTTTTCGGAATCGTCTCGACGAGCCGGTCGAGACCAAGATGGCTTTGCGGCTGCTAATGATGGATTTTAGCAATTTGAAGTCATCTCTTTAGCTTAAAACGGAAATCTTTAATTTGTCGTACTAAAACAAAGATCACAACAAAATTGACATAGAATTAGCATACGTGTTTGATCTTTGTTTTAATCCATGATACTATTTGATCTTTGTTTTAATCTATGATCTTTATTTTAATCCACGATCTTGTTTGAATCTATGTGGAATGGATTTTATTTATGATACCGTGATTTTATCTTTGATACTGTTCAATTATGGCAAGGTTTGAACATATTATACTGTTTGAATATCTTAGTTTTGTCTATGATATTGTTTTAATCCATGATACTGTTTTGTTTAGGTAATGTACATTAGTATAATTTGATACTGTTTTAATCCCATGATACTGTTTTAATGTCTTAGTTTTAATCTATGGTATTGTTTTATTTAGATAATGTGCATTAGTATATTTTGATACTATTTTAATTCATGATACTGTTTTATTCTATGTGGAATGAGTTTTATTTATGATACCGTAATTTTATTCTTTGATACTGTTTAATTATGGCAAGATTTGAACCTGTGATATTGTTTGAATGTTTTAGTTTTGTCTATGATACTGTTTTAATCCATGATACTATTTTGTTTAGGTAATGTGCATTAGTAATTTTGATACTGTTTTAATCCATGTTCTAATCCATTATATTGTTTTGCATGTCTGGGTATCATACATACAACACAACAATACACATGGCTAATTAAACGGTATCAAAGATAAAAGGATGGTATCATAGTCATAATGTGTTGTTTGATCTTCAGTATTATGCAAAACAAGATCACAATAGAAATGAACATAAAATTTGCACACGTGTTTAATTTTTATTATAATATGGTTTTGGAATGGTCTCGACGAGACGGTCAAGACCATTAGCTTTACTATCACAGATGATGAATTTTACCTATTTGAAGTCGTCTCTTTAGCTTAAAATAGAAATCTTTAATTTTTTTTTGTCAAAACAGTATCACACATCCTCTAAAATAGTATCACGGATAAATGTATCTTTATTGAAGCCATCATTCATCTTTCTCTTGTTGAACATCCTTTGAACTTGATCTTTTTTCATTAACACTCCCAGTTCTTGATTGATCAGATCCCAGCTCTTCATTATCACTACAAGAATCATAGGTTTAACAGTATCACAAAAAAACAATATCACAATATATGCAGACTAGTAGTTGGTTAAAAACCATTTTATATCAACATTTTGCTAAAATCTAAATAGAATATAACATAAGAAAAGTGGAAAGAATTGGCGCACCTTCCTCTCAAGAAATACAAAAGAACATAACCAAGGGATTCAAGATCATCACGCTTTTGCTTTGTTACGCAAAACAAGAAAATGTGATCCACATGTCATCATGCGAGATAACCCATCATTTATCTTCCTCTTCTCACGATCTAAACTAAAAGAAGTGGGTATGAGTCTTGTCTTAAAAGAAAGGCCGGAAAAAGCGCTTATCGACTCATCAATTCCAAGATGAGTATTACAACTTGCATAGCGTGCAGATCCACATTAAATTTTTGTTCTCCTTGCATAGAGAAAAATAAAACAATGTATACTCATCTTTATATCTTTGTTGTTGAAAATGAACTCGTATAAAACTATAAACCAAATCATATCATCACTCAAGTAGTAGCCACAAAAAAGAGTTAATATCTTTGTTTTTTTTCCAACATAAGTGAGAAAAGAAAATGTTTTCGATCCAAATAAGAAAAGGTTCAGAACACTTTTGTATCTGTAAAACAAAACTGTATCACAACAAAACAGTATCATAGTTAGCGTTTTTTACAATTAATGGTATGTTGGTCTTTTAGCTCTAAAATATGACTTTAATTGAATTAAGTTTTGAGCATATGACTTTAGAGCCCATAAGTACTAAAACAGTGACCGGCCTTGAATTTACCCAACTATTTATAGTGAACACTTTGCTTTTAGTTTTCCAATGTAGGATTGAAACTTTTTCAATTCCCATTATTTTTCAATTCCAACATTTTTTATTTTAAATGACATACTTTGGATTTAATTTCTCATTCACCCGAAATTGGTTTGAAGAAACTAAATATACTACGTTATTTTACTCGTGGAGTAGAACAAACTTGGCCAAAGAAATTTTTGTTTTCAACCACGGGACCCACTCAAATAATTGGTCAAAAGATGGTCAAAACCATTTTATAAAACCAATTTCTAACAATTTCAAATATACTTTTTTGTAAAAATGACCATTTTTTGTGTGGTTAAGATTTAACGGTAAATGATAGTCGTACAATAGCTTCTAAGAGAAGCTATCAATCAAAAAATAAATCGGTAGATTAGTGCAAAAAGTCGGCAATTGATTTTTTTTGTTAAAGAAAATCGAGAGATTTGTCTGAAAAATCCACATTTGAAATTTTTTTTGTCTTAGGATAATATACACTAATTTATATCATTTAGTCTAGACACTTATTTAATTTCAACTTTTAATTACTTGAATGCCAATTTGAATTGAAAATCAAAAAAAAAAAAAAAAAAAAAAAACCTTTGATCTCAAAACAAATATTTCAATATCATAAATGTTTTCGATGTATGCAAAATTTTGTCCATTTTTTTCGTTGATATTGACAAAATGGGCACAGAGACAAAATAGGCACAAAATAGTGCTCATTTTGTCGATATAAAAATGGACGGTCATTTTGTCAATATCTTTTGTTGATGATATTTGACAAAATGATAGTCCATTTTGTCGATGAAGAGATGAGTTTTGTACCCATTTTATACCTGTTTTCGACCAAATGTAACCAATTTCATTATCTAACAATAAAATACATCAACAAACTAGATCAATAAAATTTGTAAATTAAACTCAATATCTAATACAATCCACTAAAATACAAATTAACTCAAAAACATTTACCCAACAACATATATTTACATAAAATATATCGACAAAAAATAGAGATACAATATATTAAATTTAAGTTTCATGTAATGTATACAAAAAATATACTAATTTTCACAATTTCAAATAGCTCATAACTAATTCCAAAAATTTCAAATCGATCTTCTTTTTCAAATAGCTCAAAAACAAGTGATAGATCTGACAATGTATTTGAATCTGAAATAAGAATAAGAGAATTTGATCACACAAATAACAAATTAGAGAGAAATAGGGCTTAGGGTGGCGGCAATGGCGAAGGAAATGAGGAGAGAGAGTAAGCGTGAGAAGATAAGAAAAAGAAAAAAAATTGCGTTTATTCCCCCACCCCCACCCCCACCCCCACCCCTACCCCTACCCCTACCCCTACCCAGGAGAGAGTGAGCATGAGAAGATAAGAAAAAGAAAAAAATTGCGTTTCTTCCCCTCCTCCTCCTCCCCCCCTACCCCTTCCCCCCCCTATTTCGACTTATTTTCATTGAGTTAAGGTGTTTGAGAAATTTTATGCAAAGAAAATCACTCGACACTATTAAGTACACCCAACTAGTATCGAGTTTGAATTGGTAACATTTTCGACTTTAATATTCTCACTCAATCCTCGATTACTTCTAATAATCACTAGTCAAGTTATTTTGCTCAACATGTTTTTTTCCATTGCTACTTTTGCTCCATTAAGCGCTCAACATGTTTTCTCCATTGTTACTTTTGCTCTATTAAGCGTCTAATTTAACATATTTTCTACATGCACAAGTTTCTTTGTTATTAATAATTGTACACGTTGGCCTATATCGTAAGAGATTTTTGAATTAACGTCCAAACGAATAGTACTTGGAGGGTTTTCTAGGCTTGGTAATGAATAATAAAGGACTTGATCGTGCATCTCCTATAAGCTATATATTTTGAATAAATGTAGTTGTACGAATATCTCTAATGAATTGAAAATCTATTAGCCTTAGTGCATGTTTGGTACCAATTTTAATGGGTTTTTGTTTTCCATTATTTGACCACACCGCAAACAACCGAGAAAGATGAGATGAATAGGCTTTTATGACCAATATATCCCTATTAATTTCAACTTTGCACACCGCAACTTTCGACCCAAACAATGCGGATGAAATTCGGGGCAATATCTGGGTGTTTTTTCTGGAAGTACATGGGCGATCACCCAAGCAAAAAGCTTGGGTGATCACCCAATCTCTGATACCATTAGCGAGAGATGAAATGGATCCAATCGGGCGATCGTCCGAGATTGAATTCAAGACTATCGCTCCTTAATGTTTGTGTATTTTTCATGGACAAGATGCATCAAATGAAGCTTAATTTGCTAATCCAAGAATTATCCTAAATATAAATTATGACTTCTACACAACACACTTAGATTACACTAATCCTGGGATAAATCTTCTTGTTTCCGAGGACAAGGATAGATGCAACTAAAATACATAGTAATCAGCAAAATGCAGCTAATGATCCAATGTAAACCATAGAGCGCAAAGTGAATAACAAGAAGACCCAATATTACTAGAAAATTCTTGGCAAGAGACCGTGCTAACAATGGCGTATAGAGTGCAGAATTAGGATTAAAGGAGAATGTGTATGAGAATATACATTGGATCTCATGATATTCAAGAATTCCCGGGTATACCATGGAATATGAAGATCAACCGACTAGAATTTCAAAGATAACAAAAGGATTTAAAATGCTCCATGCGTTTACGGTCTAGTTATATATAAGATGTGATTTTATATAATACTGCGGCTACCATTGGGGGGAAAAAAGCGGGCAGTTGCGAGATCGCATACCATTGTTTGTGTGTCGAATGAAAACTTTTGCTTGGAATATCTTTGTAGTGCTTTCGTTTATTCAAAGCGACGGTGAAAACTGGTGGTGGGCGGAGTCGTAGTAGCCGGGCGGTGGATGAGGATGAACACAATCACAAGGAAGAAGGAGTACATTGTGTGAAACTTTTGGGGAACTCCACGGATCTGACCATAAAGAGGAAAGTGCAATTGTGAATTTCGTCGGCCTTGTTTAGGTCAAAAGTTGCAGCACCTGGTTGAAATTAACAGGGACATTTTGGTCATAAAAATAGTATTCTTTCTGCCTTTTTTAGTTGTTTGCAGTTTGGTCAAATAATGGAAAACAAAAAAAACTCATTAAAATTTGTACCAAACATACTCTTATTATCTCCTAATAAACAAGTCAACTCTTAAGATTTTTTTTCCCAACTAGAGTACAAATAAAATGACTAAAATTGAATAAACAAAATTACTAGTTAAGTTGTCTTGTTTAATAAACTTTTCGATGCAGAAATATCGTAAAAGAATTTACGAAAATATGATGAAAGAAGTTCAAGAATAACCCTAATAGAAAATAAAATTTAGATATAGTATATGAGATATAATTATACTCACCAATTAATGATAAAAACCATCAGATAATAAAAATTATATTCCCATTTTATTATCATTTAAACTTATTAGTTTTTCCCCATTGCACACTAGACTCTCAATTCACAAAATTCATTGACGATTGCTGTGCACGCGTGGGATGGGAGAGTGAAGTTTCCGATGATTTCATGATAATTTGATTGAACTAAAAGCTAGGGTTGTTGTACTATAAGTAAACCGACAAGATGCCGGATGATGATTGCGTGTCCCCACGGGTGCGTGCTAGCTGTTCCACGTGTTCCCCCAACTCCAATAATACATCTGCTTTCGTGTCCCGACAATGCAAACCCCGGGTCCGTACTAGGCTCCTCTACCATGTGATTTTCACGTGAACTTGGACCCCTTTTCTTTATGTTCCAATTATTGGCCCCCCTCTCGATTGTCCCCATACATAATTAATTATTTATTGTCATTTTCTTGTAATTATTTTTTGAAATAATTAGACATAATCACCTATCTATATGACAACTGCTTTAGAGCATCTCCAATGCTACACTTTCTAAATAAATCTACGTGGCAAGAGAAAAGAGATGAGGAGAGAGAATGTGGAAAGAAAAAAGAAAAGAAAAAATAGATGAGAGAAATATACATAATTGATTGAAAAAATAGATGAAAGGTGTTTAATAGGATGTCTACAACTAGACGGTTTGTTGGACGATTTTCAACAATAAATACTGCCACATCAGTTTTGATCCCTCCACCACCATGCATCGTCGGTGAACATTGTTGCATTGGAAATGGCGACCTTTGGAGTGCCATCTCCAATCTGACAATGTCTAATATGATATGTGAAGAAAACATTGACGTTATATCAAAAACTTATCCAATCTTTGCAATAATGTTCGTTGTGCAAATGTGACAAATTATTATTAGCTTTTTAGAAAAAGAAAAGAGATAAATGTATTGATTGAATAGAGATTATTAAATTAATTATGGACGTTGTCGAGAAACGATGTCTGGAATTGAGATATTGTCTTCAGACGCTTCTATTATTAATTGTCTTATATAAGTCTTTTTGACCATTTATCAAAAAAGACTTGAGCATTGTGCGTTAACGTTATTGCGTTGGAGATCTTCTTGGCCTTAAATAATAGATCTAATAAAATGTAAGAATATAAAATCTATTTTATTGAACTAATCATTTAAGGACTCGTGAGACAGTGATTATCATTTGGTCCATGTGACAACCGTGTTAGCGTTAAATGATAGGTCGAATGAAATGTGAGGATATAAATCTATTTTATTGAATTTAAAACTATGTTGGTATTAAATAATAGGTCCAATGCAAAGTGAGTATATAAAATCTATTTTATTGATTTATTATTTAAGAACACGTAGTATTTGATAAATAGCATTACTCAAATAATAATGATATGTTTGATTCGTAAAAGTATTTATTATTGAAATGATTAAAAAATAAAAGTATTTAATAAATCACTTAATATGCTTAGCCAAGTGTAACTTTAAGGTACAACTTTATTTCAATACACCCCGATCTCCTGTAGTTTCTTGTTTCAACTAATACGATTTATTCTTTCTGATAATATAAGAACCTTAAATTTTTTTGCTTTATTTTTTTTCAAACCAAGCCTTGTCGTTTTTACAACTATGATTTGTTTTATTACCCTCTTACTACCTTCTCTCTACCTTTTCTGAAGCCACTTTTTCCATTTGAAACTTGAAATTTAGCCATATTCTATTTCTATTGGAGCTTAGAATTTAGAATTCAGCCACTATTTCTATTTGAAACTTCAAATTTAGCCATCTTGTCTTCTCAGTGTTTCCATAATTGATTGTAGCCACTGTTTCCTTTGAAACTTGAAATTTAGCCATCTTCGTCTTCTTAGTATTTTCATATTTTTCCATTAGAGCTTAGAATTCAGTCAGTTTCTATTTGAAACTTGAAATTTAACCATCTTGTCTTCTTAGTGTTTCTACAACCTTGTCCAAATAAACCCCATACAAATATAACATAGCACATTAAAGAATTGAAAAGAAGATCACAAAAAAATACTCATTTCTTATTTCAGAAATAAAAATCAACCTCAAAATATAATATGCAATTAAACAAAATAATATACAAAAAGGAAAATAGTTTCACCTTTTAACAATGCAATTGAATTGGATCTGTGATTCTCGGGAAAAAATTCAATCGATAAGAACTACTTGGCCTACAAAAAATGCTTGGAACTAAACATTTTTTCTGAAGTTTCGATTAAAAAAAAAATCTTGTTAAGTAAAAAAAATTAGAAAAAGACAAAGAAAATGAAAAACCCACACATATGTATTACAAAAAAAAAAAAAATTGTTACTGTTCATTGCCGAGCAACTTGACAATGAAAAGTTCATATTACTGTTCACGTTTTTTTTTAAATAAAAACCCACACATATGTATTACCAAAAAAAAAAAAAAAATGTTACTGTTCATTGCCGAGTTGATGAACAGTACAAATTATTGTTCACATTTTTTTTTAAAACCATTTTCTTTGTCTTTTTCTAATTTTTTTTTGTTGCCGAGAATGTGTCCGGAATTTTTTTTTTTTAACACAATGTTGTCGAGTAACTTTCAAAACTCATATTTTTTTTTTTTTTAAACATGTTGGGCATTATCATTTTAATTTTATTTTAGGAATAATTGCATGAAAATTCCTTATTGTTTTAAAATCATTGAGATATGCCAATAACCTAAAAAAAGAAAAAAATTAATTTATTTTTCTTATTTTTTTTCTTTTACACTTGATTTTCATTCAATTTTTACTAATCTTGTTTTTTATTTTACATTTTAAGTTTACAAATTATTCTAAATAAATGCTATTATTTTTTCTTTAATTTTTTTTCTTTTACTTTTCATTCAATTTTCTACCAGCAACGCGACAAATTATTGTTACTTTGTGAAAAAGAAAGAGAAATAAACGACATTGAATGAACAGACATTAATTAATTCATCACATCACAAGAACAACGCTCTGCATCAGATATCGCGCCAGACGCTTCTTATTATTGAATTGTACACATGCCACTTTTCGAATTACTTTATCAAAAAAGATTGTGACATCAAGGCAAGATTAACATTATCAGACGAGACAGCCTTCAAATTTCTTAAATAATAGATCTAATAAAATGTAAGAATATAAAATCTATTTTATCGAACTAACTATTTAAGGACCTCGAGGTGATTATTATCACTCGGTCCATGTGACAACCGTAAGTAAGATATAAAATATTAGGTCAAAATGAAATGGAGGATATGAAATCTATTTTATTAATTTAGAAACTGTATGGTATTAAATAATAGGTCCAATGCAAAGTGAGTATATAAAATCTATTTTATCGACTTATTATTTAGGAACACTTAGTATTTGATAAATGGCATTACTCAAATAATAATGATATATTTGATTCAGTAAAAGTATTTATTATTGAAATGATTAAAAATAAAAGTATTTAATAAATCACTTAATATGCTTAGCCAAGTGTAACTTTTAAGGTACAACTTTATTTCAATACAACCCTATCTCCTGTAGTTTCTTGTTTCAACTAATACGATTTATTTTTTACAATAATATAAGAATCTTAAATTTTTTCTCATTTATTTTTTCGTCCAACACTGTCGTTTTTACAACTATGATTTGTTTTTATTACCTCTCACTACCTTCTCTACCTTTTCTCGAAGCCAATGTTTCCATTTGAAACTTGAAATTTAGCCATATTCTATTTCTATTGGAGCTTAGAATTCAGTAATCTGCCAATTTTTCTATTTGAAACTTCAAATTTAGCCATCTTGTCTTCCTCGGTGTTCCATAATTCAGATTGTAGCCACTTTCCTTTGAAACTTGAAATTTAGCCATCTTCGCCTTCTTAGTATTTCCATACTTTTCTATTAGAGCTTAGAATTCACCGGTTTCTATTTGAAACTTGAAATTTAAATCCATCTTGTCTTCTAGCGTGTTTCTACAACCTTGTCCAAATAAACCCCATACAAATATAACATAGCAATTAAAGAATTCAAAAGAAGATCACAAAGAAAAATACTCATTTCTTATTTCAAATAAAAATCAACCTCAAAATATAATATGCAATTAAACAAAATAATATGCAAAAAGAAAAATAGTTTCACCTTTTAACAATGCAATTGAATTGGGTCTGTGATTCTCGTGAAAAAATTCAATCAAATCGGATAAGAATTACTTGGTGAGCAAAGAATGCTTGAACTAAACATTTTTCTAAGTTTCGATAAGAAAAAATCTTGTTAAGTGAAAAAATTAGAAAAGAGAAAGGAAATGAAAACCGTATACAAAAAAAAAAAAAAAAAAAAAAAATTTACTCGGTAATGAACAATACATTTGAGATATAGGTGAAATCATGTGTAATTTGCCGTTTAGTAAATTACTCGATCACGAATTTCTCAAATCAAATCTCTCTCCGTTCGCAGACACACCCATGGGGAAATCATGTGTAATTGCTTTATAAAGGAAGATATGTGACATCATCCAATGTCCTGTGGAGACCTAAACTTAAATTTTTATTTCATCACATTCCCACCATGGTAAAAGAAATATAAAATATGTAGTAAAGGATTCATGGATTAGATCCCATACTAGAAGAAGCCTGCAGATTCAAATATCCCAGTCTTGGATGGGAAGAATTCCATCTGAGTTATATTTTGTCATTGACATTCTTATCTATACAATTTTCACCATCTTTTCTTCATTTGTCAAACCATTGGAAGCATTTGAGTGTTCATCAACATATTAATGGTGGCTTTTTACGATAGTTATCCAAAAAAGCAGCGTTTGACACATACACTCTCAACAAACAGATATCTCACTTCAATGTAATGAAATGCATTAATTGGTAATGCCAACATATCCTCAAATGCAAGATGATAATATGAATGCCTAAAGTTTCTATAAGACAAGCAATTTTGCACGTATAAGTGGATAAAATCACATGGATCAGCTTATTTATGTTTAAGTTTTTCCTTGAATCTTACATTTCTCCTGAATTTTCTCACTAAAGCATATTTGTCTTAATGTAAATAATCTTGAGCCCGATTGATATTTCAGTGGGTCTCCTATATTTGATTACCAACCAATCACAAGAAAAATACTTATTTCTTATTTCGAAATAAAAATCAACCTCAAAATATAATGTGCAATTAAACAAAATAATAATATGCAAAAAGGAAAATATTTTCACCTTTTAACAATGCAATTGAATTGGGTCTGCATGATTCTCGTGAAAAAAATTCAATCAAATAAGAACTACTTAACCAAACAAAATGCTTGGAACTATACATTTTTTCAAGTTTCGACAAGAAAAAATCTTGTTAAGTGAAAAAAAATTAGAAAAAACAAAAGAAATGAAAAACCCACACATATGTATTACAAAAAAAAAATTATTATTGCTCATTCACGAGCAACTTCTAGCAATGAAAAGTTCAACTTTCTTGTTCACAATTTTTTTTTTTAATAAAAACTCACATATGTATTACAAAAAAAAATATTCTTGTTCATTGCCCGAAGCAACTCGACAATGAAGAGTACAAATTATTGTTTACGTTCTTTCTTTCTTTTAAAACCCACACATATTCGTATTACAAAAAAAAAAAAATGGTTACTGTTCACATTTTTTTTAAAGCCATTCCTTTGTCTTTTTCTAATTTTTTTTTTTTTTTACAATGTTGTTGAGCAACTCGAAGAACTCAAAGAACATTGTGTTTAAATTATTTTTTTTTTTTTTTTGTGTTTGGAAATTTTTGTTTTTAACACAATGTTGTCGAGTAACTAGACAACACAGATTTTTTTTTTTTTTTTTTAAACAAGTTGGGCATTATCATTTTTAATTTTATTTTAGGAATAATTACATGAAAGGTCCCTATTGTTTTAAAATCGTTGAGATATGCCAATAACCTAAAAAAAAAATTCTTTAATTTATTTTTCTTATTTTTTTTTCTTTTACACTTAATTTTCATTCAATTTTTTACTAATCTTGTTTTTTTATTTTACCTTTTAAGTTTACAAATTATTCTAAATAAATGCTATTATTTTTTCTTTAATTTTTTTTCTTTTACTTTTCATTCAATTTTTCACTAATTTATTTTTTTTTGATGATATAAACAAATTGTACACAATTTCTTTAATATTTTGATTTTGAGTCATTAGCTGAAAAAGTTGTACCCGAGAGTTTGGTCCAATTCAAATTCTCGAAATGGTGCAATTCAATAAAAATATAAAAATGGTCACTTTACCACATCACTTTACCAAGGTCGTTCTGAATCTTAATTATTTAATTTTTATACTGAATTATGTGCTTATTTGGTTCTGCTTTTTCTTATTATAATTTCAATATTTTACTTAATTAATTGTATTAAATGGTATGTGCTTTTCATATTTATTATTTACGTATTATATATTTAATATTTTTATACATATATATTCAAGCAATTCCTACAATCTAAACGTAAAATTTATCTCTATATTTTTACAGACGTACAATGCACGTAAAAAAACTAGTATTATAAAAATGACTTCCATACAGAAATTTTGAGTAAGCTTTATTGAGTGGGACCTTGTGATACAACTTGATTTGAATAGACTTTCCCCAACCTTTATTGTGTCAATCAATCTTATCAAGGCATCGTAATCTATCACTTGTATTGAACTTGACAAATCAAATTGGTCAAGTTTCGCCCACTAAGACCATACTATTTCTTAGTAGTGGTCTCCTCCCACATTTAAAAGAATTTATGTTGGTTAGTGCTTATGGCTGTTGTCCTCCCTACTAGTGGAGAGGTTATTTTCCTGTAGGAGGAGAACAACCGTGACTCAGTGCTATGTTGGTGAAAAAAAAAAGAATTCATTTAATATTAGTAAATGTTTTTGATCAATTACCACTACTTATATAGACAATAGACAACATATCTCCTCATCACCACTCACTTTTTTACATAGCAAGTTGAAAGTTGAAATATGCTTCATATATGATAGTTTTTGTTAATAAAGAGTTAATTTTAAAAATACTTTACATATACTATATTTTAATGAAATTTAGTGTCGGTATGGTAGAATTTAAAAGTAATTTTTAAAGATTTTAATAAAATACGTGGTTGAAAAATTGATAAACATTCGTGTCTCATAAAATATATGGTTGAAAATAAATTTTAAAAAGACGCCGGACATGCTTTTATCAAGCCTACGCTTGAAAACGCCTTAACATGACAGAGAATTGTTCATAACCGCCTTAATTTACACAGTTTATAATTCAAATTAAATTATTTCAAATGTTTCTCTTGCGAAATAAATATGTCCCAATATTTTCTTAATTATTTTAGTTTCAAATTAAATTTTACTTATTTTTAACAAAAAGGTACGATAGTTTTCACGCCTACTCACGTAATACTGAATGGGTTTATTATGATTTCTTTTAATTCAATTGTTAACTCGAGACATTTTTTTTTATGAAATAAATATGTCCTAATTTCTTCGTGTTTATTTAAGCTCTAAATAGATTGTGCTAAATGCTTGTCTGGTACATTTTTGGTGAAATAAATATGTCAAAATTTATACCTTGTTTGTATGTACATGCTCCTTGTATTCTATATGTTTATTTATAGTAAGATTTATGAATAATATAGTAGATTAGTGATATCCTATTTTCAATTGGGCGATTGTTATGTTGTTTCAAATTCAATGTGTCATATTGCATTATTAGATGAATTGTCGGCGTAAGTAAATGTCACGTCAACAATTCATTCAATGTGCAGTGACACGTCGAACGCGTATGGACAACATAACAATTGTCTACTAGAAATAAGAGATCACTCTTTTAATATAAAACTAAATTAAAAATCAAGTTTTCAACTCTGTTCTTTTGATACACGTCATGCAATTTATATCTTCTACCAAAGCCACGTAATAAAGAATGGTGAGGCCCTCAAAGAATTGGGTTCAACCTTTAGAAACTATATCTTCAACAATAATTGATTGCATTCATGATTCTTTCTCTCTCTCTCATGTCATCTCAATAATGGATTCTGAGCTACATAATGTAGTGTTACCCGTATTTATTTAAACTACGTCTCAAATGCTCTAAAAATGTTCTAAAAAGAAGAAATATTTTTAGACTATTCTATTCTTACAAATTTTTTAAATTTTCATATTCATTCTTAGTATTCATTAATATATAATTATTTTTTAATATTTATTTATTACTTATTTATTGTTCATTCTTTGTACATTAAATTTTTCAACAATTTATTAAATTAAATATAGAGGTGAAAAATAATCTCAAATTTTTTTTTTTTTTTTTTTTTGCATTACGTAGATGAAATGAATGAGAAATGAGTTTAAAAAATGAATGAAAAAAAGTTGTAACTTTGTTTATCACCATATTAAAATTCAAATCGACGCCGCTTAACAAAAAGAAAGAATACACACAAAGAATATTGTTTATAAGGAGGCATTCTTTCCAATAAACGTATAATATTATATAACAATCATTACATTCTCGTGCAATAAAATTAATCATTATTAATTTTTTTCTCAGAAAATACAACCATAAAGATCTATATTAATACATCATTAATTCAATACAATTTGATATCAATAGTTCATCAATCATCAAAGCTCAAATTACCAAAATTTCTTCACTAGGTTCAAGTTACTATTCGTATTATCACTATATAAAACTCATCTCTCGATTGCAATTATACTTCTATGAATGTAAATAAAATATTAACATCGAACAATACAATACAACTTGTTATCGAGAATCATATTTTTTTTTATCTTTATTGCAATTGTTACTTTAACATTTTAATTATTAACAATTAAAAAATAATTTTTGAGAATATTAAAATTGACAATATGATTACAAATACACGTACAACGCATGCGTGTCTAACTAGTTAATCAATGTTTGCCTAAAATAAAAGACAGAAGAAAATAAGCAATACAATTTATCCAATACAATTTATCTATAATATCTACATTTTTTAATCAGATGAAAATAAAAACAAGCTTATCTTTTTAGACCGGATAGAGTATAAAATTTATACAAAAGTATTTTTATAGTTATGCGGTCAAATCTAATTTAATATTCACATAACTTTTGGATTCACAACTAAATATTATCAACAATTTTTAACAAAAATTCTACTACTTAACGTTCTATTGCCAAAACTCAATCATTAAAAGTTTTATTCACGATAGTTGTTCTAAACAGACTCTTAATAAATCATATGAAACATATATATAAAATAAAATAAATTAATATATAAACATATGACAAATCTTAAGCGGACGATCATATATTGAAAATCTTAATATACTATAACGCATGCCTAGGTTTGTGTCCAATGTTTAAATAACCTTAATTATTATTACTTTAAATTGCAGCCTTGATGTTGTGTATTTGTTTATTATCTCGTGTTTTCTATTTGGGAGACCTAGAAGGTTCCTAGAGTAAGGCATTGCAATTTAAATATAGCTAATTTTATTACTTAAGCTTAATTTTTTAAATATTGAATAATTTTTCAATCTTCGAGGTACAACACGTGAAACTTCGTAATGTAATGACAGCTTCGACATACTAACTTATTTTTAATAAAATTTACTTTTTTTAACTGAGTAAATCTTTACTTACTTTTAATTAACATAGTAACTTTTGAATACAACAATATGCACAATGACATATTTGTACATTACATATTTATTTTTCTGATTTTTTAAAAAATTTGTTAAAAATTAAAATCGAAACCAATAATTAATTTTACGCCCACAACTTTTACTAAAATTTACTAAAAAATTATCAAATGAGTAATTTGGCAAACCAGCATTCCCAAAAAAGCCCAATTACAGCAAGGCGCACATGTAGCATACGTGTACCCACACGTGCATCTTTATCAAATTGACCATGTTTTTGATGGATTGGTCAACGGTCAAAAGAATCATTTCATCGTGCGGTTGTTATTACTTTAATCAAAATCATGGCACTACCCCTTTTCCTCTTACCTTTTTTTTTTCTCGGTGGTCGGTCACCCAGAAAGCTGTAACCACGTAAGAAATCCATCCTAGCCGTTAATAAAATATAAAATGATCCTCAACCGATGAATGAGAATACCCGCACACGTGCAGTCCTTTTGCAACTTGCAAATGAATCTATTGCCAGGTACCAAAGAGCACTTTGTGGGCCAGCTGTATAGGCCCAAACATCTGGCCCATGTGACCGGCTTAGCTGGTCACCATGTGATTTGATTAACCGTTAAAAGAATCTTTTCATCAAATCTGATCATAATTAATGTTAATCAAACTGCAAGTTGAGATTAAGATGCACGAGCGATGTTGTACGGACTGTCAAAATGTTAATTAATTGACACTTCTACCCTTGATGAATGAAGAGACGAGCCTTATTCGTGAATAGTCAAAAATGACAGTATACAGTACAGTTGTAGGAGCTTTCATAATAGAAATGATACAAATAATTAGTCAATAATATAAAAGTTATTGTTTAATCATTGATAATAGCTTGTACCTAACACAATTATTTTCTTTTTTCAAATGATTACAAGCAATCTTAATCATAATTTCAAACATTTTATTGATTCTATCTATATAATTTCTGATTTCATAATTAAAATGGACCCAATTCAATGATATGCTTTCAATTAATTAAGAAGCTCCTCGATCTATGAGTTTGATTGGTGAAAAATGACTTCTAGCACTTAAATGGGTTTATAATCAATTTTATGACAATTTTTACGCAACGTTATGAAAAAGACACAATGATCTAATGTACCATATAAATGTAACGAGACATTTTGTTTTTACTCGTTTTTAATTGAATAGACTATTACATCTTATACTCGACTCGGGTTGAACATGAAGTTGACTCTTGGAGAAAATCGGTTTTTTTCCCCCTGTAATTTTACACTACTAAACTGGACCCTCTTTGGGCTGTCAGTTGATTGGGCTACCATAAAGTCCGGTAGGTCCGAATGTCTTTATTTCGGTCTAGTCTTGAATAAAATTGATTTTATCTAAGGCTTGGTACACATATCAAGCTTTATTCATAATTGGGTCGCCTTATGAATTAGATGCGCATAATTTTGAGGAAATTACACCCAGTAACCTTGTTTTTAAAAGTTAAAAAATAAAAAGAATGAAACACCCCAAATTTTTAGATTTACTGATTTTTACCCTAAATTAAAAACTATTTACTGATATTTACCTTAATCTAATTACAGGGGAAATTTTGACAACTTGCATCTAATTCATATACACGTTAGTCACAAACCCAAAACGGATTGAAATCGATTTTTCAGATACATTTCAATTCTTTTAAGGACCTACTTTTTTGACTTGTTTTTGAGTGATATCGTTTATGAGAATTGTAAAATCAGTGTTTGTTAATTTTTTAGGGTACTGGTTAGTATAATTTGAGGTGTATTTTTCAATCATGGTTTTCAGATATTAAAAATTGCTGCTAAAATGTCAAAAATCGGACTCCTCATAAACGTCCAAAATCGGTATTATAAAAAACCTAGTAACTAATACTCTAAAACTCCTAAGTATACTTTAAGTTTTCGGCAAATTCTCCTATTAATAATCACATTCGAATTTATTATTCACAAATGGTGATTACCCAAAGCCAATCTCTGAAAAATAACGTTGAAAGAAAAGTTCTCACCAAGAAAAATGAAACGAAAGATGTTGGCGGAAACTGTTAAGAAAGAAAAGCTATAAAATATTGTTGAAGACGTTGCTGAAGAAGTTTCAAACGAACTCAAGGTATATTTAATGTTGTAATTATGTAATCGATGTTCTATTTATTTATTTGAATTTTAGGATTCTTAGAATTTTAGTATATACTTTCATGTGTACCATTCACGAATTTGATGACATTTTTATTAAATAATGGGAAATTGGCGCAAATAGTCCATAACCTTTGTCTTTAGTGTAAAAATGGTCCATAACCTTTGTTTTTTGATACTATAATCCCTAACCTATGTGTTTTAGTGCACAATTAGTCTTTATTTTTAATTAAATAAATAAATTTTCAATTGGATTCTTAACATTTGCAAAAGTGCAAATGGGTCTGATACCTTTAATTTGTTATAAAAAATTAATAGAAACTAACAAATTGATAATATACTAAATTATTTTGTATATTTTACTTAACTATTATAAAATAACTAAAATTTAAGCACGTAATTACTAACAAACGTGTTAATTAAAATTATTTTATTATTACTAAGTAATTATACTATTTAAAATTCAAATTTTAATTTTATCGTTACAACATAAAACTAAAAATAAAATTTGTCACAAACTTGATGTTCAAATATTTTTTTTGATTGAGATATTCGCTTATTAACTACAAATATTATAGTTCAAATTGTGTTCTTCATATTTTAATTTATCGTTCAAAAATAAAGAACACATAATATGTAAACTAATTTTTGTTAGTATTTTTATGTTAAAAAAATATAATAAGATTGGTTCAATGTTATAAATTTATATACGCCATTTTGTTATTTATTGAACTTAATTTTTATTCAAGTTTTTCACATCACATAGCAATTACATATACCTAAAGCACAATAATTTAACATTTTTCTTTTATGAAAAATTTAATTGACACGACTATAGTGATATATTTAATATGCTAAATTATATATTTAATGTGTTAAATTAAATATTATTTAATAAATGTATCAGACATATTTGTACATTTTACAAAGATTACAAATCCAATTGTAATTTTCTTTAATTATAACTATGGGTATTTTTGTCTTTTTATCAAATAATGACCAATTGCACACCAAACCACATAGGTCAGAGATCACAGTAAAAAACAAAAGTTATGGACCATTTCCATACTAACGGCAAAGATTAGGAACTATTTGCGCCAATTTTCCTTAAATAATCGAAAACATGTAAATGTTACTTTGTTGTTGTGCATGGCTTTAATCTTTATACCTAGTGATGACAAAAATATCTGATCCGCCCCGAACCCGATGGATACCTGATCCGAATGGAGCGAAAAATACCTAATCCGAGGATCGACAGAGCGGATCGGGCGGATATCCGTGATCCGCCACGGATCTCGGTGCTGGGCGGGCGCCCGATCCGCCCCCGCCCGCCCGCCCCAAATTAAAAAAAAAGGATTCAATTGTAAAAGATCAAAGATTTGGGACTGTGTTGAAAATGCAATTTTAAACTTCCTAAACCTAATGTTAATACTATTCTCACGAAAATTGAAATCTGAATCTCTTCCTAGACCCCAGTTCCGTCATCTGTGCTCTGCTTCCAAAGTTCCAATCCAAATTGAAGATTTGAAAGTTCCAGAACCTAGACCCTGCTTCATCACTCCGCTTGCTTCGCGACTCCGCCTGACCTCCTGCTTGAAGAACTTCTTCTCCATTCTCTTCGGGTAATCAAATTTTTTCAATTTCTTCGACAAATTTATATATCGGTAAATTTCCTATTGTTGTTAGAATGTTAGTTGGGGGTAACTGAGAATGCTTAAATAAACTTTTATGATTTACACAAAAAAGCTTATTCATGTATATATATATATTTTTTTAATTTTATATGGTTGATTGATTTTTACATATACATTCTAGAATATTTGATGGACTTTCTTTACCTTTGGCGTCAACAAAAGCCATGTATATTCTCCTACAATTCTCAATTTGTGCATAAGCGGTACAAACTTCAAATAGAATTAATATTTATTTGTTTTTGTTTTTACACATTTCGTTGCCTATACAAAACTTAATAATAAATACATAGGAAATCGGAAATTTGATGCCCTCTGCGAGATGGCTGATCCATTAGGAAAAAATATTGAGGCACGTGCATCCCCAACAATGATAAGCTATGGTTTAAAAGGTAATGATATCTTCTCCATGGTGGGAGGAATTATAAAATCTACATGACACATGTCATGTAGGTATTGGACAAGTGATTGACAAATGTCAATCACTTTCCTTCTCTCCAATGCCCGCATGACATGTGTCATGTGGGTTTTATATCTCTCTCCATGGTGGGAGGAGATTATTACCGATGGTTTAGTTCAAATGCAATCTCAAAAAGAATTTAACAAGGAAAATTCCGTTGTGTACTAAATATTTTTAACAAAATTAGATTGTACTTGCTTATTGAATTTTAGTTGATAAATACTAGATTTTTAATAGAATTTATTGTATTTTACTATTCATTAATATTTAACATATTTTTATCTACTTTTTCTTCCCATTTTAAAATTGCAAATTAAAGATTCATTAACATAAATTTCTTCAAATTAGGATTCAAACATATAACTCTCTAATGGAAGGAAAAATCAATTAAGATTTGAAGAAAACCCAATTTGTATTCACTTTCAACTCATCACAACAAATTAATCGCTTCATTGTTAGAAGTTATTGGTATTGAACTAAAAATATTGAAGATGCAATAATGGTTGAAACAACTAAGTTATATTGCTGTCCACAACAAAGTTCAGCCACCAACATCCAATTCAATTTAGAAAATAATATATTTATAGCTTTAATTTTGATTCATGCTCTTAGTTCCCACTAGCAAAGCGAATTTTTGATTTGTGGATTTTGATTGTATTAGTTTTATTTTTAATCGGAGGTTCATCAACGATGGATAGACTCTATGTAGCCTTAAATGTTCACGCTTTATGAAGAAACTCAACCACATCCCTTTCAAACAATGGTTCACAACAAATTGTATTTGAAAAGAGAGTCGCTTTTAGAGACCGTGATTGGAAATGTAACACCTTCAAATTCATGTTACACAATGTGATCAATATATAATCGCAAGTTGTTATTTCAAAGTCCAGGTCTCAATTATGTAATCATCTCGAGAAGTTAGAAGATTGCAATATGTACTTGCACCGAATGTTCAATAATTTTGTATTTTCTTTGCAATAAATTTTATTGCAATTGTTTTATAAAAATATTTTCAATATTATTAGATTATGAAAAGTAGTTTGAAATGTGAAAAAATAGTGGCAGAGAAGAAGCAGATATTGTAGATCGCAACGTTGAATTTGTTGATCACATTATGAGAAGGTTGAGAGGAATTTTTAGATAAGATATTCAATTGAAACTATATTAATTTTTAAGAAGGTAATATTCCATAAGAGTATCTCAAATATACTTCGTCTATTGAAGTCTCGCGTGGCATGTAAAATAATGTGGCACAACGCCTATTGAATAGATGGTTAGATTAAAATTTATTTTCAATGGGTTCCGCCTCTAAAACTAATATTACTTCTTATGTGGCATTGATTTTTTTTTTTTTTAAAATTGGCGGTCTTCAATTTTATTTTCTTGGTCTAACTTTTTGTTTTTAAATAAAATGCTTTGAGTTGGATTTAAAGTTGTTGAGTCATTCCGCTTAAAAAGTTCGTCTAAATTTATACTGGACTTTTAGATCAAGTCTATTTTTAGTGTATCACATCGCCTAGATAGAATCCTCGCCAAAGATGCATTAGTGAAGGTTTTTATAATTTCATCAATACGCCTTATGTGGCACATCTAAAACTAATAGACGAAGTACATTGAATCTTTTCTAAATAACATAGTTTTAAATGTCAAATATTTTCAATGATAATTTTTTTTTTTCTATTTTATACATGTCAAGTATAATTCAATTTTTGTTCGAAAACTAGTGTATATATATGTAAATTTTCCATTTAACAATTATGTAAGATATGTTATTAGTTGTCAATGGTTATGTTCTTAAAAAATTTGTCGATAAATTTTTTTTTTTTAGATTATAAATTGTGCGCCTTGGTCGAATGTGAGAAAATAAATAAATAAAATTTGTGAATTCTACAGAATGCGTGGATAAAAATAATATTTGACCAAATTATAAATACATCATTTGCAACCATGCTAAAAATCCTCCAAAACATACTATTAACATACAAATAATATATATAATCAATGAAAATTTAAATAAAAACAATAATATAAATCCAATAAGAACACTATTACTATAAAATCAACAACGAAAACTCAAAACTCAAACAATTGTCCATAACATCATTAAAAGCATCCAAAACATAGACTAACATACAAATATAAAATATAAAATGCATGACTTCTCAAGAAAGAGAGAGAGTCAATAACGTGATCAAAATTCTCCCAAAACATATAGTAACACACTATGTTACTAGTTATTAGAAATTAAAGCTATGTCTTCTCAAAGAAAAAATAATCCATCACGAGATCAAAATATCCCAACATACAAAGAACACACTATGCCATTGGTTATGTGATATTAAAATGATTTGTCTTCACAAATAATTTTTTTTGTCCACGATATGATTAAAACCCCAAAAATTTTTATGACTTGTCAAATAAAAAAAATTGTCCACCAATATTAGCACATGTTTGAAAGTGCTTACAAGCAGTCAAAATGTGCTTATAAGCAAGCTGGTGCCCAAACACAACCACTTAAAATATAATCGCCTGACAGACATTGTACTGTGATCTGAAAATTGTCATTCCTCACCTGAAATTACTATCCTACCCTTTCAACAATTAACTAACTGTTACCAACCATCAAAACCCAAATCAATGAACCTAAAAATATCTCCCAAACGTGTGGGCTTTTTTACGCAACTTTTTTCGACCGACGTTGAAAGTTTCACCACCGCTTCCTTCTTCGGTGGCGATTATCATTCATATAGGTATGTATATCATCCTTCAACTTCAGATCTATAGATTCCTATCGTGTTTGGTTTACGAAAATCTTAATCAAAGAGATCAACCGGTTTGTAATAATCGAAGAGATGGAAATCATGGTGTATAGATACATATATACTTATGTTTGGTTTATTTTTCGAAATCGTTATCTATGTGTATGTATATAATGTGTGTGTGTTTGTGTTTTTATACATACGATACATACTATTTGCTCTAAGTTGAAAACCATTTTTGACCAACCGAGTGATTGTGATTCTATTCGGATTAAAAATTACCGATCCACAGTTGAATTTCCAAATAGTGTACTGTTGTGTGCGAAATTGACCCATTATCTAACTTTTTGTTTGTGCTCATCTATCATATAACATTTATCAACATTAACAAATATATGTTCTCAACTGCATATCTAGGTTAGATATGTCAACCTCAGCCTTTCAAACATCTGGTTCGGACAAAGGAAAAAAAACAAAGCAGCCAAAGCCTAACCGAACAAATGCGCAGTAGGATCTGGAGGCCAAAAGTGTTCATATCTTTGTGTGAGGAAGAAATTATCGCAGATCGACGACCGAGTTCACACTTCACTCCTGAGGGTTGGAAGAGTATTGTCGAGGGCTTCTATTCTATTACGGGGCGCCAATACACCAAAGCACAGTTCAAGAACCAATGGGACGCCATGAAAGCAGAATTTGTAATCTTTAATGAACTCATGAATAGGGAAACCGGTATAGGCATTGACCCCGTTACGAATACAATTGACGCTACAAGTGAATGGGAGGATAGTAAAATCAAGGTAATAACATATGTCCTTGCAACTATTTTGCAAATGCGTGTGTTGCATATTCCATTAGTGCGTAGTTGCTTGATTTTTTGCTTCCAGATTACTATAACAAAGTATATTATTTGCTTATCCCATTTGTTCTTGATTTTCTATTTCTGATAATTGATTTTTTGAGCTTTAAATTGTGGCTGTAAACTACAATGTCCATGTGTATATATAATATTTAATGAAGAATTGCTAACGATTGATAATAATCATCGTAAAATGCGAAACAAATGGCGTAAAGATAAGATTTTCATATAAACTTGAGAAATAAAATATGATAAAACAAGACACTTGAATCACCCTCCAAAGCTGATGTTTATCTTTTCACCACACGAATCATTAAGCAAAATGGAGATTGGAGGCTATCTTACAGGATTGTAGTAATTATTGGTGGGATAACATTTGGAAAATCTATGCACTTTGTTGACTCAGTTCCTAGGCATTGTGATGGCAAGAATAATGTTGGGAGGAAATAACGTTTTCATTCCCTGTTTAGATTAGCCAAACTTGTTTTGCAGATTCAAGTAAAGCTCTGCTTTGAAATTTTTATACTGTTTTCTATTTTCCATTTTTTTTTCTTCTGGTATTTACTTTGTTAATTTACTTTACAATGAAAGTGGTACAGAGAATATTTCAGTTTGCTTGTTTTTGCTCAGTTGGCTGATTCGCTGAAAAATTATGCTTAATTTGAGCCCTAAACATACGCTAAAGTTTACTTTTATAATGAAACATGAGCATGACAAATACCGTAAATTTAGAGGACGAGATGTGTCCCTATTCCAGAATCACTACCCGACGTTGTTCCAAGGAATATCTGCCACATGGGTAAACTTGAGAACTCCAAGTACTGTTTCGTAAGATGAAGCCTACCGGTCAACTCCGAGCCAGGCTGAGGACTACCAAGATGTAGATCCAGACGAGCACGAGGGTAGCGACTGTTGACCTATGGTTAACTTTAAACTTTAACGTTTTGATTATAACAAACAAAATAATTGTGTTTTCTAACAATCTATTTTCAAACAATATTCAAAGCGCTACAAATCGAACTTTCATGCAATGTCAAAATCAAGTCAAAATCAATACAAGAGTTCAAGTATCTCAAGATCCGAAATTCAAGATTCAAGACCAAGATCGAAAAATAGACTTCTAGATAAAATTGTAAAGGTATTAACTCTTTGATCTTTATCAATTAAATGAATGAAAGTTCAAAATATTTTTATACACAAAACATATGTCATTTTCACTTGCATAAAATATTTTTATCAATGCAAAAAATTAATTTTTCAAAATTGTAGAAACGGTCATCCATTTGATGATCCAGTTTAACCGGTCGACCGTTTGGGTGAACCGGTCGACCGTCTGCCTGTCACTTTTCAAAAAGTGTCCGTTCTGATTTTTGCAGTTCCAACGACTAGTTCTGACCATCTGACCGGTCGACCGTTTGATCATCCGTTTCAACAGAAAGTAACAAAAATTCATCTTTATAAATACCATTTTATTTATTATCATTCAACAACACTTACAAGAGCATTTATAGAGATAACCATATTGAAAAATTTCATTCAAAGCTTCATTGCATTTCTATCTTCAATATCTCTTATTGAAAAACTTTGTTTGATTAAATCAAACTTTTGACTCATTATTCTCAACAAAGTTTTCTTCTAACACTTGAACTTTTCTCATCTATTGCTATTCATTAAAGTGTTAGTCTCTCTTAGAACTAAACTTGTATTTATCATCCATCTAGAGATAAATACTCAAATCAATCTCTTTACTTTTTTGGATCATATTGAGGTTCTTTGAAAGCTCAATATTGTATAAGGATCGGTGCTCCTTGTTTGTAAATCACCGGATACATTGTAAGAGTTTGGATTGCACCATAAGTCAATTAAAATAGTGGAAAGGTCGTGCTCATGTTGGAGAGCCTGGTAACGGGGGGGACGTAAATCATTGGTTGGATCGAACCTCCATAAAAATATCGTTTGCACTCTCTTTTTCTTTTTATTTACTTATATTGTGCTTATATTTTTGTAGATTAATTTTCATTTCTTAAATATCATTTTTGAGAATATTTTTCGAAAAAGTTTGAGAAAACCAATTCACCCCCTCTTGGTTAGTTATTCTTGGGCTATCAATTGGTATCAGAGCAAGGTGCTCATTTTTTTTTTGAAGATTGTACAATCTTGAGTAATGGCTAACCAAAATATTCAAAACATTGAGGGTCACTCTACAAATCATCATTCCTTCTTTAATAGCACCCATTACAATTATTGGAAAACTAGAATGATGATTTATATTCAATCAATTGATTATAACATTTGGGAAGTCATCGAGTTTGGTCCATATATGCCTACAAAAATTATTAAAGTTGATAATAAATCGGACCAAACTACTTCTAAGCCTAGAGAAGAATATGATGAAGAGGATAAACAAAAATTGTCTTTGAATGCTAGAGCCAAAAATTTACTTTATTGTGCTTTAGATAAAAATGAGTTTAATTGTATTAGCACATGTGATTCCGCATATGATATTTGGCATGCATTAGAGATAAATCACTTAGGTACCAACAAGGTTAAAGAAACTAAAATAAATCTATTGACAAAAGATTTTGAAAATTTCTTTATGAAGCAAGATGAACATATTGTTGATATGATTACTGACTTTACCGATATTATTAATTGCCTTAAGGGCTTTGATCGAAAGTTTACTAACGGTGAACTTGTGAATAAAATGCTTAGGTCTCTCTCGGAAGATTAGAACTCCTTGAAGATGTTGTTAGAGAATACAAAAGATGTTAACACTTATCCATTGGAGGAGCTATATGGAACATTGATGACGTATGAGCTCAACAATGCCGAAACAAAGGAAAAAACAAGAAGAAGCAAAGAAGAGATGAAGGAGCCTCCCAAGAAACAAATTGCATTGAAATCAACAAACGATGAAGGATCCTCCAACACAAACATGAATGATGAAGAACTTGATGACTTAGTTCTTCTTGTCAAGAAATATAGAAGATTTCAAAACAATAGGCGATTTCAAAACAAGGATGATAAAGGTGAAGAGAAAAACAAAAAAATCATATGCTATGATTGTGACAAACCCGGTCATAAAAAGACCGAATACCCGAACAAAAAGAAGTTCACCAAAAGAAAGCTCTTCAAGCCACATGAGACGATAGTGATGAAGATGATCTTGAAGAAGATGAAGTTCAAGAAGAAATCGTCAACATGTGCTTCATGGTCATTGAGGATGAGGTAAGTACAAACAACAATGACTCTTACATTGACTTATCTACTTCTTATGATAAAATTCTTGAAGAATTTGATAAACTTGTTTCAAAATACTCTATTCTTAACAATAAATACTCATTATTGAAAAAGGTAGTCAAGAAACTCTTTATTGCACAAAAGGACTTTGAAAGAAAAGATGATCATAAATCCTTAATTAAAGAAAATGTTTCATTGAAAGAAAAAGTGGTTGATTTAACAAGCATTATTCACAAATTTACCCAAGTAAAGAAAATTTTTGAATTAATGTTTGGTGAGCAAAAATGTGTGTTCAACAAAGGGAGAATTGGATATAAACCTCTCTTGAAACAAAAATCCCTTGAAACTATATTTGTAAAATTATCCAATTTTTCTCAACAAAACATCACATGTGGTTTTTGCAAGAAAATTGGTCATGTTGCTTATAATTGCTCAACTAAAAAGAGACTATACTTTGAAAGAAAACACAAGTGGATAAAAGAATCCACAAACACTAACTATCAAGAACCCAAACTTATGTGGGTACCAAAAATCAAAAATTAAAATTATTTTTGTAGGTACCACGAAAGGTCAAGAGCAATTGGTTCTTGGATAGTGGTTGTTCAAAACACATGATGGGAGATCGATTATTACTATCAAATCTCAAAAGAAAGATAGAGGTCATGTAACTTTTGGAGACAATGCCAAAAGAAAAATCATAGCCATTGAAAATATTGGTAATCGCTCCTCTCCTCTATTGAAAATATTTTATTAGTTGATAATCTTAAACATAACTTGCTTAGTATAAGTCAATTGTGTGATAAATGTTATCTCATTAAATTTGATTATTCCAAATGCCTCATTGAGGATGCTATATCTAAAGAGGTATTATTCATAGGGAGCAAGTAAGGATGTTTACATAATAACTATTGAATTTGAACTTGAAAAAGAAATAAAATGTCTTTCAAGTATAAATGATGATTCTTGGTTATGGCATAGGAGATTAGGTCATGTTAGCATGGACTTACTTTCAAAAATCTTCAAAAATAACTTTGTAAAAGGGTTACAAAATATCAAGTTTAAAAAAGATAAAATTTGTGATGCTTGTCAATTTGGAAAACAAGTAAAGAGTTCTTTCAAACTTAAACAACACTCTTCTACTTCAAGACATTTACAACTTCTCCACATGGACTTATTTGGACCCTCTAGAACCGCTAGTTTAAGTAGAAAATATTATGCATTTGTTATTGTTGATGATTTTTCAAGATTTACTTGGGTCATTTTCTTGAATTTAAAAGATGAAGCTTCAAATATTTAAACATTTTTGCAAAAGAGTCCAAAATAAAAAAAGATACACCATTACCAAATTAGGAGTGATCATGGTGGAGAATTTGAAAATATAGCTTTTGATGAGTTTTGCAAATCAAATGGATATGAACATAATTTCTCAGCTCTTAGAACTCCTCAACAAAATGGTGTAGTAAAAAGGAAGAATCGAACATTGCAAGAAATGGCTCGGACCATGTTAAATGAAAATAATTTACCAAAATACTTTTGGGCCGAAGCCGTAAATACTTCATGTTATATTTTAAATAGAGTTTTGGTTAGTCAAAAGAAAATCAAAACTCCATATGAGCTTTGGACAAATAGAATTCCCAATATCGGATATATTAAAGTTTTTGGGTGCAAGTTACTAGCAAAGCTTTTAGAGTTTTTAACAAAAGAACTTTAGTAGTTGAAGAATGTATACATGTGGTCTTTGATGAAACTAACTCCATTGAACAAGAAAAAGTCTTTGATGATGAAGATTTGGAAATCCCATTTGAACAACTAAGTGTTCAAAATCAAGACAAATGGAATCCAAATAACATTGAAATTCAACATGAGGAGGAAACGATTATGCAACAAAATGAAGAAGAACCTCATGAAGATCTCAACACTTCATCATTAACTAAAGAATGGAGATTTGTCCCTTCTCACCCAAAAGATCTCATCGTTGGTGATCCATTAAAAGGGGTAAGCACAAGAAATTTTCATAACAATTGTGCCTTTCTTTCAAAAATCGAGCCAAAGAATTTTAAAGAAGTTGAGTTTGATGAATTTTAGATTCTAGCTATGCAAGATGAAATAAATCAATTTGAAAGAAATTATTTTTAGAATTTAGTTGCTAAACCAAATTCACAAATCGTAATTGACACAAAATGGGTTTTTCGAAACAAACGAGATGAAAATAGTATAATTGTGCGTAACAAAGCTAGATTAGTGGCTCAAGGTTACAATCAAGAAGAATGCGTTGATTTTGAAGAAATTTTTGCACTAGTTGCTAGATTAGAGTCAATTCGCATGCTTCTTGCTTTTGCTTGTCATAAGAATTTTACTCTATTTCAAATAGATGTCAAAGTACATACTTGAATGGAGTCATTCAAGAAGAAGTTTTGTTGAGCAACCACCGATTTTAAAAAATCATAAGTATCCGACAAAGTTTTCAAACTTAGAAAAGTTCTTTACTGGATTAAAGCAAGCTCTTAGAGCATGGTATGAGAGATTAAGTAAATTTCTCTTATCAAATGGATTTTTAATGGGTAAGGCGAATACTACACTATTTATAAAAACCAAAAAGAATGATATGATAGTTGTTTAAATTTATGTTGACGATATCATTTTTGGTGCTACTAACATTTTCCTATGTGAAGAATTCTCTAAGTGCATGAGTAGAGAATTTGAGATGAGCATGATGGGTGAACTCAAGTTCTTTCTTGGACTTCAAATCAAACAAACTAATGATGGAATATTCATTAATCAAACCAAGTATATCTTGGATATGCTCAAAAAGTTTGAAATGGAAGAATTGAAGTCAATGAACACTCCAATGAGCTCATCAATCAAACTAGATAAAGATGAACAAGGTACTTCTGTTGATATAACAAAATATCGAGGTATGATTGGATCCCTTCTTTATTTAACCGCTAGTAAGCCCGATATTATGTTTATTGTATGCTTATGTGCTAGATATCAATCTAATCCTAAGAATTCCCATCTAAGTGCCGTTAAACGTATTTTCCGTTATCTTAGTGGAACTTGATCTTTAGGTCTTTGGTAACCCAAAGAAACTCACTTTGATTTACTTAGTTATTCAGATGCCGATTGGGCCGGTTGCACAATTGATCATAAAAGTACTAGTGGAACGTGCCATTTTCTAGGCTTTGCTTTAGTTTCTTGGTTTAGTAAAAAACAAAATTCAGTTGCCTTGTCAACCGCCGAAGCCAAGTATATCTCCACCGCTAGTTGTTGTACTCAAATCCTATGGATGAAACAAACTCTAAATGATTATCACATTTATTTTGAAAAGTTCCTATTATATGTGATAACACGAGTGCCATCAACTTAACTAAAATCCCGCTTTGCATTCTCGCACCAAACACATCGAGATTAGACTTCTACGAGACTATGCACAAAAGGGATATATAACATTGAGTTCAGAAACACCGAAAAACAATTGGCCGATATCTTCACAAAACCATTAGCTCTTGAAAGATTTTCATATATTCGACGCGAAATTTAGGCATAATTGATGAATGTGAAGTTTGTGGCTAATTATTTATGTTTCTTATAATTGATTGCATTTCATGTGATAAACATGTTTTAAAGTTTTTATCAAAGGACCAAATCATTGAAAATGCATGATTTTTCGTAGAAAATCCGTTGAAACGGACGACCGCTTCAAGAAACAGACGTCCGCTTTGGCTCAAACGAATGATCCGCCTATGAATCCGTTTAAACAGAGACTTTTGCAAATTTTGATAAATTTAAACGGTTGACCGTTTCATTAAAACGGACATCCGTCTGAACTTAAACAGATGACTGCCTCCTCATCCGCCTACTCATCCGTTTGAACAGAGAGTTTATTTTCAAAAATTCAGCTCAAACGGTCGACCGTCTGAGTATTCCAATCGATCAGTATCGGTGAAATCGTGGTTTTAAGTTAGAAATTTTAAATTTTTTCATTCCAACTTCTCGCCACCCATGTTTTTCTCTCCAAATCTTTTTCCAATCTTCCAATCTTCCTAAAATCTTTCAAATTTACATTCAAAATCACAAAACCCATATCATTTCCACACTAAACTCCGAAAATCTCCAATTTTTGTCCACAAAATCATCAAATTTCTCAAATGGACGAACCCTAGATTCAATCATCCACCTCCATCATCATGCATCGAGTTAAAATGGCTGCCAAACACTCTAGGGGTGAAAAGGCTGCCTTCTCCATCCTCTGAAGACGATGGTTCTCCTTCAGAAAATTGGATTGACAAATGCCCAATTCTCATCGGTAAGAACGTCGATCTTGCCTCGTTTACTTTTGATACCCCCTCATTCCATATTGAGGATCTCTTTGTTGCCATGGGTTGGGTTCCCATTCTCACTCTAAATGAAAAAGCCTACCCAACCATTTTGAAAGATTTCTATAAAAACATGACTTTTTCACCGGGGACGAGTATTTCGTGTCTTGTTAGGAATAAACGGATTCACATCACTCCTGACCTTATTCACTCTATTCTTCATCTTGAGGATGTGAGTATGCATTTTTATACCACCAAAACTATTCCTCTACGTGAGGGATACAATCTGGCCGAGGCTTGTTGTCGTGTCACCGGCAAGCACTTTGAGGCTGCCATACGTCTTAGTACGAACCAACTCACTCTCCCATGTCGTGTCCTCCACAACATCATCGCCCATATCATTGTCCCTCGAAAAGGTCATCTAGATGAAGTCAATCACTACGACGTTTTTCTTTTTGATTCTATCTTAGTTGGACTTAAACTCGATTTATCCTATATCATGATAAATCACATGGACACCGTTCTTCGCGGTACTAGGGCTAAGGCCTTACCGTACGGCATGATCCTTACTAAAATTTTCTAGCATTTCGGAGTTTTGTTTCGTGACGCAGTTGCCATTCTTCCAAAGTCCACCAACACCATCAATACTCTTACCCTTCGCCGAATGAAAATCTTTAAAGAGAATGGGCAATGGGTAGCAAAATCTAAGGAATTTGATGATGAGTCGGGTCCTCATACCTTGCCATTTGAGGGTGGCAAAGAAATGGACGAAGGAAATGATGATGACAATGCTCCTCCGTCTCAACTAGGACAAAGATCACAACGGCCATCGTCCTCCACTTCCGGCTTCAACGAGGACAATTACAATCTTCTTAATGGCCGGATCGACTCCCTCACATCTACCGTCGATAGCCTACAACATGCCGTGAGTGACCTCCAAAATACGGTGACTAGCATACAAACTACGGTTGGCGGATTACAAAACTCGGTAGACGGCATCACTTCATTGCTTCATGCTCTACATTCCTGTCTCGACGCCGTGCTCCCTCCACATCCTCCACTAGAGATTTAGACTATAGTTTATGTGTTTGCTCTAAGTCTTTCATTTGTGTCTTTTGAACTATAACTTTTCCGTTTATCAATGTATGGCATATTTTAACTTTCAAGTTTTGCCAATGAATGATTTTACCTTAATGTTTTGATTTTTGCCTTTTTGTTTATGTCAAAAGGGAGAAAATATGTGAATGTGATGAATGTGATGATACATGTGACAAAACAACTTGAATATTTGATATGTGATGAAATCGAAAATTTGTCAAATAAATGTAATACAAAATGGTTTCATATAATACAAATTCATCAAACCATGTTCACGTGAAAAAAAAAGGGAATATATTTGCTTTAATTTATCTTATTCTCATATTGTTTGTCATAATCAAAAAGGAGAAAATTGTTGACCTATGGTTAACTTTAAACTTTAATATTTTGATTATAACAAACAAAATAATTGTGTTTTCTAACAATCTATTTTCAAACAATATTCAAAGCGCTACAAATTGAACTCTCATGCAATGTCAAGATCAAGTCAAAATCAATATAAGAATTCAAATATCCCAAGATCCGAAATTCAAGATTCGAAGATCAAGATCGAAGAATAAACTTTTAGATAAAATTGTAAAGGTATTAACTTTTTGATCTTTAGCAATTAAAAGAATAAAAGCTCAAAATATTTTTATGCACAAAACATATGTCATTATCACTTGCATAAAATATTTTTATCAAAGCCAAAAATCAATTTTTCAAAATTGTGGAAACGGTCATCCATTTGATGATCCAGTTTAACCGATCGACCGTTTGGATGAACCGATCAACCGTCTGACTGTCACTTTTCAAAAAGTGTCCGTTCTAATTTTTGCAGTTCCAACGGCTAGTTCTGACCATCTAACCGGTCGACCGTTTGGTCATATGTTTCAACAAAAAGTGACGAAAATTCATCTCTATAAATACCACTTCATTTATTATCATTTAACAACACTTACAAGAGTATTTATAGAGAGAATCATATTGAAAAACTTCATTCAAAGCTTCATTGCAATTCTATCTTCAATATCTCTTATTGAAAAATTTTGTTTGATTAAATCAAACTTTTGATTCATCATTCTCAACAAAGTTTTCTTCTAACACTTGAGCTTTCCTCATCTATTGCTATTAATTAAAGTGTTAGTCTCTCTTAGAACTAAACTTGTATTTATCATTCATCTAGAGAGAAATAATGAAATCAATCTCTTTACTTTTTTGAGTCATATTGAGGTCCATTGAAAGCTCAATATTGTATAAGGATCGATGCTTCTTGTTTATAAGTCACCAGATATATTGTAAGGGTTTGGATTGCACCATAAGTCAATCAAAATAGTAGAAAGACTGTGCTCGTGTTGGAGAGCTTGGTAACGGAGGACGTAGATCATTAGTTGGATCGAACCTCCATAAAAATATCGTTTGCACTCTCTCTTCCTTTTTATTTATTTATATTGTGTTTATATTTTTGTGGATTAGTTTTCATTTCTTAAATTTCATTTTTGAGAATATTTTTCGAAAATTTTTGAGAAAACCAATTCACCCCCCTCCAAATCTTGTTTAGTAGTCGAAGCCTTCTGGTCGACTCGAGCCAGTGAGGACTACCAAGATGTAGATCCAGACGAGCACGAGGACAGCGACGAGAACAACGGACCAGTTGATGTTTCCAACTGTCAAATGGGCATGAGCCAGGATAAAGTGGGCAGGGCTACAAGCAACGGAAAAAGAAAGTCATCTGCTGGTCAGACATGGGCAACAAAAAAAAATCTAGACCTGAGATATTAGCAGATAAAAGAAAAACTCATGGCACTTCCATCTGGCATGTATTATACATTCATAAAAATATTTGAATCAAACAATGTCACGAACTCAAAGTTCGTTGGATCAAAAAGCTTTATGCTTTAGCATGATCGACTTGGACACCCAGGAGTAATAATGATGCGCCGAATAATTAATAACTCTCATGGATATCCTCTAAAGAACCAGAAGGTTTTTTTACCTAATGATTATCTATGTGCTGCATGTTCACAAGGCAAGTTAGTCATTAGACTTTCTATTACGAAGGTTCGTGTTGAATCTCCAACTTTCTTATAAAGAATTCATGGAGATATATGTAGGCCGGATACACCTACCATGTGGACCATTTCGTTATTTTATTGTATTAATTGATTATTCTACTAGATGGTCACATGTCTGCTTACTTTCTACTAGAAATGTAGCTTTTGCTAGACTATTTGCTCAAATTATAAAACTACGAGCTCAATTCCCGATTACTCAATCAAGACAAATCCGTCTTGATAATGCTTTGTGAATTTAGATCACAAACATTCAATGATTATTGTATGTCAATCGAATTGTCGTTGAACATTCGGGTTGCTCATGTCCATACACAAAATAGTTTAGCAGAGTCGTTTATCAAACGTCTTCAATTGATTGCTAGGCCTTTACTTATGAAAACAAAACTCCCAACATATGTTTGGGGTCATGCTATATTACATGCTGCATTATTAGTTCGTATAAGACCAACTACTTATCATGAATACTCACCTTTACAACTTGCATTTGGTCACGAATCCAATATTTCTCATCTACAAGTTTTTGGTTGTGCTGTCCAAGTCCCAATGTGCAGTAAATAAATCACTCGTTATTAGGTATCTTGAACCTTTAACGGGTGATTTATTTATTGCACGTTTTACAGATTGTCATTTTGATGAAATGAATTTTCCAACTTTGGGAGGGGGAAAACTGCATCCTGAAAAATAAGATAAAATTTCTTGGAATGAAAACACTCTATCTCATTTTGATCCCCGCAGTAATCAATGTGAACAAGAAGTTGAAAAAATCATTCACTTGCAAATAGTTGCAAGCCAATTACCTGATGTATTCGTTGATACAAGAAAAGTGACAAAGTCATATGTTCCAACAAAAAATACTCCTACAAAAATTGATATCCCTGTAGGACAATCTGCCATAGCAGATAAATCTCAAATATGCCAGAAGCGTGGTCGACCAGTTGGTGCCAAAGACTCTGTACCTCGAAAGAAAAAGGTACAAGAGAAAACCCAACTAAAATTTTTTAATGAAACAATGGTAGAAACGATTGATCAATCAAACACTGATAATATGATTCTCAAAGAACTACAAGTATTCGAAAACAATGAGACTTCAATAAATTATTTATTATCTCATAAATTATGAGAACGAAATGATATTGTCGTGGACAATATCTTCGCCTTTAATGTGGCACTAGATATCATGCAAAATGAGGATCTGAACCACAATCTATTAAAGATTGTCAAAAGCAGAAATGATTGGCCAAAATAGAAAGAAGTCATACAGTGAGTTGAATTCCTTAGAAAAATGAAAAGTGTTTGGACCTCGTAGTTCGAACCCTAGAAATATAATCCTGCAGGATACAAATGAGTCTTTGTAAGAAAAATGAATGAAAACAATGAAATTACAAGATACAAAGCCCGACTAAGTAGCTTAAGGCTTCTCACAAAGACACAGGATTGATTATGAGGAAACATATTCTCCGTAATGAACACCATCATATTTAGATTTTTAATAAGTTTGATTGTGTCACAAAAGCTCGATATCGCCTTTATGGATGTAGTAATCGCATATCTGTATGGTTCACTTGATAGTGACATACACATGAAAATCTCGAGAAGGATTTAAAGTGCCGAAGCAAATGATTCATTCCCGAACAATGTTCTCAATTAAATTGCAAAGATCATTGTATGGATTAAAACAATCCGGACGAATGTGGTATAATCACCTTAACGAATATTTGTTAAAAGAAGGTTATCAAAACGATGATGTATGTCCTTGTGTTTTTATAAAGAAAACAAATATTGGATTAGCAATTGTGGCAGTTTATGTTGACGATTTAAACCTTATAGGAACTCCGAAGAGCTCAACAAAACTTCATATTATTTAAAAATGAATTTGAGATGAAAGATTTGGGAAAACCCAAATTACATCTTGGATTACAAATTGAACATTTTCGGAAGGATTATTTGTTCATCGATCTTCTTATACAAGAAAAGTCTTAAAACGTTTTTATATGGATAAAGCACATCCATTGACATCGCCTATGGTCGTTCGATCACTTGAAGTGAAAAAAGATCCATTTCGCCCACTTGAAGATGGAGAAATAACTCTTGGACCTAAAGTACAATACTTAAGTGCAATTGGTGTATTAATGTATCTTGCAAATTGCACTCGACCGGACATAACTTTTTCTGTAAATTTCCTTGCAAGATATAGCTCTGCATCCACTCAAAGACATTGGAATGGTGTTAAACACATTCTTCGTTACCTAAAAGGTACTGTTAATATGGGATTATTTTATTCACGAAAATTATGATCGTCTTTAGTGGGATATGCAGATGCGGGTTATCTCTCTGATCTACATAAAGCTAAATCACAAACAGAATATGTATCATGTAGATCTGTGAAACAAACATTGACAGCAACATCTTCAAATTATTCTGAAATTATTGCAATACACGAAGCAAGTCGAGAATGTGCATGGTTGAGAAACATGACACATCATATCCAAGCATCATGTGGATTACCTTCAATAAAGGATAGTCCAACAATATTGTATAAAGACAATGCAACTTGTATTGCACAACTCAAAGGAGGCTATATCAAAGGAGACATGACAAAGCATATTTCTCCAAAATTCTTCTATACACACAAGCTTCAGAAGAATGGTGACATCGATGTTCAACAAATTCGCTCAAGTGACAATTTGGCTGACTTATTCACAAAAGCATTACCGACATCCACATTCAAGAAATTGGTGTCCAGATTTTGTCCCAGTGGATTTTTCTGGCAAGGTTTTAATGAGACAGCATTTTCTTAATACTCCAAAACTTTAACAATTACTGTACTCTTTTTTCTTTTCGTTTGATATTTTGTCCCATTGAGTTTTTATCAAACAAAGTTTTTAGCGAGACAGTTTTTTGTAGAAATAGTCATCAAGGGGGGTGTTGTAAAATTATGAGATAATTATTGATGACTATTTAGACTTACCAGAATACTTAATCTTATCAGTATATTTAGATAAGCCTTGTTTGATTGTATCCAAATCTCTTTGTAACCTACTTTGAAATTCTATAAATATAGGTCCATAGTTATAATGAAACACACAATTCATTTCACATCTCTTTTATTCTTCTACATTATTTCTATAATTTCATAACATAATGGTTGATTATTCAAGCACCCTATAAAATTATCACACTTTCTAATTAGTTTGGTCGCTAGGTTGAAGCCAGGAATTTTGGTATTGGGATTTTGGTGTGCGATATTTGAGGATGAAAGGATTTTGTTGGTATTTGTTATTTTAATATAATATTTAATTATTTAAACATCACACAATATTTTGTGAATAAAATTAAATGAAAAGTAGATGTAGAAATATACTTCAAATGCACAGTCAATAGTGCAATTTCTTCTTAATTAAACCCACGACATAAAGTACAAGAAGAAAACAAATAAGAAGAACAACAAAAGAAGGAAGTTTAGTGGGTTGGACAAAATTGGCCATAAATTTACTAATTAGGCCTACATATGGAGCAATATAAAAATTGGGTCGGCCTCAAGGAATGAGTTTGTTTGTTGGGTCTTAGAGAGGTAAAAGGACTAAAATATGGGCTCTTGTATAAAAGGCCCAGACGTTAAGGGCTTGTGAAAAATGCAGTCGGGGAGATTCACTTGGAAATAAAATGAAAAGGGGAAGCACTTGGGCCTATTTAATTTTGACCTAAACGTCTAGGTTAGGGATACCTTCACAAATACTCTGAAAAAACAAGCTTTTTATTATAAATATATTATTTATACTTTTTGTAGTTTATTTTATTAAACTTTGTATAATATTTTACAAATTGTATTAAAATTGTCATATGACTATTATTATCAACGCCATTAAATAAAATATAGTATTTGTAATAAACGTATTTACATATTACTGTCTGCTGCTGCCACCACCATCAATGCCATTACACAAGTATAATACTTCTAACACAAAGTGATACGTTGTTGTTGCGCCACCACCTACTCGATCAGATCTATACCACCACCACCAATTTGACCACATCACCCGAATAAGACTACTATCACCGGCAAGTTGATTCACCGAAGTTTGCTCCTTTGTCGATGCCTACACTAACGGCATATGGGCGATCCAACGTTGGGGTTCACCAAATCTACTCCTTCTCTATCACGTCTTTGTGCACGCGTGTTTGTTTGCCCGCATGCGTGTGTATTTAAGAAAAATAATGTCAATAATTAGACATGGCAATGGGTAGAGCCGAGCCGGCTCGCCTATAAATCACGAGCTCGGCTCGCCCATGGGGACGAGCCGAGCTCGGCTCGCCTTGAACTCGGCTCGTCTCCATTCCGTGGGCTCGGTTCGGCCCACGGTTCGGTAAACTTGAGCAGTAGGCCAGCTTTCTCATCGGCTCGGCCCTTTTTTTAATTTTTTTTTTTTAAATTTGAAAATAAATTATTATATTCTAATTTCTATAATTCTATTTATTTTATTAAAGAACAAAATGTAAATATTTAAAATGAATCATTTATTTATCTTTATCTTTATGTTAAAGATTAAATATGTATCTTTATGTTAAAATTTTTATTGAATCATCTTGATTATGTTTTTAAAAATCCTCATATTTGATTAAGTTTTTGTTTTGAATTTGAAAATAAAAAATAAAGTAGAAATAAAAATCATTTATGTTAAAAATTAAAGATTTAAAATCCACCTCTATTTTTTGTGTTTTACATTTTTTAAATTTGAAAATAAAAAAGAATACATAATCGAAAATCGTTTATGTTAAAATGTAAAACTAAAAACCCTCCTCCTTTTTCCAGGCTTGGGACCGCTACTTTAAAAGTAGGTGAGTTAAAATTGTACACGAACAAGATGTTACGTGTACAATTTTTATTAAAATAAGAAAAATTCTTCAAATACGAAATATTAATGCAAAATAATACTTACTACGATTCTCTACGAATATGATTAATCCATATTCAAATCTTCAAGTTCTTCGACATTATTACATCCACTTTGTCTTGGATTCGAAGTTCGGCATCATCCCAATCCTTTGAGACACGATAAACTTTCTAATATGTCGGCTTTGAGTCTTGACCGATATCGAGATAAACCCCGCCACTTATACTAAATGCGACCTCCGATGCTACAGTTGACACCGGAGGTGTTAGTAGATCACGTGCCATTTTGAAAGAATTGGGTAACTACGTTGATGTTATTTCCACCATTTAAGTATATCAAAAATTTTTCTCCTCTTCATCTAACATACTAAGTACATCATGTGCAAAATACCTACCTAACTCTACAGTGTATTATTAGAATAGGGAAGGAAGAAGAACTAGAAGAAGAACCAACTAATTGTTGATTTTGAGTGGTCCTATGTGTCTTGACGTAACTCCATAAGTCAATGTCATCGATTGATGACGAAAGTATATGTTGGATTAGGGGTGCGTAACGTTTGTACCGGCCTTTTCAGCATAAATCTCATACATAGAACATAAAGTTTGTTCTAAATTAGAACACGTGACTGGATTTCCAAAAGTTAATTTATCTGAAATTGCCATTATTGTTACTTTTGTACCCTCTAAGTTAAGTCGAGGATCCATGATACATGCTAATGGAAATAACATAGGTAATTGTTCCCAATATTTTCTAAATTTAGCTTCCATGACATGTATAATACTAGTAAAAAGAGCAAAATTCTTATACTTATGAAAATTGTTAGCAATATAATAGAAATGATTTAAAACAAGTGGAGTAGTTGGGTAATAAACACCAGAACATGCATTTGTTGCGTCGTAAAAAACTTTTAAAAATTTTCTAACATGACCACATATTTCCCAATCATGTAATTCTAAATCATATTCTGAGCCGTGTGAGTGTCGACCATTATAATATACAGTGAATGCAATCTTCATAACCTTCACACGATTCAAGCATAAGATATGTTGAATTCCACCTATTGCCAACATCAGTTGCAAAACATTTTGATTAAAGCCCATTTTCTATACATAAAGCAAAGAAAACTTGTTTTCTTGATGGTGAAACCGAAATATAATTAATAGCAAATCTAATTTTTTCTAATTGTGGGCGTATAAATTGTAATCCATCTTGTACAATTAAATTAAACACACATGGCACACACAAATCTAATATGAAATAAAATACCATCAAATTGTGGATTACAATGTTGCATTAATTTTTCAATTACTATATTATTTGGGCTGCATTATCAAATGTAAAACTACGAGCTTTAGAATCACATTTAAATTCATGTAACACACTTAATAAAACTTGATAAATATTATTTCCATTATGAGGATAGTCTATTTGTTTAAATGCTATTACTTTTTATGCATTAACCAAGAATTATCAATGTAGTGTGCGAGTTGCTACCATGTATCCTTTTTTGTTACAACCTCCCATAAGTCGATGTAAAAGATACAACACCATTGTAATTATTAATATCATTAATAATAGCTTGTTTTTAGTATTATATCTAACAATAGTATCTCTCACGAAGTGTATTTCTAGAAATACTAACGTACCTTGGTTATAGATATTTTTGGATGAATGTAGTCCAATGAGGATTGTCCACCAAGCATAGTGGAAACCCGACATTTGCTATCAATTCCTGGTAGTCCTTCGTGTCAGAAGTTCTTGTGAGTACATCCGGTTGTTGAGAGTAGGACCACTAGACCCGGCCCGGAGATCCAAACCGGAGATGTGCACGATTTGTATCCACACCTCCATGTTTGTATTGACACTTTTGAAGTGTCTGTTTAGATGGGTCGTGCAATCCCCTTCGCCAAAGCAAACTTCTCCTGACAGTGTTTACACTGTGCTTTGAACTCAGGGACTCCGTTCAACTAGTTTACCGGTTGGCACCAACTCAAAATGCTCCCACATTTAGCCTTTTGTTTTGTGGCTTTTCGTTTGGTGCTAGAGCCAAACGTAGTTTCATGTGTATTGGCGTCGTCATGAATGTCTTCCAAATCAATTGGATCAGTGCTACCACCAAACTGCTCAATAATGTCATCTGGAATTGGAATTTCATTAAGACCACTGAAATCATCATCACTTCGGTTGTATGCCATTTGGAATAATAGAGAAAGAAAATAGGAGAAGATGAAGATTTAGTAGAACGTAGAAATTAGAAAATAGAAATGTAGAAAATTAGTAGAAGTAGAAAATTATAGCGTAATATCTAGATAATAAGATACTAGATACTAATTACTTGGAACACTAATATTGAGATTTGAGAATTTATAATAGATTGAGTATGTAATTGAATGAGAGATAAAAGATTGAAGTGTGAAAAAATGAGTTTAGAAATAGGGTATTTATAGGAAAACCATGAAAAAAAAAAAAAAAAAAAAAATTGTCAGACGTAATAACGGTCACAAATGTGACCGTTGGATGATCATCAACGGTCACGATTTCGTGACCGTTGTGATTTGTGCCCACGAGCCGAGCCGGCTCGTGGCTCGTCGAGCTTCGTCAGCACGAGCCCACGAGCGAATCGGCGAGCGGCTCGTGGGCTCGTGTCCACGAGCCCCACGGCTGGCCTCGCAACGAGCCCACGAGCGGCTCGTGGGCTCGTCGAACGAGCCGCCTCGTGGGCTCGTTCCACGAGCCCGACGAGCCGGCTCGTTTTTTGACGAGCCGGCGAGCTCGGCTCATTTTTTTTTTCTCCGGCTCGGCTAGCTCGTGTTCGGTGGTTCGACGAGCCCGAGTCCCAGCCGGGCCGAGCTTTTACGAGCCGAGCCGACGAACCGACGAGCCGTTTGCCACCCCTATCAATAATTATGAAATAAAAAAAGAATAAACAGTAAATTGTGGAATTTGAAAACTAAAGAAGGTAGGCGGTATAATTTTCTCTTTATAGATTTATCCAAAAATGACTTATCAAATCATGCATTCATTGTTAAATAGATAAAATGATAACAAACTGATTCTGATTTGGAAGATTAAACGTGTATATTTGTGTAAAAATCTTGATAATTTTCTGACATGATTGAAAAAGTATTAAACTAAGAAAGTTACATTTTAAAATTGCAATTATAAAGAAAATAATTATTTTCCAATCTTTAGTGGTTAATGTTAAAAATAATATTCTAAAAAGCGTAAAGCGCGACTAGACGTGGAGGTCGAGTTTCAAGCTTTTTCAAACTTAAGGGTGTCCTAGACGAGAGTGAGACAATGGTGAGGCGTGAGGCGTGAGGCGTGAGCTAGACGTAGAAATCAAGCTTCAAGCTTAGGCTGAGTCTAGGCGGACTTTTTAGAACAGTGGTTAAAAGTGGGTTCAATGGATTGTTATTGTTATAAAAAATTTGTCACACAAATAAAATAAACATTGTCTAAAAAAAATTCTCTCTAATACAATATGATGGAATTTGTCGACCTCAGAATCTGCCAAATCTGTGTGGTAACGTTACTTTATCAAATTGACGTGGCAAATGAAAAACAAATATTGCTAGAGTTTTGTTTAGATTCAAAAACTCTCATTAGAAATACCGACTTAGCAAAATTTATATTTCTTATGCGATTTAGATGTTGTTTTATTTTATTTTTAAAAAAATAAAATATTTCTAGATATTATTATTGGATTGTAGATAGAACTCATTAAAGACCAATTTAGACTTGATTATCTATTAATTAGACATCAATGTACGGATCAAAAATTGATTAACTTAGAGCATCTCCGATAGTAGCTTCTATTTTGAATTTCTAGATAATGTGGCGATGAGGTGGAGGGACAAAAACTAATGTGGCGATCATTTATTGTAGAAGGTTGTTCGAAAAGAATGTCCATTTCTAAAGGGCATTGAAGCACTTTTTACTGATAAATGTTCTTCTACATTGTCTATCTCTTTTCTTTTTTTTTTTTCTTTCCTCATTCTACAATATCTCTCCTCATTTCTTTTCTCTCTCTCTGCCACATGTACTTTTTAGAAGATGTGTAGCGTTGGAGATACTCTTATATATCACCTAGATAGCAATTTTCGAAATGTATCGGAGATGCTCTAATATACATGTTGTTGTGAGCTATTAATTATATCTGAAAATGCACAAATTTATTGGAAAATAATTAATATGTTCGCAATCCAATCACAAATGGTATAATTCACTGAACAATTGTCTCAAATTACCCAATATTTACAAGTCCGTGCCCTTCAAACTCCGTTGCATTTATCATATTATATTTCCACTTCCTAATCCGTCATAGAGTCCGAGCCTCGAACAATTGAAAAAATAATCATTATCCATTATCGATCACGTATTGAGAGCTTGTTTGATGAAACTTAAAAATCTATTTTAGTTAAAGTTAACGATTAATTTAAACTATATAATTTATAAAATTCAGAATTTTTATTAATTTTTCAGCCACAAATTTTATAAGTTAATCAAATATCATTTGTATCTATATATTTCGTAAAACCCACAACTTTTATCTACACATTTCGTATAATCCACTGTTTATAATCTACAATTTTTTTTTTTATCAAACATTAGAGTTGACAAAATTGGGCCGACCCGTGCCTGAATTTTGGGCTGGGTTGGCCTTGGCCCAAACAAAACCGGGCCAATATGACCCTGCCCGTCTATCCCGCAACAATTTTTTTTTATTTAATACTAATTACTCATTTTGTAAATAGCCATAATACATAATCAAAATTATATCAATCCAAAATGACCTAAGTCCAAGTCTCCAATTTAAATCGCTCTTTTTTTTAAACATTAGTCCAAGAATCCCAAGTTCTAGCATAAAATTGTTTAGACTTAATTGAAATTTAGTTTAATTCAAATTTCAGTCCAAATTATGTTTGGTGTGACAAGTAAATTATTTATTTTAAATTTACTTATAAGTAATTTTTTTAATTTAAGTTAAACATACTTATATCTCAAAGCAATAAGACTAGCATACTTTTATTATTTATGTTTTAGAAAAATATGTCAAGAAATAGTTTACAATTAACCAAAAAATTATTATTTTAAAGGAAAATTGATGTTTATCTATTGACTAATACATGAGAGTCTCAATTTAATAAATTAATCTATTTAAAAATCTCAAAATATATATTGTCTAAGTTTATCTAAAATTGTATTTAATGCGAATGTATTAGATTGTATTAAAAAAAATAAAGAGAAAAATATAAATTAAGACCTGGGTTGGTCAGATGTCCAGGTTCGATTTCAAGTGTGGCGCATTACGGTGTAATTTTGAATGAAATTAACTCAATTTCGTTTGACAACTCTATCAAACATATATTATGTTCAATGCATTTTAAATATAATGTATCTCTACTTTAAAAGTCACCGTAACAAAGTACTCATTTAATTGGATAGTGTTTTAAGTATGTAATCGTTCTTCAAGACACTAATCTTAACAATTTCAGTTGCCCTAAAGCACACGTAGCATGTTACTAAATGGCTCTTAAAACTATTGTTAACTAAGTTGTGGTGAAAAGATCAATGAATGGTCAAAAATCGCAAGTGATATTTGTGTCAATTGCATGAACTCTCCCTCACTATATAACTTGTAAAATAGGATCCATTTATTATGCTCGGTAGAAATTTATGGCCACAGGGCAAGCACACTCGATGATCAGGTCAGAATCTACGAAAACTTTTGGGTGAAAAAAGATTTCTTTGTCATTTTGAGACTATTGAAATAATATATGAATCCCCCCCTCCTCCTTCAGTGCAACGACTTTGAAATTATTAATAGGCATCTTTTTGTTAAAATGTGCTCTTTTGACGCACGGTTAATTTTGTTGGAAATTGGTTTAAGAATTCGATAAATTGACTAAGTGTTTAAAATAATTAAAGTGATTTTGTGTCAATTTCGACCAAAATATTCAGACTCGACTCAATACGTTTAGGCAAAATAGTTTGTCACTTGGCGCTTTGAGAGTGTTGAAATGGAGATCGACATGAAAGAGAATTCAGATTTCTCTGCATGTGTTGAAGAGTATATTTGACATCTTGAAACCAATATCGGATGAATGAGAAATTACGAAGAATGACAAAATCGGGTCAAATTTTGACCATGCGATCGCATGGGTATTTTATCATGCGATCGCAACTTGCTGAATTTTTCAGCAGAATGTTTTTAGGTCCTACCATGCGATCGCAGAGGACAAAGCCATGCGATCGCATAGTTAGCCTTGTTTAAATTGTCTTCAAAATGGACCTTGCGATCGCAAAGATATTAGAACCATGCGATCGCATGGGTCTAAGCGCCGAACATGCATATCCTTTTGAAGTGTTGCACGATTTAGCTTTACACCACTTCGTTTCCAACTCTTCATCCTCTATAATTAGGACCACAATGGGACGTCCTTTTCATCTGAAATTGTTGGTGTCCTGACTTCGCCTCAAGACGCAGATGACTTGTGAACTTTCGGTTCGGCCTCGCTAATGCTCACATTTCGGTCCGGCCTCGCCTTTCGGTCGGATCTACACGAGATTCGTCATGGTGACATAATCGGTCTAGGTTGTCCTTTGGAGTGTCAGGTGACGATCTAGTTGCGCTTATATTATTTAAATAAGCTCGCATTAAATACCCCAAAAGGGATGTCTTGTAAGCATTAAATGGCCAAGCTATGCATTAAATGTCTAGCTTGGCATTAAATGCAAGTAATCATTGTAAATTTCCCTATAAGTATGAGGAAATAAATGTCCTACTGGGGACACAAAAAAAGAAAACAAAAAAAGACATTCATACAAAGAACGTACATTTAGCTCTCCTCGCTTTCGCGTTTACCTAGCTAAAACCCGAAGACGGATTCAAATGACCCAACACCATCATCAAGTTGACTTAGGATTAGTGCAAACCATTTTCCGGCGTCAATGAAATAATATGCAAACACGTTCAAATCATATATTCATCCTTGACCCAAAATTATTGCATTTGTTGCATAAATTACGATTTTTTCATTTCATATTCATCTTTTGAGTACAAAACCATTTTACGGTTCGTTGTGCTTGTGTTTGAAGTCTTTGCAAACACAAGTGAACGTCGTTGTATCTTGGGAGTTGATTGCTATAAACTGTAGTAGGCACCGCTTGCGAACAAAATCAACTTAAGGACAAAGTGTTCAACACTTGCTTCGACTTTGTCGTTATTCTATTTCTTTTTCTTGTTTCCACTCACTTTACACAAAATCCACCAACAAGTTTGTTAATCAAGCTATGAACAAGGTTATCTAATGATGACTTCATGGTTCATTTGACCCGTAATTGACATATTACTTGCTCGACTTGATCTTCTCAGAGTTAAATATCTCCAATGCTGCTATACTTTCTCAAACATTCCTAAAATACCATTGTACTTTAAAATATCTTTGGAATGCCATTAAACTTTTAAAAGTAAATCTCATATACCAATTCGTTATATTCCGTTAAAAGAGTTAACAAATGTAGTGATGTGTCATAGAGTTAAATACACTCAATAACACTATACTTTGTTAAATATTTTTGGAATGCCATTATACTTTAAAACATTTTTTGAAATGCTATTGAACTTTCAAAATAAATTCCATATGCCATTACATTCCGTTAAAAGAGTAAATAGATGTGATGATATGGCATAATAATATGTACATATCACACTTTATATTTGTTTCGTCAACAAAAAGGCACTGGCGTAGCATATATTATATTTAAAAACTTATTAGAATAAATAAAAAACCAAAAAAAAGTACAAAAATTAAACACTAGAACAAAAACGTGTTTGCCAAAAGAAAAGATATACAAAACATGTATCAATTAAAAAGATTAAAAAGAACGAAAAAGGTCAATACTCATTTTTTGAAAACAATAAAAAATTAAGACCGACTCATTAATTCTTGAGAACAATAAAAAATTAAGATCGACCCATTCAACTATCGAAGACCATTCATAGATAAATGTTGAAAAATAACTCGATAATTTTTTCAATAATATATTATTTGCCTAGGAAAAGCCCATGCCTCTCATCTTGGAACTTTTTCGTTGCAAATGTCTTAAACTTGAAGTTGTTCATAACACAATAAAACAAGTAGAAATCTATTCAAAATGACTAACACAAGTGTCAATGTAATTTATACACTTATCGAGTTTTCGTATAGTTATAAGTATTTTAGAGTTAATAATTATTGACTTTTAGTCATTTTTGTAATTGTAGGATCTAAACCATCGAACTCGAGTCACATTAGTGAATCAGCGAGAAATTAAGAAAAAATTAAGTTTTCGAAGTGAAGATGAAGAGCTGAACATTGGAAGATAGGAAAGAAAATAAAATAAATAAGTTTAAGGTGTATTGGAATGACAATGAAGAGTTGAAGTGAAAGAACAAGCATCCGAAAGTCAAAAAAATGAATTGAAAAACCTATGACTGGAGCATGTGGGAAATTAGAGCGCAAACTTTGGTACAAAAATCTCCACAATGCAAATAATATACCACTGAAAAGATAATTGAATTACACTAAAACAGTTTTTACGGATCGCAATTCAGAATTTTTTATAAAAAGTTATGACCGATCGAATATTAGTCACCCAGAACAGCTCTCTGGCCACTCAAGCGAATCAGAGGCCAGATTTTGGGTGCCTCTATCCACTCGAGCGGCCGTAGCACGCACTCGAGTGAACGACCCTACTGCCAGACCTTCATTTAGGTTAAAACTCTATTTTTGAAAAGTTTTTGTGAACTTTTGGGACTCGTTTTTCAACCATAAATCAAGAGCTAAAGGAGAAAACAAAGAGCAATACTATGGGTCTAGTTGGATCAAATTTCATGAGAGAAAATGAGGCAAAAACACAAGATTTATCTTGAGAATTGACATCAACCTTGGTTTTATTGGGTTTCAATTAAGAAGAGGAAGAAGATTGTTCAAAAAATTGTCCAAGACATTTAAGGGGTCAAGATTTATCTTCTACTTTCTTCCTTCTTCATAGACTAAAACCATTGGGGCTAAGATTTTGATGAAACATTGTTTACTCTTTAATCCATAAATTGCTAGTTTTATTCTTGCTTTGGAATTAATTGTTTATTATTTCCTTATTCTGCTTTTGATGATTAGTTACCATTGGAATGCGTTAGTGATTTATATTGCTTTTGAAAGTTTCGATATGAATTAGTATATAGTAATAAAAACATTAAGTCCTGTAATTGATGGTCTATGTCATTATGTTCTATGAAATTGTTATGTGATGATCTTTGTGAATTAATACATATTTATATGTTCGTAATTTAATTTGAGATAATTAGAATCATATATAAATATAGAATCGATTGACCTTCGAGATATGCTATTGATTAAAATTGGATCATTGATTTTTTACCTAGGCATTGAAGTTCTTATTTTTGTTGATTGTGTGCTATTGAATTAATTGTAATCCTAAAATTTAACCAATTTTAAGATAGTTCTTGGGATTTGTGTTGATACCGAGATGTGCTACATGTATCTAGCTCAAACAATAAATGACATTAATTCCGATAAGAGATAGATATATACTTTTATGCTCAGTGCAATCTTTGGTGGTATTATAAATTTGTGTTACGTTCTTTATCTATTCGCATCTATTATAGATATATAGTTGGTTCATATATGATAATTAATTTAATTTGTATCGAAAAAACAAATTAACATATAAGGAATGCCAATTGTCAACATAAAACAAGAATTGAATGTAACAAATTAATTGAGAATTAAAGTAAGTTAAAAACGATGGATTCGGAGTTCTAGTACCTTTGATGACTTGATTTTGTCAAAAAAAATTGTTTGCTTACTTTAATGATATAATTTAGTAGAAAATTAGGTATAAGTTAATATATACACAAAATTCTAAATAATTGATTATGTGTTTTTCTTAAATAAGAGTTAATATTAATTGGGGAAAATTGCCAATAAGTCATCTCCACATTACTTGTTTCAAATTATGTCAAAACTTGTTTTTAAATTTTGATTAAGTCATACTTCACAACAATATTTTTTATTAATTCCAAAATCACCCCTTTTAACTATATTTTCATTGGCACAATCTTCCAACTCCACAAACCTCCTCTACCTCCGATGACCTCCCGGCGACCTCCCGTGAATGCTTCTCTGTTGTGCAGTGTCACTTTTTAATTCCATATAGTAAAATCTGAGCCATGTGCTATTGAAATTGTGAATATATCTAAGCATTCATGGAATGAATGAAGGATTTGTGAAAGATTTTGGTGTAGCTAAACTAGTTTTGGGATTGGTTTTAAGCAGTTTTTTGGTGAAGATTTTGGATCAATTTCCAGTTGGGGACTGAATGTTGTTAGCTGTGAAACTACAAAAGTAAATGACAAGTTACTTCATAGAATCCAGATTGAGGTAACAAATTAACGTAGGAATATTGTTATTAATTTCTTTGTTTTAATTTTAATTCTTGTATTTAATCATTTTTTTAGGCTAGTGATCTAACGGCTAGCATTGATCTATCCGTGCTGCAAGAGAGGCTGACCAATATGATTAACCTGGGTTGAGTATTTTAGCAGTTATGTAAACAATGAGCATTTTCCAGTTATGTAAACAATGAGGTAACATCTGTTGTTGATACTGTATTATAGAATAGCAACTTGATATTGTATTAAGTTGGCCTTTAGATTATTTCTTTGTGTTGTTAATTAGTGATGAAAGTTGTTTGATACTGTATTATACAAAACAGTATCACAACATAAATGAGCATAGAATGCTGTAAATATGAGCATAGAATGTTGTAAATATGAGCTTGAATACTCCACTATCTTATGTAAATAGGAGCTTGAATGCTCCACCATCTAATTGTTGTAAATATGAGCTTGAATGTTCTACCATCTAATATTTAGTCATGGTATGTTGTTTGATACTGTATTATACAAAACAGTATCACAGAAAACAGTATTACAATATAAATGGACATAGAATTCGCATACGTGCTCAGAATTTTTATTATAATATGTTTTCGGAATGGTCTCGACGAGACGGTCAAGACCAGTAGTTTCGCCACTGCGAACGATGGATTTTACCCGTTTGAAGTCATTTCTTTAGTTTAAAATGACAATCTTTAATTTTTCTTTTCAAAACAGTATCACAAATTCTCTGAAACAGTATCACAGATAACAGGCGAAGTTGGTGTATCATAATCGTTGCTCGAATAAATGAATTGAATCAGAAATGAATTAACACAGTCATGATGGTTAAATCAGATCAAATACACACAAATAAGCTGCTTTTAAGCTTAACCAAACATACTCAGAAATGAATTGAATAAACAAAATGCAGAAATTATAAATGTCACTTACAGCACACTGAAGTGCAAAAATTTACAAAGATCTAATAAAAATTTCATGAATCTAGCCAGATATAAAGTTTGATATATTAGTATCATAGTTGAAATATTATCTTAAACAAACAGTATCATATGTTAATGGATTAAAGTTCACCAATGTACATTATCTAAATAAAAACAGTATCATGGATTAAAAAGTATCAAAATATACTAATGCACATTACTTAAATAAAATAGTATCATGGATTAAAACATGTTTTAATCCATGTTACTGTTTTAATCTATGATACTTTTTAATTATGGCAAGGTTTGAACACCGTGATATCGCTTTTGAATGTCTTAGTTTTAATCCATAATACTATTTAATTATGGCAAGGTTTAATAGGTTGAAACTTTGTCATAATATTTCACTATCATTTGAAACATGTTTTAATCAATGATATTGTTTTAATCCATGATCTTGTTTAATTATGGCAAGGTTTGAACTTGTGATCTTGTTTGAATGTCTTAGTTTTAATCCATGATCTTTGCTTTTATCCCGTGATAATCTTGTTTGAATCTATGTGATCTTTGATCTTTGTTTAATTATGGCAAAGTTTGAACTTGTGATCTTTGTTTGAATGTCTTAGTTTTAATCTATGATACTGTTTTAATCCATGATACTATTTTGTTTAGGTAATTAGTATATTTTGATATCGTTTTAATCCATAATATTGTTTTTATCCTGTGATACTATTTGAATCTATATGATCTTTGATATTGTTTAATTATGACAATGTTTGAACATGTGATACTATTTGAATGTCTTTAGTTTTAATTTATGATAATGTTTTGTGTTAGGTAATGTGCATTAATATAATTTGATCTTTGTTTTAATCAATGTTTTAATCTATGATCTTTGTTTTGCATGATACGATTATCAAACAAAAACATGACTAATTAAACAATATTAAAGATAAAAGCATGATATCATAGTCATATGTGTTGTTTGATCTTGTATTATGCAAAACAAGATCACAAAAAAAAAAGATCACAATAGAAATAATCATAGAATTTGCACACGTGCTTTCGAATTTTTATTATAATATGTTTTCGAAATGGTCTCGACGAAGCGGTCAAGACCGATCGCTTTGCATCTGCGTATGATGGATTTTACCCGTTTGAAGTCGTCTCTTTAGCTTAAAATATCAATCTTTAATTTTTTTCTTAAAACAAGATCACAAAATCTTCTAAAACAATTATCACGGATTCTTGTACATTCTTTTCTTTGCAAATTAAAGCTCTTCCAAGTATCCGAGTCCCTTAAAAGCAAACACATACTTGAGAAAGCAATGCCAGTTGAAGAAAGAAGAATCACAATCATTCTTAAGTTAATGGGAAGTCATGCAAAAGGTTCTCATCGAAAACTATGAACAATATTTCTAATTCTTCCCATGAATTAGAACATGTTTGAGATTCAATTAGGACATAGATTCTCATTAGATAGATAAGTATAAATATATAAGGTGTTTAATGGTAGGTAGACGAATTAATCAAGAGAGAATAAACAAAAGAATAATATTGTTCTTAAAATATTTCATTCGTAGTACAAAATTATAGATTTAACAGTATCACAAAAAAAACAGTATCACAACAAAACAGTATCACCACAAAATAGTATAACAAAAAACAGTATCACAACAAAACAATTTCACCACAAAACAGTATCACAATTAGCGTTTTTTGACAATTAAGGGTATGTTGGACTTTTAGCTCTAAAATGTGATTTTAATTGAATTATGTTTTGAGCATATGACTTTAGAGTTCATAAGTGCTCAAACACTAACCGGCCCTGAATTTACCTTATTAATTATAATAAAATATATAGAAATTCTATTCTCGTGTTGGGCATTCTACTTATCATTAGTTTCCAAAGTCCAAGCCGTACGTTTATAAGGGGTTCAAGACTTTGGGCGTTTAGTTTGATATCGTTCAATCTCCATGGTATGGGCCATGACAACAAGTTGAGTTTGGATTGATCTCCTTTCACTGGATTGTTTGCCACCTCTTACAACTTGAAAGTTGCAAGGACATAATTGCTTAAAACATTTTGATCGATCTATCAATAAATCAAAATAATGTAAAAGAGAAAAGATTCATGTAATTAAACTTAAATTTATTGGGAATAAGTTGATATCATTTTATATAATAAATCTACGGGTTAATTTCACATTAGTCATCTGAAGTTACCTTCAAATTACAAAATGATTCTTGAAGTTCAAAAGTTTCAGTGTTCAAAAATTTTAGTGATGGTCATTTTTGAAGTTATAAATCATTTCACTAATAGTTCTTCTATTAAATTTCTAATTTAAAATTATGATGTGGCATGATGATATGTCATTTATTTATTGCATGGTTATCCATGTACTTTATATAATATTTACTTTAGTCTTTATATTTCAATTAAGTCCTTCAAAAATTACATCTTAGGTCCTTACTTTTTACATCTTTACACTTTGGTCCTTAAATTTTAATTATCTTTCGATTAAGTCATCCAAAATTGCATCTTAGGTCCTTTAACTTTTACATCTTTACACTTGGGTCCCCAAATTTTAATTATCTTCGCCAAATTCTTAAAAAATTGTATCTTAGGTCATTCAACTTTATATATCTTCAAACTTTGGTCCTCCAAATCTTTGATTTTAGTGGCCCAAATAAGTGTAATTTTAGGGGTTAAAATAAGTGTAGTTTCAATTAAATCATTGACTTTACACTCGAAATTTCACATAAATGAACAAAATAATATAATTAAATAATAAACTATTTAGTGATCAAAATAAGTGTAAAATTCACACTTATCACTTAGAGTTGACCACAAAAAGTAGACATTTTAGTCTTCGGACCTATAATATTATTTTGTTGGTTTATGTAAAAATTTAGTGTAAAAGTCAATGATTTAATTGAAAGTCAAGACTTATTTTGACCACTAAAATTACACTTATTTTGACCACTAAAATCAAAGATTTGGGGACCAATGTTTGAAAATGTATAAAGTTGAAAACCTAAGATGCAATTTTAGAGGACTTAATCGAAAGATAATTGAAAATTTAGAGACCAAAGTGTAAAGATGTAAAAAATTGAAGGACTTAAGATGCAATTTTTGGAGGACTTAACTGAAAGATAATTGAAAATTTGGGGACCGAAGTGTAATGATGTAAAAAGTTGAAGGACTTAATTTGCAATTTTTGGAAGACTTAATTGAAAATTTGAAGATCAAAGTGTAAAGATATAAAAGATTAAAGACCTAAGATACAATTTTTGAAGGACTTAATTGAAATATAGGGATTAAAATGAATATTATATAAAGTACATAAACTATCATGCGAATAAATAAATGCACATCATCGCCTTACATCACCATTTTAAATTATAAATTTAATGGAATAACCATCGATGAAAAATTTTCTAACTTCGCTCTACCACCGAAACTTTTGAACTTCGGTGACCATTTTGTAATTTAAAGATAACTTCAGTGACCGTTAATGAAATTAACCCATAAATCTATTTTTGATCGTGTGTGTTTTTGGTTTATAAATTAGACAGAGCATTTATGTTGCTTGAATCGGGCAAATGCTCGACTCTGGACCCCTCGTGTGAGACTCTTAAGTTGTCTGAGTCGGGCAACTTATATTTTGTGATAAACTAGATCAACAAAATCTAGTTTTCACCTTTCATTTGGATTTTGCCCCTCTTTTCACCTTCAACCAAACAATAGAAACCAATTTACATTTATCATTTTTCCTTTACACTATAACCAAACAGACTCTAAAACCTTCACTTCTGTACATGCTCTACATCACCATATATACGTAGCGTGCCCTCTTTCTCTCTGACCTATTCTTCTCCTTCACCACCTCTGTTCCATTCCCCTCTCTCCTTTTCTCTCCCTTTCTCTCTCTATACATACTCTTGCATACACCCGGACACACAAACTCTTGTCCTTTCAGGATTTTTAGTTCTCTTAGCAGTAATTTTAAACTGAAAAAGAAACGGCTGAAGGTGTTCATGCGGTGCTTCTGATGGAGACGGCGCCCATAAAATCACAGCCATTGCACAACTTCTCTTTGCCCCAACTCAAATGGGCCCACAAGAACTCCACCTCACAACACCACCGATTCCGCCGCCGCGATTCCCCGACCACCGCCAACCCGACCCTGATTCCTACTCCGAGAGTCGACTCGTTAAGCCTAGACCGGAACAGCTCCCATTATTCCGAAAATCCCACCGCAAAATGGTATCGTTTGTGCCGAGGAGGAGGATAATTGGGGGCAAGCCGTGGTATTGCGGCCGAGAAAGGAGGTCAAGGCGGCGGCGGCGGTCAAGAAAGAAACAACAGTTGAGAATAGCAGAATCAATAGCACTACAAGTGCTGTAAAGTCAAATAGGCTGAGGGATGGGCGGAAGGAGGGCAGCAGAGTGGGGCTTGGGTATGGGCTTTGGCGTGGAGAGGAAGGAGAAGATGAAGATTTGGATTTCGTTGTCAAGGGAGGAGATCGAGGAGGATGTTTACGCTTTGACTGGGTCGAAACCCGCTCGCAGACCCAAGAAGAGGTCCAAAACATTCAGAAACAACTCGATGTATGTCAGTTACAACCGGTTTTTTGTTTTCTTTTTCCTGTGTTTTGTGGGATTTTTCACATATGTGTTGTTCTGCAGGGTGTATTTCCGGGATTGTATTTGGTGGGGCTTACGGCTGACTCATACAGGGTTCATGATCCTCTGGTAAGAAATTTTTCCCATATCTGAATATAATGGGTGTTTTGTGCACGCATGATTAATTGTTAGTATATCCAAATTGTATGGGCAAACTCGGATTTTCTATAGTGAAAAATCAATATCTTGTGGGTTTATTTCAGAATATGACAATTTGGAATTTTGTTTCTTGCAGAGGTAGATGTAAGGTAGATGAAGCCAGATTCTTGATCCTCTGGCGTAAGGTACACCTTCTCACCCTTCCTAGTGTGTGTGTGTGTTAGCGGCGCAAGTGTGTTCATCTGTCTTTGAATGCACCCGTAGCAATCTATCTGCACATATGTTTGAGTTTCTCAAGTTTCCTTTTGAGTGGTATATCTTTCTCTGGATGGTATGTAACCTTGACCTGTTTGATAATGTGTTGTAGACATGGATTTAATGTGGGCTGGATGCTGGAAGAATCTGTTGCGGTGCACCAACACCTCAGTCGAGGTATAATACTGAATTATGTAAACAATGATTCGGATATTTTTGAAATAGGTAGATAGCCACTAGAATCTTTTCTTTGCAACTCATTTCGGGCATTAGGTAGAATTTAGGGGTTTAACATGTTATTGTCGCCTACTGGTCGTGTTTAAGATGTAAGCAGTGAACGTTAGGCTGTTAGCACAAATGAATAGAATAGGATTATCTTTTTTTATGATGCAATATCCTAGTTTTTGCTTTTCAGGGACTGGATTATCTTATTGATTGTGTTTAAGATGTAAACAGTGAATGTTTGCATGAATGAATAGAATTGGATCTTTTCTTATGATGCAATGTCCTAGTTTTGCCTTTTTCTTCACGGATTGGATTATCTTGATCTTTTTTAAGATGCAAACGGTGAATATTTGCATCTAAATATCTTGAAATACAATCCTGCAAAGCCAATTTAAGAATATTTGCATCTAAAAAGCATGGACACGCCACCGGAACCGGCGTGTCGGTGTTGGACACGTATCGGACACCGACACGTATTGGTACACTTCGCCGGGTATTTGTTTAGAGTCTAGAAAAAATATGTCAAACTTTATGGGCCGGTCAATGGACTAATTATTTGTTTGTTAATGTTAAAATGGGTTAATCATTTTTCAGTGTTTGTTTTTTATGCAATAAGTATAGAAATTTTTATTTCTTTAGGTCATAAATTTTTTTAAAAAATTAAAAAAATTAAATCAACGTATTGGCAGCGTGTTTATGTCGGTACTTTTTTTAAAATCGCTTGTCGATTTATCCGATTTTGAATGAATTTTAGTGGATTATCTTCGTTATGATTTAATGTTCTAAATTTGCCTATCAGAAATTGGATTTATCTTATTTATTGTGTTTGGGACGTAAACAGTGAATGTTTGCATTGCATGAATCAATGAGAATTGGATTATGTTTGTTATGATGCAATGTCCTAGTATTGCTTTTCGGGGATTGGATTATCTTATTAATCATGTTTAAGATGTCAATAGTGATTGCATGTTTGGTACACAGTATTGGATAGGATGGAATAATATAGTAGACATGATTTTAACTTATTTTTTCTTTAATATTGTCCAATACTATCTAATCATCCCTACCAAACCCGCCCTGAATGTTTGCATGAGTGAATAGAATTGGGTTATCTTTGTTATGATGCAATGTCCTAGTTTTGTTTTCTAAGGGTACAGCGGTTTTGATTGGAAAAATAATGATCTTCACTACATTCCTAATGTGACTCACAGGCTTCCTGACTCTGCTTGAAGGCAGGCCTCATACATGATGTTAGTTTGAGAAAAAACTAATGGAGGCTCTGCTTGCTTCCTGTCTTGGGATGTGTTACACCCAAGACCTGGGCAAGGTTGGAATTTTATCCACTGTATCTTTTTTATGTGCCGTGGAATTATATTTTGCTTAAATTTTGCAATGTATTTGGCAACTGTATTTCAGTGTCAAACTATATTCACAAAATTCTGCACATTTTATTATTAGTGTAGTTTAAGGATGAGGAAGCATAGGTATTAATATCGTGGAGATGAAATGTGCCTAGTTAGGAAGTTAAAACACATTGAGCGAAAAAGGAAAATAAATAATCTTAAGGGTTACGTTTTTAAACTGTTTTTATTTTTTAAAAAAAAACTGTTAAATGTCTATTACCTCCTTTTACTAATTGAATATCTTGCTCCCTTGTTTGTGTTTGAAGTAAGTTTGTTAAGGTTCAAAAGATGGGTATCATATGGAAAGAGCTACTGCAGACTAATACTAACGATAAGGAAAATGCATAAGTTGTTGAAAAGATTGGAGGGATGGAGGAGTTTGAGAACACAGAGCTGATTATCATACATTAGCAGTAATGGCATGCTTGGTAAGGTGGACTTGACATTATTAGATATAGTATTGAAGACGGGAAAAAGTTAAAATTTTGTATTGTTAAAGTCGGAGTGCAGTTTCAAAATCTAAAAAAGTGATAAATTTGGGAAATAAAAATGTTGGCCCATCTTAACTACACCAAGCTGCTGTTTGAGTGTTCCTGGTTTCTATGAGAGTGTAAATTAGCAATTGATTTAATTTCTTCTATTACTTAATAGTGAACTCAGCTGTCATTGGACGTTGTTAATGAACGTACATGTGTGCATTATTTGCATGCTTGCTTTTGGAGTTTTGTGTTCTTGATGATCCAAGTTTGTTTGGCTGTGCATAAAAGTTATTTTTTTAGAAAACACGCTAAGACTTGCTTTTAGAAATGTAAATTTGACTTACTTTTAAGTATAGCCGTACGTGCTCTGATTTTAGTGTCGGTGAGATGACTGAAGTTAACTCAAGTGACCGCAATTGGAGCCTTTATTTCAAGTTCTGATAATATTATTTTGTCAGAACGATTCTTTGCTGTGTCTAAGGAAGTTGAGGGTTATCGTATTTCCACATTTTCTTCATATGGATGGAAAACCTTTTAATAGCTAAAATTGTATAAAGCTGCTTAAAACTTATTCTCTCATTGTTCTGGATCCAATTGACATAAATATAGTGTTCATCAGCCTTGCTTGTCAGCTCTTTTTTCTTGCTGAAAATCCCGTTGAGACTTTCCATGGATCTGCTATCTGATATTTTCCTGTGCTCAAGCTGTTTGTTGATATTTGGTGTTGAGTGCAAAATCTTATTTGCTTATACATTATGTGTATTGTATTGGATACATTATGAACTAGATTTTAGCTCCTTTTTTTCCCCCTTAAAATATTTATTGCTATTCAATTCTCCTTATCAAACGTGTCATAAATCGGTTCTCTCATGTTAGAGCTCTTACTGGCATGAAGAAGTGCAGACAATCCATGTTCACATTTGTGTGCAATTTCTTCAGTATGGCATTGTATGCTGCATGGTAGTAGTGAACTGTTCAACGACTTATCAGTTAAAATTATTGAATCCAAAGTACCTTGTGTGGATCGAGTATGATAGCTACAGTTACAAGATCGATAATGTGACATCCTAAATTTTATTTTAGTTTTAGCATTTAATCAAGTATATTACCAAATGTTTGAAACAATAAAATAGTATTATATTAAATAACTATGATGTCATTCTAAAAATAAGTTTTAAATTATTTAATAGTATTGTATGACAAGTAAGTATTTTATTTTAGTGTAGATATAGTTAAAATAATATATATTTTTGATATTATTCTATTATTGATCCATGTAATTATAAAAGAAAAAAAATAGAGTTTAGAACTTGATGTATAATGTTTATTTAAAATAGAGAGCAAAAGATAGTTAGGAATTTATGTTATAAAATATAGCTAATTATTTTAAAAAACTAAATAATTCTTTTATAATTAGTTGTAAGGTTTTTGGATTTTTCTGGCAATAGATTGAACCACGGTAAGGTATAGTATACAATCGTCCTGTTGTTTGAAAGTAGGCATCAAACTTTCTGTACGTGCATTGTCATACTTAAGAGTGCAAAAATACACGAGTGAATAATCAACAACTAACAATATGCATCACATATATGCATGATTTCCAATCCTATTTTTCACAATATGATCTTATTTTAGGAATTGACACATTTTTTAATATCTTTACTTGTTCTCAGATTTGCATCTTATTTGTCTTTTATCTCTTTGGACTTTGAATTTTTCTACGATTGTATCTTATAAGCTTAAATATCATTATGTCTAATAACAAGGGCACTATAGTTAGTGTCTGTTGGCCTATCCTAGTCGCTACTACAACCTAAGATTCCACTTTGTGTCCGTCATTACCTTCACGACTCAAGAAACTCTCTTGATATACATCAAAATAAGCTTGCCCAAGGTATATCGTGTTCATCATGCCAATTCGCAGGTCCCCAAGCCACTAGAGGAACTCCACGACACCACCGTATCACGGGTGTTAGACCCTCAATGCCGCAACCTCGGTTACCTTAAGGATTGTCGAGCCTCGACATGTATATATATCCGAAGACGGTGCACCAACAAGGCGATTTCATTAAATTCTTTGTTATTCACAATCATCTTTCTCTTACTTTCATTATCTTTTTTTTTTTTTCATGAGTTATGCATTACTTTGTTCAAGTCCACGCATATGCAATGCACACGTGCAAGAATGTCACAGTATATATTGTGCACATATACGAGTCATAATGACATATGACGGCATTTCAACGAAAATTCATATACATTTACAACAATACTATATGATCAAAATACGTCGATTATATACAAATATTTAGGAGCAACATAATATCTTATGTAACATATAAATGTACATAGTAACAACTGTAGATCTCGTGTAATCACATAGGAACATATAATAATATAGATACTTTTGTTTTATATTGTAATTGAACCGTTACTTACTTATATTCTTATCTATCGTAGCATTTAAAGCTTTCTTCCTCCACATTTCATATAGTCATCAATATCTACTTTAACTTGTCATATCTAGGTTAGCATCTACATAAAATCAAGTGTTTATATGTTAATCACGATCATATTATTTTCCGAAGTCAATCGGTCTAAAAATACCAAAAATGGGATCCAAGATGAAACAGGTGGACTTCCACATTAGAGCATCTCTAATGGTAGCTTCTATTTTGAATGTCTAGATGATGTGGCGATGAGGTGGAGGGATGAAAACCAATGTGGCATCATTTATTGTAAAAGATTGTTCAAAAGGATGTCCATTTCTAGAGAAGAACTTCATGACACCTTCTACAATAAATGTTCTTCATTGTGTCTATCTTTCTCTACTATTTTTTTCTCTTTTCCTCATTCTAGAATATCTCTCTCATTTCTTTTCTCTCTTTGCACATAAATTTTTTAAAAATGTCTAGCATTGGAGATGCTCTTAGAGAACCAATGCACGAACATGTAGAGAAACTAGAATTCCAAGATTGATACAAATATGAAATATCTATCTAAGACATATAATATATCATTGGAAAGTTTATCGAGTCAGTAGTCTAATGTATCTTATAGATTCTAATTTAGAATTTTTTACAAAAAAATTATGTGCGTTTAAAATCTGGACTCATATGTTTGACACAAGAGTGTCGACACCCTAGAGTACAGGTGTCGACCCTTACACCCAAAAATCAGTTTTACATTCCGATTTGAATGCGCCAAGCATGTGGTAATATGTTAGGATCTTTCGTACGATTTTTTACTATTTTTACTCATTTAACAAATTAAAAATGTTATACAAAGGGGAATTATCTTAATCCTTTCAAAAGAATTTAAAAACCTTTAATATGAAAAGCCCTATCCCTTAGTTTTCTCCAGGAACTTGGTCGCGATTAAGATAAATATCTTATTTACACGTTTAGTCTTTAGGGTAATTTTGCAATTATTATTATTATTATTATTTTTACCAAAAGTTTCAAAACTGTTACAGATAAGCCCTTAGCCTTTACATGTTGATTTTACAAAATCTCAATTGCGAGGTCTTTATAATTATTCTGATTTGCCACAATGTAAAAAACAAACATGACCTCAAAAATCGTGAACTCGTGTTCAATCTCATACTTTGGATCCAACAACTAATGCTCAATCATGTTTAAAATTAATGAAATTCCTTCTCAATTTAACTTGGTCACTAACACAATTTCTAACACCATGCACTTGCTAGTTTTGGTAGCTTGGAAACGTGTCAAGATAAGAAACAGATTTATAAAGTTTGGTTATATATAAGTCTTAATAAGTAGAAGTGTGGTACTTTAACAAAAATAATATTTTCCCCATTATTATAAAATATTGTCCCATATTCAAATTTAATATTTTTTTTTTTATAAATATACCCTTTAAACAATAGGTAGTTGTTTAAAACCTAAACAACCGACTATTATACTGGTGCAGAGGATTACTTATTTAAATTATAATTCAAGTTGTTAAATTAATTAATTATATTTTTTATCTGTATATTTCATATTATCTACAATTTATTAATAACTTATTATCTAGGCGGTGTTAAAATTATTTGTTAAATACTTATAAGCTGAGTCTTATAGAGTATATGAATAATAAATACGTAGTAAATTATGGATCACAAAGTATATAGATAATAAGCATATTTGATGAAATTGACCAACTTAAATTATAATTTAAGTCAAACAGACAGATTCAACCATAGATTGTTATTTTTTTTTTTTTTTTTTACATAGACAATGTCTAAAAAAATTCTTCTCCAATGCAAGCTATCAAGACATGTTGACTCAACAATATTTAAATTTCCTATGCATATTTAAATGTAATATAGTATTTATTTTAATAAAATAAAATCCACCTAGATAACAATCCATAGAATACATTGGAGATCGAATTTGAACTTGAATGTCTATTCAAATGCCATGTAGATCGGAAGTCTTTCAATATCTATACTACATAAATAACAATCCACAAAATGTATTGGAGATGCTTTTAGAGCATCTACAATAGCTTATCTATATTTAAAGAGCAATTTTTTAAAACATTCCAGTAATCTCTTTATTTTCATACTCTTCATTTTACTTCTTCCAATAAACATTTAATATCTTTCTCTCTCTTTTTTTTTTTTGTATGTTTCCATCCCAATTTGTATATATTATTTAATTAAAGTCAATATATCAAGTATTGAAAATTGAAATTATTTCAATATATTTAATAATAAAGAGTTTGGAGAGTCAAACTCACTCGTTAAATTAAAATGTTAAATTAGAGAGTCCATTGAAGTAGAATTTTAAGAGTTAACTCTTTAAATTAAAGAGCATCATATGTTTAAAGAGTTTGTTGGATATACTCTTAGACATGTTGATTCATCAAAATTTAGATTTTCTATGTCACGACCATATATAGTTTTCTCCACTATTAGAAGAAAAAAGAATATATACGTCCGTATGTCTCTACGTTTTCAATTTCCCTCTCAAACAAAATTCTCTCTCAAATGATATTCTCCTTGCTATACTCATTTGTTTCAATCCTAAAATCATAACCACCGCAATTCAAATCGTCATCCTTATCCATCAAGAGTCCATCAAGAACAAAATAGTTTAAATATCGGTGACCCGTTCTCATACATCATACGGTCGAATCTCACCGCAAAAAAGTGATATACTAGTCACCGGCCATATTGAGGCTTTCTCCGCTACAAGAATAAAAAAAGTACTATGTGTGTCACTACGTCTTCACTATTCATTTCCTCCAAAAGTTTCTATTCAATCATATTCTTCAACGGACGATCTCCAAAATATCCTCTTCAATCATCTTCTTCAATGGACCATCTCCAAAATCTGATTATCTTCTCAATTCATCTCCCTCAATCGATCATCTCCAAAATCTGTTCACTGCTTCAATCTGTTGGAAATTGGTTTAAATATCGAGAAATTAACCAAGTGTTAAAAACAACGAAAAGTGACTTCGTGTCAACTTGGCCAAATATACAAGACCCGATCCAATCCGTTTAGGTAAATTAGTTTGCCACTTCGACGCTTGGAGAAAGCGGAGATCGACACGCCGGTCGGGGTTGCGGGGGTCGAGGGACAAATACCCCTACGTGGGGGCTCGGGTGCAACGCCCTCGGAAAGAAAATTCAGATTTATCTGCATGTTTAAAGGGTATATTTGGCATCTCGAAACCAATATCGAATGAATGAGAAATTACGAAAAATGACAAAATCGGGTCAAAGTTTGACCATGCGATCGCATGGTTAATTTACACTGCGATCGCAACTGGCTTAAATTTTAAGCAGAATGTATTTTGGTCCTTCCATGCGATCGCATGGTTAAATTTGGATCAAGTTCTGTTCTGATTTTGTACCTTGCGATCACAGCTTGGTTAAACTATGCGATCGCATAGGTTTGCGTGAACAGACATGTCCTTTTGAAGGGTTGCACGATTTGATTCATTTCTTTTCGTTTTCAACCGATCTCCAACGTTAAAAAGGGCATATGGATGTCCATATTTTCAGAGGATTGATACAGAAACACTTTTGCAATAATAAGCACTCATATATTTCATCATCTTTAACCAAAATTATTGCATTTTAGTTGCATAAATTCTGGTTTTCACTCCATTTCATCCGTTGGAGTACAAAACCAATTTTGGTTCGCTGTATTTGAGTTTTTGAAGTGCTACAAAACTCAAGCGAAACCGTTGAATCTTGGGAGTCAATTGCCAAAGACCGAAGGCACTTTTGCGGGGCAATATTGACTTAAGGACAAAGAGTTCAACTCTTGCCTCGGTTTATTTTTCCATCCAGTTCATTCGATTTGATTGATTGCTTAGAAGTCATTTCCACATAAATTCCGCCAACACAATCCATTATCATAATAAAGTCTACTGGGCGAATTCATCGCAAAAGAAGCGGTATACTAGTCACCTCTGGTAAAAAGTTTACTTATTCTGATGACACAAAAAAAATCTTGCTTTTGTCCTTCATTACGTCTTCATCTCTCTCAAACCAAAATCCATATATCTCTCTCTCTCTCTCATTTCTCATTTTCTCATATTCTTCAAAAATCAAATTTCCTCAAACAAAACTCTTTCTCTCTCTCAATCTTAACAGGACAATCCTCGATCTATTAAAATCCTCTACTACGATTCGAATTAACCGAAGAAAAGCGGTATACTAATATATTCACAAACCATATGAGGTTTTCTCCACCATAAGCAAAAAAAAGTAATATATATATCACTACGTCTTCATTCTTCTCAAACCAAAACACATATATCTCTCTCTCCGATTTTTAATCTCTCAATATTCTTCAAAATTAAACTCCTTCAAACAAAACTCTATCTCTCTCTTAATCTTGACATATTATTCTTCTCAATCTCAGATCCATTAAAATCGCCTACTACGATTAAATCCAATCTACAAAAAAAAAAAAAAAAAAAAACAGTATACTAGTTAAATATAATTTTATTTAAAAATAGCAATCTGGAGATCAAATTTAAAATTAAATATTTATACATTAGAAATTAATGCATCACAGATGGAATCTTGATTAGTAAGTAATCCATATAATGATTGCAGATGCACTTAAACAAAACAATAAACCCTGAATCGATTCGAACTCCAAGGAGTCAGTACCAGTATCCTCTTTGAAATGGCTCAAACCCTCCAACTTCCCATTATCGACCTCGCTTCCTCCGACCGCATCTCCACAGCTCTCTCGATTCGTCAGGTCTAATTTTTTCTGCTGTTATTCGATGAATAATTCTGTAAAAAAATTGATGTTGCCAACAGATTATATTTGCAGTTTCTACTCTGTTCTAGCTTTTTGTTTCTGGTGGTGCATGCTATTGGACAATGTTTGATGTGCTAAAGAATAAGAAAATTGGCTTCTTTAAATTAATATACATTTAGCATGTTTGGCTAAGCATTAAAAAGCACCTTTTTAAGCTTAGCCAAACACGGCGATCGAAATTGGAGCTGTATTTAGTTTTGTTCTTTCTGCTATTTGAAACAATATTATTTCCTATAATTCCCTTCTTTTAAGAATGCTCGTGGTGTTCAATTGTTGTTTGTCGTCTGTTTATGATAAGTGAAATTTAGTCTTGGGGTTTTCTGGCATGGCCAAGATTTTGTCAGTGGGATCATTTCATAATTTATCGTCATGTCAAAATTTGTTACTAAATGTTCTAATATAATTCTTTTGCCTAAAAAATGGATTGTTTTGATTCTCAGTTGTTCAAATTAATAAATGTTTAAAATACTAGACTATTTGGAAAATCTAATGTTAGATACAACAATGTTCTATCACTTTAAAAAGAAACTACTCTAGCATACAGCAACGTCTTGTAACTATTTTCCATGGTACATATCTTCAAGGGTGTTCACTCGTCTTGCGAAAACTATCTCTTTAAAAGAAACTGCTCTTCCGAATTCCAAATAAAATTTTAAAATATCAATGAAAAGAAATGTGTCCTAGAAATGTCAGAAGTAGCAAGCTGTAATTCATTGTTACTTTAAAGAACTGGATCCGTTTCCTATTTCCATATATATACAACTTAACATACTCAAGTTCTTCAACAATTATCTTCTCAATTATATGGCTCATATTCCATTGCTTGAAAGGTTTTGTTTTCTTGAAAATGTGCTCACAGCATGAGTAGTTTTGTAGGCATGCATGGAATGTGGTTTCTTTTACCTTATAAATCATGGAGTGGAGGAGACTTGTTACATGAAGTGCTCAAGGAACAGAATTTTTTGCACTCCTCTTGAAGAGAAGATGAAACTGGCTCATAAGGAAAATAGAGGTTACACACCACTATACGCTGAAAACCTTGACCCATCTTCGAGTTCCAAAGGTTTCTCTGCTGCTTTGTGACTTCTGATATGATTTTCTTGCACTTTTAATATTCGTTTAGTAGATAGTGATGAGGCGCTCTTAAGCAAAGATGTGATGCACCAAGGCTTTAGATTAGTGACACAGATAAGTACATCCTCATGTGTATACATTTATGGAAAGTTAATCTGCAAGGGTAGTAGCTCATAAAATGTTCTAACTGATTATCGAGGTGCGCATTCTCGCATTCAACCTATTTTTGTTTGGGATTTTTATCCATGCAAACCTATTTAAAAGTCCAGTTGTATAGCTACTAGCTCGTATTCTGCTCGACATAACATTCAAGTGGTGCCAACTCGATGTAAGCTCAATTGTTAAGTTGATCGCGATCGATCAAGTATTGTTTGGGTCGTCTCAGACCTTACGATTGGTATTCATTTCCAAAATATTTGGAGATACTCACGAGAAAAGGTCTACTTGTTACTAATCTAGCCTACCCCTTACGAATGCATACTTGAAAGTCTAGTTTATGTTCGGTTGTATTCAAATTCAAAGCCATTGGTTTGAGATGAGTGTATATTTGTCTTGTAAAGTAATAATACCAAAATACAGTTTTCTGTTTCCTCGTACTTCTGCTAGCAAGGAGGAATGAAGGACATGAGTTATTTGTGTACTAATCAACTGTGACTGTGAGCTGAGTAAAAATTAAGCTCGCACTAACTGTTTTATAAAAAAATAAAATCAGGTGACTCGAAGAGAGCTTCTACATTGGACCTCTTGAAGACACGACGCATGGATACTTGAATCAATGGCCAGCAGAAGGTACTTGCGACTTACATTTGCCTATGTTTCTATCTTGTTTTCTATATATTTCAACCAGTATTGGGGTTTTGTTCATTTACTAATGCTATATGAAAACTGCAAATTTTTCTTGTTCATGTCCCACATGTTCCTTTAACATCTGTCAATCCTTTGCCATGCTCGTAATATTATCATCTCTTTTGGGTGTGTTTTGTTTTTTTTTTTGGGAATTTCTTCTGAATATTTACATGTGTTTATTCCTATGCGTCTCTAGAGATTCTGCCATGTTGGAGGTCTACTATGGAAGACTACTACAAAAGAGTCCTGTAAGTGTTATAAATATTTATAATCTTACATCATATTATTGTCTTTCTTAAATGGACGAGAAATCATTCTTGCTACGGTATCTTTTATGCAAATTAGCATATCAGTCCATCTACATGGTAGATCCATGCATCTCAATGCCTAGCGATTAATTATTTTGAACGTAACTGTTAATCATTTGGAACTCTATTAGTACCTTACTAATTATTTTTATTTTTCAAAGAAGCATCTTCTTAAATTGGCTTTGCAGGATTGTATTACAAGATATCTTTATCAATTTTTTTTTTTATTTTTTTCTTCTCAGTAGGAGTCTATTTCTATATGCTTGGATGAATGAAAATTGCCTCCCCATGCATATGGGCAGCTATTTTGGTGGAGTTACTGACCTATTGCAATCTTGGTTTTAGAACGTGTGTACCTTCTTGTCATTTATAGCATGTTTGGGATTGCTTTTGGGTGCTTATAAAGCTGGTCAAGCATAATTTTTATTTATACATTACTTAGAACCTACAGATTTTGTCCACACGTTTTGTAGGACCCACTTCTTATAATCTAAAAAAATACTTTACCAAACAAGCACTTATTATTTAAAAATTTAGTCTTAGGAAAAACTAATATGTGGTCTGTTCTGGTTTTTCTGTCATAGGAATGCTGGAAAAAGACTCATCTCATTAGTTGCTCTGGCACTGAACTTAGAGGAAAACTTCTTCTATGACATTGGGGCATCAAATCAACCAAATAGTTTTCTTAAGCTTGCTACACTATCCAGGTTTAGGAGCTGAATGTTGCATCTTTATTTATTAGCTCGATCTTTTGCCTGTGTTAACTTGAGAAACATTGCCTCCTTTGCACTATTCCTGTGGAGAGGAATGGAACATGAGTTGCCTATCTCGTCTGTCATTGTGCAAATATATAATCTGTTTAAGCAACTTAATGAAAACTGCTCAAGTTTTTGTAATAATCAATGATGTAGTTTACCTTCTTTATATACTTTATTTCATTGACTTGACTATATTAAGCTAGCAGCCATATATTATCTAAAGTCATCTTTAACCATATGGATTGATCACCATTCAGTGAACTTCGTGCCTTTACCATTCCTCTGGCTACTGATTATGTCTTAGTCAGTCACGTTCAGCAACCCACATCTGATAATCAAGGACGGGGCAGAATGGATTCGCTAATATTGGAATTCAAATTGGACAACTGCAAGAAGTAATGAAAACACATAACTTCTAAATAGAGCATTGATTACCAGAGATAGGATTCTTAGATGTCAATTAACATATATTTTCGATATCAAGTATGTGTTTTTCTCAATGGATGTTCCTAGATCCAAAGGTGACCAGAACCCCATTCTTTTTATCCTGACATGTAACTGGGTTTAATTGCATGTTCCAGTATGGTTGAAAGAAAAGTAAAGCTTACTTTTATGTTACTTCCGAGCAACGCCCAAACATGCTCGTATTGTAGTATATTACATAGTTGGCTTCTAATGCCTACAAATAGAAATACAACTGCCTAGTCTAATTACAGCTGGTAATACAACAATAACTCTGAACAACTATACAGTAATGTACGTAGCTTTACAATCTATCTTAGGAAAGAGTGTTAACTGATAACGTTGTCATATATTCCAACAGTAATATAGCTTGTAATTAAGACCCATCCCATCACAACTGATCAAAGAGCTTTTAAGGATCAACATCGATAATAAATTATGGAATATTTGAAGTGCTTCAAGTACAAGCACTTTTCACCTTCTCCAAACGGCAGTTAGGTGAATGAGCTCTCTCTTTCTTCACATTGTTTTTTGATGTAAATATTTAATACGCTATCGCATATAAGCATGTGGTTACATGTAAATCGATATGGAGGAGTCAGTGGCTACCTATGTTTGTATGGGTCAGGATATGGATCTCTTGGTTTCAATTCAGCAGGTAGTTGGATTAGATCAGTGGATGTCTTATGTCATTTGGATCCGAGTCTTGATTCCCCTTTTCTCATCCTGATTCGATCCGTTTACAGGCCTAAGATTCCTGTTGCTACCTTATATTTTTGGGGATCTGATTTTGGACAACTCTATATGTGCAACAAAAGCATAAGCAGGTCAACAATTCAACTGTCATGCATGTGATCAGTTCTTTTCACCCAAGAAATATCAAGAGATCGAGACCTTAAAAAAGTAATTTGAAGCTTTTATACGTCAAGAGGTCTCTTTTCTTGGTCTGCCAACTAGCTGGGACTGCAATCCTGGGACCATATTGAGCAAAAATGGATTTAGGCCAAAAAACATGATTTTTCACAAATTTTAATGTGATTTTGGAGGGTGGAAGAATACAAATGAGTCATTAATTGATTTTATTTCCTTGTTATTTTACAGGTGATTTAGGACCTTTTGGGGAAAACACATACGGTGCTTCTGCTCATTCAGATTATGGAATGATAACCCTTCTGGCCTCAGATGGTGTAGGCGGACTTCAGGCATGTTCGTTTTATATGCTCAGTCTTATTCACAGCTTTATCTTAAAAGTGTAAAAGTAAATGTTCTACTAATTAATTAACTTTTACAATTTTGAAAGGTTTGCAGGGAAAAAACTAAAGAGCCACGGGTCTGGGAAAATGTGCATTATGTCCCTGGGTTTGTTCATGATTCTAATTTTAAGTTATTTTCATTATGGATACCTTTGATACAACAGGATTTCCGTGCTCATCAACAGTAGCCAGGCTAAATGAAGCAACTACATAAAATTAATTGATGAATTATACTTTGTTTTAAATGGTTTACCAGTGATACAATCACGGTAATCTAATTTATCTCTAATTTTTATATTGCAATTAAATAACATCTTGCTCATTTTTAAGCTAAGTTGTTAATGCTAGTGAAAATCGTTGCTACTATGATTATCATGAGAAATATAATATTGTTTAAGACCAAGGAAAGACTTAAGCTCTTGTAAATGGATTAATATTTTTTATGGTCGTCCTTCTTGATCGGAAATACAGAGGAGAATTCGATTTGGGAAGAGTAAGGAAATGTGTAACTTGAAATATGAAGTTACCCTCAATTTATACAATCCACGTTAAGGGTAATGTTATCCAAAATATCTGGGAAAATGTTGGGCTTTTAAATGGAAAATGCATGTGCCTCTTCATGTATCACTAAAATTGTTCAGCTTCAGAACTCAAATAATAGTTGTTATTAGTGTTCTAAAAAGCGTAAAGCGTGGTTAGCCGTGAAGTCGAGTTTCAAGCTTTTCGAACTTAAGCGATGCCTGGGCGAGGTCGAGACACGGGCGATGCGAGAGGGCAAAATGTGAGAAGTGTTTAGGCGTGAATACTGCGCTTCAAGTTTAGGGGGAACCAAGACGCCGCTTAGGCGAGCCTTTTAGAACAATGGTTGTTATAACCCATTGTAAAAGAAAACACTTCAAGAATTGGGTTGTTACAAACTCCAAGTTCTGTATTTGACACATTAATCTTTCACCATGTAAGAGGTTATATTTCAAAAGTAGGAGACTAAGCTTCAAATGCCATCACTTCATTTAGCTACATTCAGTGTATGCGTGTGTCTATATATGGGAAGTGCATTTTCCCAAGTTTTTATGTTTCTTGTCCCAAATTATGGACTGCAGGGCCTTCATTGTTAACATCGGTGACTTGTTGGAGAGGTGGACAAATTGTTTGTTTCGGTAATGTCACTCTTGTACTTAAAAATCATTTTTTTGTGTGTCAGATGAGTTGTTCAGTGATCGTTGCTTTTAGCTTTGTTTAGACAAAGACAGAAGAAATCCAAGTCATTTTTTTTTTCCATGTTGCTATTCTCTATGTAGGTCAACATTGCACCGAGTAATGCCAACAGGACAAACACGATACTCAGTAATCAATTCTACTCCTTTGATCTTCATCTTTTATTAATATTTGCACTCGTGCCTTGGATATCAATGATTTTGTGTAATTTTTGAGGCTTGGTGAATTAACCTTTTAAAAGGTGACTCAAAGTTCATATAATTAATTTCCCATGTTCCTTTGATCTGGAACCCAAGGCATTATGTCGATGACTACCGTCTACCTGATCTCTAACCTGCAAGGTCCTTTTGACCATCTATTATATATATACCCGAATTCCACGATTCGAGCTTACTTGTTTTAAGACTTCTTGCAGTGAACTCATTTGTTATGCCGAAGTAAGCTGTTGGTCAATTGTAGGTTTTATGGCCACCTTTTGACCAATCTTGGAATGTTGAGAAATTTACTTGTGGATGGCTCTTCCTGAGTCAGCATTTACTTTCTTATTTTAGCTTTCATTGTAACAAACTGTTCATACACCGACAAATTTACTATGCAAATTCTAGATGGCTTTCTTTTTGGATCCTAATCCGGATTGTGTGGTGGAATGCCTAAAGACTTGCTGCAGTGAATCATATCCTCCAAGGTACATAAACATGTAAACTTTGATAAGAATTATTATCCTTTGAAAATCGAGAAATTAAGTATCATATACGAATCAAAGTAAAAGGTTATTTTGGGTATTTTATAAGCTTGTTCTCGGACAATTATTGAGCTCTCAAGTCTGTTTTCTATTGGTCGCCGCTACTAAAGAAACTGAATTTTTGCGGCACTGTTGACAGATTTCCACCAGTCCGCAGTGGAGACTACCTGGAAGAGCGCTTTAAACTTACGTATCGCTCATGAGTTACGGGAGCATGTTTGGCTAAGCTTAGAAGTAAGTCATACTTATTTTTAAGTGAACTTTTGCTCTAAACATGTTTTTTATTACTTGCATTTGAGAAAAAAGTTACTATAAGTGGGGGTTACTTTCCAAGTAACTTATTTCAAATTCTGACCATCATGAAAATTATTTATTTTAAAATTTTGCTTATTTACACTAGTTTTTTAATCTTAGACAAACATGCACTTACATTTTTTACCTACAAAACTTAATTTAAAAGTTAAGTCTCGACTTATTTTCTTAAAAAGTAACTTCTAAACACAGCCAACCATATTAGACAACACACAAAAAAATAATTAATAAATAAAGACAGGGTTCAGCTGCTTTATTCCCCCCCTTTAAATTTTGCTAGTAAAGCGTTGACTTAGATTATCCTTTTTTTTTTTTTTTTTTTTTAAATGCAGGAGAAGATGCCTCAACGAAATTCACCTTTTTTCTGAAGATAAATGTGGTGACTTTCTTTTTCCTCTTCTATTTTTGTTTTCAATCAGAACGATGGTTTTTGAGTGTTTAATTATGTAGTGAAAAACTTTTTTTCCAAATGGTTGTATATTTTGTGAAATGTACTATAATATATACATTAGAATTTGTCTCCTTAATAATTTTTAAAAAAAATTGATATTTAATTTCATACTGGGATATAAGAAAAAGAAGGGAAAAAAAAGGGAAAAAAAGAAATTCCTGGAGAGAATTATTGGGAGAGAAGATGAAAAATGTCTTGTGGTTCCTACTTTTTTCAAAGCAGCCTACTATAATACTATAATGATATTAATCTCAAAATTATCTTCTTTCCTTTTAATTTATTTCTTCTGTGGATGATCCTTTTTTGGGTGTACTCTTTTTCTTCATTCGTGTGAATTTGTCTTGCCTTCATTGTTTTAAGATTCTTGCTCATATGTGTGGTTTACTGCGTTTGGTTTCGTTAAAACAAGTTGTTTCGCTTGTTAAGCTTGTTAAGGTATTTGATTGTTACTGTATTTTCTCATAAAATTTCGACCAATTCAATCATTTGACTTCAATTGTTGTACTTATTTCTTCAATTTTTTGGTAGTGTTCTTATCATTAACTTTCAATTAATTAGCATATATTATCACCGATGATAGTTTTTGTCCACGTGCTTTGAAATGAAGGATAAATATTTTGTCGAATATTTTGTTTTGTTTTTGTTTTTTTCTTATTTAAAAATATGAAGGGTAAATAAGTTTTTTATGCTCTCATAACAGTTTTTTGGACGAAAATCATCATTATGGACAAGATATGCTAAGTAATAGAAGATTGAGGATAACAATGTGATGGAATAAAAAATTAGAGATATAAGTGTGACAATGAACGAATATTGTGGATTTTTATTGCAATTAAAATGAATGCAAAAACAAAGTTATGGTGTGAATATAAATGTTCTTGGTGAAATGGCCACCTTTGATACAAAATCTAAAATATATGATTTTGTGATAATGTCTAATATACTGTAGGGAAATTGGCGCATTTTGTCCTCAACCTTTCAAGAAAGTAGTTGAAATACTCTTATCTTTATTTTCTGGCGCAAAGCATCCTCAAGCTTTAGAAAATGGCACAATTCATCCTTTTAGAAATTATTTGACAAATTTGTCCTCTTTAATTAAATGAAAAGAAGGGTTAATTACACTAATGGCCTCCATTCTTTTAGGTTTGTAACGATTTTATCCTCATTCTTTTTTTTTTTATTTGGTAGATATCATCCCCATTCTTCTATTTATTAACTACATAGAGTCCCCAAATCACTATTTTTTTACTATTCGACAATTCCATGACAATTTTACCCCTTTGCTTAAATAAATTAAAATAATAGAAAAAAAATATATAATAAAAATATTACAATTGGACCCTTAATCTTTACAAAAATACAAATAAATCTTAAACAATTTTATTTTATTTAAATTAGTGTTCTTTCCAACTCAAAGAAATCACCCCACCCGACCCGACCCGACCCGACCCGACCCGATACTCTATAAACAATGCGAACGGCATCCCAACATACAACATCAGGTAAACATAGCTTCAGGAAAAACCTTGGACAAGATTTGAAGGCAAGAAATATAAATCTTATAGAAAAAGATGACCATCACAATTACTCAGTAAGAACTGGAAAAATCTTGGGCAAGAAACCAACAAAATGAAGATGCAAATTAATGAAAACAACTATCTATAAAAAAGAATGCAAAAGAAGCGGAAAATGTTTCTGGAAAATGAAATTTGAACACCAAGAATCATGCAACAATCAACAGAATAACATCAAGAAATAGTAACATCTTCTAGAAAAAAGATTAGATTCTGTGAAAATCATAATTGAGAGAAAACTGAGAATTCTAAGAAAAAGCGGAATCAAATTAATTATCCCGAAATCGGAGAACTTACGGTAGTAGTGGATAGAGATGAAGATGCGAACTTGTTGATTCCCAGTGCTATTGCAGAGGAAAAATATATCAATGAATGAAATTGGTGAGTCTGTCTTGCGTGTATGTATATGCATACCGAATCTTTATTAGGGAGGTGGGGTGGGGTGGGGTGGGGTGGGGTGGGAAAAGATGATTTCTTTGAATTGGGAAGAACACTGATTTAAATAAAATAAAATTGTTTAGGATTTAATTGTATTTTTGTAAAGGTTAAGGGTCCAATTGTAATGTTTTCATTATATATTTTTTTCTATTATTTTAATTTATTTAAGCAAAGGGGTAAAATTGTCATAGAATTGTCAGAATAGTGAAAAATAGTGATTTGGGGACTCTATGTGAGAATAAATAGAAGAATAGGGATGATATCTCTAAAAAAAAAAGAATGAGGATGAAATCGTTACAAACCTGAAAGAATGGGGACCATTAGTGTAATTAACCCCGAAAAGAAAGCAACCAAAAAAAAAAAAAATCAAATTGTAGTAAGAATTTCCAAACTTTTTAGCAAGTCCAAATGGGTGTGTATATATATATATATATTTGCACATTTTGTAATAATTAGGAATCCACATACAATTTCTTTTAATTAAAATTAAGGGCATATTTGTCTTTTTCATCTTATAAGGACCAATTTCGCACCAAAACACATAGGTTAGAGACTTGTTTGCCAAAAAACAAACGTTATGGACCAGTTCCACACTAAGGACAAAGATTAGAGACCATTTGCACCAAAATCTCATGAAATTAATAATTTGATTTTTTATTTTTAATTCTTATTTTAGCGTCACTTTTTTCGATTTATTTAACTATGTTTATTCACTCATTGGAGTAGATTCTTGGTATCGTTTCAAAGTATGTATGACAAACTTTACAACATATTTTTTGAATTGAAAAACCATTACAAGACGAGTTCAAAGTAATAAGTCAAAAATGATTGCTAAAATTAGATTTAATATTCTCATTTTGTTTTCGTTGTTAAATGTCAATTTAATTAAGATTCTATTTGACGTTAATTTAACACGTCTATTTAAATATGAAAAAATAAAAATAAAATAAAATTGAAGTGTTATAATGAGATCCTAAACAAGTTTTTAATAAAAAAAATTAAAAAGAGTAAAAAGTAAATATAGGAGGAGGAGGAGGAGGAGGAGGAGGAGGAAACTACAAAAAACTCAAGAATTTGTTGCAGCCAATTTTTACATAATTTTTTTTTTTTTTTTTGTACGGATCCATACAGTTAATATCTAAAGGAGTCCCGCTTCGGGACAAGTGTTCCATATCCGAGAAACAACATATCGAGACAACTTGGTGAGGCGTAAATTTTCAACCAACAACATAAGCGTAAAGGAAACCGATCCATTTGGATATAAGATTTTGCAATTAAATAAGCTTATTATAAGCCTTCTTTGAATAAAAATTTCATGTTTTGAATTCATCTACTTCCTATGTTTCAATTGAAATTATTATTTTTGATTAGGTCTTGACGGAATACCGTGACAATATGGTTGCAATCCACGAAACAAAAGGAAATATAAGAAAATCAAAAGAAAGAATTACATGTTTAAAAATATAATCTCCCTAGAAACCCAAGAATTTACTACTGCCAATATCTTGACGAATACCGAGACAAGATGGTTGCAATCTCGAAAGAAAAAGAAATCTAAGAAAATAAAAAGAAAGAATTACAGGTTTAAAAATATAAGAAACCTTATAAAAGGAAATTCTTTAAAAGAAAAAATATTTTAAAAAATACAAAAACCAACAAAATTACAGACGATTGTTCGCAAAGAATGAAGGACATTCTAAGTAAATATAGGAGGAGGAGGAGAGGGTGAATCATTCTTTGATGAAACAAATTCTCTTGTTTAGTTGGTAAGACGTTTCTCTTTCCTTTAGAGGAAGAAAATCTCTATCGGTGATGAAAGTATATAATTACACACAAGACAATACCTATTAATAAAAATATAAAATTTCTTTTATTTTTATCATATTTGTTTAAGCTTTATCAGTTAATTATTGAACCCAAAGTACTTTATGTGGATCGAGTATGATAAGTACAGTTACAAGATCAATAATGTGACGTCCTAAATTTTATTTTAATTTTTAGCATTTTATCAAGTATATTACCAAATGTTTGAAACAATAAAATAATATTATATTAAACAACTATCATGTCGTTCTAAAAATAAGTTTTAAATTATTTAACAATATTGTATGACAAGTAAATATTTAATTTTAAATTTTTTATTTTATTTTAGTGTAAATATAGTTAAAATAATATATATTTTTGATATTATTCTATTACCGAGCAATGTAATTATAATAGATAAAAGCAGTAGATTTAGAATTTGATATATAATATGTATTTAAAATAGAGAGTGGAAGATAGTTGAGAATTAAAGTTATAAAATATAGTTAACTATTTTTAAAAGCTAAATAATTTTTTTATAATCAGTTGTAAGGTTTTTGGATTTTTCTGACAGTAGACTTATTGAACTACGATTAGGCACTTAGTACATAATCGTCTCGTTATCTGATAGTAGACATCGATCTTTTTGTATATGCATTGCCATACTTAAGAGTGCAAAAAAACACAAGCGAATACTCAGTAACTAACAATATGCATGATTTCCAATCCTATTTTTCTTATATCTCATTATTGGAATTGACGCCCCTCTTAATATCTTTACTTGTTCTCAAACTTACATCTTATTTGTCTTTATCTCTTTGGGTCATGAATTTTATTACGGTGTATCGTATGAGCTCAAATATCAATTTGTCTAATAACAAGCGCGCTATAATCGTTGTCTATTTGTCCTTTCTAGTCATTACTACCACTCAGGATTCTGCAATGTCTCTATCATCACCTTTGTGACTCAAGAAACTCCACTGATGTATCACAAAATAAGCATGTCCTAGGTATATAGTGTTCATCATGCCAATGCAGTCCCTAAGCCATCAGGAACCTCTTGAAACCACTTTATATGAGTGTCGGATCCTCAATGTCCTATCCTTGGTTACCTTATGGATTGTCGGAATCTCAACATGTATATATATCTAGACACTAAAAGCTCAGTGCACCAACAAGGCTATTTCATTAAATTCTCTATTATCATCTCATTCTATTTGAATATTCACAATCATCTTTCTTTTACTTTCATTATTTTTTCCCCATAAGTTATGCATTATTTTTTTTCAGGTCCACGCATATGCAATGCACATGTACATAAATGTCACAGGTATATATTGTGCACATATACGAGTCATAATGACATATGACAAGATTTACGCAAAAATTATGTACATTTACAATAATACTATATAATCAAAATACTCCAATCATATACAAACATTTAGAGCAACATTATATTTCATGTAACATTTAGATGTACATTGTACCTCTTGTGTAATCACATACGAGCATACGATAATATAGATACGTTTGTTTTACATTGTAATTGAACCATTACTTATTTATATCCTTATCTATCATAGCATTTACAGCTTTCTTACTCCACATTTCATATAGTCATAAATATCTACTTTAACTTGTCGTATCTAGGTTAACATCTATATAAATCAAGTGTTTATATGTTAATCATGACCATATTATTTTCCGAGGTCAACCGATCTAAAAACACCAAAAATGGGATCCGGATGAAACTGGAGACGAGCGTCGACACCAAAGAACTAATGCGAAACACGTGGAAAAACTGGGTTCAAGATTGATACAAATATCTATCAATACATATAATATATCATTGGAAAGTTTATCGAGTTAGTTGTCTAACATATTTTACATATCCTAATTTAGAGTTTTTTACAAAAAAAATTTGAGCGTTTCCGTCCAGACTAATATGTCTGACACAAGAGTGTCAACACCCTAGAGTAGGGGTGTTTACCCTTACACCCAAAAATTGGTTTTCATTCCGATTTTGTATGCCAAGCATGTAGTATTGTGTCGGGATCTTTTCTACGATTTTTTACTATTTTTACTCATTTAACAAATTAAAAATGTTATATAAAGGAAAATTTTCTTAATCCTGCCAAAAGAATTTAAAAATCTTGAATATGAAATGCCCTATCCCTTAGTTTTTTCTCGATGAACTTGGCCACAATTAAGATAAATATCTTATTTACATGTTTACATCTTGAGGATAATTCTTGCAATTATTTTTTTTCTCCAAAAATCTCACTAATCACCCTTTCAACCCATACTTCGTTGCACTCCCTAAAAATCTCGGAAAACTCCTAAAATAACTCAAAATTCCAAAATGTTACAGATAAGCCATTGCTTGTCGATTTTAACAAAATCTCACTTGTGAAGTCTTTATAAATATTTTAGATATACCACAATGTAACAACAAACATGGCCTCAAAGACCCTGAACTCGTGTTGAATCTCATATTTTGGATCCAACAACTAATGCTCAATCATGTCTAAAATTAATGAAATTCCTTCTCAATTTAACTTCGCCACTAACACAATTTCTAACACTATGAACTTGCTAGTTTTGGTCGCTTGGAAACGTGTAAAGATAAGAAACAGATTTATAAAGTTTGGTTTACATACAAGTCTTAAATTGTTTATGAAAATAGAGAAAAGGGTTAATTGGAAAAAACAAAACAATTAATAATAATAAAATATGCAGAACACGACAATCCAATCTAACACATCGAGGGTCAAGTTAATCAAATAAAAATTGAATTAATCGAGAAGGAAATCAAGTTGATCGAATAACATATTTGAATATTCAACATTTTATTTTTTGTTTATTTAGATAGTGTTGAAATTATTTTTTAAATAATTATAAGATGAGTCTTATAGAGTATATGAACAATGTATACGTAATAGATTGTAGATCATTAAATAATATTGTGCATGTTTGGTAGTGTTAAAATTATTTTTAAGTGCTTATAATATAAGTTGTTGATGAATGTGTGAATAAAAAGTGAGTTGTAAGTTGTGAGTCCTATGAAATATATAAATAAAAAGCATGTTTGACTAACTTAAATTATAATTTAAGTCAAGCAAACAATGCAACTGTAGATTGTTAAATTTTTTTTGTCACATAAGCAAAATAAACAATGTCTAAAAAAATTATTCTCTAATGCAAAATGTCAATAACTTTGTCAAGCAGGTGTGACATAGAAAAAAATAGACAATACTTAAAGCTTCGTCTAAATTCAAAGTTCTATTAGAGCATCTCCAATCCAACCGTAGATTGCAAAAAAAAATCTGTCAAGTAAGCAAAATAAACTATCTAAAAAATTTCTTCTCCAATTCAACTAGTTAGACACTTTGTTAAGCCGACGTAACAGGAAAAAAATAGACAATATAACGCCTCAGTTAGATATGTTGACTCATAATATTTCAATTTTCTATGTAGATTTAAATTTTCTATGCATATTTAAATGTAATCTCGTATTTATTTTAATAAAATAAAATCCACCTAGATAACAATCCATAGTATTGGAGACCAAATTTACATTTGAATGTCTCATTAATTAAATATTCATATTACGAGATCTCCAAGCCTTTCAATATTTGTCTTACATAAATAGCAATTCACGTAATGCATTGGATAACATCTATAACAACTTATCTAAATTTAAAGAACATCTTTAGTATTTTAAAGAGTATCTACAAGTTTAAAGAGTATTTTTTTAAAACATTCTAGCAAAGATTTTTAATGTATATAATAATAGAGAGTTTAATGTTAAATTGGTGATTCTATTCAAATAGAATTTTAAGAGTTGATTATTTAAATTAAAGAGCACCATATTTTAAAGCTCTTATACGCCGATTCATCAAAATTTAGATTTTCTATATCACAACCATAGTGAATTTTCTTCGCTCTTTGGAAGAAAAAGAATATATAGATCCGTATGTCTCTATATATCTTTAATTTCTCTCAAACGAAACTATTCCTTAAACAATTTTCTCCTTGCTATACTCAATCGCTTCAATTGATTAAAACCATAACCACCACAAATGTCGGATCGTCATATTAGCCCATTAAGAGTCCATCGTGAACAAACTAGTTTAAATCTCGTGACTCATTCTCGTGACATCCTACAATCGAATATCACTACAAAAAAACGATATACTAGTATATTTAAATATAATTTTATTTTTATTTTAATAAAATAAAATATTTTAGATAGTAATTCATATATATTTTTATTGGAGATCAAATTTAAAATTAAATATTTATACATTAGAAATTAATGCAACACATATGAAATTTAGGTTATAAGCGTTTTCGATGCAATGATGTCCAAATTGATATGGCAAATTAAGTGGATAGAATAAAACCGATATGACAACATTTATTATAAAAAGTGTTCAACTGGTGATCAAATTTTAGACATCTTATTATCTTATTAGATACATTCCACTTTTTTTTTTTTTTTTAATTAAATTGTATCTATTTCACGCATCTATTCTTTCTTCCTTCTCATTTCTCTCTATACTCTCTGTCTCACTATCTCCTCGTTTCTTTTCACTTGCCACCAAGATTTTTTTAGAAGGTGGAAATGGTCTAATCCATATAATGATTGCAGATGCTCTTAAACACCGCACTTGAACAAAACAATATTAAACCCAGAAACGATTCGAACTCCAAGGAGTCAATACCAGTATCCTCTTTGAAATGGCTCAAACCCTCCAACTTCCCATTATCGACCTCGCTTCCTCCGACCGCATCTCCACAGCTCTCTCGATTCGTCAGGTCTATTCTTTTTCTGCTGTTATTCGATGAATAATTCTGTAAAAAAAATTGATGTTGCCGGCAGAAAATATTTGCAGTTTCTACTCTGTTCTAGCTTTTTGTTTCTAGTGGTACATGCTATTGGACAATGTTTGATGTGCTAAAGAATAAGAAAATTGGCTTCTTCACATTAATATACATTTAGCATGTTTGGCTAAGCTTTAAAAAGCACCTTTTTAAGCTTAGCCAAACACGGCGAATTGTATTTAGTTTTGTTCTTTCTGCTAATATTATTTCCTATAATTCCCTTCTTTTAAGAATTCTCGTGCTGTTCAATTGTTGTTTGTCGTCTGTTTATGATAAGTGAATTTTAATCTTGGGTTTACGGGCATGGGCGGACCCAGGATTTTTATTCAGTGCGGGCGAGATGTAAGTGTAAAAACGAAATGTTAGCATAACTTCAATACGTTAGAGATACAAGTCCCAGCCGTACACTTGATTGCCTCCGCCACTTGCGCAAGAGAAAACTTAAAATAAAGCTAAATCCATGACAAATATAAAAAATCGAGAGCAAAAGCTCTAAAAATGATTTCTGTATTGTATCAATTTCCCTTTCCCTCCTCCAAATTATGCAATTAACATATTAAAGGGAAATAATAAATTCTTACTTGGAAATTTAGTTATGCAATTACCTTATTTTTAATTTCTTAAAGTTCGTGAACTAGAGGTGAAATTTTGAATTTAAAGAAATTTTGAATTTAAAATACCACTCTTTCTCTCTTTCACCTTCATTCAAATCTTCATAAATGTATATATATGCTCCTGCTTTGGTGTAGTTTGTAAAGCTGGTTTATTTGATCAAAAATAATTTATTTGACTAAAAATTTTGTCTTCACAGCATGATATTGCTGCTCATTCTTGGTCAAATAAACTATTTGTAGTTGAAAAACTGGTTTATAATCTATATTAAACAAGCCTTTATATACACACACACACATAACTACACTCAGAAAAAACAAGCTTTCTTCTTCTCCTATCCGTTTGCCTCCGTTTCTTCTCTGTTTCTCCACAGTTTAGTGCAGGCGAATTTTTGCTTTTCTAAAAATTTCTTAAAATTCAGTGCAAGGGGCCGGCCGGTACTCGGCTCCAGGTGGCTCCGCCCATGGGCATGGCCAAGATTTTTTGTTAGTGGGATCATTTCATAATTTATCGTCGTGTCAAAATTTGTTACTAAATGTTCTAATATAATTATTTTGCCTAAAAAATGGATTCGTTTTGATTCTCTCAGTTCAAATTAATAAATGTTTAAAATACTAGACTATTTGGAAAATCTTATGTTAGGTACAACAATGTTCCATCTCTTTAAAAGAAACTACTCTAGCATACAGCAACGTCTTGTAACTATTTTCCATGATACATATCTTCAAGGGTGTTCACTGTAATGCGAAAACTATCTCTTTAAAAGAAACTGCTCTAGCTTACAGCAACGCCTTGTAACTATTTTCCATGATACATATCTTCAAGGGTGTTCACTCATGTGCGAAAAATTTTAAAAGAAACTGCTCTTCTGAATTCCAAATAAAATTTTAGAATATCCATGAAAAGAAACGTGTCCTAGAAAAATCAGAAGTAGCAAGCTGTAATTCTTTGTAACTTTAAAGAACTGGATCCATTTCCTATTTCCATATATATACAACTTAACATACTCAAGTTCTCTAACAATTATCTTCTCAATTATATGGCTCATATTCCATTGCTTGAAAGGTTATGTTTTCTTGAAAATGTGCTCACAGCATGAGTAGTTTTGTAGGCATGCATGGAATGTGGTTTCTTTTACCTTATAAATCATGGAGTGGAGGGAGACTTGTTACATGAAGCGCTTGAAGGGAGCAGAAATTTTTTGGCACTCCCCCTTGAAGAAAAGATGAAACTGGCTCTCAAGGAAAATAGAGGTTACACACCACTATATGCTGAAAACCATGACCCATCTTCGAGTTCCAAAGGTTTCTCTGCTGCTTTGAGACTTCTGATATGATTTACGTGCACTTCAAATATTCGTTTAGTAGATAGTGATGAGACACTCTTAAGCAAAAGATGTGATGCACCATGGTTGTAGACTAGTGACACAGACAAGGATGTATGGCAAGTTAATCTGCAAGGGTAGTAGCTCCTAAAATGTTCTAACTGATTATCGAGATGCGCATTCTCGTGCATTCAACCTATTTTTTTTTTTTGGGGATTTTTATCCATGCCAACCTATTTAAAAGTCCAGTTGTATAGCTACTAGCTCGTATTCTGCTTTGAGATAACATTCAAGCGGTGCCAACTCGATGTAAGCTCAATTGTTAAGTTGATCGCAATCGATCAAGTACTCTCTCGGTCGTCTCAGACCTTACGATTGGTATTGATTTCCAAAATATTTGGAGATACTCACAGAAAAGGTCTACTTGTTACTAATCTAGCATACCCCTTCTGAATGCATACTTGAAAGTCCAGTTTATGTTCGGTTGTATTCAAATTCAAAGCCATTGGTTTGAGATTACTGTATATTTGTCTTGTAAAGTAATAATACCAAACTGCAGTCCTCGCTGTTTCCTCGTACTTCTGCTAGCAAGGAGGGAATGAAGGACATAAGTTATTTGTGTACTAATCAACTGTGACTGTGAGCTGTGTAAAAATTATGCTTCGCACTAACTGTTTTTTTAAAAATAAAATCAGGTGACTCGAAGAGAGCTTCTACATTGGACCTCTTGAAGACACAACACATGGATACTTGAATCAATGGCCAGCAGAAGGTACTTACGAATTGCATTTGCCTATGTTTCTAGCTTGTTTTCTATATATTTCAACCACTATTGGGATTTTGTTCATTTACTAATGCTACATGAAAATGCAAAATTTTCTTGTTCATGCCCCACATGTTCCTTAACATCTGTTAATCCTTTGCCATGCTTGTAATATCTAATTTTATCATCTATTTTTGGGTGTGTGTTGGTTGGTTGGGGGTGGGGGTGGGATTTCTTCTGAATATTTACATGTGTTTATTCCTATGCGTCTACAGAGATTCTGCCATGTTGGAGGTCTACTATGGAAGACTACTACAAAAGAGTCCTGTAAGTGTTATAAATATTTATAATCTTACATCATATTATTATCTTTTTTAAATGGACAAGAAATCGTTCTTGCTACGGTATCTTTTATGCAAATTAGCATATCAGTCCATCTACATGGAAGATCAGGTGTCTATTTCTACATGCGTGGATGCATGAAAATTGCCACCCCATGCATATGGGAAGCTATTTTGGTGGAGTTACTGACCTATTGCAATCTTGTTTTTAGAACGTGTAACGCTGTAACTTCTTGTCATTTATAGCATGTTTGGGTTTGCTTTTGGGTGCTTATAAAGCTGGTCAAACATAATTTTTATCTACACATTACGTAGAACCCACATATTTTATCCACACATTTTGTAAAACCCACTTCTTATAATCTACAAAAAAAAAAAAAAAAAAAACTTAATCAAACAAGCACTTATTATTTAAAAATTTAGTCTTAGAGAAAACTAATATGTGCTCTGTTCTGGTTTTTTCTGTCATAGGAATGCTGGAAAAGACTCATCTCACTAGTTGCTCTGGCGCTGAACTTAGAGGAAAACTTCTTCTATGACATTGGAGCATCAAATCAACCAAATGGTTTTCTTAAGCTACACTATCCAGGTTTAGGATCTGAATGTTACATATTTATTTATTGGCTTGATCTTTTGCTTGCAGTAACTTGAGAAACAGTGCCTCCTTTGCACTATTCCTGTGGAGAGGAATGGAACATGAGTTGCCTTCTCATCTGTCATTGTACAAAATATAATCTGTTTCAGCAACTTGATGAAAACTGCTCAAGTTTTTGTTATAACCAAATGTGGAGTTCTCCTTATCTCTTTATATACTTTATTTCATTGACTTGACTATATTGAGCTAGTAGCCATATTATCTGAAGTCATCTTTAACCATATGGATTGATCACCATTTAGTGAACTTCGTGCCTTTACCTCTTCTCTGGCTACTGATTATGTCTTAGCCAGTCAGGTTCAGCAAACCACATCTGATAATCGAGGACAATGCATAATGGATTCATTAATATTGGAATTCAAATTGGACAACTGCAAGAAGTAATGAGAACACATAACCTCTAAATAGAGCATTGATTACCAGAGATTTCTTAGATGTAAATTAACATAAATTTCCAACATCAAGTATGTGTTTTTCTCAATGGATGGTCCTAGATCCAAACGTGACCAGAACCTCAGTCTTTTTATCCTGACATGTAGCTGGGTTTAATTGCATGTTCCAGTATACTTGAAAGAAAAGTCAAGCTTACTTTTAAGTTACTTCCGAGCATGCCCAAACATGCTCATATTGTAGTATATTACATAGTTGGCTTCTAATGCCTACAAATAGAAATACAACTGCCTAGTCTAATTACAGCTGGTAATACAACAATAACTCTGAACAACTATACAGTAATGTACATAGCTATACAATCTATCTTAGGAAAGAGTGTTAAGTGATAATGTTGTCATATATTCCAACAGTAATATAGCTTGTAACTAAGACCCATCCCATCACAACTGATCAAAGAGCTTTTAAGGATCAACATCGATAATAAATTATGGAATATTTGAAGTGCTTCAAGTATAAGCACTTTTCACCTTCTCCAAACGGCAGATAGGCGAATGAGTTCTCTCTTTCTTCACATTGTTTTTTTATGTAAATATTTAATGCACTATCACATATAAGCTCGTGGTTACATGTAAATCGATATAGAGGAGTCAGTGGCTACCTATGTTTGTATGGATCTGGATATGGATCTCTTGGTTGCAATTCAGCAGGTAGTTGGATTAGATCAGTGGATGTGTTATGTCATTTGAATCCGAGTCTTGATTCCCCTTTTCTCATCCCGGTTTGATCCGTTTACAGGCCTAAGATTCCTGTTATTACACTATATTTTTGGGGGATCTGATTTTGGACAACTCTAAATGTGCAACAAAAGCATAAGCAGCTCAACAATTCAACTATCATGCATGTGATCAGTTCTTTTCACCCAAGAAATATCAAGAGATCGAGACCTTAAAAAAGTAATTTGAAGCTTATATACGTCAATGAGGTCTCTTTTCTTGGTCTGCCAATCAGCTGGGACTGCAATCCTGGGACCATATTGAGCAAAAATGGATTTAGGCCAAAAAACATGAATTTTCACAAATTTTAATGTGATTTTGGCAGGTGGAAGTATACAAATGAGTCGTTAATTGATTTTATTTCCTTGTTATTTTACAGGTGATTTAGGACCTTCTGGGGAAAACACGTACGGTGCTTCTGCTCATTCAGATTTTGGAATGATAACCCTTCTGGCCTCAGATGGTGTAGGCGGACTTCAGGCATGTTCGCTTTATATGCTCAGTCTTATTCAAAGCTTTATCTTAAAAGTGTAAAAGTAAATGTTCTACTAATCAATTAACGCTTACAATTTTGAAAGGTTTGCAGGAAAAAACTAAAGAGCCACGGGTCTGGGAAAATGTACATTATGTCCCTGGGTTGGTTCATGATTCTAATTTTATGTTATTTTCATATCTGGATACCTTTGATACAACAGGATTGTCGTGCTCATCAACAGTAGCTAGGCTTAATGAAGCAATTACATAAAATTAAATGATGAATTATACTTTGTTTTGAATGGTTCTAATGTATCTCTAATTTTTATATTGCAATTAAATAACATCTTGCTCATTTTTAGCTAAGTTGTTAATGCTAGCGAAAATCGTTGCTACTATGATTATCATGAGAAGTATAATACTGTTTAAGACCGAGGAAAGGCTTTAGCTCTTGTAAATGGATTAATATTTTTTATGGTCGTCCTTCTTGATTATGGATATACAGAGGAGAATTCGATTTGGGAAGAGTAAGGAAAAGTGTAACTTGAAATATAAAGTTACCCTCAATTTATACAATCCACGTTAAGGGTAATGTTATCCAAAATATCTGGGAAAATGTTTGACTTTTAAATGGAAAATGCATGTGCCTCTTCTTGTATCGCTAAAATTGTACAGCATCAGAACTCAAATAGTAGTTGTTATAGCACATTGAAAAGAAAACACTTCAAGAATTGGGTTGTTACAAACTCCAAGTTCTGTATTTGACACATTAATCTTTCACCATGTAAGAGGTTATATTTCAAAAGTAGGAAACTAAGCTTCAAATGCCATTAGTTCATTTAGCTAAATTCAGGTGTGTGTGTGGGGGGGTGGGGTGGGGTGCATTTTCCCAAGTTTTTATGTTTCTTGTCCCAAATTATGGACTGCAGGGCCTTCATTGTTAACATCGGTGACTTGTTGGAGAGGTGGACAAATTGTTTGTTTCGGTAATGTCACTCTTGTACTTAAAAATCATTTTTTGTGTCGGATGAGTTGTTCAAATGATCGTTGCTTTTAGCTTTGTTTAGACAAAGACAGAAGAAATCCAAGTCATTTTTTTTTTTTTTCCATGTTGCTATTCTCTATGTAGGTCAACATTGCACCGAGTAATGCCAACAGGACAAACACGATACTACGGTAATCAATTCTACTCCTTTGATCTTCATCTTTTATTCATATTTGCACTCATGCCTTGGATATCAATGATTTTGTGTAATTTTTGAGGCTCGGTGAATTAACCTTTTAAAAGGTGACTCAAAGTTCATATAATTAATTTCCCATGTTCCTTTGATCTGGAACCCAAGGCATTATGTCGAGGACTACTGTCTACCTGATCTCTAATCTGCAAGGTCCTTTTGACAATCTATTATATATATATATACCGATGTTCCACCATTCAAGCTTACTTGTTTTAAGACTTCTTGCAGTGAACTCATTTGTTATGCGAAGTAAGCTGTTGGTCAAGTGTAGGTTTTATGGCCACCATTTGACCAATCTTGGAATGTTGAGAAATTTACTTGTGGATGGCTCTGCCTGAGTTTGCATTTACTTTCTTATTTTAGCTTTCATTGTAACAAACTGTTCGTACACCGACAAATTTCCTATGCAAATTCTAGATGGCTTTCTTTTTGGATCCTAATCCGGATTGTGTGGTGGAATGCCTAAAGACTTGCTGCAGTGAATCATATCCTCCAAGGTATATAAACATGTAAACTTGATAAGAATTATTATCCTTTGAAAATCCATGAAATTAAGTATCTTATACAAATCAAATTAAAAGGTTATTTTGGATATTTTATAAGCTTGTCCTCGGACAATTATTGAGTTCTCAAGTCTGTTTTCTATCGGTTGCCACTACTAAAGAAACTGAATATTTGCTGCTGATTTAATCTAAATTTATTTATTTCTTTATATTTTTATATGGTTGTTTGTTTCCTTCCCGTCTTTGCTAGAGAAGGGCAATTATGCTTATGGTTTGACTGTTGACAGATTTCCGCCAATCCGCAGTGGAGACTACCTTGAAGAGCGCTTCAAACTTACTTATGGCTCATGAGTTACGGGAGCATGTTTGGCTAAGCTTAGAAGTAAGTCAATACTTATTTTTAAGTGAACTTTTGCTCCAAACATGTTTTTTATTACTTGCAAGTGAGAAAAAAGTTATTATAAGTGGGGGTTACTTTCCAAGTAACTTACTTCAAATTCTGACCATCATGAAAATTATTTATTTTAAAATTTGCTTATTTACACAAGTTTTTTAATCTTAGACAAACATGCACTTACATTTCAGAAAGTATGTATCGACTTATTTTCTTAAAAAGTAACTTCTAAACGCAGCCAAACATGTTAGCAACACACACAAAAATAATTAATAAATGGACTGGGTTCAGCTGCTTTATTTCCCCATTTAAATTTTCCTAGTAAAGCATTGACTTAGATTAACCTAATTTTTTTGAAATGCAGGAGAAGATGCCTCAAGGAAATCCACCTTTGTCTGAAGATAAATGTGATGACTTTCTTTTCCTCTTCTATTTTTGTTATTTCAGTCAGATCGATGGTTTTCGAGTGTTAAATTATGTAGTGATGTTCACTTTTGTTCCAAATGGTTGTATATTTTGTGAAATTTACTATAATATATACATTAGAATTTGTCTCCTTAATAATGATTTTTAAAAAATGATATTTAATTTTTACTGGGATATAAGAAAAGAAGGAAAAAAGAAAAGAAATTCCTGGAGAGAAAATAAAAAATGTCTTGTGGTTCCTACTTTTTTCAAAGCAGCCTACTAAAATGATATTAATCTCAAAATTATCTTCTTTCCTTTTAATCTATTTCTTCTATGGATGATCCTTTTTTGGGTGTACGTACTCTCGTTCTTCATTCGTGTGAATTTGTCTTGCCTTCATTGTTTTATGATTTTTCTGATAAGATAAAAGTCGCAAGGCCAAGCCTCCACCTATGCCGTAGTCTGCTCGACCAAGCGGATTAGAAATCGAGGATGTCTGCGAGTAGAAGAGGACACGTGATGAGAGAGAGTCAATGCGTCAATCCCAGAATGAAACTTCCACAATATTTCAGTGAAAATTTGTCTCACACGAGAATCGAACCTGCGTTAGAATAAGTAGTTTCGCTTGTTAAAGTATTCGATTGTTACTGTTTTTTGAGTACTTCGTCTTCTCGTAAAATCTTGATCAATTCAATCATTTGACATCAATTGTTGTATTTATGTCTTCAATTTTTTTCGTAGCGTTCTTATTATTAACTTTCAATTAATTAGTATATATTGTCTCCGATGGTAGTTTCATTCCACGAGCTTTAAAATAAAGAGCAAATAATTTTTTGACTTTTTGTTTTTTGTTTTTTGTTTTTTGGCTTATTTGAACATGTGAAAGATCAATAAGTTTGTTATGCTCTCTTAACAGATTTTTTGGACGAAAATTATTATTAGGGATAAAATATGCTAATTAATAGAAGATTGAAGATAAGAATGTGACTTTTAATAAAAATAGGAGATATAAGTGTGACAATGAGCAATATTGTGGATTTTTATTACAATTAAAATGTAATGCAATAAACAAAGTTGTAGTGTGAATATAATTATTCTTTGTGAAATGGCTACCATTGGAAGCAAAATGTAAAATATGTTATTTTGTAAAATGTTAAATATATAGTGGGGGAAATTGGCACATTTCGTCTTCAACTTTTCAAGAAAGCAGTTGAAATATCTCTATCTTTATTTTTTTGGCACAAATCATCCTCAATCTTTAGAAAAATGGCACAATTCATCCTTATATGACAAATTTGTCCTCTTTAATTAAACAAAAAGAAAGCAACAAAAAATAAACAAATTGTAGTAAGAATTTCCAATAAATAAGAAAAATTTTAAAAATTATGAAGAAAAATACTTCATTATTAGTAAATGATGAAAATTCATAACATGTCAAATGCTAATAATTGAATTGCAATGTTTCAAATTAAAATGATGATTGAATATTCAGATGGCGGATTTGAGAACAGAAATGGAGGGTGAGTGAGGAGCGGTGGAAGAATCTACAACTGTTTTGGTTTTAGATTGAAGTTTTGGACTTTGTGGGGGTAAGTGTGGTTGAAACGACAATTGTACACATCGTTGTGGCGGTGGTTCGACAATGGAGTCTGGACTAGATATGGGGTGAGATTAGAGGCGATCTGTGAAGGGTTGGAGATAAACCCACTGAATCTGGAATTGAGTTTGAAACTTGTTTGATTGACGTCTAAACTTTTTTATTAATATTATGATTGGTTAATCTCCTTCTTGATCTCTTGGAATTGAGGTACAAAATGCTCTTTGCTATCCCATAACCATTATATGGTAATTAGTTTAGAACATTTTTGTGTTGGGGAAGATGAAGTATTTTTTTTTCTTCGTTTTCAAAATTTTCTCTAATTTTTATCTATTAACATTGATTTTTTTAACAGCAAAAACCTTGGTAATTTTGAGGGGATTGGGTTTAGGGTGAAGGTGAAGGCGGCGACGATTTACAAGAATGTGGTGGTTGGCTGTGGATGGGGTTGAATTTGGGATATGGTTGATTGGGAGTTTTTCTTTTTCTTTTATGTAACTTAATTCTTTTTTTTTTAATCTGTTTTTTGTTAATTGTTGTTTGAATAATTTTCTTTTTGGGATCCATTTGCGCTCTTTGAAAATTTTTGTACTCTTTTTGCAATTTTCCTTCAATATTTTCTTTTGTTGTTTTCTTATATTTTTTTGTTTATTTAAAATGATGACCAATTTTTATATAACGCACAAAAGGATGTGCGTCAATTTTCTAAAGGCTGTGGATGATTTGTGCCAAAAAATAAAGATAATGGTACTATTGCTACTTTCTTGAAAAGTTGGGGTTGAATTGTAATTTTCATATATTGTGTGGTAGTGGTAGAGTCATGAACTTTTGTTGGGGCCAAAAAATTTGTTGGCACAATATATCTTTCAAATTGAAAAAACGTTAAATGGCGAATAAAAAAAAAGGGTAAGTTCATTATCGTTTTGAAGTATTTATGACAAATTTTGCAATACGTCTTTCAGATTGAAAAGTGTTAAACGATTTAATCGAAAATAACAAGTCAAAGAAATTGTTAGAATTGATATAATAATTTGATTTTTATTTTCTAATTGATATCATCGGCTTATTTTTTTGTTGTGTCTTTTCACTTGTCGAAGTAGGTTCTTGGTACCATTTAGAAGTATCATTGACAAACTTTGTAGCACATTTTTCGAATTAAAAAATCGTTAAACGGTAAATTCAAAATAACAAACTAAAGATTGCTAGAAATGAAATTAATAATTCGATTTTTCTTTAATTCTTATTTTAGCACTACTTTCGGTTTATTTTTAACTAAGTTTATTCACTCGTTAGAGTAAGTTCTTTGTATCGCTTTTAAAATATTTATGGCACGTTTTTCGAATTAAAAAATTGTTAAATGACAAGTTCAAAATAAAAGTGAAAGATAATTGCTAAAATTGAATTTAATATTCTCATTTTGTTTTCGTTTTTAGATGTCAATTTAATTAAGATTATATTTGACGTCAATTTAACTCGTCTCATTGGTATAATTAATTATAAAAAATAAAAATAAAAATTGAAGTGTTGTGATGAGATTTTAAACAAGTTTTTACTTTGGAACCCTTTTCATCAAAGTAAGGAAAGCGCACCATGTTCTAGTCAGAATTTGACTATCTATACTAACTTACGTTAGAAGGAATGTATATTTTGTTGATCAAACCGGAGAGTGGGACGAGACACCTAGGCCACCCTTGCCTCCGCCCTTGTTGTGTGATGATGATTTCATAGTACAAAGATTATTTGATGCACAACTTTTTAGAATAAGAGAACAATTTATAAGAAAAGTTATTTAATAAAAACATGTAATTACATGCAAGACAATATTTCTCTTAATCGATTATCATTTATTTTTTTAATCTATTATTTAACAATACATAGTTTCAATCCAGTTACTATTCATTTTCCTTATATATATTAAACATAAATCTAACATTGAAATTCAAATCGTAATAAAGAATATATTTTTAAATATTTAAGGTTTAGAATTTTAGATATTATATTAATAACATGAGAAACATTAGAATGATAATGTTGTTTTTATAGTAATAAAAAATATAGAATAATTTTGAAACACATTAGAATCATTTTGAGAGGTTTAATATGAAGTTAATTATTCATAATTATAAAATCATTGAAAAAAATAAAGTGAAGGTGAGGGTATTCGTTTTCTTCTATTTTTGAAAATGATCAAATTATCTAGAAAGACAGCTTTTTAGTGTCTAATTTGACTTCAACTCATAGTTAGTTTTCCAGTATAATTAGATAGTCGAAATGTATAATTCGATAGTTCTCTAACAAATGAATTAAACAATTCAACTGTCGAATTAGACAGCTAAGAACGGTCTTCCTAAACATTTTGAAATTATGAAATTCATTGAAACTTTGTATTGTTGAACTAGATTATTTTAATTTTTTTTATGTTTATATTTCAGATATGGTAAAAACTATGAGATTTATTATATTGCACGTTAGAGAGTTTAGGGACATAGACCATAGTTTAATAAACTGACCTAGTTCATTGATCGATCAATGAGTCATTAGTTCAACCGACGGATAACTTGTTCGACTAGTGGGTTAATGGTTGATCAAATGTGTGGATAATAAGTTAGACGTAAGTTGTATGTCTAAAAAATATGTTAAGAATTAATTCAATTGCCTAGAATTTGACAGTTAGACTGCCAATTCTAGACAATTATGAATCAGTTTGAATTGTCTAAAATTTGACAATTAGATAAAATAAAAATATTCATGGAGAGAATTATTGGGAGAGAGAATGAAAAATGTCTTATGATTCCTTTTTTTTTTAAAGCAGCATAATCTCAAAATATTTCTACTATGAATTAGGAGTGACAAAATACCCACTGATTGGAACCGAACCGCGCTGCTTCGCCTTCGTTCGATTCACTCTTCTTAAGTTCAAATCTGGTAATGGGTATTAAAATCGAGAACCGGCCATTTTTGGCTTGGTTATTGGTTCTAGACTCAAACCCAAGAACATAACCGACATTATTATTTTTAATTTTTTCTAAGAAGTTAGCTTATAAATATAAAAAATGTTTGTTAATTTGTATTGAAATGGAACATTGTGTTCAAAATTTGTTATATTATTTTGTTTGTAAATAGATTAAGATTTGAAAATTATGATTTTTATATTATTGTATTGTTTCAAACAATGAAATAAAAATACTTGTTAGAAATCTGCTAAGTTTAAAAACTTTAATTTTGATTTGGTCCCAGTTTGATTCTATAATTCAAGTTGGAACCAATAACTCCACGTACAAGATATCATTGGTTCTCGGTTCGATACAGAACCGAACTATACCGGACCACACCTACCCATCCTGTGGATTATCCTTTTTGTGCAGTCTCTTTCTTCATTCTTCTAAATTTGTCTTGCCTTCAACATCTAAAGATTCTTGTTCTTATGTTTGGTTTATTATGTTTATATATATATATAAAATTCATATTTGATTGTTATTGTATTTTGAATATATCATTTTTCTCGTAATTAAAGTTCGATGAATTCAATTATTGGACCAAGTTGATCAAATTGGATGTATGTGAAAAATAACAAAGACCAATAAATTTTGTTTTAAATAAAATTAAATTAAATTGCATGTTAGACTATAAAGAAGATATTTTAAAGGAAAAGAAAAGAAAAATAAAAAGCAGAGTCATTTGTTATTTTGAAAATTAGTCCTTTATTTTGTGATTGCGAAGTCCCAAGTAAGATAAGGGGATAATAGAGAGTTGAGTGGAGAGTGGGACTCGTTAAATTCCTTCTCGTGGCAACTCTTTCTTCCTCTTATTTGGGGATAAAAAGTTTTGTAAGGTGCAAGTGCAAGTGCAAGTGCAAGTGCAAGTACTCACCAACCCTTTCTTCGTGAACAAGATTTTCATACATCTGTGTCCGTTCAATTTTCTTAAAAATTAGTTTTTTTTAGTAAATTTTAATAAACGTTGATAAAAATTGTAGGTCTTATAAAATATATATTTAAAATTAATTGTCGATTGTGCCCTTTAATTGTGTATTAAGTTCAAGAATTTAAAGTCAAAATATTTTTTGTTTCAGTGTATTGATATTGCAATCTTTTGATCAATATCTCGAGTAGAAAATTTGATCGATGTGAAGTTCAATTTTTTTTTTTTTTTTTTTTTTTTTTTTTTGCAGGCTTGTTTGGTTAAGTTTAGATTACAATTTAAGTTGGTTAACCATATTTTTTTATCTCATATTTCAGTAAACCCGCATGATTCTACTCACTTATTATCATCACATTCTATATGACCCACAATTTATAAACACTTTAAAAAAAAAATCAGTATTGGTAAACATACACTTAATCAATCTTTTTCTTCTAACAAGACATGATGAAAACATTAGAAAATCGTATTACAACTCACATATTTCAAGTACGGTGCAACATTATAGTTTCACAAATTTTTGACTCTGGCATTTAACATATTAATAGTTTGTTTAATTAAGTTTAAATTTTAATTTAAGTTGGATAAATTGGTTAAATATATTTTTTATCTATATATTTCATAGATAGTACAATTTACTATTTATTTATTATTTACATATTTTATAAAATCCACAATTTATAAATAGTTAAAAAATAATTTTAAAACCAACAAAAGTTGGCCCAGATCGTACTTGGAAAAGGTAGATTACTGTAGTCTTATCTTATAAATGAGATAAAAGTAGACAGGCTAACTGGAACTTAAAAAATGAAATAATCAGATTTAGACACGTATAAAGCCTCGTTTTTAATGTTGGACTTTTTTTTTTTTTTTGAGGAGGGAGGACTTGTGGATGACATTATGTTCTTCAAAAGATATTGTGGGGTCCACTTAAATTCATATACGTCAATCATTGTTGACCAATCTCCAACGAAGTGTGATGCCATGTGATATTGATATTTTTAGGAATAATTGGATCAAAGGCCTCAACGTTTCAAAATCGTTAGAAATATGTTTTTAACCAAAAAATAGCAGCACACATCCTCAACGCGTGAAAATCTTTGGCGTGGTAGGTCGCTTTGAGTAAAATTTTCTCTTTAAATAAATAAAAAAAACAAAAACAAGAAAAAAAAAAGCAAGATTGAAAACCAACCAAATGTACTCAAAAAATAAAAAGTAAGAAATATATACCAAAAAATAAAAGGTAAGAAAGAGGTTCATCTTCTCCAAAACCAAAATCCAACCCAAAATTTTTGGATTTTTGGTTTTTAGAGAAATGGACATCTTTATTACCTTTAATTTTTTTGGGTATATTTCTTACTTTTTATTTTTGGGGTACATTTGGTTAGTTTTAAATCTTGTTTTTCTTTTTTGTTTTTTTTTTATTTATTTAAAGAGAATAACAATTGATCGTAAAACTTACTACGCCAAGATTTTCATACATTGAGATGTGTGTATTTTTTTAGATTAGAGGCATATTCTCAACAATTTTGAAACGTTGAGGACCTTTGTTGCAATTATCCCTATTTTTATTCATCAAACTTGTCATGTTATTCAATGTGACGAATACAGGCCGTTGATTCAGGAAAATTGGTATATCGTGTGGGTCTATCTTCTGGCAGATCTTTTCTCTTTTGTTACCTACCCTTAACACGTGCTTTTGCGTTGATATACTTTTAAGTTCGAATTAATTTTTTTTTTTTTTTAATACGTTGTAGATATACTATCAAAATATTATCTCAATGCAGCATGTGTTATGATGATACACAATCAACTTTGACTATACATATGATAAATTTGTTCACGTAACCTTTCAGTTACTCGTTTTTTATGTGTGTTACATTGTTACAATTACAGAATATTTTATTGAAGTCACTTGTGTTATTATTGTTAATATTAGGTTTGAATCAAAATATTATTATACGTGAGAATCTTTATTAAAAATGGATTACAAGTACTATAAAAAAACACAATAGTATTTTTACAAGTGCTTTTTAAAGCTTACGTCTTTGGAACTCCACAACTTGTGGATTCTCGCTTGCCCATTTATTACGAACAATCAGTATTGCACTCAATTCCAAACCCTTTGTAATCACAAATGACTCGTAATCGTCTATTTTTTTATTATACAATGCTGATCAATACACAAGTAGTAGATTCTACATGATATATGGATAAAAATTAGATAAAAGTTATAAATCTTATAAAATATATAGATAAAAATAATATTTAATTAATTTATAAATATTTATAAACAGTCTCAAACATGCTTTCGTGCTTATTCTCATATTCTCTCTTTAGGAAGAAACTTCTAGTAAATGAGGTATTAGTTTAAGATATAGTTTTTACAATGAAAGGTTGAGGAAATGATGTTTTCTATTTGTTGACCACCTATCTTTATTCACAAGTCACGTTGATCCCTGTAGTTATCTTATCTTTAGGAGTTTTAAATGTGGAGATTTGTTTTTATTTAGACAAACAATATAATTACATTATCTAAACTTTACTAACTGCCATTTGTCAACTCTCTTTTCTTAATTTCATCAACTTACTAAATTTTATATCTATTCAAATTATGTTGCTGTGAGACGAAGATTAGTTATACCTACGGATCGTTTGATATATAGACATTGATTAAAAATAATTGATAAATTTTATTTTATTTTATTTTATTTAAAAGATTTGATCTCCGTATGAACTTTTATATGAATAACAATTTAAATAAAAATGAGGATAGATTTTGTCTTTAGAAAGAAAAGGACAATTTTTTTTTTATTTAAATAATGATTCGTTCATTTTTTTAAGGAATAATAACATATTTGGTTTTCAACTTTTCAAAAACGTAAATGATATATTCTTAACTTTTAAAAATAGTACTGAACATCCTGACATTTGAAAAAATAGGCATAGTGGGTCGTTTATGATGAAATTGCGCTCCTCTTTAAATAAACAAAAAAACAAAAATCAAAAGAAAAAAAAATAGAAAAATAATCAAATGTACCTCAAAAAATAGAAAATAAAAAATAAAAAGAAGCTATATTCTTTATCATACCCCCAAAATTCAAAATCCCCTACCCATCCCCCAACACTAAAAATTGTACTTAAAAATCTTCAACCCTTGTTCTTTGTAGCAAATATGTTTACAGCCTTTTTTTTGTCAATTCTTATCTTCAACTTCCATTAATTAGCACATCTTATCTTTAATAATAGTTTCATTCAACATATTATGTTTACGTGCTTTGAAATGAGGAAAAATATTTACGCACATTTGTATTTATTGTTTTGTTAAAATATGATAGACAAATAAATTCTTTTACGTCATCCAGGTAGATATTTTGAACGAAAATTATTATCATACACAAGACGTGTTAATTAATGAAAAGTAGAATATAAGAATGCGAAAAAAGTTGGAGACATGAGTGTTGTTGATATCCGGTGCTCGGATCTCATTTCCAAGCGGGCCTTACTCCAAGTCGGACTTCATCCCAAGTGGGTCTTACTCCAGGTTGAACTTCATCCCAAGCGGGTCTTACTCCAGGTCGGACCTCATCCTAAGGCGGGCCTTACTCCAGGTCGGGCTTCATTCCCATCTCTTACGGTTAAGCTCACGTCACCAGTATGTCACGTCTTCTCATGTGTCAGACGTTAGATCAGACGCCCATCACAAAGATGTTACTTCACATTGAATTTTCATAAAGGAGATGTCTTGTAAGCATTAAATGCCTAGCTTGTCATTTAATGCATGTAATCATCACATATTTTCTTATAAATAGGAGACATAAATGTCCAATAGTTCGGACATTCAACCGCTTAATAAAAGCACTCTTACAAAGATTATACAATCAAGTCTTCTTACATATACTTACCTATCTACCACTCATTACGGTTATAACTGACCTCAACACTTGTCTTTAAGTTGACTTGGAATTAATACAAATTATTTTCCAACACCAACAATTTGGCGCTAGAAGGAGGGCTCCCCAAAAAGGTTCTCCATATTCCGTAAATTCACCGAAAAGATCAACTCTTGATCATCACACCTAAACACTTCATCTCTAGAACACATTCAACATGAGTCATAGCTATGACTTAAGAACTCACAACCACAGAAGAAAATAAAGTCAACATATTGATCTCCTACCAGGCTTCCACTGAAGACATCCCAGAGAAACCTCGGCCAAACCTGTGCTCCCGAAAAGCGCAGTCCTACAAAGATTGGAGTACCTAACTCGCGTTATCGAATAGCTTGAAAAGAATCAAGCCACCTCTAAATGCATCTCAAACTCACAAGCGATGCCACCAGAACCAGACACGAATATCGCACGGGCTAAACAACGCCAGTAGAGCCGGAGGCTAAACAAAAGAAAACTTCAAGGACACAAAATAGCCTCGCTAACGTCGTAGCTTGACTCACTACCAGTGAAGGAAAAGAAGAACTAGAGAGCATCTTGATCAAAAGAATCAACAGTCCAACGATCACTCAACTTGAGCCCATGCTCACCACGCAGAAGTCAATTCCAACTGGATAGACGAAATCGTCCAATTTTTTAAAGATGGTATGGTGTCCTCAGATAGTGCGGAGGCAAGGAAATCATCGACAACTTCCTATTCAAAAGAAGCTTTTCACTTCCACTACTCAAATGTTTAAGGGAAGACAAAGCACACCGCTCCAAAGAAAGTTCATAAAGGAGTATCGACAATCACGGCGGAGGGCAATCACTAGCACATAAAACTTTGAGGTAGGGATACTTGGCCATCATCTAAATAAGGACTCTATCGAGTTTGTCCAAAAATGAGACAAGTGCGAGAGGTTTGCCCCCATCACCAGATCTCTCCCAGAAGAGCTAACTTTGGTCCTCGACCCATGGCTTTTTTCAAAATAGATGATTGATATAATCGGTCCAAAGCCCACGAGAAAAGCGGGACCAAATTACGCCGTAGTCAAAGTGACTACTTCACCAAATAAGCGGAAATAGAACCATTGGCCAAGGTTGAGGTCGTTCGGTGAAAAGTCGAAAATCACCAAACACACACAAGACGCATTGGATGAACTCAATGATGCTTGGCGTAAGAACTTCCGAATATACTTTGGTTTTATTGCACAACTTGCCGCTTTCTAGCACGAGAGAGACGTCTTTCTCACTAGCGCGGTGAGTAGAGCTCGAGGTGGGACGGTCCTTAAAAATTACCACGATCTTGAAGAATGGAGCTACAAAGGTAGTAAATCTAACCAACGTCCGAACGAGGATGTCACCAAGGTCATAAACCTCTGGACACAAAGGTCCCACACGCTTTGGACCTACGTCAATCGGCGTAAGTCTGCACGCCTACATCACTCAGGAGCCAACGTCCGAACTGAGGATGTGACCAAGGTTACGTACCTTTGGACACAAATGTCCCACACAGCTTGGACCCGTGTCAATCAACGTAAGTCTTTGCCCTTCGACATCAACTCAAGAAGCCAACGTCTGAACTGAAGATGTGACCAATGTCACAAACCTCTCGGACACAAAAGTCCCATACGACTTAGACCCATGTATCGATCGGTAGTAAGTCTTTGCACTCATGACAAGCTCAAAAAGCCAACGTCCGAGCTGAGGATGTGACCAAGGTCACAAACCTCCAGACACATGTCTCACACAGTTCAGACTCCACTCTAGACATCACAATCGTTGATATCCAATCTAATCTGTCATATCAGCTAAGTAATTTTTCACTCTTTGAGCAACTTAAAGTCGACCTCATTCCAAGTACGTTCGTAACCAGGTCGAATCCCATCCCTGGTGGAACCTGATCCAGGTCGGACCTCATCCCCTGGTGGAACCTGATCCAGGTTGGATCTCATCCATGGTAGAACCTGATCCAAGTCGGACCTCATCTCCTGGTGGGACTTGATCCAGGGCGGACCTCATCATCTGGTGGGACTTGATCTAGATATGTAAGCTAAAAAAGGTCAAGCTCAGTCCTGACCTTCAGGCTGACATACCTCTCCAGAAGAAGGAGGATTGAACTTGGAGTTTTTCTTGAGCTAGTCCACCTCGTCCTTCAAGAATTGGACATCCAATTCCCGATGCTTCTCCACAACAATCTCAATTAGCTCATCCACGACCTCTTTACAGAAGCTCAGAGGTCCGCTTGGCTCCTTTCAAATAAAGCCTTCAGCTCGGACTTTCCCATCTTCTCTTCTTCCACATGGCGTGCTAAAGCCTGGAGCTCGGACTCATTCTCAGCAAGCTCTTCCTCTTTTCTCTCCAGTTCCTCTACGGCCTCAGAACAGAGCCTCATTTTCTCATCCAGAATGGATCAGAGCAATAGTACGAACTAAAGGCCACTCCTGACCAAAGTCAAGAATAGGAGGTCCTACCCAATCTCTATGTAGAGGGGGTTCCCCTCAGAGAGGTCCTACTCAATCTCTATGTAGAGGGGGTTCCATTAGGGAGGTCTTACCCCTTCATACAAAGGAGGTCCTACCTACAACAGGTCCTACCCAACCTCTATGGAGAAGGAAGTTCACTCATCAGGGAGGTCCTACCCATTTAGGTCCTACCCAACCTCTATGGAGAATGGAGTTCACTCATCAGGAAGGTCATACTCATTCCGGGTCCCACCGAATCACAAGAATGAGGTCCTACCCACTCAGGTCCCACCGAATCATACAAAGAAGGTCCTACCCACAACAGTCTTACCCAATCTCTATAGAGAATAGAGTTCACTCATCGTGGAGGTCTTACCCATTTAGGTCCTACCCAACCTCTATGGAGAAGAGAGAGTTCACTCATTAGGGAGGTCCCGCTTCATTCGGTGTACTACCGAATCACAAGAAGGAGGTCCCACCCATTCGGGTCCCACCGAATCATACAAAGGAGGTCCTACCCAACCTCTATCGAGAAGGGAGTTCACTCATTAGGAAGTCCCACCCATTTGGGTCCAACCCAACCTCTATGGAGAAGGGGGTTCACTCATCGAGAGGTCCTACTCATTCAGTCCCACCAGAATCACAAGAAGGAGGTCCTACCCATTCGGGGCCTCACCGATCATACAAAGGAGGTCCTACCTACAACAGTCCTACCCGCCTCTATGAAGAAGAGAGTTCACTCATCGTGGAGGTCCTACTCATTCGGGTCCATCTTGAATCACAATAAGGAGGTCCCACCCCTTCAGTCATACCGAATCACACGAATGAGGTCCTACCTACAACCTCTATGGAACAGGAGTTCACTCATCGTGGGGAGGTCATATCCATTCGAGCCCTATCTCGATATATCATGTCCTACCTAACCTCTTCAGGGGAGGTCATATCCATTTAGAGCCCCATCTCGATATATCATGTCCTACCTAACCTCCACGGTGAGGTCCAACCTAACCTCCATAAAGAAGGACACTATTGTCCAATAGACCCTACATCGATATATCATGTCCTACCTAGAGGTCCAACCTAACTTCCATGAAGAAGGACACTATCGTCTAAGAGACCCTACCTCGATATATCATGTCCTACCTAACCTCTACGATGGAGGTCCAACCTAACCTCCATGAAGAAGGACACTATCGTCGTCAGAGATCCTACCTTGATATCTCGGTCCCTATAGTCGGTACTATCACGTCGCCTATGTGTACACACCGAAAGCAGATCAAAAGCGGCCCGAAACGAAGGCCACCCACGATCAAGTCAAGAGCATGCCTTGGGGGGCAATTGTTGATATCCAATTCGATCCAGGTCGGACCTCATTTCCAGGCGAGTCTTACTCCAGGTCGGACCTCATCCCCATGTGGGCTTTACTCCAGGTCGGACTTCATCCCAAGCGGGTCTTACTCCAGGTCAGATCTCATCCTAAGGCGGGCCTTACTCCAGGTCGGACCTCATTCCCATCTCTTATGGTTAAATTCACGTCACCAGTATGTCACGTCTTCTTACGTGTCAGACGTCAGATCAGCTGTCCATCACAGAGATGTCACTTCATATTGAATTTCCATAAAGGAAATGTCTTATAAGCATTAAATGCTTAGCTTGGCATTTAATGCATGTAATCATCACATATTTTCCTATAAATAGGAGACATAAATGTCCAACAGTTCGGACATTCAACTGCTTAATAAAAGCACTCTTATAAAGATTATACAATCAGGTCTTCTTACATATACTTACCTATCTATCACTTATTACGGTAATAACCGACCTCAACACTTGTCTTTAAGTTGGCTTGGAATTAATACAAATCATTGTCCAACGTCAACAAGTGTTATAATAAACAAAAATTGAGGACATGAGTGATACAATTAAAATGTAGTACAATAAATAAAAAGTGTGCTATGAATATAATTATCCATCCGAAATTCATGTTAATATTAATGCAATAAAATATTATTTTACTTATTTTTGTTCATTGAACATACATTATTTATTAATGATGACAATTAATAATTTTCATTTATCCATTTAACACTTTTCAAGAAAATTCAAACCAAATATTTGCTATAATTTCCAAACACATTTTAAATTTATTTAAATTTATTTTCTGTGTTTTACGTTGTAGTTTAAAGAAAATAAGATCATAAATCTTGTAAATCTCACACTAAAGAAAAAACATCACAAGCTCCTAGTAAATAATTTTTAAGAATAATAAAATAGTTAAACAAATGTTACATATGAAGTGTTAGATAATTTAATATATATAGTGTAATTTTTGTTTTTAATTAATGTATTTTGGTCAATTCAGCTATTTGTAATGGCAAATTTGTAATTTTTTAAACCAAAATGTGTTGTTTGTTTTTTTTTTGAACTGTTAAGTAAAAGTGGAGTGTGAAATAATAAAATATACATTAGACACGCTATGCAAAATGCAAATCATCCTAAATGCAGTGTGTATTTTGTAAATTTTTCATATTAATAATTTCATGCCAATGTTAATTCTAATTTTTTTGACGAATTTCAAATTATCAATGTTTAAAAAGTAGGCCCGGGCATTTGCTAGGAAAACAAAAATTTAGGGTCAAAGATTTCGGTTCATCTCGTTTTTAGTGAGCTGATCGGTACTAAGAACTTGTTTGATAAAGTTTTTTTAGTAAATTTTAATAAAAAGTTGATTAAATGTTTATTTTCAAAATTAATGGATCTATGAAATGTATTGTTAAAATTAGATGTTGATTTTTACCACATTTTTTAACAATTTGAAATCTGAATCAAACAAGCACTAATATTCTTTTAAACGACTTTATACTTGCAATTTGTTTCATGTTATCGAATTGGATTTTGAATTTATTCGCCCCATATTCGGTAGTTATTTTTTTTTCCAAAAAACCTATATTTTTACATACAATTTTTACTTTTCAATATTTTTACACAACAAAAAAAGTTTAAAAAGTCAATAAATACCCAAAAAATTCATTGTTTTCTAAAAAATTACACCAAACATGTCTTTTATAATTTTTTCTAGTTGAGCTGGTCGACTGTTGAGATTAAAATAATTTAAAGTCATTTTTCTAAAAGTGATTTTAGGGTTTGACCCATGGATAAGACTTTGTGAATAAAAACTTAATCCGGAAGAGATAAAGGGATAGACTGTATGGAGATAAGGTTTACATTTGTACGGTATAAGCAATCATATACCGTGGGATATACCCATTCAGATGCTCCCACGTGTACTTTTCCATCTCACCGACCACATGTTGTGTGTTGAGTAATATTATTTATACTTAAAACATCTCGTGATGCATGTTGGGATCTTTGTTCTGATTTTCTTCATAAATAAGTTTTTATTTTTAATTATAAGCGAGTCTCTTTAGAGTCCACTTAGGAATTTTAAAGTATCGATTATAAAGATTTTTAAAATATTGGCTTTAAATATTTATGAGGAGGCGATTTTAGATATTTTTAAGAGCGATTTTTAAAATAATTCAACCTATTTTTGAGAGTTTATTATCTTGCATAGCTTTAAATTTTTTTCGAAAGAATCAAATTACATATATCTCATACATAAAAAAAAAATATACATTTTAAAATTTTATATATCCACCTATCATTGAAAATATAAAATTAAATTCATGTTCTTGATATATTTTTTTCTTTTGCATATGTTCTTTTATTTTTACAAACATTAAGTTTAGGATAGTTTTAGTTTTGAAAATAATTGTTTGAGAAAAGGTAAAATTGGAAGAAATTTTGAAGAATCGACAAAAATTATTGATTTGAGGGTTTGAAAGATACACTCCAAATTACAAACACCGATTTTGAGTGGTTTAAAAAGCTGTCAAAAGCGTGCTTTAAAAAATAACAAACGTCGATTTTTCAACCATTTATAAACGAACCACTTAAAATCGGTAAAACACGGTGAATAATAAACTTTCAAGTAGGCCCTTAGTCTTTACTAATGAGCTTATTTGGTAGAACTTTTGTAGATTAAAATGATATTTGGTCAACCTATAAGTACTAACGAAATTTTAATTTATTTTTGTTTTAAAATATTTACACAAGATTAGAAATTTTAATGAAAAGATAATTAGCTATTATTTCCATTTAAAACAAAATATATTAAAGTTATTGCAAAATAACTTGATGGATATTTATATATAGAGGAATTTTAAATATATTTTGTAAAAATTGTTGGAACATATATGTGATTAAGAATTTTAACTAAAAAGTTGTCGGAATATATTTTGTACATTGAATTAAATGAGATATCAACGCTAAATTATTAGCATTTCTATTTTACATAATATTTGTCGACTAAAAAAAAAAAAAAAACAGACTCGTGATGCTTGTTCACACCGTGAAAATTCTTGCAATAAGTGGTGGGTAGTGTTTAGGTGGGTCATTAATGTTCAAACTTTTTTTTGACAAAATTTAAAAATTATTAAAAAGTTGATGTCAAAATCAATAATTAATTAATTACATATTTTATCAACTTTTATAAACAATATGTTAAAACTTTAAATAGGTCGTAAGTCAATAATGGAAACTTTTAAAACTCTTAAAGGAAATGATTATAGGAATTTTTATAGGAATTGAGTAGAGTTCTTTTATAACAAAATTATGTAGAGATTAGGCACGTTAACTAATTCATCCTATCTTGTCTCTCGAGTGATAGTAATGAATTTGAATTATATTATATTTTCTATTATTTTAGAGTGAAAGTTATGCCAGACTTTGTTAATATTCTCGAAAAATTAGACTTTTGTAGTATGTACATTTGACACTCATAAAATAACATCCACAACAATATTTATAGATTGAATAAAATTCTTTTAATAATAAAGTTGAGTAGTGATTATGAGCGTCAACTAACTCGTCTTATCTTGTCTCTTGAGTAATAGTAATGAAATTTGAATTATATTTTCTATTCTTTTAAAGTAAGCATTAGTTCTGACTTTGTAAACATTTTCGAAAAATTAGACTTTTATAGCGTGTACTTTTGAGACTCGTGAATAATATTCACAACAATATTTAATAATAATTTCAATGTCCCTTTCTGAAATTTTACTTCCTCTTTTCAATGCTAGTAAGAGGATTTTCTTGTCATTTATAAAATGGAAAATTGGTTATAAAGATAATTTACATGACTATTAACTCCAAATATTGAATCAATTTAAGATGTTTTTGTTTTAAATTACTTTGGTGACAATTATCATAAATTACATTAGGGTGCCATGATCTTCAAGGGAGGGCGTAGGGGTATGTAATTGTTGTTACTAGGTCCGGGCGTTGGGTGAGTCGGTCTAAGTATTTCATTACCCGATTCCAAATCATCGATTCGGTTCCCGGTTCGATTCTACCCATAACATTTTTTTAAATCGTGAGTTGACAATGTACTTTGAAAAAAAACTAAAAATTGCAAACACTGTTAACATTAAAATACATTAGATATTGAAACAATTTATGAAACAAAAGATTAACCTAAGAATAAACACTAGAATTGCAAACCCATAAATTAAAATTAGAATAAGAGAAATTACTTTTCAAAGTTGAGAAATCTTTTTAGTTACTGAGGTGCTTCACATTCGTTGTGTGTTGAGCAAGATATCGAGGCAAACAACAATGTTTGAATTGTGTATCTAATCAAATAGTGATTGAGAGTTTGGATTTTGAGCATTTGGAATTGTGTCAATTGAGTTTAGGTTTAGGGATGGTAGGTTTTGTACTTTTAGTTTAGGTATTGGACTATTGTCTATAATATCGTGGTGTTGGGTTGGATTATATCAGAGTGAATAAATTGTAAAAAATAAAGATTTATAAAAAATGACAAATTCGATTTCAAATTGGGTACCCACGATTCTAGTTCAAGAACCAATAACCGACCCGGACTAGGTTCGTTCTCAGTTCCGGTTTGGGAGGTTCGATTCCGGTTGAAATTGATTTGTTATCTATTTTGCTTAAACTAATTTTTCTTGACTATTTATGCTCCAACGTGAATAAGACACTTAAATCGCTAGAATATTTAGTTTTGGTAATATTACTTTATTTCTCCATTACAATTTGGATAAGTTCACGTGAAGATATTTGAGCACTGAATTGTGTAAATGAGAATGTTTAATTTTGCCAATTTTCTAATGTAAATGTTTTTTTGTTTTCTTTTATATATTGATTGATAAATCTACCTAACTTGAGGTGATACGAGCCCAATTTGCATGTGATATTTTGGGTTAAAACCTCTTTATAGTTGGATATCTGTATTAAATTATAAAGATTTGTTATAAGTCATTTGTCATATCATAAAATAAGAAAATTCAATGAGTTTGAGTCTTTCGATATATTTAAGAACTTATATACACTATTTTTATTCTTTTGTTTGTGTTTTTAATTAACATTATTTGACTATATTATAGGCCTTAAAAAAAAATGTTCAATACTTGGCCATACAATCAGAAAAGACTTTGTTTGAATATAACAACAAACATTATATTTCACCATGTTTTTTAATGTCAGATTTTTGTATTTTAATGTAGTATTAAATTAAGTTATAATTATTTAAATATTTGAATAAATATATATCTCACAACACTATTATTAAATCACGTGCAACAAACGTTTTACATATTAGTTATTCTAAAATAAACTTATTTATTTTTAATTTTGATTAATAGAAATCAATTTACTTATAAGTACATTTACATAAAAGTGAAAATTTGAAGCTTAGCCAAACATGAAGTTATCTCATTCCATTCCGATATACCTTTTTATCTCCTCAATCTTGACCTACATTTATATTCACACCTGACTCATATCATCGTATACATTAGACAATTTCATCCCATTTTCCTGACGCCCCTCCTCTCTCTCTCTCTCTCTCTCTATATATATATATCTATATCTGTGTCCACACAGCAGCAGCTTCGTTTTAACCACAAACAAACCGAAGCACCAAGAACAAATCCCATATCTCCGATCATTTAAAAAACAGCCCATAAAGATCCGATCCATTTTGAATACAATCAAATTTTCAGCCATTAAGTAAGGGGTGTTTTCCCGATTTAATTTGTGGGTTTTTTGCAAGAATGACGAGGAGGTGCTCGCATTGCAGTCACAACGGGCACAATTCTCGGACGTGCCCGAATCGAGGGGTGAAGCTTTTTGGGGTCCGATTGACAGATGGGTCGATCCGGAAGAGTGCAAGTATGGGTAACTTGACCCATTATATGGGTGGTGGTGGTGGGAGTGGAAGTGGGACCCCTTTAAACGGCGTCGCTCATGACTCCCCAGCCGACACGCCCGACCACCCCTCGTCTGGCTCGGGCGTCGCCGATGGATATGCCTCCGAAGACTTTGTTGCCGGGTCGTCTTCCAGCCGCGAGAGGAAGAAAGGTTTTCAATTTCAATAATTTTTGAATTGTTTTTTCGTATATGATTACGTTTTCTTGTCGAGATGTTTTTTGTTATATGCATGTGTATTTCTACGTGATTTGTATTGTATTTGATGGTTATTGATTGAAGTTTGGATCTAAGGAATTTTGGTTTCAGTGGTAATTCTGCGAATATAATTTTCAGCCCAAAAAGAAAAGGATAAGTGCTCAGATTTGTGATTTTTCTGTTCCTCTCTTTCTCTGTGTGTAGGATCATAAATGGAAATTGCTGGATCATATATGGAAATTGCTGCAGCCAGAAATAATATGAACGCCTTTTTAATTACATGCATACAAAATGATGTGTGTGGGTGTGTGTATGTTATGTTTGCTCAAAGATTTTGTATTTTGTTCATTCATGACTTTTAAAGTTTATTGGGATGTGTGAAAGTGATTGATTCTGTGGCAATCTAGTGAAGAATGAATGCAAGAAAGTTGGGAGTCTTATTTTGTAATTTCCTGTTGATTTGACTTCTCTTGGGTTAATTGCAGATGGGAAGAAATATTAGAAATAATAAAAAATTTGGGGTTTTATAATCTCTTATAGACTCCTAGAAATGTTGGGAAGATAATGCTCATATGATGGTTGTATTTTTTTTTTTTTTTTGTATGTTTTAAATGGCGGAGAACTATGAACAGAAACCATTGCTTTCAAGGCCAAAATGCATAGAGAGTAATCAGAAAAAAAGAGAAGCACATTCGGGTTCTTATGTATTGTTACTCCTTGTCACCAGGCAGATGGCCTTGTTCTTTGGGGTTTCTTGGGAAAACCAAAGGAGAAACCAGATCAGTCTTTGGTCTGTCTGAATATTGTGACCTGCAATTAGATTCAGATATTTGTACTCTAAAGAGAAATCAATAATTAACAGAGGCACTCAGATGCACTCACAAATTTTTTGAACGGCTTGGTTGAAATTTCTGTTGTGTGTGGTTTCTTTAGAGTTTTTGTTATTAATAAGCAGGCATCTTTCAAATGCAGTTGGGCCACGTGATTCTTTTGCTATATCCATTATTTATAATACCTTCAGAATTCTTTTCTAGGTTTTTGTGAGTTGATAAATACATAACATGAGTTCATCTCAATAACTTGTTATGGTTTTGGCCTCTGTGAAGTTATTGTGGATCTGAAGACTTGTAATATCAAGGAAACTCGGATGGCATGTTTGGCAAGGATGATTGTATAACACTTGATAGAATTAAGGAAGAAAAAAAGAAGTTTATGTGTTGATTGTATTGAAAATTGGCAACATCTCTATAGGTCCCCCACACACATACACAAAAAAAAAAAAAAAAATACAGACTCAGTGCACATGGTTGAAACTTCTGTTTGTCAATTATTGTCACCTGTAAGGGTGCCAAAGTTTCAATAGATTGCCTGATTTAGACTGACCATCCTTTGAATATTGGTGGCGTATCGGTCCTTAAAATGCTTGTAATCTCTATTCATGCACACTTTTTCTTGTATTATCTGTTATGTATGTTTGAAATGGTCATTTGTTTGATTTTCAGGTGTTCCATGGACTGAAGAAGAGCATAGGATGTTTCTGCTTGGTTTGCAAAAACTTGGTAAAGGCGACTGGCGCGGTATTGCTCGTAATTATGTAATAACCAGAACACCTACTCAGGTGGCTAGCCATGCCCAAAAATACTTCATCAGGCAAAGCAATATATCTAGGAGAAGAAGACGCTCCAGCCTCTTTGACATTGTGGCAGATGAAGTAAGCGTACTTTAATTTTTACGTATAAAAAGAGGATGATACCAATATATTTATAACAAGTTTGGTAGGGAGGATTTGATAGTATTGGACTATATTAGGAAGAATAATAAGCCAAGATGTTGTTTATTATACTATGTCTAGTACTGCATGCCAAATATTTTGCCACAAATTTTTTTTTTTATAGCTATGCTATTACTATAGATGCGTTTGCTTTTCCTTTTCCTTTTCCTTTTTTTTAAAAACTCTTTAGTATGATTTTGGTTAACATGATATCAGCACGAATGCTAGATGACTGGCGTATTCCTATTGATCAATGGCTGCAAGAGCAATCAATTCAAGTTTATTGATGTGTTGAATGAAATGTTTTGGACTGGACTAAAATATGTTTTTGAGAAATTGCATTGAATATGAACATGAAATTGTGTATTTATGTCATTGTTTTAGAGGATTAACTAGTTATTATTTTTTTTTTTGCGACAATTTTACAGTCAGCCGACAATCCCGTGGTATCAAGAGATTTTTTTTCTCTGTAGACCCTCCACAAGCCGAGACACAAAGCAGCACCGCATTTCCTCTTCCTGTGGATGAAGAATGTGAATCAATGGAATCTGCAAACTCCAATGACGGCGAGGCCGTGCTTCCTAAATCCGAGGGCACACAATACACATACCCTGTTGTATATCCTGCTTATGTTGCTCCATTCTTTCCATTATCCATTCCGTTCTGGCCAGGGTACAATCCGGAGCCTGTAAAAGAAGAAACCCATGAAGTGCTCAAGCCAACAGCTGTCCACCGAAGAGTCCAATTAACGTTGATGAGCTCGTTGGCATGTCGAAACTAAGCTTAGGAGAATCAATTGGCGATTCAGGGCCATCTTCTCTCTCTCTAAAACTTGTCGGAAGGCTCTGAGGCCATCCGCTTTCCATGCCAATCCAGGGTCTGGTGGTTCAGGTATAAGCTCTAGCCACAGCCCAATTCGGGCTGTGTAGAGTGTATTGCTGGTGATGTAGGTTCACTCCGTGCACATGAACTCTAGACACCTTTTGTTAATAGAAGACGATAGCATTTAGGATGGCTTGGGCAAGTTGTAATTTTATCTATTAGGTCTTAATAAATTCAAGTTGGGGGATGATTTACTCAGTTTGAGTATCTTACCTTGTAGACAGCAAATCCTATATTATTTGAATCTTTCTTAACATTTGCATCAGTGAAATGGCACTTTGGTAGCGACCCCCCCTCACTTTTTTTTTTTTGACAAATATTCTGTGTGTTTTGATAAAATTCATTTATAATTTGTCTGTTCTAAAATATAGAATATCATTTTTTCTTTTATAAGAGATGCCATTTGGAAAATTCTCTTCATGGTAATGAGGAATTTCATAAAGTTAAAATCATGTGGCAAAGCTATGATTCCTCGAAGACTTGTTTGAAGTCTTCTTCTTTTCAACCAGTCAAAATTGATCTGAGTCTACTCAAATTTGAAAATCAATCCCAATCAAGTCAAAACGGAGAATTGACCCCAAGTTTTGAAGCTTCTTTTTTCTTGAACACTTCACTCAATTTGCTCTGATAGGTTCCTTCTCAAAAGCTCTAGTTTTGAGCTAGGATGCAGAGAAGGCTGGGAACCGATCAATCGCAATGGTAGGGGTTGGGATGGAGGAAGACATAGAGGGGCTAGGAGTGGATACAAACGTGGAGGGAGGGGTTCGGGTTGGACAAAGTGTTAAAGACGCAGGGAGGGGCGGGAAGCGGAAGGGGTGTTGAATTAATTAGAAGTAGCCTCGGTTGTCACCGAGATAGATTTAAAAGAGTTGCGTGAAATCTTCTGCATTCCAAACACAATTGAGCTGATTGTGTCAGGCCAAATAATAGAGCAGACAATCTTCTTTCAGATTGTACGGTTATCAATGCATTACAATTAAGGTCGGATTAAGGTTCCTTCCAGACTCGTTCGTTCGTGTGTGAGTAGTGATAGCAACGGGACAGGATTCGGATCGATTGGCATGATACGTATCCACCTCGGATTAATTTTAGAAGATCCAAATTCGCGGATTGATCTGCCATTTCTCGAGGCGGATCACTGCTTTGATTCGCAGACTGATCCATGTATAATTTTTTTTTTGGTCAATTGTCAGTCAAAAAATTAAACTAACATTACTACATTACTACTTTTTTCTATCTTTTTCTTCTTTATTTTTCAAATGGGCGGATCGGATCGGATCGGATCACACATGATCCGATCTGCCCCAGATCGCCCCGCTAATCCACGGATCGGAAATTTTTCGTTCCAATCGGGTAATTTGGGACGGATTGGATATTTTTTGCCATCCTATGTGTGAAGCTTTAAGTAGCTACTAGACTGTTTCACCCAACTCATTCTAATGGTTAAGCATGTCTTCTTAGGGCACTTTTATTATGGAAGATAGATGTGAATGAGAGAGGCATTTCCCTTAAAATTTTCAAATCCATTAACAATCCTCGGAAAGCAACGCGGCATGCCCTTCATGGGTTGGTACTACTTGTCGACATACATCGATAGGGCTTCCCCGTTAGGCGGACTACAGTCCTAGTCCTTGACGGGAAGACGTCACTCTTCTTTGTTCGAGGTGGTGTGTTTAATTGGCCATATTTGAAGATCTTTAGAAAATATGGTCTTTTCCGTGTGTTTAATTTATTTTGGTGGATTCTCCAATTGCAATTAAACATATTTTATGCTACTTCTAATAATTAGTTCATTCTCATGCAGAAAGTAGCAAAAGACCAAGTTTGTTAGACGGGTTGATTCGAAAGCGCACTTTGAGGCTACTCCAGATAAGATTAATAGCTTCTAAAGACGAGTTGAGAAGAGCTGGCCTCTAAAATTCTGAAAATGTTGATGACAACTCCTCTATTGTTGCCACTTGCCTGTCAAGCACTAATGGAGAGAGGAATGACAGAGACAGACGGACAAGTGCAATGATAGAAGCTGGTGAGATGGGCGTTTGTGCTATAATCAGCCCACATTATCTTTGAATTAGGTAATGCGCTGATGGAGCAATATAAGCTACAAAGGCTATTAGTGTCGCAATCGAAGCTGGGGAATGGCCTTTGAAAGCATAAGTTTCAAGCTCAAAGACCATGTTGCAACTGTCGTAACTTATGTTGAGTCGAGGTTTTGAAGGAAAAACTCTATAGTAAGGAGGCCGACTTTTAAGATTGCAAAGCGTAGTGTTTGCTTGCCTCATACATGAGGAACTCCACTTATTTTATGCTTCAACTTTTGTGAAGGTTATGAAAACATATTACTCATTATTACAATGGTTGACACTCACACTCACACAAATATGATTTAGAAGACCATGATTGAATTATTTCATTTCATGTGATTTTTTTTTTTTTTTTTTTTTTGAAGTTTTCTTCAACACCACCAATGCATGTGAAGACATATATACATATATTATCCTACTAGTCCACTCATTTTTATTATATTGCTAATAATTTTAGTAAATATAAAATATTTTCAATTTTGTTGGTATCATCATAAAATTGATGGAGGCTAAGTGATGCGAGCCATGGACCGCCTAGCAAGAACTCGATACATATTCGATAGGAACACTAACGAGATCAAGAGCCAAGAAGGTCAAGGAAGACATGCAAGGTCTTGTTCAAACTACGTGGGCTGAAAATCGATAACAAAAGTGCAACACCAACCTTCAAAATGAGTATGACAAATGAAGTACCAACTTTGGTACATTTGATTCAAGATAAGGACCATATTGGAGATATATCGGAGTCTAATGGAAGATTGGAGGACCAAAAGGAGCATGAGACAAAGTTGGAGGACAAAAATATAGATGGGGCGAAATACATGCGGAAGTCGGAAAAAATTAACCATGCGATCGCATGGTTATAAATGTCTGCGATCGCAATGGTGACTTTTCAAAGGCAGAACGTAATGGTGACAAGCTATGCGATCGCAAGCTTTGAGCTCATGCGATCGCAAGGTTTTCTCCAAGGGATTTTGGCGAGTTTTAGTTTTATTTTTCGTTTAGGACTCTTATTTTGACTAGTTTTTGAGTATTTCTGAATTAGGTTAGGATTTCTTTAATGTTTACTATATAAACACTTTTTATTGTAAACATTAAACATTACGATTTTTGAGAGATTAATCAAAAGTGAGGATATCACTTTTCTTCCGAGTTCTTAATCGAACAAACTTAAACTTATCAAAGATTTCGCAACTCTTTGTGGCGTTCATAACTCTGGTTCGCTGATTCAAGAAATCATGGGTCAAGTTTTTGTAATTAGATTTTAGTTTTTTTTTGTGGTTTAGATCAAACCTTTTGTGGGTTCCGAGACTCAATTCTCTGTGGATTCGCACCATATCAGAGCTTTGGCTCTAAAATCAGGTTCTATCGTTTAATTTTTTGTTTCTATCAGATTCATCTTGAATTATATAATTTTTTTTCTCTTTTGTTATTCATCTTCTTCAAGAATTGTTTGTGCATGATCCATTCAGGCACCAAAGTTAATTATTTCTAGTGCTTGCTTTGTGATTCTTTTTCGTTTCTTGCGTTGGATTGAATAAAAACGAAAATTCATGAAAAAAATCAAGAAAAATCAAGAAACGAGTTTTTTGGAGATTCTTGTGTCATAAAATTTCATCCGGTGCTTATTTCTTATTCTTGTTTGCTTTTCATCTTTATTCTTTCTCGTTGTCATCCTTAATTCTTGTTCTTGAACGTTGCGGGATCTGAATTCTTGATTGAGTTTAGATAGTTTCTTAGAGAACTTGGTAAGAAAAACAAGAGAGGAAAAAGACAAGAGTAGTGAGATTATTATTGGAGAAAAACCATATAGAGTGAAACACGAGTGCAAACACGTGAGGCAAATATTTTTTTTTCCTATTTTTTATTATTATTCAGTTTTAACAAAAAAAAGTGAAATCACGACGAAACCACACATGGGGGTGAAAACAACCAGTTCTTTTTGTTAAGAGCCATGCAACAACAATTTGATCGAATGAACATGGTGTTTGACGAGATGAGAGAGAGCAATAATGCATTGAGGGCTAAGGTAGAAGGATATGATATAATGTTTACAACCTTACTAGGAGAACAACAACACGGGATTGCTCATGATAGGAGACATGATAGGCATAATTATAACCTTATGGCTAATTTTGAGAATGAGACTGTAGCAGGGAGTGCGGATGATGAAGCCTATAACTATGGGGCTGAGATGGGTAGAATGAGACGTCGAGGAGATAGCGTGAAAGGCCACCTAGAGCGGTAGATTATAAAGGCCAATGTGGGATAGATAGAAACCTTGAAAATATTAAAATGAAAATACCTTCATTCCAAGATAAGAATAACCACGACGCCTATTTTAGAGTGAGAAATGTGATGGAATTAATCTTTGATTGTCATAACTATTCGTATGAGAAGAATGTTAAATTACATGTAATTAAGTTCACTTGAATATGCTATCATGTGGTGGGACTAATTGGTGACAAATAGGAGGAGAAATCATGAGAGACACATGAGAAACTTGAGATGATTTAAAAGCTCTCATGATAAGGAGATTTGTATATAGTCATTACTATAGGGACCTCTATAAAAAATTGCAGAGCCTCACTCAAGGTTTAAATAGGGCTAATGTCGAGGAGGATAGGGAGGCAACTTTTGCCAGATTTTTGGGTGGATTAAATAGAGATATAACCAATATAGTTTAGTTACAGTATTATGTGGAGTTGAAGGATATGGTGCACATGACTATGAATGTAGAAAGGCGGTTGAAGCGAAAAGAGGCAGCACGGTATTCTTGAGATCTAACCTCATTGGAAACCATGGTGGGATAGTAATGATAGGAATGAGAAGACAATTTTGAAGGAGAAGACCGAATCACCTAAAGGAAACAATGTAGTACCTACCAACAACAAACCCAGATCAGAATTTCAACCTTTTAGGAATAGGGATATAAAATGTTTTAAATGTTTCGGTGTTGGGCACATTGTATCACAATGCCCAAACAGAAGGGTAATAATTTTGTGTGACAATAGAGATGTGGTATCTGAGGTTGAGAGTGATTGTGATGAAATGCCTAAATTGGAGGATATTGGTGTAGAATACCCGTAGAAGGTGAAGCTCTAGTTATGAGACGTGCTCATAATGCACAAATTATGTTAGATGATATGGAGCAGCAGAGAGAGAACATATTTCATACTAGATGCTATGTTAATAACAAAGTGTGTAGTCTAATAATAGATGGGAGGAGTTGCACCAATGTGGCTAGTACCACCTTGTTGAGAAATTGGATTTGTTTATGTTAAAACACCTAGGCCTTATAAGTATCGGTGGTTGAATGAATTTGGAGAGGTCAAGGTTAATAGTCAAGGTTAACAAGTAAGTTTTAGTGAGCTTTAGTATTGAGAAGTATAGTGATAATGTGATGTGTGATGTAGTTCTTATGCATCTTGGCCATCTTTTTGTTGGGAGGCCTTGGCGATTATGATAGAAAAGTGATACATGATGTATTTAAGAATAGAGTGCGACTTTGTCAAAGATGGAAAATCGGTTACTCTTGTTCCATTAACACCATAATAGGTCTATGAGGAACAATTGAAATTAAAAGGCGAGACGGATCAAAAGAAAAAAAAGTGAGTTAGATGCACAAGAATGCGAAGATGAGGGAAGAAAAAATGAGAGTGATGCTGAAAATAATTTGAAATCACGAGAGAAAACAAATGTGAGTTTCTTTGCAAAAGAAAGTGAGATTAAGAGGTTCTCATGGAAAATCAACCATTAATTTTGCTAATATACAAAGAATCCAACCTTGTAATTAGCGACATTAACCAATTCTTCCCTAGTTTAGCTATTTCTTTGTTGCAAGAATTTGAAGACGTGTTTCCTGAAAAGATGTCTAGTATCTTACCACCCATTAGATGCATCGATCATCAAATTGACTTTGTACTTTCGTATTTGTTATTCCAAATCGACCAACGTCTGAAGTAATCCATAGGAGACAAAAAGAGCTTTAAAGGCAAGATGAGAAGTTGATGGGCAAATAGTACGTGAGAGAAAGCACGAGTCCATATGTAGTGCCGGTGCTACTTGTGCCTAAAAAGGATGGGACACAAGAATGTGTGTATTGATTGCGGTGGCGATCAATAACATAATGGTAAAGTATCGTCATCATATACCTAGATTAGATGATATGCTTGAATGAGGCATGGATCTTGTATTTTTAGTAAAATTGATCTTAAGAGTGGATACCACCAAATAAGAATGAAAGAAGGAGATGAATAGAAAACTACTTTTAAGACTAAATATGATTTGTATGAGTGGTTAGTAATTCTTTTTGGTTTAACTAATGTCTCGAGCACTCTTATGAGATTAATGAACCATGTTTCACGATGCTTTCATAGGAAAATTTGTGATAGTCTACTTCGATGATATTTTAGTGTATAGTAAAAACTTAGATGAGCATATTAAACAGTTGCGTTGTGTGCTTGATGCTTTAAGGAATGAAAAATTGTATGCTAATCAAACAGTTGCGTTGTGTGCTTGATGCTTTAAGGAATGAAAAATTGTATGCTAATCTTAAAAATTGTACCTTTTGCATGGAACAAGTTATTTTTTTTTGGCTATGTTGTTAGTGCAAATGGTATTGAGGTAGACGAGGAAAAGATTAAGGCCATTAAGGAATAGCCAACACCAAAAAGTGTCTCTGAAGTGAGAAGCTTTCATGGTTTAGCTAGCTTTTATAGGCGCTTTGTTAAAGATTTTAGCATGCTTGCTACACTATTTACTGAAATTATATAGAAAAGTGTTGGGTTTAATTGGAGCATTGATCGAGAAAATGCTTTTAATGTTATTAAAGACAGATTGTGTTCTGCACCTATTTTAGCACTACCTAACTTTAACAAAACTTTTGAGATTGAATGTGATGCCTTAGGAATTGGTATTGGAGCTGTGTTAATGCAGGAGAAAAGACCAATAGCCTATTTTAGTGAAAAATTAGGTGGGGCAGCCCTGAATTACCCAAACTTTACGCATTGATGAGATCCTTGGAAACTTGGCAACATTACCTATGGCCAAGAAGTTTGTTATCCATGCCGATCATGAGTCTCTAAAGCACCTAAAAGGCGAAGGTAAGTTGAATATCACGGCATGCCAAGTGGGTGGAATTCATTGACACTTTTCCATATGTCATCCACTACAAACAATGTAAGAAAAATATTGTAGCCGATCGTTGTTTAGAAGGTATGCTCTCGTTGCTACTTTAAATGCTGATTATTAGGATTTGAGTATGTCGAAGACTTATATGCTAATGATAATGACTTTGCTCGTGTGTATAAGGCATGCGATAAAATAACTTTTGAAAAATTTATAGACTAGATAGCTATTTGTTTAGAGAAAATAAATTGTGTGCGCCTTTTAGTTCTTTACGAGAGTTAATTGTGCGTGAGGCACATGAGAGAGGCTTAATGGGACATTTTGGTGTGAGGAAAACCTTGGATGTATTACATGAACATTTCTTTTGGCCTAAAATGAGACGTGATGTGGAAAGATTGTGTGCAATATGTGTTACATGTAAACATGCCAAATCTACAGTCTTACCTCATAGTTTGTATACTCCTTTACCCGTACCTAATGAGCCTTGGATAGATATCTCTATGGACTTTGTATTAAGCTTGCCTAGGTCAAAGCAAAATACAGAATCAATCTTTGTAGTTGTTGATAGGTTTTCTAAAATGGCACATTTTATATCTTGTAATAAAATCGATGTTGCAACTAACATAACTGAATTGTTCTTTCTAGAAATTGTCTGTCTACATGGTGTTCCAAAGAGTATTGTGTCAGATCGAGATGTTAAATTTCTTAGCTACTTCTGGAAAGTCTTATGGGATAAGTTGGGGACTAAGTTGTTGTTTTCAACTACTTGTCACCTTCAAACGGATAGCCAAAACCGAGGTAGTAAACATAACTTTATCTACTTTATTACGTCTTGTAATCCAAAAGAATCTAAAGAATTGAGATGATTGTTTGCATATAATAGAAGTGTCCATTCTACTATGAATATGTCCTATTGAAATTGTATATGGGTTTAATCCACTAACCCCTTTAGATTTGATTCCTTTACATTGATGAAAGGAATAGCTTGGATGGACACATGATGGCAAAAGGGTAAAACAACTCCATGAGAGTGTCGACAACAAATTAAGCAGAAGAATAAGCGATTGTGCGACCAAAGCCAACAAAGGCTATAGATAAGTTATCTTGGAACACGGAGATTGGATTTAGGTGCATATGAGGAAGGAAAAGATTTCTTGCCGTCGACTATCTAAACTACACCCTAAGGAGATAGACCATATCAAGTCCTTGAGCAGAATAAATAATAATGCTTATAAACTTGATCTTCCAGGTGAGTTTAATGTTTTTGCTACTTTCAATATTTTGATCTTTCTCCATTTGATGTAGGTGATGATTCGAGTCGAATCCTTTTGAGGAAGGAGGGATGATCACGAGCCATGGATCGGATCACGAACCATGGACCGGGCTAGCAAGGACTCGATATATATTCCGATAGAATACCAGCGAGATCAAGGAAGACATGCAAGGTCTTGTTCAAGCTACATGGGCCAAAATCGATATCAAAAGCGCGACACCAACCTTCAAAATGAGTATGACAAATGAAGTACCAACTTTGGTACATTTAATTCAAAGCTAAGTACCATATTGGAGGTATATCGAGTCTAATAGAAGATTGGAGGACCAAAAGAGCATGAGACAAAGTTGGAGGATAAAAACCCGGATGGGCGTACTGCGTAGGAAGTTAGAAAAAATAATCATGCGATCGCATGGTTATAAATGTTCACATCACAATGGTGGCTTTTCAAAGCGAGAACATAATGGTGACAAAGCCATGCGATCATAAAGCTTTGAGCCCATCACGATCGTAAGGTTTTCTCCGAAGGATTTTGGCGAGTTTATTTTCTTTTTTCGTTTAGGACTCTTAGGATTTCTTTAATGTTTACTATAAACACTTTTTATGTTTACTGTAAACATTAAACATTAAATTATGATTTTTGAGAGATTATTCAAAGTGAGGATATCACTTTTCTTCCGAGTTCTTAATCGAACTAACCTAAACTTATCAAAGATTTAGCAACTCTTTGTGGCATTCATAACTCTAGTTCGTTGATTTAAGAAATCAGAGTGTCAAGTTCTTGCGACGATTTTAGCTTTCTTGGAGTTCGGATCAAACCTTTTGTGGGTTCCAATTTAAATTATCTCATGAGTTCGCATCACTAAGTATGGAAAATATTGAGAGGAATTGCATATGTTGTTCCTTTGGCTTCTATAATGGACCTTAGGTGTAATTTAGACGATACCAAAAATATTGTGTCCGTAATTTCAAATAAATTATGGATCTCCGATTAGTAATATTGAGAAAATTTTATGTGAGATGTACAAGTAATACATTGAAAAAATGGTAGGAATGTTTATCGGCCTTATGTAGCAATCGCTAGTTTGTCATAAAAAGACGACAATTTACGAGAGCTACCTAAGTTCTTGTTGAGGTAGTCAACAATCTAGTATTTCTTCTTCTCTTGCACATACTACGGATATATGTACAATTGAAACACCATTAGAGTTAGTTATGTATTTTGCTCATGACATGCTTAGTATTTTAGATAAGAAAAAAAAGAATTTTTTAACATATTTAGGTGGTGGAGAATGGACGACAACAATATCCAATAGTATGAATGATGACACGTGATCTAAAACACCTCTAAGATCTCTTTGTAGCATTGAAGTATGCTTTTGTACACGGCAAAGTTTTATTTGATTCTTGAACAAAGCTCAAAGAAGACATATTAGAGAGTTCAATGTGTTTAAAAGGCTAAGAAGACACAAAATATTGAATCCAAAATAAAGTGGACATGATAATAGTTGAAGATAATTTGCAATTATTGGTTACGTTAATTTTCTTTAATTTTTCTTATTGTTATTCTTTTAAAAAAATTGTACACTTAATATTTTGTTCATAAACAATTTTAACTCTACCTCGTTAAAAAGTAGTTGATCTCAAGTCCGAAAAAAAATGAGGAAGGGTTTCAAATTTCTTATACCGTTTGTTTAACTAATTTACTTTTCAATTTTTTTAAAACAAACTAGCCGGACCATTGGGCTCGTGAGCGACCTTGCTCGCCCGCAGGCGAACCGCGGTGCCTCGACCATGGACATGAGTTGAGACTTGACTTATTAGGCGACTTGGCGTATCTATACCTCAATTGTGACACCGCATATAAGCCAACCAATAGCAACCCAAATCTAGTCATTTGCCACATACTTGATTTTATATTAAATTCTACAATTACTTTTCAACATTTTAAATTCTATATGTAATTAATGTAACAAATGTAACACACATTTTTAAAAAATGTAACAAGTGTTACAAACAGGAAAACCGTAATTCCATAATAAAAAGTGAAATAATATTTTTTATCTTTTATGGTATATGGTGAAATCTCTTCCTTCCTTACAGTGAGAGTTATATATCTTCTCACGTTGTGGGAGAGATCATCTCCGATGGTGAAACTACCCATTTTATTTATTTAACAAAACTGACCCCAAAATAGATTAATCCACCTTAAAATGTGATTATAGTTTAAGCTCGTGTCCCTAAATAATTGTGGAGTTCCTTTTATTTATATAGCATATTTGGTAGATCTTGAACTTATTTTTAAGTACTTATAAGTTGTGGAGTCTTATGTTTGGCAAAGATTTATGTAAGTTATAAGTAGTATATGTCAAGACTAAATGTGTGGATAAAAGTATATAAAATTATGCGGGTCTTACAAAATGTGTGGATGAAAATAATATTTATTAAAACATAAGCACTCACAAACACATATATAATAAATGTATTGATAATAAGTATGTTTTGATCATAATAGATTGAGATTGAACACGGATGTGGGGAACATTATGTGTTAACTAATTGAAAATAGGATAATTTCAACATAAACCATAAAAATAAAAGAATTTAGAAAAATACTATTTCACTTTTTTTATTCTAAAATACTATTTTTATTTTTTGTAATATTTGTTGTTATTTATCATATTTCTTATAAAAAAAATGTTTGTTAAATTTATAAAATTTAAAATATTAAAAGTAATTGTGAATATTTTATATAAAATTAAGTAGGTGGTAAAATTATCACTTTATTTTATTAGTTTAGTAGATTGGGATTGGACACCAAACGTGGACTATTAAATTATTGAATAATTGAAATCCAAATGACTAGATATGGGTTGCTAGTTGCTACCCATATGCACTATAACGATTGCTTCTTTTTTTTTTTGATCGGAAATAACGATTGCTTCTTAAACGGTGTAGATGCTGATATTTTCTTAAATCACTCCAATTATTGTGGTTACTCTTTGAACTATAAAGATGCGAACTCTATCACAGTCGTGGAAATAGAATTGTTAAGTAGTTGTGTAAATAATCATGCGATCGCATGGTTATAAATGTTCTGCGATCACAATGGTGGCTTTTCAAAGGCGAACATAATGGTGACAAGCCATGCGATCGCAAGCTTTGGAGCCCATGCGATCGCAAGGTTTTCTCAGAAGGATTTTGGCGAGTTTTATTTTCTTTTTCGTTTAGGACTCTTAGGATTTCTTTAATGTTTACTATATAAACACTTTTTATTGTAAACATTAAACATTATAATTTTTGAGAGATTATTCAAAAGTGAGGATATCACTTTTCTTCCTCGAGTTCTTAATCGAACTAACCTAAACTTATCAAAGATTTAGCAACTCTTTGTGGCATTCATAACTCTAGTTCGTTGATTTAAGAAATCAGTGTCAAGTTCTTGCGACCAGATTTTAGCTTTCTTGGAGTTCGGATCAAACCTTTTGTGGGTTCCAAGATTAAATTATCTGCTGATTCGCATCACTAAGTGTGGAAAATATTGAGAGGAATTGCATATGTTGTTCCTTTGGCTTCTATAATGGACCCTAGGTGTAATTTAGACGATACCAAAAATATTGTGTCCGTAATTTCAAATAAATTATGGATCTCCAGTTAGTAATATTGAGAAAATTTTATGTGAGATGTACAAGTAATACATTGAAAAAAATGGTAGGAATGTTTGTCGGCCTTATGTAGCATCGCTAGTTTGTCGTCACAAAAGGCGACAATTCTGAAACTACCTAAGTTCTTGTTGAGGTAGTCAACAATCTAGTATTTCTTCTTCTCTTGCACATGCTACGGATATATGTACAGTTGAAACACCATTAGAGTTAGTTATGTATTTTGCTCATGACATGCTTAGTATTTTAGATAAGAAAAAAAATTTTTTAACATATTTAGGTGGTGGAGAATGGACGAGCAACAATATCCAATAGTATGAATGATGACACGTGATCTAAAACACCTCTAAGATCTCTTGTAGCATTGAAGTATGCTTTTAGCACATTTGGCAAAGTTTTATTTGATTCTTGAACAAAGCTCAAAAGACATATTAGAGAGTTCAATGTGTTTAAAAGGCTAAGAAGACACAAAATATTGAATCCAAAATAAAGTGGACATGATAATAGTTGAAGATAATTTGCAATTATTGGTTACGTTAATTTTCTTTAATTTTTCTTATTGTTATTCTTTTAAAAAAAAAATTGTACACTTAATATTTTGTTCATAAACAATTTTAACTCTACCTACGTTAAAGTAGTTGATCTCAAGTCGAAAAAAAATGAGGAAGGTTTCAAATTTCTTATACCGTTTGTTTAACTAATTTACTTTTCCAATTTTTTAAAACAAACTAGCCGGACCATTGGGCTCGTGGCGACCTTTGCTCGCTTCTTGTGCCGAACCGTTGCCTCGACCATGGACATGAGTTGAGCGATGACTTATTAGGGCGACTTGGCCGTATCTATACCTCAATTGTGACACCGCATATAAGCCAACCAATAGCAACCCAAATCTAGTCATTTGCCACATACTTGATTTTATATTAAATTCTACAATTACTTTTCAACATTTTTAAATTCTATATGTAATTAATGTAACAAATGTAACACACATTTTTATAAAAAATGTAACAAGTGTTACAAGCAGAAAAACCGTAATTCCATAATAAAAAAGTGAAATAATATTTTTTATCTTTTATGGTATATGGTGAAATCTCTTCCTTACAAAGGAGAGTTATATATCCTTCTCACGATGGGAGGAGATCATCTCCGATGGTGAAACTACCCATTTTATTTATTTAACAAAACCGACCCCAAAATAGATTAATCCACCTTAAAATGTGATTATAGTTTCGCTTTCGTGTCCCTAAATAATTGTGGAGTTCCTTTTATTTATAGCATATTTGGTAGTCTTGAACTTATTTTTAAGACTTATAAGTTGTGAGTCTTATGTTTGGCAAAGATTTATGTAAGTTATAAGTAGTATGTCGTCACTAAATGTGTGGATAAAAGTATATAAAAAATTAAGGGTCTTACAAAATGTGTGGATGAAAATAATATTTGACCAACTTATAAGCACTCACAAACATATATACGAAATGTATTGATAATAAGTATGTTTGATCATAATAGATTGAGATTGAACACCAGATGTGGGCTGTTATGTGTTAACTAATTGAAAAATAGGATAATTTCAACATAAACCATAAAAAATAAAAGAATTTAGAAAATACTATTTCACTTTTTTTTATTCTAAAAATACTATTTTTATTTTTTGTAATATTTGTTGTTATTTATCATATTTCTTATAAAAAAATGTTTGTTAAATTTATAAAATTTAAAATATTAAAAGTAATTGTGAATATTTTATATAAAATTAAGTAGGTGGTAAAATTATCACTTTATTTTATTAGTTTAGTAGATTGGGATTGGACACCAAACGTGGACTATTAAATTATTGAATAATTGAAATCCAAATGACTAGATATGGGTTGCTAGTTGCTACCCATATGCACTGTAACGATTGCTTCTTTTTTTTTTTTGATCGGAAATAACGATTGCTTCTTAAACGGTGTAGATGCTGATATTTTCTTAAATCACTCCAATTATTGTGGTTACTCTTTGAACTATAAAGATGCGAACTCTATCACAGTCGTGTGAGTAAATTGTTAGGCGATTTGTGTAAATGACTCCAAAAAAAATGCAGAAACAAGAACCAAATAAAAATCAAGAAATAGTGAGACAAGAGTTGAACTCTTTGTCCCCAAGTCAATATTGCCAGCAAGATGCGGCCCGATTTTGGCAATTGACTCCTAAGATACATGACTTCGCTTGAGTTTTGTAACACTTCAAAAACTCAAGATACAATGATCCAAATTGGTTTTGTACTCCAACGGATGAAGAATGAAATGAAGAACCGAAATTTCTGCAACAAATGCAAGAAACTTGGTTTAAGAAATGAATATATGAGTTCTTTGTGTTTGCTTATCTATTCTGTATCAATAATCATCAAAATGGACGTCCACAGCCCTTTTTAACGTTGGAGATCGGTTGAAAGCGAAAAGGAAAGAAACCAAATCGCGCAACCCTTCAAAAGGACATGTACTGTTCACGCAAACCTATGCGATCGCATGGTTTAACCAAGCTGCGATCACAAGGTACAAAAATTAAAACAGAACTTGATCCAATTTAATCATGCGATCGTCATGGAAGGACCCAAAAACGTTCTGCTTAAAATTCAGGCAGATTGCGATCGCAGGTGGAAAAACCCATGCGATCGCATGGTCAAAACTGACCCAAAATTGTCATTTTCCGTAATTTCTCATTTATTCGATATTGGTTTCGAGATGCCAAATATACTTTTTAAACATGCAGATAAATCAATTTTTCTTTAGAGGCGTTGTCCTCGAAAGCTCCCACGTAGGGCGCCGCCTTCCTCCTCAGCGACTTGACAGGCGGTCGATCCCGTTCTCCGAAGCGTTGAAATGGCAAACTAATTTGCCTAAGCGGTTTGGGTCGAGTCTTATATTTGACCAAGTTGACACGAAGTCACTTTCGTTGTTTAACACTTAGTTAATTTCTACATATTTAAACCAATTTCCAACGTAAATAACATCAATTATCACAATTACTCATGTGAATTCTAGAAATTTAGTATGATTAATTGAAGTTTTCTTCAATACAATTGCACGTCGGTGGAGATGATTGAATGTTATTGGGCAATATTAATAAATATTAATTGTTAAAATCACATTGAAAAAAAATCCAACTCACATCCTCTAGAAATTTCCTTATTTACATATCTCATTCACTCAATTTTTTGAGAAAATTATGAATAGACCTTCTAAGTTTTAATTTTTTAAAATAATGTTTTATTGTAAATTCAACCAAAGAGCAAACAAAACAAGAAAAATGCTTGTGAAGTGGCGATTAAACTTTGTAATTTCATACTTTACACCCGGGTTAGAATCAATTTCAAACAATTTGAATTTGATTTAATGTTTTTTTTAAATATATAAATTATTGGCGGGGTGGGTCTAGAGAGGAACGAACCCGCCCGGTCCCGCTTCAGGGCAAATTTTTTTGCTCTGGATCTGCCCATTTATCCAAATAATTGGGTTAGAGGCAGCGAGTCAAATTACCATCCTACCCACCACTAACACCTAAAATCATCTCCGCCACCAACACCCAACTCTCCATCTAAAGTGCCGAACTTGGAATCAAACTACAACATAAACAAAATTTCAACTCATCTTGGACTTGGAAACAGACACAACCTAAAACTTCCATTCCGTATAGTAAGGGAACCACGTCGTGTCAGTTTGGTCAAAAATACTCACATAGTTAAACGTGGAGGAATGATGTCGTGTAATATTTTAAGGCATTTTTAACAATTGAAGGTTCAGAACTTTATCGTTTCAAAGTTCAAAAATTCGAGACTCGGGTGAATTTTTGCCTTAATTTATAGAGAATCAGCTATTGATTTCTTTTTTTTTTTTTTTTTGTTTTGTTTAAAATTTACCTTTTATTTTAGTTTGATCACTTTTTTAAAATAAGTTAATTTTTTTTAACGGAATCCAAGGAAACATTAATTTGAGGGATAATTGAAATATAGGGTAGCATTGTGTAGCACTAACAACGGTGTAAGTGTTAATGGACTCTAATGATTCATTGTCTAATGACTGATTTATTATTTAATGATTTCGTTGAACAATATACTAGTGAGGTCTACTCATACCTCGATTGATACTAGGTACCAATGATACCACATATGATTATTCTCTATATTACATCGTTGACACTACTAAAAAAAAGTTCTCGTTAAAATTTAAAACTAAATGTGCGTTTGAATGCAAGCATTGGATTTTGGTAAAAAGAAAACGAATTCCATGGAATTGAATTGTTAAGAAATTGTTTTCCCAAAGAATCTGTCAATTTAGGGTGCGTTTGATTGTAACATATTTTTCATGGAAAAAATATTTTTTCACATATTTTTTAACTGATACGTTTGATAGCCACATTTTTCTCACATATTTTTCAACTACACGTTTGATTGATTGTCATTTTTTTCCAAGTAAAACGTTTTCTCATTTCTACATAAATGGCTACATTTTCCTTGAAAATAAGGAAAACGTTTTCTTAAGAGGAGAATGAGAGGTTTTATTTTATAGGGAAATTAACAAGTTCTTGGTAATTCAATTCTCCGGAATTCATTTTCTTTCCACCTAAATTCAATTATTGCAATCAAACATATAAGAAGGTAAATTTTACCTAGAAAATAAAACCTCCTCCCTTAAAAAAACGTTTTCTTTGTTTTTAAAGAAAATGCGATCGAAATGAGAAAACGTTTTATATGGAAAAAAAATGACCATCAAACATCCTTTTAATTGGAAAATAGGTAGAAAAAAGTTTTTTCCAAAAAAAATGCTTGCAATCAAACACAGTCTAAGAAAAATCTTAAAAGAAATAAATACTCGAGAAGAAATAAAATCCGTGTGCCTAAAGATTCCTACAAATATAAAAACAAACATTACGATATATTAATTGTTGCGAATTTTAGATTAATAGATTAATTCGAATTCAATCAAAAGCTGTCATAACAAAATTGCACCATTGTTGAATATGAAGTTGTTCTGATCCAATTTGGGTGCACTGAATCAAATCCGTACAACCAAATTACCCCATGATTTTCCTCCAATAAAAGACCAATTCTTCAAATTTTTAAATAAAATTAGTAGTCGAGTTAGCGTATAATAATTACGATTATAATGATACTACAAACACTAAGAAACTTTTCAAATCTACGACCAATTTATATAAATTTAAGAGTAATATAACGCATCACAGCTAATACTTAGTTGGTAGTGGAGGGTACATCCTAAAATTTGTTAATATTAAAAAAATGCTATTAATCTCCAATTGTAAAATATGAAGGATAATGTTCCATGTCACAAAATGTGCTTAGCACCAATATAAATAGTGATAAGTGCATTTTGTGCACTTATTAGGACCTTTAAACTAAGCTTTTATTCCTTCATTTTATTGAATTATTACTTAATTTTGTGTTTTAATCTTTATATTTCAGTTTTGGAGATGTTTAATAGCAATTGGAGAAGAATGGACGGAAAGAGCAACAACTTGGTGAAATCGACAAGTAAATGGAGTTTTGAAGTGAATATCAAGAGCTAAACATTGGAGCATGAGGAAGAAGATACAATCAATAAGTTTAAGGTGTTTTAGAGTGACAATGAAGAGTTGAATCAATGGATCAAACACCGAAAATTAAAGAATCAATTGAAAACTACCTACAAAGAAAGATGTGGAGAAATTCAAGTACAACTTTTGATATAGAAATCTCCAAAAGGCAAATATATACCATTGGAAGATAATTGAATTACGAGTTCAACACTTTTACGGATCTCAATTTGGAGTTTCTTACAAGAAGTTATTGCTATTTGAAAACAGCCGCCGCAGATGAAATAAGCGTAAGTTGGGCGATCGCCCGAGGCATAAATAGGCGATCGCCCGCACGTAATTTCATCGCGAGAGAGCATTTCAAGCGGCACAAGGCGATCGCCGGGTTTGCAATCAAGCGATCGCCCAATGGTAATTTTGACAGACGTGGATTTTTCTTTCATTTTTGAGTTCAACTTCAATTAGGAAACCTTTTGAGACGCGATTTTAATGATTTTTGAGATATTTTGGGGCACCATTAGGGTAATATAAATATGAGTTATTAACTCATATAAAAAAGAGGAATTTTGGGGCCGAATTTGGAGAGAAGAACGGAAGACAAATCAAGAACGAAGATCAAGATTCATCCTTTCAAGATTAAAATGAAGATCAAGTTCAATATTTTATCTCCGATTATTTTCTTCTTATCCCAGGGTGATGAACTCCATATTTTCATCTCTTTTTATTTTCTTCTTCTTAGTATGTTAGGTTAATTCTTTTAGTGCTAGGATCGTGATGAAGCTTGTATCATGAATCTTTAATTCTTGAACCTAGTTTTTGATATTTAAGCATGTTTTTATTTTTGAACAATTGATATTGATTTTCTCTTCATCTACAATTATATGTGCAATAGTTGTATGAGTCTTGTGGCTTATTTTACCTTCGAGATGGAAAATAGGTTATACATATATTAATTGTCGTGAGAGTCCGATAGGGGATAGAAATATACCGCTATGCTTTTACGTGATCTCTAAGTATTCACAAATTCTAATGCATTCTTGTATGCTCTCATTCGTCATAGAAATATAGTCGGGTTAGCATATAGGAATATGTTTAATTTTACTCGAGAGAGATTGTTAAATTAAATTAGGAATATTGATCTTCATAAGTAAATCTTGTTATCAAATTTAATGGTTCGGTTAAAAATAATTGATATAAGTGGATTCGAGATCCTAGTACACTTTTCTTTTCTTTTCTTTTCTAATTTTAAAGTAATTCTTATTTAGTTTAATTTCTTATTTGTTTGATTTATAATTAGTTAATTGTTCTAAGTTTATAGTTTAATTAGTTTTAATCACCAAATATTCAAAAGTTCATTAGATTCGGTTAAGGTTAGTATAATTGAACTGAACTATCTAAATATTCGTGGGAACGATACTTGGACTCAAAATCCACTTTATTACTTGAAGCGATTAGTGCACTTGCGGAATTATTAAAGACATAAAATCGCCGACAAGTTTTTGGCGCGTTCTGTCGGGATTTAGTTTTAGTTCTTTTCGGTTATATTAGCACTAATTCGAACTTTATTTAATTATTTTTTTTATTTTTTAGTTTATTTTAGTGTTCAACTTGTCTTGTTTCAGACCACAACACAAGATGGAAGACCAGGAGATTGATGAAGACAATATGCTAGTTGGAGACTTTTTTATTCCACAGATCATCCAAAGACAATCTAGCATTGATGAGGACAACATGCTGTTTGGAGATTTTCTTGCAATGCAACATGCCAATATAACAAGATATGAGGCTAATTACAAAATTGATGAGGACAAAATGCTTTTTGGAGATTTTCTTGCAATGCAGCATGCCAATATAGCGAGATATGAGGCTAATTCTGAAATTGATGAGGACAATATGCTTTTTGGAGATTTTCTTGCAATGCAGCATACCAATATATATGGGGCAACTTCTGATATTGATGAGGACAACATGCTTGTTGGAGAATTTATCGCAGATCATCCAAATTTCTCTTGAAATGATAATTACAATAATATTATATCACAAGGTCCTCGGTTTCAAGAACCGAAAAGAGAACTTCACTAGAAGACATTCTCAGTAAATTCATCGAAAAAAGCGATCAATTCATGCTACGAGATAGAGATCAATCTTCAAAATCAAAGCGCTTCAATAAAAATTTAGAAATCTTGATGGGTCGATGATAGCGGTTGATATATCATCCGGAGTAACAAGTACTTTGCCAAGCAATACGTGAGGTGAGTCCCAAGGAAAGTGTTACGGATATTACTATTAGAAGTGATGTTCAATTACCGAAATTCATGTGAAGAGGCATGTTGCAAATAAAAAAGATCTCGTCCCGCGATGAGGAGCATGTGGAATAGACCGAGCGACATCGAGATATTAAAGAGAGTTCGGATATACCACGAAGTTACGTCCACCGTTCCTATCAAATCATATGAGCCTCCGATCCCACTTCCTCGAGATTACAAAAGCATGAGTCAGACAAGCAATTCTCCTACTCTTCTATCTCTTTTAAAATTGATTTTGTGATCAAGGTAAATGAAGAAGTTGAAATTTTTGTGGTTGTGTTCGAGCAATGTGTTACACTAAAATCTTATTTTTATGGGGATCACAAATTCAAAATTTTGAGGATAAATGAAAAATGGCGCCAAAGTCAATAGATGCAAGCAAAGCAAGTCCTCAAAAGCACTATTTATAGTGACGTGAGCAATCAGACAATAAGTCAAGCTAATGACTATAAATAAGCACTTAATGGGAGGCAACCTATTTTCTAACCCTTTTATTTACTTGCTTTATGTTATAGTAGTTTTAATCGGTTTAATTAATTTATTAGTTTTTTATTTATTATTTAATGCCCTTAAAAGCTTCACTATGTCAATCGCAGGGATGTCCCACTTTGCAAGAGTCCCACTCCATATCTCGATTCCACTTCAACCGGGACCTTGACCACCGGATCCATCTTCTTCATATCTATCTCTGGGGAGTAACTGACCTTTTCCTTCCTCTATTTGCTTTATTTTGCTATTACATTGGGGACAATATAATGTTTTAGTTTGGGGGTGGGTTAAGTATCAGAATACTTCATTATTTTGAATTTGTTTATTATTCAGGTCTATATAATTGCCATTTTTTTTTAAATTTCGTTTTTTAAAAAAAAAATTATTTTTTCGTCTTTCAAAAAAAAAAATTAGCTATTATTGAATATTTTACTGCCAATGATAATACTTGTTTGAATTTAAGTGCGTTTTTAGTTAGAATATTAGACAACACTTTAATTCATACTTTTACCTGAACACTTATCCATGTTAGACTAGATTTGAAGCACGTAGCTACTGTTGACTTATCACTTATTGGAAACATGATTTGAGTGTATGTGTTGATATTATTGACTTAGATCGTTGTGAAAAAATCCATTCCTAAATTCTTAGACTAGTAATCAAACTGTTTGAGAACAGTTTGGGGGTGTTAAAGTTAGTACATGTTTTTGTAGAATTTTGATGGTTTGGATTTTCTGGATCTCATCTTTGGTTGAATAGGTTGTAGTCAAAGAATTTAAATCGAGCACTAGTCATTGAAAAAATAAAAATAAAAAATAAAAAAATAAAAAGTCCGACTTCGAGCAATTAAGCCTTTTAGGTTATTTTAAAACCTAGTGCCCTAAAGTCATCTGACTTGGGAGTCATTGGCCTAAAGCTCGTTACATCGAGTCACAAAAAAAAAATTTTTTTTTTTGACATCTTTACTTCTCTTATAGCACAGTGGGAC